>OZ004709.1:137022465-138222465 GCA_963924515.1 Vespertilio murinus | reverse complement strand
AGAAGCTGTAACCATGCTCTTTATTTAGAAGCATGGATAATAATTTAAATATAAGAATATCACTTTCTTATAATACTCTAAACATGAAATTATACAACTAAAAATGTTAAGGTTACTTAAAACTATTTAAAGACTTCATTTCCTATTGTCGTAAGCTATAGTGTGAAGAGCAATATAATGCAAAGGCAAAAGATCTAGACTAAGAACTCTCATATTAAGGTGGCTGGCTACTTTATTTTGCTGTGTAACCCTATGCAAGTCACTTATCTGTGATTCTCAGGCATCACAAAGATTTTTTGATGATCAAAAGAGTAACTTGAAATGCAACATAAAGTATAATATCATATAAAAGGTATTATTATATAATTATCAGTTACTATCTTTATAACAGATTTAAGAAATCTGCAATCCTCAACTGTATTTATACAGACATATTATATTTATATGTTGTTTATATTATTTAAAATTTCAAAAGATATCCTTCTTTGGATAATATAAATTTCATCAGATGAAAAATCTGCACATACCTAATTTGTTTTCTGATTGCACTTGCCATGGCCTCTCACAAGTTTAAAAACCCTCCACCGAGCATCATGCTGAGTGAAATAAGCCAGTCAATAAAAGAGAAACACCACATGACTTCACTCATTTATGGATATTAAAGAACATTATAAACTAATGAATAGAAAGATAGATATAGAGACAGTAAAACAACAAGCAGACTGTCAAATGACAGAGGGGAGGGGGGTAGGGAGATCTGGGGGAGATAAGAGATCAACCGAAGGACTGGTATGCATGCATATAAGTACAACCAATGGACACAAAACTCTGGGGAGGGAGGGCATGAATGGGAGGGGGGAGCAATGGTAAGCTATATACACATATAATGCCTTAATAAATTAAAAAAAATAATTAAAAAAATAAAAACCCTCCACCAAAAAGTAGAGAAAAGCCTACTATATAAAGTTTACGTAGATTTATAATTTGGGGACAGATCTGATACTTTATTTATCACCATGGTCCAGCTCCCGTATTACACAGATGAAAGCGATAAAAAAGAAAGGCCCAGAAAGAGTAAGCAACTAGAGCAAAGTCAAACCAATGAGTTTTCTGATCCCCAAACCATTGTCCTTTCAACCAAACCAGTTAATATGTAAACCTCTCTCTCAAAGAGCCTACCAAAAGGATAGCCACATTAACTTTTAAACAATTACCAGCTTTCCATATGGAAATCTTAAAACTCCTTGAGAACAGGCACTCTTCTCTCCTATCTTTTCCTAGCAAAACTTCAACCATGTAATACTTTCATAAGGTATGTTTTTTAATCAGGCTTAATAAAAAAAACCTTATGCACACAAAAAGATGCTCTATATCATTAGGCTTTAGAGAAGTGCAAATTCAAACCACAAAGAGATATCATTACACACTAATTAAATCATTAAAGGTTAAACTAAACTAAAAAAAAAAAAAAAAAAAACTTACATTGCCAAATACCAACAATGTACATTAACTGCAATTCTCATACAGGGGTGACTGGAGCAACTACTTCAGAAAAGAGTTTGGCAGTTTCTTAAAAGTTAAACATTCAATTACCATATGAAGACATGGCCACTCAAAAAAAATTATACACAAATATCTGTAGCAGCTTTATTCAGAATCACCAAAAATTGGAAATAACGCAAATGTCTATAAGCTGGTGAACGGATTAACAAATTATGGCATTCAGCAATAAAAAGACTGATGATACATGCAATCTATTTTATGCCAGTTGAAGGAAGTCAGACTCAAAATGCTACATACTATATAAATTCCAATTATATAATATTCTGGAAAAGGCAAAATATGAGGGCAGAAAACAAATTGGTGGTTGCAATGGCTGGATGTAAAGGAATGAGTTGACTACAAGGGTTATGAGAAAACGTTTTTAAAGTGATGAAGATGTTTTGTATCTTGATTATGGTGGTAGTTATACAATGAATAAGTTGTTTGTTTTTCTAATCCTCCCCGAGATGTTTTTGATTCTGAGAAATAGAGAAAGAGAGACAGAGAGAGAGAAATATCAATGAGATCAATGAGAGGGAGAAACATTGATCAGTTGCCTCCCCTACTTGGGGACTGAACCCATGACTAAGTCATGCCATGACCAGGAACTGAACCCACAACCTTCTGGCCCATGGTATGACACTTCAAACAATGGAACCACCTGGCTAGGGCTACAATGTATAAGTTTGTCAAAATTCATAAAACTGTATACTTTAAAGGGCAAATTTTATTGTCTATAAATTATACCTTAGTAAAGTTGACTTTTTTTCTTTATCCCCACCCAAGGATTTTAGAAAGATGAAGGGGGAGGGATCAAGGAGGGAGAAAGAATGAGAGGGAAAGAGGGGGAGAGAGAGAAACATGGATTGGCTGCTATAATTTTAGTAGCTCTTTGAGAGAATCATTGATCATCTGCCTCACGTACTCACCTCAACCAAGATCAAAACTGCAGCCTTTTAGTGTAGAGGATGATGCTCCAGACACCTTCTTCTTTTTAAGGCCTCAGTCTAGCTTTTACTACCTGAGACCATGAGTAAGTTAAAGTACTTTTAAAGTCTACTAGAGGCCCTGCGCACAAAATTCATGAGTGGGCACGGTCCCTAGGCCTGGCCTGCAATCAGAGCCATTTTCCCTGGCTGCCTGCAGCTGGCCCTGCCCCCACTGCCACCCATCCCTGGTTCCCCTTCCACCATTGGGTGATTGGTGCCTGACTCCGGGGGAAGGGACCAAGAGGTCGGCTCTTCCTGCCTACTCGCAGGCCCTGTCCCCGCCTGCCTCCCCTGCCACCCACCCCCGGTTTCCCATTTGCCATCAGGTGATTGGAACCAGCTGGCCAGGGAAAGGGACCGAGAGGTGGTCATGTACCTCATAGTGACTGGGCCAGCAGGTGTTCTGGTCATTCTGCCATTAGGGTCAATTTGCATATTACCCTTTTATTATATAGGATGATTTCCTTACCTAAAAATAAGGGACTACAATACCTTACTACTACCTTTCCAGTGTTATGTCATATTACTGAATTGTAGATATATTTTCTGGATCATGTCTATTTTTCTTAGAATTCTTAAAACTATATTTAAATTATGTTTATGGTAATTATTTCAAGACACATGAATTTAAAATGTCAAAATTAAAGCAATAATATTTTGCAGATGTTTTTTTAATAAGTAATTTCATTGTTGGGTATCTAATTTCTTTTTTTTACCAATTTCCTTTCACTACTTCAAAGTACTATAAAGAAAATAATATTTTATATAATTTGGTGCAAACCTAAAATTAAAAGAAATCAAATTAAAATACCTAAACACATAAAAGGGTAGATAGACATTTTATATCTAGAAAATGAATGTATATAAATTCATAATTTAGCCGAAGCCGGTTTGGCTCAGTGGATAGAGCGTCGGCTTTCAGACTCAGGGGTCCCGGGTTCGGTTCCAGTCAAGGGCATGTACCTTGATTGCGGGCACATCCCCAGTGGGGGATGTGCAAGAGGCAGCTGATGGATGTTTCTAATTCTCTATCTCTCTCTCCTCTTCTCTGTAAAAAACCAATAAAATATATTTTAAAAAATTCATAATTTACTTATATTTACTAAAGCAATACATATCTTTCATGAGTCATACAAAAATTCTACTTTCTAATCTAGCCTGGAACTGGTTGAAATCAAGAGCTCCTCTTAAATACTAAAGTCAATTTTATTTGGAGAATTGGGAATATCCTTGGGAAGATTTCATTAATCCCCTAATAAAAACATTCCTTGTGATGTTTTCAGATGCTGCCTCTGCTGCAATCACCACCAGAGTCATCCCTTTATAGCACTAGTGCCACCTCTAGCTTACTGAGCTTCTGTCAAAAGAAAGGGTGTTGGTAAACAGTGAATTCTCTCTATTATGGCTCCTCCAAGATGAATATCTACAAAAAAATCAGCAGAAAGTCACTCAGAAAGCAACCAGCTACAAAAGTCACTCTGAAAAGATGAAGAAACCACATGGCGCCAAGCTTAGAACTGTGGCTGTCGATAAAACTCTTAAGTACACTGAATTTCTTGCTTGCAAACTTCCCTTCTAGCATCAAGTGTAAGAAATTGCTTGGGCTTCCAAACAGATCTGTACTGCCAGAGTGCAGCTACTGGCACTAAAGAAGGCTAACGAGGCCTATATCGTTAGCCTATTTGAAGACACTGACCTATGTGTTATCCATATCAAATATGTAACAATTACGCCAAATGATATCCTGCCAGCACCTCATATGTGGAGAATGAGGTTAAGGTGAATTATGATGGGAAAAATTTATTCTTAAAAAAAACAAAAAGTACCTAATTATATGATGCAAATAAAAAAAGAAAAATAAGTAAGAGAATAAAGTATTAGCAAATATCCCTTCTCCCATTTTCATTTGAGTGTAAATTTTTAATATTAACTTAGGACATAAAACATTCATGTAAGTAAAGTGTTTCAAAGAACAAATTTCAGCAATTTAACTTTATAACAATTGTAAACAAATTGTTAACATTTCCTTGCCCCCTAATGTCTACATAATAAAAATCTAAACTCCTTATAGGTATACAAATCCTTCAGAATTTTAAGACACAATGTGCTAGAATTATCTTCTCTCTCTCAACCCTAGCACCCTAAGCATCTACACCAAACTTTTGCAACTTCTTAAAATGCATTACCAATTTTGTGTTTTAAATGTTATTCCTTCTAACTAAAACTATGACCTTTTTTTTTTATCCTCACTCAAAGATATGTTTATTGATGAAAGAGAGAGAGAGAAAGAGAAACATTAAGACATCCATTAGTTGCCTCCCATAAGTGCCCTGTCCGTGGATCAAACCTGCAACCCAGATATGTGCCCTGACAGGGAATGGAAACTCCAACCAAATGAACCATCTGGCCAGGACTGATCTCCTACTTTACATGGCAATCAAGTCATCATTGGAATCTAGTTAAATGTTACTTTCTCACAGAATCCCCTAAATTAAGCTAACTATTTAGGAATTTGTGCTATGCATATTAGAATATTTAGTTGAAAGGTCATAATCAGAACTGTAACTTCAAAGTAGCATCTACACTAATAAAAAAGAAATATGCAAATTAACTGTACCTCCACAATGCCCACCAGACAATCAGGAATGAGTATGCAAACTAACCCAACAAATTGGTGGGTTAATTTGAATACACAGGCACAGAGCAAAGACTGAAGGCTCCAGCCCAAGCGGAGACTGAAGACTACAGAGGCTTGGCTTCTCCACTGTGGCTGGAGCAAAGGCCTGGGTCCCAGGTGCCAGCAGCCAGGGGAAGAAAGGCCTATTGCACAAATCTTTGTGCAACGGGCCGCTAGTATTTAATAATTAAAAATTATTATCAGAAAGTTGGGATATTATCTACCCCACTGAGTGTTAGGGGTAGAGTCCTTACAATATTTTTTAAAATATATTTTATTGATTTAATACAGAGAGGAAGAGAGAGAGATAGAGAGTTAGAAACATCAATGAGAGAGAATCATCAATCAGCTGCCTCCTGCACACCTCCTACTGGGGATGGGCTTGCAACCAAAGTACATGCCCTTGACCGAAATCAAACCCAGGACCTTCCAGTCCCCAGGCCGACACTCTTATCCACTGAGCCAAACCGGTTTCGGCTCCTTACAATATTTTAAGAAAAAGAATTTTCTGAGACTTGCAGTGAGGATGAAATATTTTTATTTGAGTGGAATTGCATGTCTGTGTTTCTGAAGTGTCCTGGAAGGGCAGCTGGGGATTCAGTAAGGCTAAAAGCAAAGCCAGTGTCCAGAGTTTACATTCCATGTTGCAGCTCAGGCTAGTTGTAGTCCATTAGTCCATGGTATGTGGGGTCCACATGGCCGGGTCCACGAGACCGTCCTGCAAGCCAGGAGGTAAGTGCAACATGCCAAGAGCCAAGAGAGCAAACTTCTTTGTTCAGGGAATAAGTATTCCAAATCCCCCTGTGCTTGCAGTAGCCATGTCCAATCTGGCTAATGACCTCTGTTCTTAGGTGTAGCTGATAGCAAGCAATTTCCCTATGTCACCCCATCTTTACTGGGCATGTGTCTATTCTCTCTCCTGTCCAGTTCCTTCCCCTAGCAATCTGTGGGGGGATGGACCAGTAGCTCCTAGGGAGTGTAAAGCTGCAGCTTCCTAACAAAACTGCTCAAATGACATTCTATAATATTTGGCCTTCCCTTTGCTCCTTTCCTGTTATTTATAACTAGGTTAATTACAAATGTCTCATTATGACTTCATTTTCATTAAACAATAAATGTTTATTAGACAACAATGTAGAGCACATTGCACTGTTCTCTAGGGAAAATAAAGGTGTGAGAAAAGAAGAAATTTCCCTTAGGTTCTTTTGGCTGGTCTAATCCTCTCTAATAAAAGAGAAACATGCAAATTGACCATACCTTCACTACACCCACAAGCCACACCCACCAGCCAATCAGGGTGAGTAGGCAAATTAACCCAACCAAGATGACAGTTAATTTGCATATCCAGGCCAGAGCAGAAGACTTAAGATAGCCTAGAAAGAATCCAAGCTGCGGAGAAGCAAGCAAGCGGGGCGGGGGAGAAGGGAGAAAAGCAGGCGGGGCAGTGGAGACCACGCTGCCAGTAGCAGGAAGCCATATTGCAGGAATCTTCCTGCATGGTGCATCTAGTAATCAAATAGACACAAAACAGATTAGCAAAAGAGCCAAATTTAATACATACATATGTATGGGAACCTTTGTCCATGAGAGACTCAGAGACTACATGTATAACAGGTTCAAAGCCAGAAATGGGTATATATCACATTCTGATCTAGGAATGAGGTAAAGCATTTTGAGGTTTCAGAAGGTAGTTGCAGGGAGAGCACATGTTCAGTAATTAGGAGTTTGCCCTATCCTATAGATAGGTTCTGAGAAGTTATTTCTGATTATCCCTTATTATGGGCAATGGCACTAATTAAAGTTTTTCTAGGTAGTTAAGGGAGGGGCAGAAGTTTCTCTTGAGCCTGCAGCTAAAGTTGCCATTAGCTCAAAACAATTCTCATACCACAGAGGCACATCTTGGGGTGACTCGTTCTGAAGCCCCACAAAGGTAATAACAGTAATGAGGAGCTAACATGTATGGAGTGCTTTTTATGTGAAAGACACTTTACATGTATTAACTCATTTAATGTTCCCAACAATCCTAGGAGGTAGCTACAAGTATTTCATTTAACTAAGGTACTGAGAAGTTAAGTAACTTGCCTAAGGTCACAAAACTGGTATATGAACCCAGGTACTCTGGCTGTCCTGACTTTTAATAGCTTCTTATCTAATAAAGGCATTCATGTAAATAACAAGTAGCTTATAATAAAGGGGTATAATTTTTTAAATGCTGAAAACTACAGTGATATGATATTTCAAATTTAGGAAAATGTAATCAGGTTGAAAGAGGAGCATCAGGAAAGGTTTCTTGTAAAAGTAAGAGAGGCTGGATTTTGCTGGTTAGACAGAATTTTTAAGAGTACGCTTTTTAAAAATCATCAAAATTCAATACATTTATCATAGTCATTTTCATAAAAACAGTACTCTCTCAAAAATGGGTTGCAGCAACAGTTTTATGTAAATGAAAATATTTATATACATGGTTACTTTAAATATGCCCGGTTCAGCTTAACTCCATTAAACAAAAGAATAGGGCAATTATTATTGCTCCTACACCTACAAACAGAGTAAATGGAAGTATGCAGTAGAGCAGAGAGCAGTATGTTTACTCATACTACACGAATGAAAATAAGTTAAAAAATATATGTGCTCTTTAAGAATCTTGATGTAAAAGATCACATCATTTTGCAATCATTTGCCGTCACTGCCAAACACAACCAAAGGCTTTTTAACAATGCAGAATATTCGTACAAAGCTAAATATTAAGCCAGCAATACCTGGGCAAACATGTGTAATAAATGTCACAGGAAAACATGACTCTGCATTTCATGACACCTAAGCATGTTGCCTGAACTGGAGAAGGTCCGTAATACCAATGAATCAGTTTAAAAAGTAGTTATCTTCTAGAACAGCCGTGGGCAAACTATGGCCCGCGAGCCGCATTCGGCATGTTAGGCTGTTCTATCCGGCCCGTGGAGCCAAAAGCGGGGAGGGTTCTCTTGCTCTCCCCTCCGCTCCTTCACCAGCAGCCCAAGATGAGAGTGCCAGCATGGTCAGGTTGCTTTTGTTCCGGCCCTCCGGTCCAGTGGAAGAACCCATTGTGGCCCTAGAGTCAAGAAGTTTGCCCACCCCTGTTCTAGAACCTTAACTTAAATATGTATTTAAATCTATATTTAATGCTATGTTTTTACAACCCCTTATTTTTTTTTTACATAATCTTTTCTTTCCAATTTGGGCTATGATGGTATACTAGTATTCTAGAAATGTACTAACCCTCTCCACTGGATTTTGGCAAAAAAAATTCACAGTATCTGGGCACTAAGATACAAAAAAAAAAACAAAAAAAAACTCATGTGACTAATCCAAAAAGTGGAAAATAAAAAAGAGGCAAGAATCCTAAAAATGTAAGTAAGTAAATAGTAGTTTTCATGTAAAATCAAAGTTCATCCATTTAAAAATTGGATAATAAAAACAAATTTCTATTATTCACACAGGGCAAGGGAGCAGTAGTGACAAATGAAGGCATATATATAGCACATTTGGGAATAGTAACTAATGTAGTCAAATGTATCTAAAACAAAATTAGCTTGGGGTAAGACACCAAAACATTAAGTTAGGAATTTCTGGTTAAAGAGGATAGATTTAATAAAGCATTTAGCTCTGAAATTTCTCCAAATATCTCTGAAACAAGAGTAAAGAAATTCTTTAAAAGATCATAAACCAGAAACAATTTTAGAAGCTGGAAAGCAGAACAGGTGATAATGACTATTACAGCTGAGAAAGCTGAATCCTACATTACTAGCCTAGAGGAAAACCAAAGACAACTGGTTTATATCACATTTACATTTATACCAAAATACCACTAAAATCCTTGGAAATGTGGTTGGTTTTAGGGTTGAGGCAGGGAAAATAAAAGATGGGCTGAAGCATTATTTGGTAACACTTGTAAGGAGTGCTCAAAAAGAAAGAATGACCACAGATGCCAATCAGAAAGTGCTCCCCTTGGTCAAGATTAGAACAGTTTGAGAAAAATAAAAATAACAACAACAGTATTGCGTTACAATCCAAATAAAATGAGTATCTGTTAAGTCTATACTGATATAAATAATAAGTGGGGGAGAAAGGACAACTCTTCCTCACAGAATTCCAATTAGTTATTGTAGAAATAATGAGGGAAATAAAAATTGCTACTAGAATATAGCAGTAATAAGGATGCTAAAATTAATGGGCATAAATTTAAGCAGAAACAGGATATCTGCATGGTCTCAAAATATTTAGTAAAGAGGAAAATGGAGAAACCTAGCAGACACCACCTTAATTAACCAAGTGATCAAGGTTAACATCCCCAGTAGTACATGCCAGCATCATGTCTCCCCACCATCTCCAAATGGTGTATTGAGAAGGACAGGTCCATGATATCCCCCTCTTTAATTCATAACCTCACTCTAATCATGAACACACACCAAATACAAATTGAGGATCATTCTACAAAATAACTGATCAGTATTGTGCGAAAGTGTCAAGGTCATGAAAGGGGGGAAAAAAACAAAAAAAAAAACTAAGAAATGGTCACAGATAATAGGAAATTAACCTGATCTGACAACTAAATTCAATGTGGGATCCTGAATTTGGATCTTGGAACAACAAATTAGTGAAGAACTTATAAAATCTGAATAAATTTTGTAGTATAGTTAATAGTATTATAGTAAGGTTAATCTCTTACTTTTCATAATATGTTATAACAGAAGAACCAGCTTGGTGAAGGGTATATGGGAATCCTGTATTATTCTTGCAACTCCTCCATAAAAAAATTAAAAATAACCTAAACAGCTCAAAAATGACAGTTTCAGATACGCTGAGATAAGGGAGGGGTTCAAATTATAACAGACTGAAGTCTGCTTAAAATAATCCCAGATCCTCTCTTTTACTCTTTGACCCACGCACCATAGCAAAAGACTGAGCAATTTCTGGGAAGCATAAAACACGTATCTTTGGACTAGAGGAGATCAGGCTCAACTGAATTTGAGGAGGGCTATACTGAACACTGGGGAAATTAAATAAGTGTACTTGCATACTTTATGATGAAACCCACATACCCTTTTCCTATTCAGATCCCAAGCTTTTTCCCTTAGGGCAAAAGATCAAACACCTTTTCTGCGAAACCAATCCAGCACAAGAGAAAAGATACGTTACTGGGAGTCTGCAAGGAAATTATCCAGACATATCAACCTACAAGGGAAACCATAGTCACCCACTGGCAGAACTTCTATTCAGCTTTTTTTTTTATTTTAATTAAATTTTTGGGGGTGACATCCTATAAAATAAAAGCCTAATATGCAAACTGTCCCCTCGACCAGGAGTTCGACCAGAGGCTGAGGCCAGCAAATCAACTGCCACAGCTGCTCCCCATGGGCGACCCTGTCCCTGGTGCCCCCCCCCACCCTATTTGGGGGCATAGCTGACTGGCTGGCCAACCTCTCGCTTCTCCTCCCTCCGGCTGGCTCAGCCCTATCAGCCCCAATTGGGGCAGGCCAGCTGGCCTCACCCATGCATGAATTCATGCACCAAGCCTCTAGTTGGTTAATAAGATAATATACCGTATTTGACGGCGTATAAGACGACTGAAAAATATGCCTCCAAGTGGGGGGTAGTCTTATACGGCGAGTATATAACAAGCTCTGTATTTTTAGTGGAAATGTTAGGGGGTCGTCTTATACGCCCAGTCATTTTATACGCCGGCAAATACGTATTTTTCAGGGCCAAAAAATCGTCTTATACGCCGGCAAATACGGTAGGTTTTAAGTGTACAATTCTATGGTATACCGCCTGTATATTGCATTGTGTGCCTAGCACCCAAAGTCAAATCTTCTTCAATCATCATATATTTGACCCATTTTACCGATATTACCCGCCACTTTCACTCTGGTAACCACCATATTGTTGTCTGAGTCCATTCAGCTTTTTAAGGTACTTCTCTTAAATAAGTGTTGACTTCCAAGGATCACCAAAGATTTAAGGAAAGCCCCCAATAGAAAGACAAAGCTCAAAGCAATAGAACAAAAGGAAATTTGGAGAAAAGAGAGACTATGCAGAAAAGAAAATTACCAATAATTTCCTAAGAAAGAGAAAGACATTGCACCATGAAACAAAAATAGGATATAATTTAAAACTCTTTCCAGAAAAAAAAAAAATAGTGCTTGAAAATTAAACTTGATAGCAGAAATAAAACATTAGTAGAACTGGAAGATAAAATTGAGAACAATTTCCCAGAAAACAGGAAAAAGAGAAAAATGGAAAATAGATGAAAATAGACAAAATTAGAGAAACCACTCAGTAAACCTAATACCTAAACAATAGGGATTCAAGAGAGAGCACAGAAAACGAAGGGGGGAAAATTATTTAAGGAAATTTCTCAGAACTGATGACATACATTCAAGATTGGATAATATTACCCTGAACCCAGCAGAAATGGATTAAAAACAGACCTATTCCAAGATACATACTACAGAAATTTCATAACTCTTAAGTAAAAAAATTATTCAAGCTTCCAGAAAAAAAAAGTTTAGTGAAAAAGAATTTTTAGACATCTGATATCCCAACTGCAACACTGGGGGAAAAAAGATTAAAAAAAAAGACAATGAACCAATGTTTTCAAAATTCTAAGAAAAAATTATTTCTGATGAAGAATTCTCTGCCCATCCAAACACTTTATAAAGCATGGGGATAGAAACACCATTTTCAGACATGTGAAGTTTTGAAAAAATTATATCCCACCCAGAAAGCTATTAAAAGTAGTCCTTCAAAACAGGAGAAGGTAAGCAAAAAATATAAAGGCATCAGATATAGAACCAGGAGCTCCAAAACAAAGAGAAACCCAAGAAGAGATGACAGTAGAGGCAACAGCAGGAATTCAAGGAAATTCAAACAAAAAACTGGTAGGTCTGACCTAGTAATTTTATACATTTTATAGAAATTTTATACACTTGAGAAGAGAGTTAGGATTAAACCAGGATTTCTCAACCGTAACACTGATGACATTTTGGGGCACATAATTCTTAGTTGTAGGGGGCTGTCCTGTGCAGAATGAAATTTGACAGCATGGCTGGCTTCTGCTCAGTAGATTATCAGTAGCACACTCCCTGCCCTCCCTCCACCTACCTAACATTGCCAAGTGTCCTTTACATTGCCCCCAGTTGAGAGCCACTTGGCTAAATTAATAAATATCTAAAAAACTAAACAAAAGCAAATTTATAAAAATATTAACTCAAGGAAAACAATCACAGTAAACTACATGGCTCAACTGTGAATAGTTGAAAGTCTCATTGATATAAACTGTGAGTATTGATGTAGCCAAACAATTTGAATATGACAATATTGGGAGGGTTGAGAAGTGTGTCTTTGTGTGGGTGGGGATATTGGTAAACCATTTCTTCCTCTGTGGGAAGTCAGTAAATAGTCCCTTCAAATGAAAAATCAAGAAAGAAAACTATTAGCGTGCTATTTCAAGATATAGAGCTAGCCAAAGCCAGTTTGGCTCAGTGGTAGAGCGTCGGTCTGCAGACTGAAAGGTCCCGGGTTCGATTCCGGTCAAGGGCATATACATTGGTTGGGGTCACATCCCCGGTAAGGGGTGTGCAAGAGGCAGCTGACAGATGTTTCTCTCTCTTTGACGTTTCTAGCTCTCTATCTCTCTCCCTTCCTCTCTGTAAAATATCAATAAAATATATATTTTTTTTAAAGATAAGGATGCCGAAACCGGTTTGGCTCAGTGGTAGAGCGTCGGTCTGCGGACTGAAAGGTCCCGGGTCCGATTCCGGTCAAGGGCATGTACATTGGTTGCGGGCGCGTCCCCCGTGGGGGGTGTGCAGGAGGCAGCTGGTCGATGTTTCTCTCTCATTGACGTTTCTGGCTCTCTATCTCTCTCCCTTCCTCTCTGTGAAATATCAATAAAATATATTTAAAAAAAAAAAGATAAGGAGCTAAATATCAAAAGAATGAGTTGAACGTAGTTGCTTCTGGAGAGCCTGAAATAGAGGGGGGAAAGATTGTGCAGAGAATTATAGTTTTTGTTTAGTCCTGCAGAGCTTTTCAACTTTTAAATGTGCGCATGTATAACTTTGATAAAAATTAAATTTAAAAAATCAATTGAGAGCCGAAACCAATTTGGCTCGGTGAATAGAGCGTCGGCCTTCAGACTGAAAGGCCCTGGGTTCGATTCCAGTCAAGGGCATGTACCTTGGTTGTGGGCACAACCCCATTAGGGGGTGTGCAGGGGGCAGCTGATCGATGTTTCTCTCTCATCGATGTTTCTAACTCTCTATCCCTCTCCCTTCCTCTCTGTAAAAAAATCAATAAAAAATTTTTTTAAATCAATTGAGATTAGAATATAGACTTTCCAACTGGTTAAGGCCACATGAACTTTAACAACTATACAACTTTAAGCAAGTTACTTAACTTCTCTAAGCCTTACTGTCTTTATCCACAAAACAAATAATGAAAAGTAGTTGTCTGAAAAGGCTGTGATAGAAATTAAATGAGATACTATATGTAATTGTTTAGTATAGTGTCTGGCACATAGTAGTGTGTATAAATTGCACCCGTTATTCAATTTCCAATAGAGGGTACTAATTATAATTTTTAAAGCAGGTAAATCCTAATGTCATCTGTTTTAGAAAATAATTCTGGCAGTTGTGAGAAGGACGGGTAGGAAAGAGAAGAGCTTAGAAGCCAAGAGACCATTACAAGAGCTACATTTGAGTGAGAAAAGAGAGGGACTCGGAGCCATAAATAGAAAGGTAAGGTACAAGAGATATTTTCCAAGTGATGAACCACCTACAGTATATGTGAGAAAAAGAAAAAAGGAGGAGTCAAAAAAATGCTCCGAATGTAAGCAACTAAATAGATGGTGATGACACTAAATGAATAAGAGAATGCAAAGAAAGAATTATGTTGAAGGAGGATGTAGGGAGAAAAGATAGATGAGATTGCTATTACCACACTAAGCAATACATTTCTATAGAAATAACTCTATATAAATACCTCACAAACTACAATCAGATCATCTAAATTTATTTTTTTTACTAATGTACATGGCTCACTGTTGAAACATACATAGCCCAATAATCCACATATCCAGAAACAGCAATTGTTAATATTTCAGAGTATTCCTTCTCAATTTTTCAATGCATATACCGTATTTGCCGGCGTATAAGACGATTTTTTGGCCCTGAAAAATATGCCTCCAAGTGGGGGGTAGTCTTATACGGCGAGTATATAACAAACTCTGTATTTTGAGTGGAAATGTTAGGGGGTCGTCTTATACGCCCAGTCTCTTATACGCCGGCAAATACGGTATTTTTCAGGGCCAAAAAAATCGTCTTATACGCCGGCAAATACGGTAACCCGAAAGAGTTTATTTTTCCATGACAAAATTGGAATCATATACAACTCTGCATTCAGTTGTTAATAAATATTTCCAATGATAAGTGAAATACTAATGTTATTAGTGAAATACTTATGTTAAACACTTCAATTTATGTAAACCACTAATTAGTGTTACCTGACATACTTGCCTCTTACTATAAAGGAAAATCAATACCCCAAATTTTAGAAAAAATACCAATTTTAAAAGAACCACCAAAAACAACAATGACTACTGCAGTCCATTTTCTCAAGTAATTTAATTAGGAGGAATACTATTAAAATAACATTTATTTGACATGCTCCAGAATAGATATTGATGATTTTATAAAAACAAAAGATACTTGAGGGAAGAATTAATTTTTTGTATTTCTTCTAAATGTTCCCTATATGGCAAACTACAATAATATGCACAATGAATACTCAATAAATATTAATGTCATAAATTCATATAAGGAAACAGAATAAAAACAACAAAGCAATAAATACAAATTGTGAAGATATTAAAAGCAAGAGATCTCAAAGCCCGTGTCAATATACAATAATTCAAAGACATATAGTAGAGTGAAAAAAATGAGGTGAAAAACTTTATTGTTAACCACAATGAACAGACCACGCTCTCTTTGCTCTTCTCTGTGCACAATAATTTAGGAGGAATACTAAAAACACAAACTATGTCTAAAAGAGAGCAACTGAGAACAGTTCAGGTACTGAAATGCTCAGACTGTGTAGAACAGAGAGCTTGGTTTGCCCTCCTCCTCTCATCCTCCACCATTAGCAATGTGAAAAGGCATCCTATGGAAAATGATTAAAGATTTCTCTCTTGCCCAGAGGCAACTATCAAAAGATGGCCACAACAGAGATCAAGACTTGTCTCAACTCAAAAACTTAATAGATTTCTTCTAAGCCAAAGATATTGAGAGAGATTAGTCATGAAAGTAATTCAAGCAAGGGCTGGAAAACAGTTTGCCAAGGACTCTGAAGAAAACATCCAAACAGGGATAATCAATTAGAATTTTAAGTTTCCATAAAACTCTGTAACCACGTCAATAAGTATTACTGAATACCTGCTCTAGGAAAGACACTGTCCTAGACCTATAATAAACACAAGGCAACAGAGAGAAACATACAAAGATCTCTGCTGCCAAGAAATACATAATATATAAAATGTATATTACAGTTTGAGACCATAACAGACATCACAAAGTATTATTTGTTCATTGCCAAATGAATTCTATTCACATACAAAGGTCTTCTAAGAAGGAGAAACACCTAAAGTTAAAGTTTTCAGAAAGTGCTTTTTAGAATAAAGATATGAGGTACTTGGGGGGAGGGGGGTGTTTGAAAGTTAGAGAGAAGTAGGAAAGAGAGTATAGCAGAGACAGAAATGAAAAGCAAGTTAGGAACCTGTTTGGCTGCATTAAAAACTTGTTTCATGGGAGAAGAGCTAAGCTGAAAGGGCAGGTTGTGGCCAGAATCAAACTGTACTGGGCCTTAAATATCAAGCTAAATAGTTTCAAGTTTATCCTGCATACAGCAACTGTAGCAACTTCTGGACTCTGTGATAGCCATAGACAGTGGTAAATAATTAGTACTTTGGGGGAATGGGGGGAGGCCAACGGGGGAGGGGGATATAATCATGGCTACATTACAAAAAAAAAAAACACCTGAATTACTATACTGAAATTTGAATTTCATGTATTTCCATATGTCACAGAGTATACTTTCGATTTTTTTTCAACAATTTGAAAATGTAGGAATCATTCTTAACTCAGAGGCCATACAAAAACAGACTGTGGCCTGGATTTGGCCCATGGGCTAGTTTGTCCAGCCCTGTACTGCACTAAGCTGTCTTCTTCAGCAGCCCTCTTAGGTACACTTGTCCTTGAGCTTCAGGGACCAGAATAATATATTACTCATTCAGCATGCATGAATGCACACACTTAACCAAAATCTAAATCTAGTAGGGGTCAGAAGTACTCTATACAAAGGTCCTCAAAAAACTTAACAAAAATTCTCTAATTCGCCATTAGAACAGAAGAAAGAAATGTTTTATTTTTGTTATTTTCGCATAGTAACTATTTAAGAGAGTTACAAGCTATTCTTATAGAGCCTCTGTGATACTTGGCGGGACCTGTAAAATAAGAGTACAATCGAAGGGACTGTCTGTTCTAGCCCTACTTCTGTCATTTACTCATTATGTGACCCTGAACAAGTCAGTCTCGATCCTCTGGCCCTAATGTTCTCATCTGTACAGTGAAGGGGTGTAAGTTACTGGAGGATCACTGTGCTTTCTCAGCTTTAGCACTGTATGGTTCTACTCCTACTTAAAAAGGACCAGAGAGGAGATGGCAAACACCAGACAAAAGTGATGATTGAGGACACAGAAGAGAAGAGAAAGGCATTGACTAAATGAGTGGGCAAACAGGACAAACAGGTAGAAAAAGAGAGTAGCAAAGTACAGTTTTACTAAAATCAAAGAATGCATTCTTTTTAAGTATAAAATGCATAAATGAATAAATAAATGCAAGAAAAATTCAAGAATATGGCCATCAAAAAAAAAAAAACTAATTAACTATCTAAAAAAAGGCAAGGAGTTCAAGTGACAGTCTTAAGATCTGAGTACTGTGCATGCTTCCAGAAATCATGAGATGAACCAGTGCAAAAGAAAAGACTGAAGATGCGTGTAGGTAACAGAAAATAAAGGCACATGGTCCAGAAAAAGTAGGAAAAAAGTTGGGGTAAACTTGAAGCCTCAGTTAGTAAGGGAGTTAGTCTTAAAGGAAAGGCATTTTTTTACCTTAAAATCCAAAAGGGGGGGGGGGGAGCATTACAGTATCAGTTTTCAATAGATCACATTATTAGGGAAATAAATCTAACGTCGGCTTTTCTTAAAGCAGAGTTCCACCTATGTTATATTTTCTAATGGCCACACAATTAGGAAAACTAGTTGTCATGGGTACATAATTTCAACATCCACCAGGGCCTGCTTTAAGTGGCAACAAATTGCTACAAAGCAACTTAAAAAAGGCAAAAAGAAAAAAAAATTAAATGAACGTTACTCATCAATACCAACATCCTACTGCGGAGCTAGTTCCAACAGACACCTGCTTCTACGTAGGTACACAGAGAAGTAAACATCCAGAGCTGTAGGCTGAAGTTTAACCAGTTAAAAAAAAAAACATTACCTTCGTATACGCTGAAACTATGTGTTATAAACCCAACCGAGATTACTATTCACATGCTGAAACTCCCTGGCCAAAAAAAAAAAAAAATGCATTCATTGTCGACTCTCCAAGAGCAGCCAAGCACTGGAGGCTTCTCACATCGCCCGCTTTTAAGAATTTAAGAAGTCGCCCCAACTGGCACACACACCCAAAACTTAGCCAAAAGTAGCCCAGCTCCCCCCATAGGGCCACGCGAGGCGGCGACCTCCCACACCTTCTTCACGTGAAGAAGCCACAACCCTGACTGCTTGGCCAGGATCGTCCCCGGCGGGCGGGCCCCGGGCGTGGGGACGAGGCCAGTCGCAACCACCGGGAACCAGCACTTCGTAAAAAGTCTTCTTCGCTTAGCTCGGCCCTCCCACCACCGATCTCCAGCCGGGTGTCGATTTCACCAGCCCTTGAAAAGTTATCCTCCGCCACTGTCAACCCCAGAAACGATGGCGGGCCCATCAAGCACTGTCCCAGCATTTTATTTTATTTTATTTTATTTTATTTTATTTTATTTCCCTTTGAAATGACCGATCTTGGCTCGACAGGTTCCATAAGTATACTTCTTAAAAGGCCACCTCCCCTCCCCAAAAGTTGGGCCCCATTCCTTCCCGTGCGCTCCTTTATGTGTCCAGCCCCGCACCTCGAGGGGATGGGGGAGGGGGAGGAGGTCTCTACTTCCTCGGCCCCCAGGACCCAGGCGGGTCCCTAACTGCTCGCCGCCCCGACCAGGCCCCCCACCCTCCCCGCCCCCACCACCCCGCCAGCACCCCAGCCCTCCGCCTGGCCCCACACCCGGGCCCGCCGCACACGAGCTGGGCCTGCAACCGAGGCTTGGGCCGCCCCGGCCCGCCCCTCGCCCGGGCCTGCGCCGCCGCCTCTCCCGCGGCCGCAGGCCTCGGGCCTAGCCTCCGCCGCCCCGGGCCCCTCACCTCTTTCGGGACCAGTTGGTTCTCCTCTCCGGGCACCATCGCTCAGACTCCGGCCGCTCCTCTCCGCCCTGCCGGGGGAGGGAGGGGGGGGAGAGAGTGGGGAGGTGCGGCGGCTCAGGAGAGAACGGCGGCGGCAGGCATCCTCTCCGCCGCCCGCGCGAACCCTGCCACCGCGGAGGCCTCAGCCTGGGCCCGACACCAGCGCGCAGAGACCGACCCACCGCTCGGCTGCCGCCGCCGCCGCCGCCGCCGCCGCCGTAGTTGTCGGCCCCTCCCCCAGCCCGCGGCTATCAATGGAAAAATGGCGGCGGCCGCTCTCGCGAGAATTCGGGCCGCCGGGCTCCGCGCCCGGCGCCTGGCGCCCGCCCGGGGTGATGAGGCGGCAGCTGTCGCGCTCGCGTTTAATGACTTCGGGGCTTCCTCAGTCCCGAGCGGGGTGCCCCATGGGCGGCGCGGCCGGGTCGACGCTTTTCCTGAGAGGGATTCTGGACCGTCCCACCTCGGGACTCCCTCAGCCGGCGGCGGAGGAGGGACCGGGCCGCCGAGTCCTCCCGGCGCTCTCGGGCTCCGCGTCCTCCCTGCCCGCCGGGGAGACCCGGGCGCCTAAGGCCCTTTCCTTCCGCGACCGCACCTCCCAGGCCGGAGGGAAAGGCGCCTGAACTTCACCCCTCGGCACACCCCTGGCTTGAGAAAGCACCCCGGGCTACCTCCCGACCTCCGCCTGCACCGCTGCCCGAAGCAGAAAGGATTGTTTTCTTTCCCCCCTTTCCCTGCCCTCCCGGCGGCCAGGCTGGAGGGACAAGGGGCCAGCTCCCGCTAGGGGAGGCCGCAGCCCTGGCCTCAGGGCAGTGGGGTCACCCCACACACACCACCCTCTTACCCCCACCTCTACACACACACACACACACACACACACACACACACACACACCTCCATTACAGCCTCACTCCCCTGCAGCCTTTAAAGGTACTTCCTTCGGCAACAGGTTCACGCCTGGGACTGAAATGGCTTCAGGGTGTAGGGCTGCAGTTTGAACCTGTGATCCTCTTTTTAAAATGTTTTCAGGGGACTTTCATCTCCTCTAGCAGTAAGCATCGTGCAATAGCTATTTTTCCAAATCCTCCTCATTCCTCAAAACTTTCCTTTTATTAACCAACCTCACCCCCAATCGATTTAATTCTTTAAAAAATACTTTCTGTATGAAGAATGAGTGGGGTGTCCATCAGGAAGACGCCCCGTGGACACAAAGACTTGACAGCACGCTGAGATAATAGAGGCCTGCCTTGTTCCTAACACCCACCGCATTAACGACCTCTACCTGTGCTCCCCCAAACTGCTTTTGATTGCACTCTATTACCAAATAGGGGGCGGGGGAGGGGGGGGTCACATACATGTCCTGTTGGGTAGGAAAAAACTTTTTTTAATTTAAAAATGATAAGATAAAGATGACATAAACATTTAAAGTAACTGTAAGGCCGAGCCGGTTTGGCTCAGTGGATAGAGCGTCGGTCTGCGGACTGAAGGGTCCCAGGTTCGAATCCGGTCAAGGGCATGTACATTGGTTGGGCACAAACCCATTAGGGGGTGTGTAGGAGGCAGCTAGTCGATGTTTCTCTCTGATGTTTCTAACTCTCTATCCCTCTCCCTTCCTCTCTGTAAAAAATCAATAAAATATATTTTTTTAAAAAACAAAGTACCTGTAAGAGTTATTTTTAGATTAATAGTAGAAAATTCTTCTTACTCTCAGTAAAAATATCTAGTGAAAGCAGTATGATTGATTAGGTTTCAATGTTTGTAAAAATCTTTTAATATCTTGTGGAAGTTATTAGAATGTCTAATTCAATCTTCAGGTTATTTCTGTACTCCATTTTAATGGCCGTCATGAGCTGAAAAGAGATAACTCACAAAGATATGTAGATCCTAATGGGCGAAGTACATCTTTATCCGTAGCAGCTCTTTCTAATGCATTTCCATTTTTATCACTTCCATCCACCAACCCTGGAAAGTTTTTGTAGAAATTCAACTGGTAACTTTGTTTTCCCTGTTGTCAGCCAGAAGACGTTGTATTTTTATATTCTTAATGAATGGGTTCAAAACTCTCTTAAATCATTGCTCGGAGGATTTTTAAATAGGTTTTAGTGTACATGTATGCTTATTTTTTAAGGTACTAATCTTGTCTATAAAATTGATATTTTTGTTCATCACAGATTTTTGCATTAATTTTGACTTTTTAAATGGCCATCTTGGTTACTGAGTTTTGGGGGCTCCCCTAAATTGTACACCCGAGATGAATGCCTCACTTGCCTCTTGGTAGTTCCAACCTTGGGTAGAATACATACATTATTTTTGCATCAAAATCACGTAACGAATGTTTCCAAATCTCTGATTTCAAAATGTCATCTTCACTACTTAATAAGATGACTTCTTTAGAGCTCAGGTTAGAAGTAGACAAGTCATCACTAATCTTGTCATTTTTGCTTATGCTTGCATTATGATCTCCAACTTACGTTTTCTTTCCAGAAATCTTTTTTAGCTACTTTCATTTTAGTGGGGGTTAGTTCAATGAAATAATAATGTAATTGGGAAGTCTGCTTAGCCCAGAATACATAAACTAGAATAAATCACAATATATTGAAAGGAAAGAAATTCCTGAATTATTCTCCAACTTGCATAATTTGCACTTTTTACTCTAATAATGAGATGCCAGTGTAAATCTATATAGTAAATATTTGTAAAACCTAGGAATATGTGCAAATATCTGTATGAAGCAATAGAGTGAGCATGTTGGTGGAGTTCTCAACCCACTTTGACCACAAAGAAAGATTGGTTCAAGGACCTGAAATAGCTGAAACCGGTTTGGCTTAGAAAAATGTAAGTATTTTTTAAAAGTTATAATATTTTCTTCCCATGATCCACCTTCTCTAGTTACACACTCTTCTCTTTAGAGGCCTGCCTTGTGGCATGACTGTACTAGACACTGATCGATTGATTGGTGTACAATAAGTATTTCTGGATTAAGAATATGACTGCATTGACTGACTAATAAATAAGTGAACAGATAGAGTGTATGGCTACTCTCCCTAGTAAGTGAAGATACTGATACTACATAATATGTATTATTTTATAGTTGCATTTTGACTCCAACCCTGACCTCTCCCATAGACTCCAAACTCATATATTCATTGACCTCTTTGATGACTCTAAATACCTCAAATTTAAGTTGACCTGAGCAAAGCATTTGAATCTCAAGCCTCCCACACCTTGATAAACTAAATTGATGGTGCAACCTAGTTTATCAAGCCAAAAAGTAGAGAATCTTCATCTTATATTCAACTTAATAATAAATGCTATTGCTTCCTCCTCTGAAATATATTCCAATCCAATCACTTTTCTTTATGTCCACTGCTGCCCATTCCATTCCAATAATAAGCTTATCTTGCCTATTTATAATAATAAAAGCATAATATGCAAATTGACCAAACAGCCAAACAGCAGAATGACCACCTGGCCCACAAAGCCGGGGCTGCAAGGGCTGAGCCCCTTGCACAAATTTCATGCATTAGGCCTCTAGTACTATTATATGCAATTTTTTCCTAACTTTTTAAAAAAATTATAATATTATAACTTTTAAAAAATACTTACATTTTTCTAAGCCAAACCGGTTTCAGCTATTTCAGGTCCTTGAACCAATCTTTCTTTGTGGCCAAAGTGGGTTGAGAACTTTTTCCCAAGTGGGCTCCTGGCTTCTACTATTATCCTCCAATAATTCATACTCCATACAGCATCTTTTTAAAACCCATATTCTTAACTATGGCCTGTAAAATCTAATGTAATCTAGCTGTCTAGCTTATTTATCTTGTCTACCACTCTTCCTTTTACAACAGTGACCCACCACTACGTCTTGATTTCTCTTTTCTAGTTTCATCTTGTTATTTTGGCCTCTCAGATGTTACGGATGTCTTTCAAAGAGGACATCCATAGCCATTTAGTCTAAGCTGGTTGTCATTAACGTATATCGTCTGTGCCTCTAACAGTGCCTAGCACATAGTAGATGTTTAATAAATTTTTTAAAAATTAACGACCTTTTTATGGTGAGGTTCACATTTTAAAAATGCTAGTACTGATATAAATCAGAGGCTTGTTGTTTTTTCTTATAAGTTATTTTGGATTCTTTTTCCCTTCACTTTAAAATAGTCATAATATAACTCAATCAAAACATGAAAAATACATTACACAAAACCAGATTGGGGAACTTTCTATGGGATACATGACTATTGTTCCTCACGACAGGTAAGCTAAAACAACAACAGCAACAAACAAACAAAAAACAAAAACCAAAAAACAATGAAAGAGAGAAATTGTCACAGACCAGAGGAGACTGGGAAGACATGAGAAGTAAATGCCATGCAGTGCACTGAATTGGATCCTGAAACAACAAGAGAACATTAATGGAAAAACTGGTAAAATCCAGATGGCTGTTGGTGTAAAAATAAGAACAGGAAACATGATATTTAGAAAATGTAATTCAGGAGAAACCTAGGAACATGTGCAAATATCTTTATGAAGCAATAGAGTGAGCTTGTTAGTGGAGTTCTCAACCCACTTTGACCACAAAGAAAGATTGGTTCAAGGACCTGAAATAGCCGAAACCAGTTTGGCTTAGTGGATAGAACATAGGCCTGTGGACTGAAAGGTCCCAGATTCGATTCCTGTCAAGGGCATGTACCTGGGTTGTGGGCACATCCCCAGTAGGGGGTGTGCAAGAGGCAGCTGATCCATGACTCTCTCTCATTGATGTTTCTAACACTGTATCTCTCTCCCTTCCTCTGTGAAAAATCAATAAAATATATATTTTAAAAAAGGACCTGAAATAACATTTTTCTATTGACATTAAAAAAAAATCATTGCTACAGATGTACTTGTCTCTAAGAGTTGAAGAAATTCATTTAAACAAAAGGTTTTATAGGTCAATATGTTCAGCAGCATAAAAAGAGGCTCAAATCAACAGAGAATGTCTTAGCAAGTGTATAGAAGGAGGAAACAATTATCAGAGCACAGGGCAACCAAAGGCAAATTGGTCTTGATTCATCCCAGCCTTCTCTAGGGTTCTATAAACACTCGAATTTAGAGGTCAGAAATAAGGAGCAGTCCAATAAAACAAAGTTGGAGTCATGGTGTTAATCTTTTTAAATGATTATGTAAGATCTTTGCAAAAAAGTAGTATTTATAAATTTGGTGTTTGAAGAGATCTCAATATTTCTACCTATCAAGCATTCATAGTAATATTACTTTGTAGGATTGTGAGGATGAGAAATAATGTACACAAAGGTGAATAGTCTATATAATAAAAGGGTAATATGCAAATAGACCAAATGGCAGAACAACTGAACAACCAATCAAAGCATAATATGCTAATATATGCTAAGGCAGCTCAACTGTTGCTATGATATGCACTGACCACCAGGGGGGAGATGCTCTGACCAATAGGTTAGCTTGCTGCTGAGGTCCAGCTGATCGGGACTGAGCAAGACAAGCCAGACAGGCCAGACATGCCTTGGAGCCCTCCCATAGTCCCTCCCTATCCTGGTTGTGCACCAGTGAGGTCCCTCAGCCTGACCTGTGCTCTCTCACAATCTGGGACCCTTCGAGGGATATCGGAGAGCTGGTTGAGCCTGATCCTGGAGGCCACTCCCTTGGGAGAGTGCCAGGCACAAAGCTCATGGCTGGCAAACACTGCAGTAGCAGCCTGAGCCTTTCCAATCAGGATTGATTGGGCGAGAGCCCACCAGCAGGCACAGTGGAGCTGGGATGAGTGGGAGTGGCAGGTAGGAGCTGCAGGCAATATTGGACTGCGGGTTTTGGCCTGATCCCTGCAGGCCATCCAGAGGGACCCCACCTTTGCATGAAGTAGTGCACCGGACCTCTAGTTTTATAATAATACTGGAGGCCCATTGCACAAAGAGATTTGTGCAATAGGCCTTCCTTCCCTTGGCTTCTAGCACCGGTTTTCCTCCAGCACCTGGGACCCAGGCCTTCGCTCTAACCAGAGTCTGCCTTCTTCGTCTTTGCTGTAGACTCTTGCCAGAGTCTGCCGTCTTCATCTTTGCTGCAGACTCCAGAGTCTGCAGTCTTCATCTTCACTGTGGCCAGAGTGTTGCTCCTGTAGATCCCTTCACTCCCCACCCTCCTTCTCTTAGTAGGTGTCTTGTCCCGCCCAGCCACCCCATGCCTGGAGCAGCTGGGCAGCAGCCATCTTTCTCCTAATTTGCATATTTCCTCCTAGTTGGCTGGTGGGAGTAGCAGATGATGGTTAATTTGCATGTTTCTCTCTTATTAGTATAGATTGTCATGGAACAAAAACAAGAACCAGAAGTATAAAGAATAAGATGGTAATTTAAAATTTTTAGGTTCTGGCTGTATAGCTCAGTTAGTTAGAGAATTCTCCTTAAACTCCAAAGTTGCAGGTTTAATCTCAGGTCAGAAGCAACCAATGAATGAATGAGTAAACAAGTAGAACAACAAAATTAATGATCTGTCTCTCTCTCTCTCCCGCTATTCCTTTCTTGCTTTAAAAAGTAATCAACAAAAATAATAAAATATTTAAAAAATTAGATTGTGTGTAGAAAAAAATTAATATAAACTCAAAAGTCAAAATAACAAATGGAAGAATATATGCAACAAATATGACAAATGGCTAATTTCCTTAATATAAAAGAGCTCTTATAAATCAATAAGAAAGAGATGAACAACCAATAGAAGAATACTAAAAAGAGATAAATTGGAACTTCATAGAAAATGAAATATGAATTGCCAATAAATATCTGAAAAGATGCTCTACATTATTTTTCATTAAAGAACTGCAAATGAAAACAACAACATGCCATTTTCTTCATTAAATTAGCAAGTCTTATGGGGAAATGGCTTATTTAATTTTGTGTACATTTCTTTGAAGTAAGTATGGCACTATCTGTATCAAAATTATACATAAAATGCACACATCTTTTGACCTAATAGTTATAATTCTCAAATTATTCCACAAGCACAAATAAACAAAAATACACCTGTAATGGTGTTGATTATAATATTGTTGGCAATAACCAAAAACTAGAAACAATATGAAAATGTATCAGTAGGATTATGTAAATTATGGTACACCCATAATACCATGCATTGTTAAAAATAGAGTCAGGTGAAAACATAAAAACTGACATAGTCTAAGTGCACCATGGCATGCTGGCTTAGATCCTGGAACAGAAAAAGGACATTAGCAGAAAAACTAGTGAAATCTGAATAAAGTTCATAGTTCAGTTAATATTAATGTGTCAATGTTAATTCCTTATTTTTGACAAATGTGCCTTGGTTATATAATATGTTCATATTACATATTTCATGTAAGTTCATATAATTACAACTTTCCATAAATCTAAAATATTCCAAAATGAAGTTTAGCTGAAGCTGGTTTGGCTCAGTGGATAGAGCATTGACCTGTGAACTGAAATGTCCCAGCTTCAAATCCGATCAAGGGCCTGTATCTTGGTTGCTGGCACATCCCCAGAAGGGGTGTGCAGGAGGCAGCTGATAGAAGTTTCTCTCTCATTGATGTTTCTAACTCTCTATCCCTCTCCCTTCCTCTCTGTGAAAAATCAATAAAATATATTTTTTAAAATGAAGCTTATTTCTTAAAGTAATATAAAATGAAAACTAAGCATAATAAATGAAAAAAAGCTAGGTGGGGAGTAGTATATACAGTATACTCATATACTGTAGTGAATTAGTGTAAACTTCTTTGAAGCATTTGTATACTAAAAGATGGGGTTTATCTATAATAATAGGTAATAGATAAAAGGGTAATATGCTAATTAGACTGGACATCCTTCCGGATATTATTCCAGACGTCCTTCCTGATGAAGCTGGGGCCAGTGGGAAGCCAGCCCAGTTCCCAGGTACCTGCTGGTGGCTGAAGGGAAGCTGGTGCCAGCAGCCAGGGGAAGGAAGGCCTACTCTTGCACCAATTTTCATGCATCAGGCCTCTTGTATGTATATATTTGATTTTGGACATAGAAATCTCTAGTAACATATGATCCTACATCACTAAAAAAGAAAATTTATAGTGGTTATCTCCTTATTCCTTGGAGCAAAGGTTGTTAACATCAATGTTAATATTAGCTGGGATCTTTCATTTTTCACTTTCACATTAAACCATGGTGTATTCTTTTCATTCTTTTACCAGGGACCATGTGTGCCTTTTATATAATTTTAAAACAACCCATTAAAAAATAAGGTACGAAAATTGACTAACATGATGACTGACACATTGTAGACGCTCAATATTTGAAAACATTTATGGTTTTTTACTTTCTGCTTTATATTCTCTATGATATCTCTTATATATCTTACTAGAGGCCCGGTGCACAAAATTCATGCTTGTTTGCCCCTAACTGCCCTCCCCTGCAGTCCTGGGTCCCCTCGCAACTGCCCTTCTCTGTAGGCCTGGTCACCTCCAACTTTCCTCCTCTGCCATCCTGGTCAACCCTAAATGCCTTCCCCTGCAGGCTTGATTGCCCCAACTGCCCTCCCTTGTAGGCCTAGTCCCTCCCAACTGCACTCCACTGCTGGCCTGATCGCCAACAACTGTAGTCCCTTGAAGACCTGGTTCCTCCCAACTGCCCTTCTCTGCTGGCCTGATCACCCACAACTGCCCTCCCTTGAAGACCTGGTCCCTCCCAACTGGTCTACCCTGCCAGCCATCTTGTGGTGGCCATCTTATGTCCACATGGGGGCAGCCATCTTGTGTGTTTGAATAATGATCAATTTACATATTATTCTTTTATTAGATAGGATTAGATAGGATAGAGGCTTGGTTCATGAGTGGAGGCTAGCTGGTTTGCCCTGAAGGGTGTCCCAAATAAGAGTGGGGTTTCCTTGAGGCATAGGGTAGCCTGGGTGATGGACCTGTGGTGTTTTTCAGGCCAGCCATGCCTTCTGGTGATCCAAGAAGAGGCCCTGGTATCTGGGATTTATTTATCTTCTATAATTGAAACTTTGTAGCCTTGAGCAGAGGCCAAGGCAGGCCAGGGTTGCGGAAGCTTGGTTTCCTCCATCGCTGGGGCAACTCAAGCCTCCTGCTCTCTCCAGCTCTGTGGCTGCTGCCATTTTTGTTGGGATTTATTTATCTTCTATAATTGAAACTTTGTAGCAATGAGTGGAGGCCAGGGCAGGCAGAAATCTTGGCTTCCTCCATTGCTGGAGAAACCCAAGCCTCCTGCTCTCTCCACGGTGGCAGCCCTCTTGGTTCAGTTAATTTGCATACTTGATCCTGATTAGCTGGTGGGTGTGGCTTGTGGGTGTAGCATAGGTACAGTCAATTTGCATATCACTCTTTTATTATATAGGATAACAAATTGTAAATTTTTACTGAGTATTGACTATGGTCCAGGTCCTGTGATAAATAATTCACACATAATATCTCATTACTTTCCACAATAAAATTCTGAATTTGGTACAATTGGTATCCACATTTTGTAGAAAAAGAAACAGAAATAAAGAAGTTATGTAAATTGCCAGAGTCACAAGTTTAATAAATGGTGGAGCTAGGATTCGAACCCAAGCAGGCTGATTCCAAAGTCTTTACCATATGTTTGCCTCTATAGATGCAATAGAATATATTTTAATATATAGAATATATTTCCATAAAATATATTTTAACTTCCTAATGGTTATGCGATAATTATAATTTATTTTCAGTGGAAGAGACTAATCACTTTTAATTTTTAATGGAGTTGGGTGATTCAACATCTCTGGCCTTCTTTTAAAACTTCAGCAAAATGACTTTTACTGCTTGACCCCTTACTTTTAAATGTTCAAACTGGTCTTTAGATTATTTGATGATTTTCACTAGACTAAATGATCCTACTTATGATCATTTTTTATATACTTAGTTACTTAATATTTATAGGTGCTCTTTTGTGGGAGATTATCAATCACTCTCTTAAGTATCGTAAAAGTGAACCTTTTTCTTTAAAAAGATAAATAGCAGTTGTTATTTCTTTCCTCCTCTTCTTCTTCCAACTTTATATAAATCAGGCCATTTCTTTTGCATGTTATAATATAAATTTGTCTATCAAAACCTTTCCCAGACTTGAATAAATTAATAAAGGAATATTTTCTCATTAGCTTGCATCAGTGTCTGGTAAAAAATAAAATAAAATGGCAACTTATGTTAGTTGTTGATAGACTTTTCTACATGCATAGTAATAGGCCTTTTTCTTATTTAAAAAAACACATAGAAGCTTCAACTATTATCTCATGTACTCATCAGTAGCAGAATATATTTTGAACCCCAATCATCATCATAATTTTTATCAGTGATCAACATTGGGTTCCTATTGTGTACATGACACTGTTATTTATGAGGAATCATGAATTCTTAGCCAGACTCAATGTCTCATTAATTTTACTACAAAAACTTCAAATTTTATTGTGTGTGAGCACTACAATCATACAAGGCTCTTTGGAAGCTAAAATACAATAAATAAAACTGAGAAACCGGATCATAAAGTAGATACAAAAATGTGATGGAAAGAATAGAAAATGAGCTAGGGTCACTTCTCATAATAAATTAATTTCCACTAACTATCCCTAAGGTGTTTGATGAGGTGATAGATGTTTAAGTGAGCATAAAGTTAGTGTGGTCACTGATTTCCTGCTTAACTGAATAGAGAAGATTTAAACGATGGAGCATGTAAGAATTTTCTGTCTGCAAATGTACTCTGAAATGCAATTCAATAGAAATTTATTGGGAGTCTTCTGACAAAGTATGTTGCCAGGAACTGTGCCTGATGATGAACATGTATGTTCTCTACTCTTAGGGAGCTTACAATCTGGTTAGAACAGTGCTATCCAATGTGAATCGGAAAAGGCCACTCGAGGGGTCACAGCTTGATGAGCAGGGTTTAGGCTAGACTTCAGCCTCCACTCACACTCAGCTGGGTATCCGCATGCATTGCACAACTTGCACAATCACAGGTGGCAGCCATGTTCATAACTAAAAAAAATATGTTGAAAAAATATAGTAGGTATTTGCATAAAGTCCCGAGTGTGTAGAGAAATAAGGTCTGTCAGGACAGGAATTTGAGCCTCAGATGATTTGTAAGATGTGTTACAGTAAAAAAAAAAAATGAACACCTTTATTTGTGATTGGCTCAGTTTGAGTCACGTGCCTAATGCAATGCGAAAGCCTAAACTGAGTGGGGACAGCCCAATGGAGACATCAGTGAAAGGAAATTTCTGGAAGGCAAAGCAATGGGGGATTTTGAGAACTAGAGAATATGATCACAAACATTATGGAAGAACCCATATGCCATGCTAGGAAGTGAGGCACTTTTGGGATGTTAGTAGAGGCATAGAAATAAGTTTTGCTCTTTAAATTTTTCTCATATAATGTGGGAAATCCTAACATTATTTAACTCTAGAAGTGTAAGTGGGAATTTAATCTTAAAATTCTTTTGTGTGCACAATCTCATTCCCAGGAAATAACCACGATAAACAATGTGTAGTACAAGTTTCCCGACACTCTCTGTTAATCTCTAGGGCAGTGGTCTCCGGGTTTTTTTTTTTTTGGGGGGGGGGGTTGACCCCATGCTTATTTAATAAAGCACCAACATATGTTGGCTCATTTGCTTATAAATTCAATACACATCCTACTAAAATTGGCTAATATCCCCAAACGTAAACAACTTAAGGCAACGTTCACCATTAAGGAAAGCGAATGCAAATCCACATGTCAAGTACCTCCTTGATGGTTTCATGAAAATTTGTTTTACTGCCACACTGGTCAGCCTTTTAGCTTCCTCAGGTGTCTGAGTTGTATCAGGAGGAGAAAAAGTATTGTCCCTGCATTTTCTCGTTTCCTTGTGCTTATAGAGGAGGATCATATTGTGGGTAAGAGAACTGTCTGAGGTGAAATGAGGCTCTGCCATTGGCCAGCAACTTACTCAAACTCTCATGTTTAAAATGAGAATAAAAAACAGTGCCATCCTCACAGGGTTTTGGGAAGGTTAAATGAATTACTGGATACGAAGCCCTTAGGACAGTGTCTGGTGTGCAGAGGATACTATGTAAGGATTTGCTATTGGCATTGTATTCCTACTGTTGTTTTTTGCAGGAATCTTTTAAAGCCTCTTTTCTGTTTTGTGAGCGCAAACCAGATAGGTAATCTGTAAATCTACCTCACTGAACCCTCCCTGAACCCAGGAGCCCTCGCTGCTGAGCTCCTTTTCTCTTTAAGAGGCCATCAGACATGCAAGCTGAGTGGGAGTGCTGATGTCAATCCACGCATAAAATGTCAGTAAATCTTCGGCTTTCTTTTTTTCTTTTTTATAAAAATAAAAAGCAAATAAGTGCTTTGCGTGTATTCTAATATTTTCTTCTCCCACCTCAGTGGGTTTGTAGTCTAACATTTTCTCCCCACATCTCAGTAGATGCCTAAGGAATTCCCTGTGATGCGCCCACCCACTCCGGGTGCCTACGTGCTAGGGGACACACTGCTGGGAACAGCTCCACAGCCTTGGAGAGCTGACAGCTGTGGAAGCAGGGCCCGAAGCAAGATGAGGCCTTGAGCTGGGAGACAAATGCAGGGACATGAAAGGACAGGCCGAGAAAAGGAAACCTGGCAAGAGCTCATGAGTGGAATTTTAGCTGGAGGCAATCCTGTTCGGAAAGCTTTTCCTGGGCAAGTCAGTGAGGCCACGGGGTTTCAGATCCTGCATTTTCCCACAGCTCAGCTGCAGGCAAGTAAATATGCACCCAGTACCTACCGGGGCCCAGCGCTGTGCTATGGGCCCCCAGGGTAAGTAAGTGGTCACTTGTGCAAGGAGTTCATAATCTGATGGAGATGACTAACACCAACATAGAATTTCAATATGAATTATTTTTTATGTCTATTAATATGTAAAACACATACACTTTATGCATAAATTTCATAGCACAAAATGCTATCATTTAGAGAAGGAACTACTTAGCCTTACTTGAGTTTTTTAGAGGAATGGCTTCTGGAAGAAGGAGATGGTGCTTGGATAAATACTAAAAGAACAAACTTTCCTTCATTAATATTAACAAACAAAAACAAACAAACAAACAAACAAAAGCCCTTCTTTTACTGTTTATTAAAGATGCTATTCTCAAAGACCCAGGCTTTGTATAGAGCCAATATAGGCACAAGAATAAAAATTCCAGGACATTGGTTGTTGTTTTTTCCCCACTGCTGTGAGCCTGATGCCTACAAAAATACTTGACACATAGTGGGTTCTCATTTGTCAAATGAATTAATGAATGAAGCTTCATAGTATCTCTTTGAATCATGGTATGATTATTATGGTGACTACAGACCAAATTTATTCCAAGTTCCACAGCTGAAAAACCAAGGTCCAGATTGTTCATGTAATCCACTCAAGGCAATCCAAGGAGCCAGCTCTATCACTGAGTTAGCGCTCCAATTTCCCAACTCCTAGACCAGAGCTTTCTTCGCGATCCAATGGCACTTGCCCAGAAGTACCAGATGGTCACTCATCGTTCACTATTCAGATCTTCTCAAGAGCCAGGAAAGAATCTGATTCCAGAAAGTTGACAGAAATGAAGACAGCTAGAGATTTTTCTCTCCAGCAGCTGTGTCCGTGTCTGTGTCTGGCTTCCCTGGAAAGCAATGGTTTCTGTTGTGATGTGTCCTTTTTTTTCTGTCAGGAATGAGGAAGAAGACACAAAATACATTAAATGTGTAGGTAAAATTTAAATTACGTAACATAAACATTCTCTAACTACTTCCATTATTTTCCAAGCAAATAGACCAGACTAGTAGCCCAATCTGTGTAGCCCAATATGCAACAGGAGTATGATCAGAACCTCTCTGAGTTCTGGAGGTTACAATTTTTAAGGGTACCTTTTGAAAACACTGTGAAACAAAGATATAATCTATAAACTATTACATTTCATATAAAACAAAAAAAAAGTATGTATATATATCCAACAATCCAGAAATTTAAGTTTTAGGCCTTATCATAATACCCTTTTATCTCTGCATACATCTTATTGTCTCAATATAAACTCTGTAACCCTTTCTACATAGGAACTTTCTGAACCTTATTAAGTTCCTCCCCACTTTTTAAAAATATGTTTTTATTGATTTTAAAGAGAGAAGACGGGAGAGGAAGAGAAAGCTAGAAACATCGATAAGAGAGAGAACAATCAACTGGCTGCCTCCTGCACACCCTCCCACTGGGGATTGAGCCTACAACCCAGGCATGTGCCCTGGCTTGGAACTGAACCTGGGACCTCCTGGTGCATGGCAGGAAGCTCAACTACCTGAGCCACTAGGCAGTCCACCCCCTGGACTTAAGTCTAATAGTTTGAATTTTGTTGGCCTCAGTTGTTTCTCAATTCTACCTCCTGGAAATGTCTCAAAACTGCCCAGTTTTCTCCATCTCTATTGTAACAAGATGGACCAACCATTGCTGTCTCTCGATGAAGACTAATAAAATAGCTTCTTCATTCTATTCCCTCCCTCCAATACTTTTCCCACACAGCAGTTAGAATAATCTTTTTAAAAAAGAATCATGCAACTTTTTTGGTTATAATCTTCCCACCCTTCTCATAGTTCATGAAGTAAAAGCTCAGAGTCAGGATCTGGCCCTGCCTACTTACCAGCCCCCTCTTGGGCACATTCCTCGATCTTTGCCTTTCAGCCACATTCTTTTCATTCCTGAGAGCAGTAAGCTTTTCCCTTCCTCAGAGTTTTGCCCATGCTGATTCCTCTTCTTAAAATGCTATCTACTATGGCATTTACCCTACCCCCACAGACCTTATGCATTTCTGTGAGTGGGTGATGGAGCAGGTAGATGCTGGAGAGCCCTATCTAGCAGCTCAATGCAGGAAGATTAATGGAGAAGAAGAAAAGAAGACTAGTACTTGGGTAAACTGAAAGATGCCCTTTTGGGACTTATAAAACGATTAGGAAGAACCTGGGTGGGGCCAGATTTTGAAGAGAATAGGGGCGGGAAGAGGGGAAGAGATAGATCAAGAAATATATTGCTCCCCGAAACCAGTTTGGCTCAGTGGATAGAGCGTCAGCCTGGGGACTGAAGGGTCCCAGGTTCGATTCCGGTCAGGGGCATGTACCTTGGTTGTGGGCACATCCCCAGTGGGGGGTGTGCAGGAGGCAGCTGATTGATTATTCTCTCTCATTGATGTTTCTGGCTCTCTGTCCCTCTCTCTTCCTCTCTGTAAAAAAAAAAAAAAAAAAAAAAAAAAAAAAAATCAATAAAAATATTTTTTTTAAAAAAGAAAGAAATCTATTGCTCAGGATCATGTAGGTTTTTGTTTTATTATTTATTTATTTATTTGCTTGTTTGCTTCTCTGTTTATCTATTTATTTTTACTTTAAACTGATGTGACCTTAAATAGATAAACTAGCTATATTTTTTATTCCTCACTGAGTATGGTGGCACTCAGTGAGTAAAAAGACACTTTATGCATGTTGATTGGCATAAAATGAATATAACAGCAGAACCAGGTTTTGTCTAGAATATTTAAGAACATATTCAAAGTGATAACTTCTATTCATCGAACGACATGTTGCACAATATGCTAGCTGCTTCATATTTAAACCTCACAACTAACTGCAGGAGAATGTTTTTAAGTTCCTATTTTACAGAGAAGGATACTGAGGCTTAGAGAGAATCACCTGCCCACGTCACAGCCAAGAATCAAACCAAGAAATGCCTGGTTGCATAGCCTACATTCTACCTTCTCATACTGCTCTGCCTTTCTGCATTACTGAGTCATCAGAACTGATAATTTTTCAGAGTGATGTTAATCAGATTTCCTGCAGAATTATTACTTATGTGTCTCTATTTGCTGCTAATGTGTGAACTCCTAGGGTGGAGAGAACTGTTTAATTCCCTGTTTTGTACCTACTATTTAGCATAATAACTGGTACATAATAATAGCATTCATTGGATATTAGGTGCTAAGCATAGTTCAAAGTACTTTATGCATATTAGCTTAATCCTCATGAGAACTTTTCACGATAGACACTACTAATATTTTCAGTCTACAAATGAAGAAATGGAGCCACGAGGAAGGAGGTTAACTAGTTTGTCCAATATGTCACAGAGGGTCATAGAGGCTTTCAGTGCTCATCCTCTCCCTTTTCCCCTCCCCCTCCCCCTCTCCCTCTCCTTCTCTCTCTCCCTTTCCCTCTCCCTCTCCCTCTTCCTTGCCTCTCCCTCTCCCAACAGTTTTGATATTTATAGAAGATGAATATCTCCAATCAGCACAACATTCATCTTGACCTTCTCTTTTGAAGGTATTCGGCTAAGATGGAGCTTTCAGATCTCATCAAAATGGAACCATGTGGTTGTTTTGATTTAGTCATGTGTGACTCTGTTTATTTAAAATGACAGAATTGCCAAAACTGGTTTGGCTCAGTGGATAGAGCATCAGCCTGTGGACTGAGGGTCCCAGGTTTGATTCCAGTCAAGGGCATGTGCCTTGGTTGCAGGCACATCCCCAGTGAGGGGTGTGCAGGAGGCAGCTGATCGATGTTTCTCTCTCATTAATGTTTCTAACTCTCTATTCTCTCCCTTCCTCTCTGTAAAAAAAAATCAATAAAATATATTTTAAAAATAAAATAAAATAAAATGACAGTATTATCAATCAAATTAAATTTTAATCACCATTGAAATCTTCAAAAACTGACAAAACTATCACTCAGTCTTATATAATAAAAGCCTAATTAATATGCTAAGTGTCCAGTATTCTGGTCCACCATTCAAACAATCAAAGTGTAATATGCTAATGTTATGCTTAACTGCTCGCTATGGTGTGCACTGACCACCATAGGGCAGATGCTCAGACCAGTAGGTTAGCTTGCTGCTGGGGTCTGGTCGATTGGGACTGAGCAAGATGGGCTAGACATACCCTGGAGCCCTCCCGAAGTCCCTCCCTGGCTGGCCAACCTCCTTCATCCCTCCTCAGCCCTTATTGTGCACCAGTGGGATCCCTCGGCCTGTCCTGCGCCTTTTCACAATCCAGGCTGAGGTGACCCCCTCTCCTCCCTCCCCGAGTGCTTGAATTTCATGCACTGGGCCTCTAGTTTGGTAATAAAAGACAATTCTCCAAAGAAGGTACCCATAGGTGATTTTGAATGTACTTACAAAATTGATCTCTTCCTCTTCTTAAAAGGCCACAGTCCTTTGGGATTAGGCCCCAGCCTTATGACCTCACTTAACCTTAATTACCTCCTAAAGACCCTATCCAGATATAGTCAAATTCAAGGTTAGGGCTTCAACTTATTAATTTCAGGGGGGAACACAATTCAGTTTATAGCAAAATGTCACTAAGGAGCCAGTCTAATGGCCAAAGTGAATGGCGCATGATTCAAGTCTAACAGGTTTCTAAACTTACATAGTTTGTTTTCCTGGAGGGCCTCACACACATTTTCTACCTTCTGATGGCAATTATGTCAGGTTATCATTTCCCTCTGGGCCTTAGTACCAGGGAGCCCAGATCCCTGTCCCTATCCGAGTAACCAAAGTGGCCCCTGTTATTGGAATAGCTGCAATCTGCCCTCCCCTCTCTTAATTGTTTTCCTCATTATGTATTTGTCTCTTTGTATTAGCCAAGTCATATTTTTCCCAGATGATTAAAGAAGTATGCAATGTAACCAAGGGTTTTTTATTTCCTTTTTTTTACGTACTGTCAGTTAATAGAGTGGTACTATATTTTTCACTGGAACAGATTGTACTCAAAACAAAGAAATAGTGGTTGAATAATGCTTTTTATCCTATGGGGGCTTAATATTTTTTCCCATATACTGTGTATTACTCTGTTTGAGAATTATATCTTTTCTAACTCATATAACTTTAAGGACTAAGTTTTATCAAACTAAAGTCATAGATATTCTTTAAGTAAAAAACCAATATAAGTATAATTAATTTGAGTGTTGAACTAAGTTAAGTTGCAAGATCCTGAAAATGCCAGATTATAATAAAAATATCTCCTTAACCATGACTACAGCGGTTAAAATTTAATGCAACATTAATGGTGAAGTATGACCATTCTAATGGTCTCTGCTCCTGCTTTGTGGAAGCCAAGGCAGGATTTATGCTACAAACAGGACTCTATTCATGGAAATATATAGCTTAGTTTTTAAAAACCCTCAGCACATAAAAAGACCATTTGCTCTGTTTTATGTTTTCATGTATTTATTAGTTTGTAATAATAACCATGACCTCCAGAGGCTAGGCATTTTCTCTGAGCTAATGATCTGGGTTAGAGGCCCAAAGCTTCATGCTGAGACCATTAATCAGCCCACCAGCCCTTAGCTGATGGTAAACACCTCCTTCCATCAGTCATTGTAACTCAGGTCTTGCAAGGCAGAGCATGAGGTCTGGAGAGCCTACCCTGTGTCCGGACTTCACTGAATACCACAGCACACTGCTAATCACATCCATACACCAGTGTCAGAAACTTCACACTGCAGAGGACATATCTTCTACGACTCTCACTCCTCTAAGGCCTTGAGCCTGTACCTCAAAAGACCAGGACATGAGACAGATCATCATTAACTTCCTTTACAAGCCACTGGCCAACCAACATTTAAAATATTTTCATATAATTGAACCTTATTAAATAAGCATTTAAAAAATTTTTTTTAAAATATTTTATTGATATTTTTACAGAGAGGAAGGGAGAAAGATAGAGAGCTAGAAAGGTCAATGAGAGAGAAACATCAACCAGCTGCCTCTTGCACACCCCCTACCAGGGATGTGCCCGCAACCAATGTACATGCCCTTGACCGGAATCGAATCCGGGACCTTTCAGTCCGCAGACCGACGCTCTACCACTGAGCCAAACCGGTTTCGGCTAAATAAGCATTTTTAATAATTTAGAAACTAGGATGGGTTTTATAAACAGGAACATCACAAGCCCGACATACCATTGTTTTTGTTTACAATTGTATTATGATTGACAACTCTAGGGAAGATCATCTGTTGCTAGCACACCAAGCTCCAACATTTCACTCCTGGAAGGTCTCAGAACACTGAAGCTGATTAAACCAGGGGGCTTGTCCTTTGGAGGCTGCTCCCCCAAGTTCCAGTCAATCCCCAGGGGCCTCTTCAGAGCTTTCATCCTCCTCAACCTCACTGTGAAATGTTGACCACTTCCTGCCTCTGGACACTGCTGTTCATTCATTCAACAACTAGAAATTAAACATATACTGACTGAAATAAAAAATATTATACAGAGACCCAACAGCAGACTAGAGGAACGCAAGAATCAAGTCAAAGATTTGGAATACAAAGAGGCAAAGGACACTCCTCTGGAGAAGCAAGAAGAAAAGAGAATCCAGAAAGTTGAAGATAATGTAAGGAGCCTCTGGGACAACTTCAAGTGAACCAACATCAGAATTATGGAGGTGCCAGAAGAAGAAAGAGTGCAAATACTGCAAACCTATTTGAAGAAAAAATGTCAGAAAACTTCCCCCACCTGGTGAAAGAAATAGACTTACAAGTACAGGAAGCACCCAGAACCCCAAACCAAAAGAATTTAAAGAGGACCACACCAAGACACATCATAATTAAAATGCCAAGGGCAAAAGACAAAGAAAGAATCTTACAAGCAGCAAGAGAAAAACAGTTAGTTACCTATAAGGGAGCACCCATATGACTATCAGCTGATTTCTCATCAGAAACTATGCAGAGAGTGGCAAGAAATATTCAAAGTGATGAATAGCGAGAACCTACAACCAAGATTACTCTACCCAGCAAAGTTATCACTCAGAATTGAAGGGCAAATAAAGAGCTTCACTGATAAGAAAAAGCTAAAGGAGTTCATCACCACCAAACCAGTATTATATGAAATGCTGAAAGGTATTCTTTAAGAAGAGGAGGAAGAAGAAAAAGGTAAAGATAAAAATTATGATTGACAAATACATATATATCAACAACTGAATCTAAAAATCAAGTGAATTAAAAATCCGAGGAACAGAATAAACTAGTGAATATAATAGAATCAGAGGCAAAGAAAGGGAGTGGATTGATAATTATCAGGGGGAAAGGGGTGTGGGGGGTGAAGGAAGAGACTGGATTAAAATTGTACACCTGTGGATGAGGACAATGGAGCGAAGGGAGGTAAGGGCAGAGGGTAAGGTGGGAACCTGGTGGAAGGGAGCTATGGGGAGAAAAAGGTGAAACAATTGTAATAATCTGAGCAATAAAGATTTATTTGAAAAAAAAATTTATATTTTTCCCATTGATTTTTAGAGAGAGTGGAAGAGAGGGGGAAAGACAGAGAGAAAAATCGACATGAGAGAGATATCTATTGGCTGCCTCCTGAATGTGCTCCTGGGGACAGGGCCTAGCTGCTACTGAGGTGCGTGTCCTCGACAGAAATTGAACTTGCAACCCTTTAGTCTGCCAGCCGAGGCTCTATCCACTGAACCAACCCGGCTAGGGTAGTCATTTGTTCCTTTTAATTGCTCAGTACTAAATGGTGGGGTTCTCTGAGTCAGTCTTCACTGGGCTTGGGGACTGGAAGAGAAGGAGGGAAGTGTGGTGTATCTGTGGTGGGGGTTCGGGGCAGGCAGGGAAAGCGGCGTGAGACAGGAGTATGTGGACCCTTTCAGGGCTGATCTCACTCATTTGTTTCCCCAAAAGTCCCTAACACAGAGCCTCGCACTTGGCCCATTCTCATTTGCATTTTTAAATTTGATTCCAGAATCAGAAAAGCATGAAAAGAATGAAAAATGAAAATTTTTTCACAGAATGAAAAGCATGGTGAACTCTCCCTCCCATCTCCACCCCTACAAAGAAACCAAACACACACACACAAACACACACACACACACACACACACACACACACACACAAAACACTCTCTGATAACAACAATAGAAACCCTTCTCTTATTCATATGATCCGTGTTGCCTGCAATTCTTTTAACAGCAGACAGTGGTTTGTGTTCTGTCTCTGGCCACTCTTGCAATATTGTGTTCCGTCTCTGGGCGATGCTGTTGAAGGGACTTTATTGAACTGTAACACCTCCAAGAGAGGGTGAGCAAGATGGTTAGGAGCCTATAAGTCATGTCATCTGGGGAGCAGTTGGGCATATTTGAACTGCAGGGACATAGTACTCAGTGGGGAGGTGACAGCTGCCTTCAAACAAAGTAAAAGGCTGCGGGGGGGAGAAGGACTTGTTTTATGTTCCATGAGGAGATATTGTAGGAGGCTAATTTTGGCTAACATGACTGAGAACCTTTTCATGATTAGAACCATCCAGAAATAGAACGGGCCGCCCCAGGAGGCCTTGATTTACAATCAGTGGAGGTGTTGACTCAGAGGTTGGATTCCATGTGTGGGATTATTCTAGGAGAACTGGTGCAGAGGGTGAAGAATTAGAGAGAAAAAAGACTTCTAAGGTTACTTTCAGACATCTGATTCTATTTGGCAAATTTCAGTTAAGACGCTCTGACCTCAACGGAGTCACTGAAGACCTTTTCCTATTCCCAAGCTCTGGGAGTGGGGGTTTGTTAGGGAGCATGAATGGTTGGGGTTCAGGTCGGGGGGGTCTAAAGAACTAAAAACAGGAGGGTAGTGGGCAAAGTGAGAAAGAGCCCAAGAAAGGGGAAACACTCCTAACGGAAGGCAGCTGTAGCCCACTTCACAGGTTTTTTATTTATTTTTATTTTTATTTTTTTAAATTTATTAAGGTATTATATGTGTACATAGCCTACCATTGCCCCCCCCCCCCAAACATGCCCTCCCTCCCCTGAGTTTTGTGTCCATTGGTTGTACTTATATGCATGTATACCAGTCCTTCGGTTGATCTCTTATCTCCCCTAGGTCTCCCTACCCCCCTCCCCCGCTGTCATTTGACAGTCTGCTTGTTGTTTTACTGTCTCTATATCTATCTTTCTGTTCATTAGTTTATAATGTTCTTTAATATCCATAAATGAGTGAAGTCATGTGGTGTTTCTCTTTCATTGACTGGCTTATTTCACTCAGCATGATGCTCTCCAATTCCATCCAGATTACTGCAAATGATGAGAATTCCTTCCTTTTTATGGCAGCATAGTATTCCATGGTGTAGATGTACCATAGTTTTCTGATCCATTTATCTGCTGACGGGCACCTAGGCTGTTTCCAAATCCTAGCTATTGTAAATTGTGCTGCTATGAACATAGGGGTGCATATATCCTTTCTGATTGGTGTTTCTAGTTTCTTGGGGGTATATTCCTAGTAGTGGGATTACTGGGTCAAATGGGAGTTCCATTTTCAGTTTTTTGAGGAAGCTCCATACTGTTCTCTACTTCACAGGTTTTTAATGTCTTTCCCTGGAATCAGTTTTGTTCACCTTTGTTGGAGAGGTACCAGGTGGCTTAGTGAGCATGTTGATGCATAGCTTATTCTCTCTCCGTCCTACTAGGTCCTCTCTGTAAACCACACTCTATTTATTTGTTGTCAACCCTGATAAGTCCGAGCGGCAGATTTAAAGATGAAATGACAGGCAGTTTAAATTAATCAGTGGAATGTAGACTTGTGTTCTGTTTCTATTCCTTCCCTGTTATTGTGTAGGTCAGTGCATAGAGGTCTGATTCATATACCCAATGTGCTTCTCTTGCCTCGTCTTTTAGTTGGTTTTGTCAGCCTCATTTGATTTTGTTTTCATTGGATCCCAGCTTCTGAGTCTGGGGCTTATCTTCACAGAATACAATATGCCAAAGACAAAGCTGCACTGCCTGTAGCTGCTGCCTAATGGTCCAGACATTTTCGCTCTCGTTTTACATTATAGATGCGTCTGGCACACCATATAACACCCTTTTTTGTTTATTGGTATGGGATGTGAAAGCATTTTGAAAGTATCAACATACTATACAAGTGTAAATTACCACTAGGGATAATATGTGATTCTAAGGAGGAAGTTTATGTAGATATTTACTAGTGCCTTACCAGCAGAACATGGCTTCGTTGGTTTTATGAGATGTTATTAGACAGATAAAACTGTCATTAAAGTTGGCACCTTTAACCTCTGGTGACTTGGTGTGCCTGTAGTTTTAAAATGGCTTTTCTCCTAGAGGCATGGTCCCCAGGTGAAGTTTCATCATCCATCCTTTGCTTTCTTACTCAAAACATCACACACCACTTTGATACACTTTATCAAATGGAAGTATTCTCTTCTTCAAACCTCAGTACGTTGGTAAATTCTCAACAGAAACTTTTTTTTCCCTGCTTAAAAATCAAAATCACAGCTTGCCCTTTGTGTTAGGAGCAAATAATTGGGGAAGTAACCATTTGTACCTAAACTACAGCAAGTTTCTAGGTTACAGCTGAATCATCTTACAGTGCTGCTAGACATGGCCAATACGACTTACATTGCAACCAAATTATTGCAATGTGTACGATGTGTTAGTATTACAGATTTGCTTTTATATATACCGTAACTCTTTTCGGTCTAACCATCTATCTATTCTGTACTTGTTCACATAGTAGCTTAATTTTTCTTTTCTTTCCAAGGACCTGTATTTGCCCTTCTCCAAGAAGCCTCCTTGAAATATGATCATATATAACATCTAGTGTAGGTCTGTATGGATGGGAAAACCACCTAAATGTTTATTAAGTGGATGAATGGAGCTTACTGTTGTTTGTTGTATTTTAAGTATCATCAGCTGTAACTAGATGAGCACCAGTGTGAAAACTCTGTTGGCTATAAAGGAAAATTTAGAGTAAATCATTATTAAAGAAAATATGAGCTGACACTGGCTCAGTGGATAGAGCATCGGCCTCCAGACTGAAGGGTCCCAGGTTCAATTCCGGGGCACGTACCTTGGTTGCGGGCACATCCCCAGCGGAGATGTGCAAGAGGCAGCTGATTGATGATTCTCTCTCATCGATGTTTCTAACTCTCTATCCCTCTCTCTTCCTCTCTGTAAAAAAATCAATAAAATATATTTTTTAAAAAGTTTAATCACTTAAAAAAAGAAAAGAAAATATAAGACCAGAATATCCGATAAGAAATGGACGGTTCCCATCGATCATGAAAATACGCTTCAACTCCAAAGAAAATAAAGATAAATTATATTCAGAAAACATGAGTTAAAAAAAACTCAAATATTTTTGATTCCTTGTAAAAAGAATAAAACTTCTAAAAATAAACATTTTAAATATGACAAAAAGGTGTAGGTAACATCAAACCCACCAAAGATTATACATGTCAGGATTACATCTGTCTCATCTTCATTCTTAGCAATTATTGACAGGAAACTAAAGAAGAGAAAACACATTTAAAAAGTCTTAGCCAAATCTCATTGTCGGATATGACATACAAACGGTTTTACAGAAACCTTATCTCTCACCCACAAAAGTGAAACCAAGACAAGACCAGAGAGTTGTGTAAATGTTTGTGTTACCAGCCATGTTCTGCTGGTAAGGTACTAGTGTTTGTCTGTCAAAGATGAAGACAGTGAACACCAGGGAGCTGGTACTTCTAGAGATAATTGCAATGAAGATTTTAAAACTGCCTTCATATTGTTTTGATGATAGGACTCTAGCAAATTCCAAAAAGCAGGAAAGAACCACGTGGGAATCATTGTTGGCCTTGTAGTAGGAGTTGCCATCCCTGCAATAAACAGCTGTTCTCATAGCACAGAGCTTCCTTTGTCATCCAGTCCATCTGTGTTGGAATTGGAAACATGTAACTCACAAGATGGATTTTGGGCAGAGAGCCTGAAAGATAAGAGGGCTTTCAAACCCTGAAAAAATAGGCAGCAGTTTTGGTCACAGTCCAGACAGTCTTCTAACTCAAAAAACATTTTTTTTTAAATTGGGATTTGTCCCCAGTAGTTCCAGTGGTCACTGTAGTTATTTTTCCTTAGCCATTCCTGATCGGGGTGGGAAAGGAAGTCGCCATTTCATGATTCTGTAGAAATCAGACGGAGATCATTAAGTGGAGAAACAGTTCAAGAGTACAGCCACCTCACTTGGAGCAACTTAAAATCTAAGAGAAAAAAATACAATAAATATTTCTAAGAGAACCAGAAGATATGTGGACATATAAGAAAAGGCTACTCAGATATTTATTTTATTTAAAAAAAATATATTTTATTGATTTTTTTACAGAGAGGAAGAGAGAGGGATAGAGAGTTAGAAACATCAATGAGAGAGAATCATCAATCAGCTGCCTTTTGCACACCTCCCACCAGGGATGTACCCGCAACCAAGGTACATGCCCTTGACCGGAACTGAACTCGGGACCTTTCAGTCCGCAGGCTGATGCTCTATCCACTGCGCCAAACCGGTTTTGGCTCATATATATATATATATATATATATATATATATATATATATTTGTTTGTTTATTTGTTCTTCAGTCATAGCTACCTCCTCACTCTTCAGAAAGAGAAAAAGTAGATTTGGATGAATAGCCTCTGGATTTGAGTTTGACTGGAGGTAGCAAATTATGTCTAAAAGGGTCTGGGAGTATATTTTGTAGCATGTTGGATACTACTGATGGAGTTCAGATGATGCCTAAAACTGACTTGGAGGCTGTGGGTCTTATACCAGACAAAATGAAAATCTTAGGGGGAGAAAAAAACAAAAACAAGAAAGAAAATGAAGTCTCAGGTATCATGATTGTAGTTCATAGCAATTATAGCCAGAAGGGAAAATGTGTCAAGTTGCAAAAAAGAGACAAGATAGAATGTATTCAGACAAAAACAAATTCATCTTTAAAAGCTAGCGAGCATGATACTAATATTCCTAAAGAGACGTCAGTGAAATGACAACCATGTGATTTTTCTTCTAGGGATATTGAGCCATTTCCTTACTTCATTTCTTCCTTTCACTGGATCTCCTTGATCTTTGTCCCTACCATTCTCCTGAGTGCTGAGATCTCTTTTCAAATGCATTCTTCTTGTAAAATCCAGTGATCAGGTCTCAGCCCTCTTATAACTTGAACTGGTAGCAGCATTTCACACAATTGGTCCCTTGTCCTTTCCTGACCACTTTCTCCTGTTAGTTTTGGGGACACCACACTCTTTTCGGCTTTTTCTCACTTTTGGCTGCTCCATCTCAAGCTCCTTCTCCAGCACTTCCTCTTGTTTTCTGACTTCTACACACGTGCATGTCTCTGAGCTGAGTTCTTGGCTCTGCTCTTTTTCACCGAGTCAGCTCAGCCAGTTCTGTGGCTTTGGATCCATCTACAGGCTGGCCATTGTGAAGTGTACATTTCTGTCTTCAGGCTCTGTCCTGAGTTCCAGACCTATATTTGCCAACTGTCGATGTGGCATATTCCCTTGGATCTCTACTGGGCATCTCAAACTCAATAAGTCCAAAGCAAAGCTCCCGATTTTCCCTTGCCAAACCGCTCCCCAACAGACTTCCCCATCCTTTTTTCCCGAGCCTAAAAGTAGTCATCCTGAGTCTTTTCTTTCTCACCTTCCACATTTGATCTATCATAACATAGCCCCAAATCATTCCCTTTTCTCTTCAAAAGTTTCCCTACTTTCATACTTCTCTGCCTACGTTTTCCATATAGAAGCTAGAGTGATCATTTAGCTATTTAAATTAGGTCACATCACTCCCTTGAGTAAAACCTTCCACCAGCTTCCCATGACCCTTCAAATAAAATCTAAGATTTTTTTTTAAAAAAACCCTTATTTACAAAGTCCTATGTGATACAGCCACTGTCTAAATCTCTGACATTATTCTGTGTGTGTGTGTGTGTGTGTGTGTGTGTGTGTGTGTGTGTTCCACATGGCCTTAGCAAGCTGAAATGGCATCTCCTTTAAGAGGTTTCCTTCACCACTCATTCACTGTTTATTTGGTATTGTCTGTCTCATTAGGAGGTGATCAGAAATCTTGTTTTGTTTATTCTTTTGTTTTTCCTGCATGATACTCATGCGTCATCTACAAGACATTGGATCTGTGAGCCTGAGGCACACAGTGGAAGAGGTTGGAAATGTCATCAGCTAAAACCTTATGCAATATTTTCCCAAGATCTGCTGATGTTTTCTTCTAAGTATTTCTGTGTTCCAATGCGTTCCCTCCATCAGCAAAGAGATGAAGTAGGCACAAAGGTGTCATTGTGTTTTTCCATTATTACTTCTATAGTTTTTCAACTGGTCTCTCTGCCTTTCATCTTGTCCACTCCAATCCATTCTCCACATCAGTTTCCAAAATACAGGTCTGATGGGTCACTTTCCTGCTTAAAACTCTTCAAAAGCTCCCAACTAACCTGCAAGATAAAGTCGTTTGCCTAACTTGTCATATAAGGGCAACTCCTCCTTTTATGCTTTTTCTCTTTCATGCTGTATTCTCCAGGGACACACAACTGCTGGTAGGTCTCTGTGAGTGTCTTGCTTTACCTCATTTTCAAGTCTTTGCTTTTACTTTCTACTCTGCCTTGGGATCCCTATCACTTAGAAGCTGTGTGACCTTGGAACATCCCTTATTTTTCCAAATATTAGTTTCCTAATACTCATAATTCTTCACAGAATCAGCATGAGGGTCAAGTGATATCATATACAGACAATCCAGTACAACATCTGGTATATAGCATGTGCTCAACAAATTGTACCTATTTTTGTTAGCAATGTTAGTATTAACAACAACAATTAATAATAATATCATGGGGCTAGTATAGAATTTCTGGTAGTTCCTTGACCTGCTTTCCCCGGGAGAAAGTAACCTGATCTGGTTAAAAATTCAAACTATCAGCTGCATTTCTCTGATCCTCTGATTCAGTTCCTTCACTGTCTTGCCTGGAAACCTCACCATCCACACAACTGCCATACAGGAATCGCACATCTGCAGGGACAATATACGGACCTGTTTTTCATCTGGCTTTGAAAACAGGTGAAGGGTCCGTTGGGATTGCTCTTCATTCCCGCGTTTTGGGATTAGAAGTCAAGAATTTGAAGTTTTTCTCCTATTTTACCCTTTGACGTTTCAGGGACCTGCCAGAGCCCCCTAGTGGTGGCTTTGGGAATAGTCATTACAACAGGGTGAAAGGGACCTGTCAAGTTCAAAGTATTTTGGCTCCAGTTATCCTGCTATCACTGCAAAAGGCTTAGGCATCTACCTAGCATCTTGTAAACTGAGGCTTAAAAAAGGGTAATGACAGGTTCTGGCCTCCCAGGGCGGGGTGGGAATGACGAAGAAGGGCTTTAGTGTAAGTGGGATTCTCTAGCCAAGGGTGCTCCAAAAGACAAAGATCAGGATTGCGGTGCATAATGACAACCTTTATTGGATCAGAGTGGGACCCAAGGGAGTCAGGCCTCCTGGTGATTTTGGTGATTTGAATCTATGTTCAAAGTTTAGTTGATCTGAGCTCTGTGAATTTCAAATAGTCTAATAGGCAGTCTGGCTAAATGCATTCGTTTACTTAGAGTCTTTAAAAGTTAAAGCCGACAAATACCTACCGAACACCTACCATTTGCTGGATTACTGTATTAAGTGATGTGGCAAATTCTGAGATGAATTATGGTTCCTGCCCTCCAGGAACTACACAGTCTTGGTAGGGGATATAAGACACGTAGCTCAATAACTAAAATAGGGGGAAAAGTGATTCAAGACAAATATAAAATGATTCAAGACAAATATAAATGAAATATAAAGTGAGTCAAAGCCAGTTTGGCTCAGTGGATAGAGTGTCGGCCTGCGGACTGAGGGCTCCCAGGTTCAATTCTGGTCAAGGGCATGTGCTTTGGTTGCGGGTGCATCCCTGGTGGGGGTTGTGCAGGAGGCAGCTGATCGATGATTCTCTCTCATCGATGTTTCTGGCTCTCTATCCCTCTCTCTTCCTCTCTGTAATATATATATAAAGTGAGTTCAGAGGAGGGGGAGATGTCCAACAAAGATTGGTGACTACTATTATCACTTGAAGTAAGAAGTTAATGTAGATGAGTGTAGAGAAAATACCATTAAATTTGGAAGGGGAATCATTAGTTTGCTAGGGCTTCCATAACAGAGTACCACAAACTGTAAACAATAGAAATCTATTATCTCACAACTCTGGAGCTTAGAAGATCAAGGTGTTGGCAAGGTTGGTTTCTTCCAAGGATATGAGGAAGAGACTTTTCCATGCCTCTTCCCTGGCTGCTGGTGATTAGCGGGCAGTCTTAGCATCCCTTGGCTGGTAGCCATGGCACCCCAACCCTGTCTTTGCCATCACATGGTATTCTCCCTGAGTACATCTCTGTATCCAAATTTCCCCTTTTTATAAGGTCACAAGTCATATTGGATTAGGGGTCCACCCTACTCCAGTATGACTTCATCTTAACTAATTAAATCTTCAACAACCATAGTTCTAAATAAGATCATGTAATGAGGTACTGGGGGTTAGGACCTCAACATAGGAATTTTGTGGGAATACAGTTCAGCTCATAACAAGGAAGGTGGCCTTTGGATGAACAGTTTCAGCAGAGATCAGATTATGCACAGAACAAGAAAAGTGAGATAGTGGAACTCTGAGAGAGAAGGAAAGCAGAAGAACACGGGACAAATTGGAGTATATTGACCATGAAGGCAGAAAAGATGTTTATATTGGTGACAAAGCAAACTGGATAGATGACCAATAATTTATGTCTATATCTAAGCCCAAAGGATGAAATTTATGTACCTCCTACCAGGCCCTATACTCTTGTTTTGTTTTTGCCTGAAGGATATGGAAAATTAGTTTCTCTCTCCAGTTTACTCAAGAAAAAAATTGTTAAAAACTTGTCATACAGAGAGAAAGAAAGCAAGCACATTTAGGCAACCCTGATTAATGTTATATATAATGAGGGAGAGAGAAAAAAATCCTCCTTTGGGTACAACTTGTAGAATTTCAGGATTTCTTTTAATATATATATATATATATATATATATATATATATATATATATATTTGCCCAAAGAAGATATATAGCTTAGAATGAAAAACATTTCCTTTGAGAAAAAGCTTTAAAGATAGTAATAATCTTAATTAAATAGTCTTTCATATTCAGAAGGGAACAAAATTATAAATGTACATACAACTTTCTCTACCATAAGTTCTTTTAAATGATATTAGTGTGTCTCTAGAGATAAAAGTAAAGCTTATTCCTAATTAGGTAATATTTCATTAAACGGAATGAAATCTCATGTTAATTTGAATACCATTTTCAAGAACTAAATAGCTTTCATAGCCTCAGATAAAGAGAGTTTTGCTTTCTTCCATGGAAATCATTGGTGCTGGTCAAAAAACCAGTTTTAGGATAAGGAAACAATGAGTCTGCTTGTTCAAAGAAGATAATTCAAATTCTCCAAGATTTTACCAAGCATGAATACATTATTGCTGATTCTGCTTATGCCAAGATAGCTATTTTAAGTAAAAATTAGAATAATTTAAGCTTTGCAAAAATTCTGTAATAGAGTAATCTTTTCATTCTGATCAGTTGAAAAGATTTACATTTATAGATTCAGCCTTAATTAACCTCTAAGGGTATGGAACAGTGGCATGAGGATTGGGGCTGGAGGCAGAAAGACTAGAGTTCAAACCCTGGTTCAATTACTGACACAGAGGAAGAGCAAAAAGTTTATAAAATTTGAAATGCTAGGGATTAAAATGATCCTACATGCACCTCTATGGCAATACATTTGACAACAGAAAGGACAGTTAATTTTCCACAAAAATATCAGTCCCCAAAAGAAAGAAGCTGAAGTGGAAAATATGAGTTGAAGATGTTGAAAAAGCGATTAAAGAGCTATGATTGATGAAGACAACAGGACTAGACAGATTTATAACGGAGCTTCCCCTTAATTTTAAAAGAATAGATAACTCAAATGTTTTATAAACTAGTGTAATAGACAATCATCACATAGAAATATAGATGTAAAATTTCTAAGCAAAATATCAGCAAATAGATCTTAGTAATGTATCTAAGAGTAGTAAAACAAATACAGTTTATTCCAAGATCACAAATTAAAATTCAATAATGGAATTAGGTAACATAATTCATTAATAAATTAAAGGGGAAATTAATATCAATTAAAAGATATATGATTAAATTTAGCAACCATTCCTAATAAAAACTCTGAGTAAAATCAATATTATTTTCCAAAAACAAACAACAGTAAACCATTTTAATTTAGACCAAGAACTAAACAGGAATGCCTGTTCTCAGCAGAAATGCCTATTCTCACAATTATTATTTAATGTCTTGGAAGTTGATGCAAATATAATAATTAAAATAATTGTTAAAAAATACTGGGAAAGAGAAGAAAAATAATCTTTTCTGACTATATTATTATATACATAGAAAATCCAGGAAGCTGTAGTAAAAAAAAACCTTCTTAAAGTTAATAACATAATTTTGCTAGGTGTCTAATTGCAAGATAAATACACAAAAATTAGCAAATTTTTATCTATTATATAAATAAACAGGTATAAACTGAAATGTTTATAGGTGCTTAATAACAAATTTATGAAACAAAAAATTTAACAAGAAAGGTAGAGATTATATGAAGCAAATAATTTTCCCAATTAAAACTTTTATTTTACTGAATTTTTAAATTAATATCAATTTAATATCACTTTTCCACATATAATTTTTGACAGACTCAACTAATTAGCATTTTTTCCCTATTAAGCTTGACTAATTATAACTTCACTATTGTGAATTTTCTCTTTGGCTATTATTTTTAACAAGTACAATTCCTTTGGGCCAAACTATCAGATCAAAATTTTGTGAAGATTCTGTGTTTTGTTTTGTTTTAAATATATTTTATTGATTTTTTTACACAGAGGAAGAGAGAGGGATAGAGAGTTAGAAACATCAATGAGAGAGAATCATCAATCAGTTGCATCTTGCACACTCGCTACTGGGGATGTGCCTGCAACCAAGGTACATGCCCTTGACTAGAATCGAACCTGGAACCTTTCAGTCCACAGGCCGACACACTATTCAATGAGCCAAACCGGTTTCGGCTCTGTGTTGTTGTTTTTTTAAACATAAATGTTTGAGTTCAAGTTTTGCTGTATTCAATATTACCTAAATATGTGATGCTTTTGTCATTTTTTATTACACACACACACACACACACACACACACACACACACATGCACACACACAGTGAATGGCCAGATTATTATGATCTCTGAACAAATAATCTGGCCATTCAATTATATATATAATTTTATAAATATATAAAATTAGAATCCCAGTGCATGAATTCGTGCATGGTTGGGGTCTGGCCAGCCTGGCCAGGGGGAGTGGACATGGGCAGTTGGCTGGCCTGCCTGCTGGTCAAACTCCTGGTCAAAGGGACAATTTGCATATTAGCCTTTTATTATATAGAATATACACTGAGTGACCAGATTATTATGAGTTCAGAGATCATAATAATCTGGCCACTCTATCTATCTATCTATCTATCTATCTATCTATCATCTATTATTGATTTCAGAGAGAAAGGAAGAGGGAGAGAGAGATAGAAGCATTAATGTTGAGAGAGAACCATTGATTGATTGTCTCCTGCATGCCCTATTCTGGGAATGGAGCCTGCAACATGGACATGTACCTTTGACTGGAATTGAACCCGGGACCCTTCAGTCCACAGGTTGACTCTATATCCACTGAGCCAAATCAGATAGGGCTCTTTTGTCATTTTAAAATAAAAGTTTACTATTTGAAGTTTTGCCATTGCAAGTTTTACTTTGTATAGATTATTTCTGCAAGTAATACTTGTTATGAATTAGATGTGTTACTGATTTTATATATTTTTTTGGTCCAGAGAACAAAGCACATGCACGGAGCAAAGATGAAAGATCTAAATGAACAATAAAATGAAAATATCTTTGAGGTCAGAAGTTAGGGTCAAAATGTTTTCTTTGTACCTGACACAGACTAAGTGCTTGGTAATTGCTAATTATTATTTGAAGGTGTTAATAATACTTTGTTTTGCCATCCTACCCTCTTTAACATTTTGTGGTTGGGATTTGGGGAGACAGCAATTTGTGTTGAGCCTGGGTCAGAGGTCAGCAAGGTAAGCTTACTAAGTGAGGCAGGCCAAGGGGAAGATCCAGCACGGATTGGTAGTGTCAGACTGGAGAAGGCCTGCTCAGGCTAAAGGCACTTTTACTACTCATAGCTCTAGCTAACTGCTGTCATAAAGGAATGTGGATCATATGTTGCCATAACTCTAGATTTTTTAATAGTCTGAAAATCCACATTTTCAAGGTGAAACCTGATATTTAGGCATTGGCAGGTAATTTGAATTTTATGAAGCATAGTATGGGCCAATATTATGTAGTTTCAGTAAGACATGTCTGCAGGATGCATATCACTTTTTCCTCTGGTGCAGTTCAGCCCAGCACTGTCCTCATGGTCCCAGTGCTGGAAAATGTGACGTAGGAGGAAAATGTCTTCTGTCTGATAAGTTCTTTTTGCCAAGGAAATTTGGCTGTATCCCCAGGATCAGATAAGTCAGGTATGCCCTTGGTCCAGACCTGAAGGATGGAGATGATGGGAAGTATACTGGGGAGGGATTTGCCTAGTACACCCCATTTACTTCAGTGCATTCCCCTAGAACAGTGTTTCCCAAAGTGTGGTACGGGTATCCCCAGGGGTACGGGAAGAGTTTGGTGGGGGTACGTGTTGCACCGGAGTTTGGTGGGAATATGCACCGCACCGTGCTTAGCTGCGCCTAATTCTACGTTCTCATGAGTCAAGTCAAGGCAGTCTTGTGAGGCATGAGGTGGTCCGGTGTGCAAATAAATGTTATTTATAATATAACTTTTATTTATATTTTATTAAGAATAATTTTATTTTTCGTTTATTATTTTGTGTATGTACCAAAAAAGAAAAAATAAATATATTTTGATTGTTATTAAAATACATCCATTTTTTTTTTTTTTTGACGAGGGGTGCTCAGCGTTACGAAAATTATAGAAGGGGTACACATGTCAAACGTTTGGGAAACACTGCCTTAGAAATAGCAGCGTGGGATGTTGGCTGTCCAGCAGCAGGTGGCAGCATTAGAACAAGAATTGGCCTGTTAGGGCCTAAGGCACCCTGGATTTCTTCCTTATTTGTGTATGAATAAAAGAAGGAACAGATGACCCCAGTTCCATTTCAGAGGGAAGAAAATCATTTGCCCTACACACTGTGTTGTGCCTTTTCTCAACACTCTTCTTGTTTATTCTCACAACCTGTGATATAGCCAACGATTTCTCCCAGTTTAAAGATGAGGAAATTGTCTTTTAGAAGACTCTTTGCATGGAGTCACACCGGTCTTTAACAGCCTTGCCATTTGTGTTGCTGTCTCATTTCCATTAGTGTTTTGTCTGAGAAATATTTTGGGGAAACTTGGGCTGTATTCTGGGACAGAAAGAGGACATAGCAGAGCACATTTGTCCCAGAGGCCATTTAGGTGGTTGTTCTCCAGAGCTGGTTTTTGAGAGAAGATGCTAGCTATTATGGAGGAACACCAGGTTTATAGTCTGCAGAATTGATGTGGAAATTTAATGTCTTTCCCTCTTTTTTATAGAGCAATTCATGTGACAAGAACAGACTACCTTTTCCTTTATTTCTTATTGTTCTGAGATAAGTTATCTAAGAAGTTCAATGCTTCTTGTGATAAATGTGAGGGGCTGGCCTTCAATCCAGCTGTTTGGAAATGAAGGCTGAAAGATGTTTGCATGACAGACCTACTGCCTTTGGTTATTTTTCATACTGCGTCAGATCGTGTTTGATGAAAAACGATTAATCTCATGATTTTGCGTAAATGGTTTAAACCTGTTAAAAGACTTACTAAATAAGTTAGATCCATCAGCAGAGCTTATAATTTCTTCCAGCTCAGGCAGTATTGAGTGGAGAGCATATTCAAGGCTATTCTTCTCTTTGTATATGACCTTGTGCAAGAAACTCATTCTTCATCTGTAAAGCAGGGGATGGTCTGGTGGCATCAGGCATTTCTTCCTGCTCCCCTAGTTTGTGATTTCCTGGAGTCCCCCGAGATTTGTATGTGAATAGAACTAGTCCCCTTTTATGCACAGGAGCTCAAGAGGTAGGCACAGAGATTAGATAAGCCCTGGCAGCCAATACGGTCATTTCCACTTAATATGACATTCTGCTTCCATCTTTCCCCACTCTGAATGCACCTTGAATAGCACCTATACAAGAACAAATCTTTTTGTTGTGGTTTCTGTTCACTGCTTCAGTTGTTCCAACATGGTCATCCAGCCTTTCCAATGATATTAAAATAGTTCACATTTATTGGTACTTTTAAATACTTTGTATGAATTCTATTATATAAATTCTCAAACTCTTTGAGAATATTATTATTATTATTATATTTTATTGATTTTTTACAGAGAGGAAGGGAGAGGGACAGAGAGCCAGACACATCGATAAGAGAGAAACATCAATCAGCTGCCTCCTGCACACACCCCACTTGGGATGTGCCCACAACCAAGGTACATGCCTATGATCAGAATTGAACCCAGGACCCTCCAGTCCAAAGGCCAATGCTCCATCCACTGAGCCAAACCAGTTTCGGCAGAGAATGATATTATTTTTTCTGCCATACTATGCACCAGGGAATTGAGGCACAGACATGTTTAGTAACTTATCCCAGGGTCACCCATCCCTGAAATAGTAGAGCTAAGATTTGGATGGATTCAGAGACTCTGATCACAGAGTCACTGCCTTTAACTCTCCCAGTGAGCTCTTAACCACCATGAAGACAAGCTTGGAGATGACTGTTGTTGAAAGAGGAATACGTGTAAATGGCCCCTTCTCATCAATAGGACTCGTAGCAGCAGGACAGAAATAAGAACACTGTGTCCCCAGCACTGGCCTCCTATCTCTCATCATGTCACTGAAACACGCTAGACACAAGGCTGCCCACTGCCCATAGATCATGGAGCCTGCTAAGGGGTTCCAGGGACCAGAGCCCAGAGCCCAGAGCTGTTACTCTCACTTTAGATCCTAGACCCTTCATCTTTCAGGTTTCCCTAAAGCTGCCATTGATATATTTTTTTGGCTTCTGTCTGAGGATCTGGTGCAGAAAACTGCAATGGAGAGGCAGAACTGTTAGGAGTGTAGACTCAGGTAGCAGATACCAATGTTTGGATATTGGCTGTGATAATTACAACTTAGGGGAAGTTAGGTGAATTATTTAGCCTCAAATCCTCACCGATAAAATAGGGATGACAATAATACCTATTTTGCAGTGTTATTGTGGTGAGCATTATTAACACATGCACACATCGAGACCAATACTTGCTGAGTACCTAAAACATGTTGGCTGTTATGCAATATCAGTGGGATGGGATAGAGTACTATAATGGTAACTGTAGGAGTGCACCTCTTTCAGAAAAAGGACTGAGCTATATCTAATCTATAGTAATGTATTCATAAAATTTCAATAACTTGCCGGAACCGGTTTGGCTCAGGGGATAGAGCGTAGGCCTGAGGACTGAAAGGTCCCAGGTTTGATTCCGGTCAAGGGCATGTACCTTGCATCTGATCGATGCTTCTCTCTCATCTATGTTTTTAGCTCTCTATCCCTCTCCCTTCCTCTCTTTAAGAAAAATCAATAAAATATATTTTTAAAAATTTCAATAACTTGTCATCCATATTGTAATGGAAATACAGAGCCTGATGCACATGTAATTTATTTCAGGAATTTTGCAATTTGATAGAAAATGTGGATAGCATACAATAAATCTTCATTAAATGAATGAGTGAAATGTGCGAAGAGATCCTGGCACTGCAGGAGAAAGGGGAGCACAGTCTGCTTGAGAGAGGTCTGGGCAAATGTGATAAATCAGAGTGGTCAATTGTCCAAATCCCTGATTCTAGAGGATGCAGGGATTCTGAGCCAGTCTAGACAACAAGTAGAACAGTGAGAAGGCAGTGAGCATGTCAAGACTCACCATGACTATCGGTGGTGGAGATGTTGGGGCCAACCTAGGGCTGAGCTAGAGGAAGCAGGGCTGGGAGCAGGGCAGTGAGGAGCAAGGAGACAGGGGCAGAGTCCTCATCAGTTGCACTCCATTCCAAATGGGGAATTAAAGGGAGAGCCAGAGACCAGGAGAGAGGCCTGTCAGGCAGTCAGAAAAAGCTCTAAAGAATTAATGATGGCTCTGGCTCTGGCTCTGTCCATATTTAGGGAGCTCCCATCACTCATGGGCTTTCCAGAGACAGACCTGTGTGTGGGCAGTGGAAGCACTGCAAACCCTGATGGCCATGTGAGCCACGCCTGCTTCTTATACCCCGAGGACAGGTCTTTATTGCTGGCAGCTGGGAGGTGTCCGACACCTGGGCTGAGTGAGCGTGCCAAGGACTGGATTCCAGTTCACACGAGGCAAGACACGGGAACTACACCCAAGCCTGATGAGGACGGGCGCTCCCATCCTGAACCTGAAATTTGCATCGTGAACCTCCTAACTCCTGGAATTTTTAAGTGGAGTTGATTGATGGCTTTTCAGAAATGATGGAAAGATTGATATTGCGTTTGTCAACTAAGAAGTATAGATGTTATCTTTTTGGAAGGTAATTTTGCAATATTATAAACATTTAAAGGGTGCTAGTTGCCATGTTGCTTGTGGCAGTGAAAAAGGAAAAATAATCTAAATGCTATCAACAGAAGGCTGGTTAAATAAGTAATAGTATGTTTGTACTTTGGAATAAAAAACATTAGTCAAAGACGATGAAGTAAATACATATGTACAGGCATGGAAAAAGATTACCACATTATATGAAAAAAGCTTGCTTCAGAAGAATGAATCAGTATTATCCTGTATGTGTAAAAAATCGTGTGCATATAATACTTACGTTTGGGTCATGCCTGGAACATATCTGAAGGATACAAACCAAATGAACAGTGACTAATTCCAGAAAGAAGGATGGATGGGAGATGGGAAGGAGCAGGGGATTTCACTTCATATTTAATAGATTTCTATACTATTTACTTGTTATTGTTTTGTTTTACGAGTATTCATTTCATGCTATTTTAAAACCATGTAAATATCTCAAAACAAAAATTTATTACCTTGTATCTGGGGTTTTATATTTTCTTGACTGTTTTGAGGTTTGGAAGAAGTTGCTTGTTTTGAAAAAAATGATATCATGTGGCTTTTTAAAGACCCCCACGGTCTGTGGAGAGACTGGCTGTGGGGTGGAGTCATAGGATGCCGAAAAGGAGCAGTCCCAGGGAATTGTCTAGGGGTTGTGGGCAGGAGACAAGATTCCTAGTTGCATCACTCTCTGGTTTTGAAGGCCATTCATTGTGTGCCATGCAGGTCATCAAATGGGCATTTGTTAGATACTAGACAATTAGACATCTCACAGGACACAGCTCAGAGCATTTCGAAAGGAATGTTACAGAATATGGCATAGAACTGTTGGCCAGATATCATATTTGGGATGGCTGAGGTCATCATCTCACTGTACCTCAGTGGACCCATGGTAGTCATTGTATATAGAGCCCCTGAATAGGGCACATGCTGGGCACAGGATGAATTAATTCTATGTGTGCTGCTGATTGGACCCTCCATCAAACCCTTACTGGATGCTATACAGAATGTGACTTTCTGTATCACAGTTGGTCTCATGCAGAACTCTGAGCTGATCCCCAGGAAGCACACCTTACGCACTTCCGTGACCCCAATGATGAGTATGAATGGGCAACTGAAGAGTTTGATTCTTGCGTCCCAGGCTCGCTCAGTGGACACTTTCTAGGAACAGAGCCCATGGAGGAAACAGCTGCAAGCCCACCAGGCCACCCGTGTCCATTCTGCCAGGGCTCCCTGAGAGACTGTGCTGATGGGGACGGTAGACCACACACAGGAGAGCTCACTCACACTGGCCACCTCCTTCTTGTTTCCAGAAAGTCCCCAAGTGTCTTAAAAGGTCAGTTTGCTGTGCGAAAGTCCAAATAAACAGAAGCCACTGTCAACAGTACAGATACTTCGGAGAGTAGCTGGAAGTGAAGGTAAACATTTCCTGAAAAGCCTGAAAGGAGAACGAAGCTCTAAGATAAGGAGTGTGCCCAGAATTAGTGCTGCCTGGATGACAGACCGCTGCCTGGGGTGTGCCCTGAGGCCTTGGTACATTCCCATTTTCATGTTGCCTATAACTGCCCACATAAAAGTCAGTACGGCCAAATGAAATATCTTAAGTGGCCCTTCACACTCTTCATGAGAGTTTCTGCCCCATCACTGCCAAGGACAAAGCCCAGTTGAGATAGGATGCAGGGTGACTGGCTAGGCTGGATGCAAGAATCAAACTCATTATCTAAGAGATTATTCCATATATTCAGAGCCCCAAAAAATTCAGAGTTGCTCCTAAGCAACCAATAAATGACCACACACAAAAATATTTTATGGACCTGTAGAGTCACTTGAGAATGATCAAACAGAATTTTGTGGCTTTTGAATTTAGAGGACCCAACGCAGGAGTGGCCCTCACCCCTCCTAAATACTCCCAGAGGCATTTTGGACCATCTTGGGCAGCTCCTTCTATTGCGATTAGTAAACACAGGTGTCCGTGCTAGGGAGCTCTCACTCTCAACTAGGAGAGGTACCCACACCTTTATTCAAATTCTTCCCTTGAATCCAAGAAGGAAATGTTGGCTTATTATGTTGACTCAGGCACCTCACTGTTTGTCAGATACGCTGAAGGAATGCTCTTGAAATTCCCCTCTCCTCCAAGTCCCTGGCAGCCACTGGGTTTCTGTCTCAATAAATTTATCCTTCTGGATATTTCATACAGATGGAGTTCCACAATATGCGACTTTTTGCGTCTGTCTGCGTTCAACTAGCATGAAGTTTTTGAGGCGCATCCACATTATCCTACTAACATTTTAGGGACACTGTGTGGTATAAAAAAGAATTTAATACTTGAAGTCAGACAAACCTAGGTTTTAGTTCTGGCTCAGCCACTTAATAGCTAGGGTCCTAGGAAAGCTATTTAGTCTTTTGGAGCTTCAGTCCTTATTCACGAAGTGAGAATAGTAACCTCTACCTTATATATAGTTGTGAAGATTAACAGAGGATAAAAGTATCGGGCCCATAGCGGGCACCCCCTAATTGTTAGAGGCAAAGAAATGAGGTTACATGGGAGAGTGTGTGGCGCATAGCATGCCGGTCCCTTGCCTTTGCCCCTTTTCACGCCCCTTCTTTTATGCACTGCCTTACATAGCAGCAGATCTTTGTCTGAATTCCTGCAACCTCTTTTCCTTATCTAAGTAATTTACCTTGCACTGAGCGTGCACGCCCTGTACCCTCATCAAGCGGGTTCTTTTTCCTTTGTGCCTACTTTATCTTTCTAACTCAACTGCATATTTCCTTGAGATCAGAGGCTGTTTTCTTCTTCTAGAGAACACACACTCCAGATTCTGCAGTCCAGTCCCCCTGTTAAAAACTGTTGTGTAATCCCATAAGCCACTGGGATATCACAGGCAGTCTAATGGTTTGGCATCCAAGCTGCGACCCCCTGACCGCTCTGGCATGCACAAGTGGCACACTCCTTCTTCAGCCTGGGTTTGGACACGATCTCAATGTTTGGTGAAAGTGTCAGACACCCAGAAATGCCAGTCTGTCCCCCGCCATCCACATAGAAATGGAGTGGGCAGCAGGTGAGAGCCCCCTCCTAATTATCTGGCTGTAATTGCAAGGTGCAAACGGGCCTTCTCTGGCAGTGTTTCTTCAAAGGCACTGCTGCAGAGGCTTACTCAGAATTAGAATGAAATCAGCTCCTCACAGAAGCATCAGCTCTTTGGAGGTTCTGAATAGATATGCGTTATCAGAGAAGGAGGTCAGGCACAGGCAGGAAAAATGTCCTTCAGAGTTCCGGCAGAACTTAGACTCATAACTGAATTTATATGTTGAGTTTTTACTACAAATAAGATGCAATAATGCTCACAGCATGCAGCTAATGCTTTTGACCCTGTCTTTTTTTATACTAGGAAGTTGGTACTAAAAGAAGGAATGAAAATAGAAACTGAGAGTCAGAAACATTTATGAAGGTGATGAATTTCTAGGGTAGTTGTTCTTACCCATTTTTTTTGTTGTTGTTCTTAATCCACCTCACAGAGCTCTTTGAGGATGTGATAAAAGACATAGACTCTCTTCCACAGGAAGGTGCACATATGTACAGGCACTACATTTTGCATGTAATTTTGGGGGGTAGTTACAGACTCTCTGAAACCAACCTAAAACCTCCAGGTTAAGACTTCTTTAATGAGAGCCACCTGTGTTAAACAATAAGGGCACGAAGATGAATAAGATGTGGCTCCAGCCGTCAAGGAGCTTGCACTCTGGTGAGGAGATTAAACATATACCCAGACACTGATACCTTAGCTAGTCAGCTGCGGAAACCTCCTGATTCTCTGAGCTATTTCTCTTTTGGCTTCCTACTACCCTTCCCCTGGTTTTGTCTTATTTCTGGGCAGGTAGCAATAGCTTCCGAGCTGGTGGCCTGTTGGTGATTTCTCTGACCTTCACATGGATGAGCAGCGGTCCTCCTCAGGCTCATTCATCCGAGGAAGGTTGGATCGCTCCTCTCTTGGGAAACCGGCAGAGCTGTTCTTCCAACCCCTCCGCAACGGAGAACCAGCTCCTTGCCACAGCGCTCAGCTTTATGTCCTATCCTGCCAGCATGAACTCTGCTCTTTATCAATACCAGATCTCTCCTTGTTCCCCAAATAAAACTTGCATTTTAGCTGAAACCGGTTTGGCTCAGTGGATAGAGCGTCGGCCTGCGGACTGAAAGGTCCCGGGTTCGATTCTGGTCAAGGGCATGTACCTTGGTTGCGGGCACATCCCCAGGAGGGGGTGTGCAAGAGGTGGCTAATCGATGATTCTCTCTCATCGATGTTTCTAACTCTCTATCCTTCTCTCTTCCTCTCTGTAAAAAATCAATAAAATATATTTTTTTAAAACTTGCATTTTATTAAAATTTTTTTAAAAAAAATTTAGTTTTTAATTATAAAAACTTGCATTTTCGGAAGAGTAACCATGTAAGTTGCTTGGTGTAAAAAACAAAACAAAACAAAACCAAAAAAAAAACACAAAAACACCTTGCATTTTCAAGCTTCTCTCGCTGGCTCATTTTGTACCCTCATTCTGGAATGCCTTATTATCCATCTACTAAACCCTTCTTATCCTCAAAGAGCCAGATCAAATACTTCCTCTGCGAAACTCTCCCTAATCCACTGAGGCAAAATTAATGAAGGCTTTTTTTTAAAACCTGTATTTAGCACTTACTCTGTCCTGTCATATAAGAGTGTTATTGCTCATCTGAGATTCCTTCAGCAGACTATGATTTTTCCTGGGTGGGGGGGAGCAAAGCTGGCATCAGACTTACCTCAGGGGTTTGGGGTCCCTACCGGAGGGGTGGCCTACTAGAGATTTAATCTGTGCATTTTTCCCTCTTCTTTAGTGGAAGGAATGCAGAGAGCTGCCTGTGACTTCCTGGGGCTGGCGTTCCTTAGAAAGGTGGCAGTGGAATTCTTTGGAGGGTCTCCCTGAGAAAGGCAAGGGCCCTTGGAATCATTAAAAACAGATTTTCTTGCCCTAGCCAGTTTGGCTCAGGATATATAGCATTGACCTGTGCACTGAAGGTTCTAGGGTTCAATTCTAGTCCAGGGCACATACCTTGGTTGTAGGCACAGTCCCTGACCCTGGTTGGGACGTGTGCAGTAGGCAACCAGTTGATGTGTCTCTCTCATATCAATGTTGTCTCTCCCCTCCCTTCCACTCTCTCTAAAAATAAATGGAAAAATATCATTGGGTGAAGATTAACAACAAAAAAGATTTCCTTAAAAGAGGAGGTGTAGTGTGGTTGAGGGAGAAGGACATCACAAAAGCCTATGCATGGAAATTCAAAATAAAAGCTGTTCAGTTCTTAAAGATAAGCCCCAAGCAGGTAGAGGATGGTGATTTTTGGTCCAAGAAGTAGGGCTCCCCAGAACACATCCCAGACCAGCACATTCCTATGCAATCTTCAAGCAGAAAGATGTGCTGTGTGAGGACCGTGTCTGGACATGGGAGCAGAAGACCCATCTTCATCTCTGAGTTCCAGCCTGCTTCAAGGGAGGAGCACTTCGCACTTTGATAGCACTTGGCTCCTCTGGAGGTTCTACTCTGTCAATCCTTCAGGCCCCCACTATGCCCAAAGGATAGAGCTTTCTTCCATCATGATTTCCATACCCACGCCATGCCGGAAGGTGGGGAAAGGGTTAGCCTGGGGGGTCCTGCTGGGCCCTTTGGGTTAGCTTCCAGTGGAGGGGACACACCCTAAAATACAGAGCTGCTACTGGAGCTGAGGACCTGAAGCCACTTTTGTGGTTTGAAGGTAACTCCCCAAAAGGAACTTCTGCTCAGCCGAAACTGGTTTGGCTCAGCGGATAGAGCATCAGCCTGTGGACTGAAAGGTCCCAGGTTTGATTCCGGTCAAGGGCATGTGCCTTGGTTGCGGTCACGTCCTCAGTAGGGGGTGTGCAAGAGGCAGCTGGTTGATGATTCTCTCTCATCGATGTTTCTAACTCTCTGTTCTTCTCTCTTCCTCTCTGTAAAAAAATCAATAAAATATATATTTTTTAAAAAGGAACTTCTGCTCAACCACCAGTGCCCTTCCCGGAAGTCCGAACAGTGAAGCAGAACCAAGGAAGTCTGGACTCTTTCTAAGCTCTCGGGATGCCTAGCACATCACCAGGAGGATATTGTCATGGAATTTATGCTATTGTTATCAGACTGCAACCTGAGGCATCCTCGTTGGACCTTTAATAGGTTGGAGGACTCTCCTGCTACATCTGACGCTCCAGGCTTGTCCACAGTGAACACAATAAATCTCACAGAACTGAATTCTAAGTGCTTCTTAGTTGGCTCTGAATATTGATTCTGCTGTGCTAACGTTTCTTCCCACCCTCCACAAGCCCAAACACCAGCGTTTTGGCCCCTCTCCAAGGTCTCTGTCTCTAAGCTCTTAATTAGAAAAAAAGAAGCAGTAATAATTAAAGTTATTAAAATATGGAATATTGCAAAGGAACGGATTAGAAGTCTTCATGCTAATCCAAACAAATTGTGCTAATGTTACTTTGATTCTAGCAAAACCAAATCCTCAGAGCAAGATAAAAGCAAGTGCTTATTTTCTAAGCAGAAGTTTTAGCTGATTCGCTAAGCCTGGCTACATCAAGCATTCACTAGGACCTGCAAAGGAGGAGCAAGAGGAGATGAAAGCCAGAAAGATGTGAACATGATAGAAAAGATGAGGTGGGAAGGGAGGAGAGGTTTGCCAAGAGTCAACACAGTAGCTTTACCACAAACTCCTTCCTCTGCTGGGGGCCATGGGGTACAAGGAATGCCGTTTCCACCTCTCATTTCAGCAGTTGCATTCATGAAAATGATGCTCAAACCCTCTGTCTAGTCTAGACACATCTGTAGGTCTTCTGGACATGGCCACTAATCAGAGAGAAGAATGTATATTCCAACCAGCATGGTCCCCAGAGCTCCAACAGAGTTACACATCAGACACGTCTTTGTCTGGAACCTGCCTTGGCCTGGAAGGTATCCACATGCATCTAAAATTCAACACTTGCCGACTAAGTGAAAAGTTAGGCTCCCCCCAGCCACCCCCTTATTTTTTTTTTACTTCATGTCAGTTAGTGGAACCACCACCCACTCCATTCTCCAGGTTGAACACCTAAGATGGACTTCTATCCACTGAGCCAAACCGGTTAGGGCGGAATATGGATTTTCTATGATTGATCTCTTCATACAAACCTATATTTACTCTGAAAAGTGGAAACATACTACTTTTCCAGGTCCTGTGTATGAGTCAATCACATCTTCACCCTTTCTCTTATCAGAAATACTGTAGGATTGACAATATCTGATAAATGGACTGAGATTTGTATCAATTTCCCCTCTTTTCCTTCCCTCACTTCTGGTTGGCACAAAAATAGAAAAGCCAATAGACCCTAAAGAAGTGGACCAGATGAGGAAAGAGAAGCAAAATGTGCTGGTAATCCACAAAGGACTAACATTTCCTCTTGTACCTTTAATGTACTTTTCAAAGTCGTCATTCTATTTACTCCTCATAGTAATACTGGGATAGATACTATTACTTCCATTTCTGGGGCGAGGAAACTGATGCTCAAGAATCTTAAAGGATTTGAGTACATTGGGACAGGTAATAAAGGGCAGAACCAAAATTGAAACTCAGCTGTTTATTCTTCCAAACCCACCACACTGGGTGCGCCCACACTCCAGCACAGTGCATGGCAACCGGTTATGTTTAAATATATGAATAGTAAGAATAACCAAATCTTAGTGCACTGACGGTGTGATAGGCAGTCTACTAAGTGCTTTGCATAAATTATCTTTCTTCGCATTATGACCCTATGATGTAGGAACTGTTATTAGTCCCACTGTATAGAGAAAGAAATTGAGGCACAGAAAGATTAAGTCCCTTGCTTAAATGGCAGAGCCAGAATTCTGATGACTGCCGAGGCTTTGCATTTGAAAGTGGGTAACACACTTTCCTTTGTCCCCTAATCAGGGAGCACCTTCCAATCAACTGCCCTCTCAGAGAGGCCGCCAGTGCTATTTTCCTTCAGGGCTTGGCTCAGTTGGGTGCAGTCTTAACGCAGCAGGGCTCCTCAGCTGTCTCTTTTGCAGATTTGGAAAAGAAGCTAATCAGCCCCCTCAGAAGATGGAGGAGAAAGATAGTGGCTGGCTTTTCATTAGTAGGAATTAATATCACCGTTTGAAAGCCCCGAGTGAAGTCATGGATATTTCCTTGTATTCCATTTGGATTGTTTGCTGAACAGAATTCTGATATGAGACTTGTGCAAGCAGTGACCCACTCAGAAACCTCAGGTACTATTTTCATCCTGTTAATAGGTTTGACTAGCCAAAGATCCTTTTAGGGTTTTTAATCTCTGTTTTTATAAAAAGTTCTGAAAGGGAATTTGGAGAGCTTGATGTGGTGATGACTGCCCCAGATTCCCCAGGTCATGGGACTTCTTAGTTTTGACCACCCCTCTCCCCAAATTTCATATTTTAGCTTTTCATGGCCCACAGCTTTTTGAACTTTCCAGCTCCTTGTTTGCCCAGCTCTTCTTATTGATTAGTTTTACTCAACTGCCAAATTGGGCTGGAGTGGGGAAATGATAACAAACAACAACAACAATAACTGCTTTCTAACTCTTCTATCTTTTGGGTCTCTTAACCATAAGATAAGATGGTTCCATCCCTCATCCCATCTCAATAGATACCCAGTAGACTCCCCAAGATGTTAGTGCATCCCCTGGGTGTGGTGGGGGTTCTCAAGCTCACGGCCACCTTGTGCTCTAAGCTCCTGTGTTTGCAGAATCGGTTCAATCTCACCTGTCCCTGGCTGCTTCTTGAGACACAAATCATTTTTACTTAATTTTGCCCAGTAGCAGCACTGGTATCTGTCTTTTTATGTAAGTGTAGTGGCTAAAGTAGTTAAGTCAGTCAAAACTTGGGTATCAAATAGTATATGATCTCACATTGCCTTTTTCTACTTGGGTGTTGTGCCCACTGCCCTTCCCTTCAAAATAATGAATCACTTAATTTAATGAGACCTTACAATGTGTTAGACACTGGGAGGATCACTTACCTATGTTATCACATTTGATCCTCAAAATGGCCTGACAAATAAGACTTTGTATACCTATTCTGCAGATTAGGAAATAGCAACTCAGGTCACATTGCAAGGCAATATAGGGACTGGGATTGGAAAGACTGACCGATTCAAATGTCTCACTTCTTGCCTCCCCTATACTGAGGGCTGAAAGCTCACTGCATCCTGGCTGAGTTACTGGGGCAGGCAGGGGACACGTTGGGGCAGATGCTGTTGTTTGGTCCCATCTCTTCTTATGTCTGAGTAGTCTGGTAGGTGCTGCACCATGTTTGTCACTGGCATCTGAGGACCTTGTTCTCTAGTGAGAAGACAGAACCCTTTCTTCCTTGTCTCCATCTTCTGTCCAAGTTCTCTCCACCAGAATGTGCCCTTCTAAAAGCCCATAGATCTCCATAGCATACTTTCGTTGAGTATGACTATTGCCATAAGATGATTATTGTGAGGGTAATGTAACCCTCTCCTCACTGCCAAACTATGATTTTAGCATATTGGTGTATATTAATGTATTTAGTGTATTTTATGCCAATGACCACAGTTTCTACCTCTTGTTCTTGACAGTATATGCCAAATATATGTAAAGAGTGTATCTTAGGTCAAATGTTAGTGTTTTGTTTTGTTTTTTTAAGAAGACCCTCTCCCACCATCCAAAATTAAGGTGAATCCCTCTCCTGCTCTAGTTACTCTATCATGTTTAAATGATTTATTTAAGTTACTAGAGGCCTGGTGCATGAAATTCATGCACTGGGGTAGGTGAGGGGTCCCTCAGCCCAACCTGTACCCTCTCGCAGTCTGGGAGCCCTCGCTCCTTACTGCCCACCTACACGCTGCTCCTTAGCACTGCCGAGGAGGAGGGAGAGGCTCCTGCCACTGCCACTGAACTTGCCAGCCATGAGCCTGGCTTCTGTCTGAGCTCCTGCATTGAGTGTCTGTCCCCTGGTGGCCAGTGCACATCATAGTGACTGGTCGTTACACCATTTGGTTGATTTACATACTAGGGTTTTATTATATAGGATGTTTAAATAAAATTGGAATGATTGGTATGATTTTTCATATGAAATATTCATAAAAGACAAGTGTATACAGACAGGAAAGAGATTCATGATGGCGTGGAGCTGGGGGTGGGAATATAAGTGGGCATGAGGGATCTTATTGTGGCAATTAAAATTTTCTAAAACTGATTTATGGTGGTGGTTGTACCACTCAATGAATCTACTAAAAGTCTTGAATTGCACACTTAAAGTTGGTAAATTTTATGATATGTAAAATATATCTCAATAAAGCTTGTTCACTTTATTACTGTCTTGTGTCCTTTGATTAGCATCAAGCTATTGAGGACAGCATCCTTGTCTATCTTGTTCACCAGTGTACCTCCAACACCAGACCAGTCCCTGCCCCATAGCAAGAGCTCAGCAAATATTCAGGGAATGAGTGAATAAACAAGCTAGCAATCTCGACCATTTTCAAGCACTCAGTGCAAGCCTGTGGAATGATACAGACTCAAAACAAGTCCTTTCAATGGTTTTGCACATTAAAATATTCCCTAGTTGGAAAACTGGAGGAGTCTCTCTTTATGATTGAACTCTGATACAGCAGGTATAGAATTGAATGATGTTGGATAATGGTGGAAGAAGGGAAGGGTAAATATTCTATGTCCTTTAGATTACAGCTGACCGCAGAGGCACATCCATTCCTGGGTATCTTAGATCTTGAATGAACAAGTCTTCTTTCCTTTTCCCATCATAATCTCCCTTTCCTACTCTCAGTGCTGTGGTCCTGTGAATGCTTTTTTTTCCTTCTTTTTTTTTCTCACCAATTCCCAGAAGCCACCAACATACCTTCTCCCAGAACACTAATTTATGGAACCTGGCAAGATTTTCTGCTTTTGCAATCTTGATAAAATCATCCAGTTGCCTGGTTACACTGAGGGAGCATAGCCAACAATGGGCAAGATTCCCCAACATGAGACACATCCCCACTGAGAGCACGATTTTCGTGTACCAGGCCTCTAGTATAGTATAATCTGCTCTTTTCCTTCAACTAACAAAATAAGTAATCAGGCCAAGATAATTTAATAATAATTCTGCCAGAATATACAGTTTTGGTTTAATTCAAGCCTGAACTACCATGTTTCTGAACCTTCAGTAAACTGGTTAAGGAGGGACTGGAGGTTTTTCACTGCTTGTGTCTTATCCTCCCTCAGCTCCTCTTACCTGTAGACCCAGGATCGTCATTCCTGACTAGGACATAGCTTACATTAGTAGCCTGACACCCATCACTGGGGAGGTCTTCAGTTAAGTCATATGCCCAGACTTGATGTTTGCATAGCAGTGATGAGCTCTCCTTGTTTAAAGGGCCGCTCAGTCCTGGTACTTCTTAAGTCAGTATTGGACTTCAGTATTTATCTCAACCTCTGTCTTGAGTCACTTGGATATCAAGCCTCAAGCCTTGTATTATAATCTCTCTCCAGGACTAGGACCTGACTTAAACTCAATCCCTGAGGTTGGGATTTACACCCAGCTCAGTTTATTCCCTCTGGATGGGGATGGTGGAGAGGTGCTGAAATATCCTTACTGAAATGCCACTTCCCAAGTTACTAACGGAAGTCCTGCTAGGAATTGATGGAACACTAGAGCTGCCATCATCTGTCTGTATGCATCTCTCCCACACCAAGTTCTTCCACTTCAGTACACCATCACCCTTCCACTCTCTTCCCCATTCATTGTACCCAAACAATGGTCTCACCTAGCCTGAGTCAGTGCAGAATAAAATATACCTGTCAAACGATGAGTTTTGGACCATCTGTTGCCCTTGCCGGACCCAGCCTACTCAGTTGAGATGGATTCAAGGATCCTTTATTATGTGCTGGAGGGAGGACAGAGAACAAGTAAGCCCTTAGACATTAGTTTCAGGAGCCCACAGCCCACAATAGAACCTCTCCCTCTGCTGGCTGACCCACATTACAGAGAGCCCTCCGTGCATTGCATCAAAGTCTCCTGTCCATTATGATATAATTTCTCATAGTTGCAGGGAAGAATGAAGGCAACATAGAATGAAATCTTGTGAGTTCAGGTAAAAGCAACATTGGGATCTTAATTCTCCAGTTAATAATATTTTCATTTGTTGTGAGCCTTGGAATGTTTTTCTGTTCACAAAGGTGAAGGGAGTTTTTCAGATTTCTAGAGAGTCCAAGTCGGATAGAAATAATAATGCAAGAATCTATAATAATAAAAGCATAATGTGCTGCTGAAACAGGTTTGGCTTAGTGAATAGACTGAGAGATCCCAGGTTCGATTCCAGTCAAGGGCATGTACCTTGGTTGCGGGCACATCCCCAGTAGGGGGTGTGCAAGAGGCAGCTGATCGATGATTCTCTCTCATCGATGTTTCTAACTCTCTATCTCTCACTCTTCCTCTCTGTAAAAAATCAATATATATATCAATATGTCAATATATATCAATATATATCAATATATATCAATATATATCAATATATATCAATATATATCAATATATATCAATATATCAATATCTATCTATCTATATCTATATATATCTATATCTATCTATCTATCTATCTATCTATCTATCTATCTATCTATTTAAAAGCATAATGTGCTAAATAGACCGGACAGCTGAATGACCTTTTGGATATCATTTCAGACATTCTTCTGGATGAAGATGTGGTGGCGGGGGCCAAAGCAGAGGTAATTAGGGGTGATCAGGCATACAGGCAAGCAGTTAGGGGCAACCAGGCAGGCAGGCAGAGTGGTTAGGGGTGATCAGGCAGGCAGGCAGGCCAGCTGTTAGGAGCGAGCAGTGCCAGATTGCGAGAGGGTGCAGGCCAGGCTGAGGGACCCCCCACCCAACTCCCGTGCACCAATTTTGTGCACCAGGCCTGTAGTGGTAATATAAGATCCATCATTGGTGTACTGATAACTTAGGGAGAGCCTTGAAGGCTATATATGTTTTGATGGTTTGTTGTTTTGCAAAACTAGTGCCTAACCCAACAGTGATGGCAATAATAACACAAATGCTGGAAAGAAATCCAGAAGAAAGCCATTCACCATGCTTCTGAAATGTGCCAATCACTGTGGCAATGGAATTGTTAAAGACTAGGAGGATTTTCTGCTACAAATCTCGAAGACCCTGGGCATGAAGAGAAGAGTTCATTTTGTGTAAGGAATATGGGAAATGTTTTTTTTAACTGCCTCCGGCTTCAATTTTTCTTTTTTCTCTAAAAAGCTATAAGCTTTTCATGCTATAAGCTGCCTTTCTTTATAGAACTATGAAAATCTTCTTCAGATGCAGTCAAATTTTATTGCCAAAAGGCAGAGAATAAATGGGGAATAAATACATCTCTCTATTCATTAGAACCTTCATCCCATAAAATGGATTTGACTCTTTATAAACATTTATTCCACCAGCACTGGAAATGGGTAAAAGTGTGTGTGGGAGGCATGTATCGGGAGACACTGACACATGGAAACAAAACAAGGAGCTGATATGTCCTGTCCTTGTTCTCTGGTACTGAGCTCCCTCAGTTTTCCCACAGGGACTGATCAGCTTAAGGATGCTTGGAGTGCCCCTGATGGATCCAGTGTTCTGGATCCCTCTGATGGAAGGTATGCTAATTTGGACGGAGCCTGTCATCATTAAACTTAAACAATGGCAGAAAGCACTGAGCTCAGTAGACATATAGTTATTTAAAACTAATAGTATATTGTCAATGTATCTTGCAGACAGTAACTTTCAGTCCCTTGGGTCCCCACAGGCATTGCTAAGGTGCTTTATTGATAGTAATCTTCTGATTCATCTTCACTATGGATACCAGTTTCAGCTTAAGATCTGTAATCAGCCAGGAGAGTTCTTTCCACAGAGTACCTTCTATGCACCTAATCACCCCATACTGTCTATAAGTGAAGGTGCAATTCTCAGACCAGAGATGTGATGGGCCAGAATTTTGTCAGATAGGATTTTATGGACCTGGAATAAAGGGCACCAATTCACTTTTTTTTTTTCTAAGGAAATCTGTCACTTTGGAAGAATTACTGATAATTCCCTGTCATATATCTTCAGTGCCAAGAAGCTAAAAGAACTCCTTGGACACAGAATAGTCATGCTCTTCAGAGAAACTCAATTGCTATTTGGAATTCTATTATTATCCTGTCCAATCTCTCATCATTTATTGATGGATGCTTTTAGCAGCAGGAACACTCCTTACAATGCAAGACTCTAAGTTTTAATCAAAAGAACACTTGAGAATCTAGAAAACAACTTGGAAGCCTTTCTCTTTGGGAACATTTATACACAGTGAGCCTCCCAGAAAGTGAAATTCTGTCGTGAGAGGGTCTAGTGCTAGAAAAATAGTGACGCAGGCTGGCAGTGCAGCTAACTGACCAATGTCCATTGCATAGGGACTTTCTTTCACAGCAGACCAGATGGTAGCTCTGTAGGAATTGAAAAATGCAAAGCTTCTTCTGGCATTGCCATCTTCATTGAGTATCCTGGAGTCCAGTCCACCAGAGGGAGGACTCAGGCTGTTCTTGATCCTGTATGTGCTCTTGACCACCACCAACTGGACTTAGCAACATTAGCAACAATGACAATAGTAATACTTGCTAACACTTCTGAAGCACCTATGATGTGCCAGGCATTGGAAGGTTGATTTTCATACTTTATCCCATTTAATCATTACAATGACAATGAGAAGTAGGTTTTTTTTAAAAAAAAATCCAAACTGTACAAAAGAAGTAATGGAGGCACAGAGGGATAATACAACAATTAATCTGAAGATTCAAACAGGTATCCTTGAGCCTGAGTCTTATACACTATACTCTGCTTTCTCTAAAGTTTTGGTACCATTCGAAAAGGCGCTTTAGAAAAAATAAAGTTTACTTTTTTATGTTATAAAATTTATGTTCACTATAAAAATTGAAAATGAGAGCAAGTAGAGAAAAATATGACTGAGCTGTGATAACAGAATATGAGAGAGAGAGAGAGAGAGAGAGAGAGAGAGAGAGAGAGAGAGAGCAATGATCTCAAGGGGTATCATGACAGTGACAATAGTGTCAAAAAGTAAAGTTTAATTAATTAAGAAAAGATTGTTTCCTATAATATTGCTATTTAGGAAGGCAGGAAGTTTGGGGGAAGTTTAGATATAGGGGGAAGCTTGGTGTGTGGAAGGCCACTGGAATGGGAATCTGAAGGCCAGAGTTAAATAAGGAGGTCTCTGGATAACAGCTGTGTCATCATCAGTGACCTGGCCTTTCTGAGCCTTAATTTTTTCATCTGAATATGATAGGGCAGGAGCTAATATCCAAGAACCTATCTCTGATGGAGATAGTTCCTGTCCAGGTCACATGAAAAGCTTACTGGAGACTCCCAAGATTCCACTTGCTGTGTGCATTGGGGCATTTTCCCAGAGTCCCAGAGATGGAAATCACTCACATGAGCCTAGGACAGCCATGGGCAAACTATGGCCCGTGGGTCGGATCTGGCCCGTTCGGTGTTCTATCCCACCCACAGAGCCGAAAGGGCGGAGGGTTCTCTTGCTCTCCCCTCCGCTCATTCACCAGCAGCCCAAGATGAGAGTGCCAGCCTGGTCAGGTTGCTTTTGTTCGGCCCTCTGGTCTAGTTTAAGAACTCATTGTGGCCCTCGAGTCAAAAAGTTTTCCCACCCCTGGCCTAGGACCTGCTTGATAGTGTACCTGTTGAGTTGCTCTAAAATACACAACAAAGAGTTGGTTGTGAGGTAGAAATTCTTAAAAGGCATTAAAGAATGCCTATGGATAAGAGGAGTGTTCTAAGTGCAAATTTGTTCTCAGATTTAGGACTGAAAATCCCTGTGCTTCCTGTCCATCCCCCTGCTCATGACTAGACTTGCCTGTCTCCTGGATCATCCCTCTCGAACCGCCACACACTGATCCCATTCTGCCCCTTCCATTTCGCTCCCGAGTTTGGTTTTGGCACCTGAGTTGTTCTTCCACAGCTACCTTTTCCTTTCTCTGATCTCCTGCCCTTTACAGCACCTGATTATCCAGAGTTTCCAGTATTCTAAGCACTTAAAAAGCCCTTTCATTTAAGTCAGGCTCCTTGATCCCACAGTGTGTTGGGAAGAACCCTGAGCTACCGTATTTGCCGGCGTATAAGACGACTGGGCGTATAAGAAGACCCCCTAACATTTCCACTAAAAATACAGAGTTTGTTATATACTTGCCGTATAAGACTACCCCCCACTTGGAGGGATATTTTTCAGGGCCAAAAAGTCGTCTTATACGCCGGCAAATACGGTATGTATGAGTCAGAAAATATGTATTCTAGTCTTGGCTCTGATGCTTACTGCTAAGTTTCTCCACCTCTGTTGGCCTTGGTCTTCCCCACATCAGTCTTTAAGAAAGTAAGGGTGGGTGACTGGATTCAATTTCCCCAGACCCAGAATTCTAGTATTTTTTGATCAGGCAGGGGTAAATTCTGAACTTGCTAGAGAAAGAGCATCTTACAAGAAATCACAAGTGTGAATGAAAAGCCACATGCTAACCTGATAAGCTCAGGGAAGGCCTGCGTGCCAGTCTTGTAAACTCAGAGACCTAAAGTAACCACAAAAGATGGTTTAAAAATTAAATATCTTACTACTGACAGGTTATAGTGGGCAGTCATTTTCTAGGCCAATATTTTACCAGACAAAGATCAACTTTGATCTTTACTGAGCCCACATGCCTTTTTTACCACTAAGATAACATATCTATGAGATGTCTGGGTAACTTGTAACTTCCCTTTTTTTCTGGAGCCCCTGGGGCACAACCAAATGTGGTGGGTGCCAGGACAGATGCCTCAAATTCCTTCATTATCATGTTAATTGTTCCTGCACTCACCTAAGTAAGCATCCATCATTTTGCTTTTTATCCAATCCCAGGGGTTTCCCACAGGCTTGCTTTCTTGTAACCCACCTATGTCCCTCCTTTGATTGCAATGTATAAATATAGAAACATAACCGGCCATTCTCTGGAGCATTATCTCAATCCGTTGAGGTTCTGCTTCCTGGCAATTGACAGTTTGGCTCAAATAAACTCACAAAAATTCTTTACAGGTTTCAATGGTTTTTATCGTTAACACTAGGAATGGAGAGAACGTGAGAGTAGGCTAGCGGGGGACTGGGATCCACCACACTTCAAACCCTGATTAAGTTTGCAGCAACACCAGAGAATGGAGAGTTTCACTCTAACCTTCTTTCCCCAAGTGAGCAGACTCCTTCCTAACATCTTACATGGTGCTATAACTCACTCAAAATTGTATTGAGGTTATAAACTGCTCAGGGCTCCTCTTGAAGAATTGATGAGGGGTCTGAAAGCTGTATATTTACTCTAGAGACATCTATTGTTTGTTTATAATGTGTGCATGTTTAATTTGCAATAAAACTGGGAGGCACTACTGTACAAATAAGCAACTCATACCTCCTTGAGGGCTGTCTTGGAAGAAGGAGGGTGAGTGGAGGGAGGGGTTCAGGGGAAATGGATTACTTTGGCCTGTTAGTGGCAGGGTTTTGCGTTGTTGCTTGACTGCTAAGGGGTTGTCCTGCTATGCTTGTTGGCTGGGTGACTCTGTTCCTGGGGATTTCTGATTATTTCCTTATCCCCTGTATTCTCTTATCAGAGTTCCATACAACCTGAATCCTCCCGTAGGGTCTGCAGGTAAGTGATGGGGACTCACAGATGTGGGGTCCTACAGAGACATCATCAGGTCCTGATAGTTATCTGAGGACAGAAACTGGGGAATTGGGAGTTTGAATGAAACAAGTACTACCTTCACAGAAGGAAGCCTATGTGAGGTGCCCTAGAGGACCATATGGTTCCAATCAGGGGGTGAGAGAAGGGAGAGTCAGGCCAGCTGTAAAAGGAAAGCCACTGAAACGTGCTGAGAGTCTGATGTGCCAGGCTTGATGCAAGTGCTTTAAACATGGGATCTCTTTCAATGTGCTTAGAAACTCTGGGAGGTTTGAATTATTATCTCCATTTTACACATTGGGAAACTGTGGTGCAGAATAAGTGGTAGAATCAAGCTGTCTGATTCTAAAAGTCATTGCTTTGAACCATTATGACATGGCTTTATTATAATAAGACCAGCTTCTGTGTGGACCAGGATGGGAGACTCAACTTTTCTTCTTAGGGAGGCCACCTGAGATGCTGACCTGGGAAGATAGAACCTTGGAAGGGAAGGGGGTGTAGGATCTTCATTGCCAGTACCCCACGTTGGGCTGTCAGTTGCAAGCGCACCCCCCCCCCCCCCCCACACACACACACACACGTCCCATGTGGTTCAGGATTCAGGCTCTGGAGGAGGCCACACACAAATGAAAGAGACTAGAAAATATTAATTTGGAAATATTGGGGACCAGGAAGGAGCCCAACTCAAGGGGAAAGACTTCACCTGCTCTGGCCTTGCTATCCCTTTTATTAAGACTATGGGATACACCCATAGTCTTTAGGCAGGCAATTCCAATAATAGCCAATCAGCAGGAATTTACATAAAACTAAAAGGTGGAAGTTGCTTTAGCTACCATTGTCTCAACTAAACAGTGGGTGGTTGGCTCTGACCTTTCAGAGCTTCTAGGTTGACCAGCCTTCCGGTTCCTTGTCCACACCTCTCTGCTAGTGAAGGCCATGGGCAGCTTCCAACATTCATGTTTTCATTATTAGAAACCCTTGATGCTTAAAGCATGGTTCTGCTACCATATAACCCTCTTTACAAAAGATGACATGGTGCTCACGTTCGCTTTTATTAGTCAAAGACCTGAAGGGGATTGTGAGCACCTGTGAATGGTGTTGGGCATCTGTGTCCCACACACATTTATATTTCAGTGAGAAAATGTGACCCTCACCTTAGAATATGAGCTCCATGACATCAACGATTATATGTACCTTTCACCCTTGTTTTCCTAGGGACTAGCACAATGTCTGCCACATAATTAATATTGCTGAATGAAAGAAGAGAGGCTAGAGACATACTTCTTTTGGGAGCTGGGACCTTTCTATGCCATGAATAGCTCAGTGGTCGGTTCCTAGGCTTTGATGCTGGCACTGGAGGTGCCACACTTGATGGATCACTAGTCGCACTAGAAGTTCTTATTTCCAGATTGCATTGTAGGCCCTTGAGCTTTCTCTGGGGTCAGCTGGAGAAATCCCTTTTGTGGCTGCTGGGGCAGAAACCCCTACGACACGTCTCTCACCACCCGGACCTGTGTCCCTCACTGATTTCTTCCTACATCAAACCTGCTTAGAGATTCTGCCTTTTGTCCCTGATACAGTTAAATTAAGAGGGCATTTGGAAGCACTGGGCTCCCCAGGAAGGAGTAGCTCACTCTTATGTGATGTCCCCAGAAGGCTGAGCACAGGAGCAATTAACCAACTTATTTATTGAAGGGATCCTCCTGCCTACGGTTCAGTGGGGCTGTGGGTAATGATTTATTCTAAGGACCATCTGAGTTATAGTTCTTTTAAAAAATATTTTATTGATTTTTTACAGAGAGGAAGGGAGAGGGAGAGAAGGGATAGAGAGCTAGAAACATCGATGAGAGAGAAACATCGATTAGCTGCCTCCTGCACACCCCCACCGGGGATGTGCCTGCAACCAATGTACATGCCCTTGACTGGAATCGAACCTGGGACCCTTCAGTCAGAAGACCGATGCTCAATCCACTGAGCCAAACCAGTTTTGGCTGAGTTATAGTTTTTACCAGGGAGGCATTTTCTTCCTGACCATTCAGTTTCCTATAGTTACTCTTCCAAGCCACCAAAGGTTGTTTTCACAACCAGAACATGTAACAGTGGAAGCATCCACCCTGCTACCCTGTAATCTCAGTGTTCTCCAGCATTAATTGTGTCAAAGTTCTTATCCACCTGCTCTGTGATTCCCAGCTCCTATGTTCTTTTGGTGACAAAGATGGCCAACACCTACAAGGCTGACAAAGAGGATTATGTACCCTCTTTGGGTCGCCTTTGCAACATGGCTTTCCCAGACAGTCCAAGATGGTAAAATAGATGAGCAAGAATGGACACAGAGTCATGTTGTGCATTTGCCTTGCAGGTATTAGAGGGAAACATTGTCTAAGAAAAACTGACCAGACCAGAGAAGTCCCTTGCCTGCAAGTCCGAGTTAGTGGTTGTTTGCCTTGTACTATGAGCAATTCACAAAAAGCCATCTGCTCTGTGAGCAAATGTTGATTGCCTACTTTCTCTAGCCTTGGCATGTTGGTGACTCTCTCAGCCATTATAGTTGTTCTGTAAAAAATTGTGGTAAAATGCACAACAAAATTATTGTCTTAACTGTTGTAAGTGCACAGCCCAGTAATGTTAAGTACATTCACACTGCTGTGCAATCATTCTCCAGAAGTCTTTTCATCTTGAAAACCTGAAACTATATCCTTTAAATAGCAACTCTTAGTAACCCCTCCCCTCAGGCCCTGGCAACCACCATTTACTTTCTGTTTCTATGCACCTGACTACTCTAGCTAGCTTATATAGGAGGAATCAGATAGCATTTGTGTATGTTTTTTGACTGGCTTATTTCATTTAACATACTGTAATGTCCTTAAGGTTCATTTATTTTGTAGTAGGAACCAGAATTTCCTTCCTTTTAAGGCAGAATGATATTCCATTGTATGTATTTGTCACATTTGTTGATATTCCATTGTATGTATTTGCCACATTTGTTGATCAATTCATCTGCCAATAGGCATTTGGGTTGTTTTCACTTTTTGGCTATTGTGAATAATGCTGCTCTCAATATGATTGTACAAATATCTCTTTGAGACTCTGCTTTCAATTCTTTTGGGTATATACCCAGACGTAGAATTGCTGGATCACATGGTAATTCTATTTTTATTTTTGAGGAACTGCCATAATGTTTTCCTCAGTGGCTGCACCATTTTATACCCCCCACGCTCAACCACTGAACCAAGCTGGCTGGATTTTTGATATAGTCATCCTAATGGATGTGAGGTGGTATCTGTGGGAGCACAGTTCCTCAGACACCAGGTATCAGGTTAAGGCATGAGAAGTCGCAAGCATATATAGGAGAGACTTTATTATAGATCAAGTAGCCAATTTCTACTACAGGAGCCTTCAGACAAAGTAGTTCTTCAAAGTAGCCCCACAAAAGCAGCCCCCCAAAAACAGCCTCACAAAGTAGCCGCACGAAGTGGCCCAGCACTAGCACCAGCTGGTCAGTGGCAATTTACATACACACTCAAACAGCAGAGGCCTCGTGTCGATTACTGATGCACACTCAAACAGAAGAGGCCTCATGCCAATTCATGATGCTCATGTTACATTAACAAAAACAGGTTATATCCTCGCCTGTACGCATGCGTATGGCAAATTGGCCTTGATCATCCAGCATACTCAGATTAGGGTTCCCACAGTATCTCATTGTGGTTTTGAATTACATTTTCCTAATTAGTCATGTTGAACACTTTTTCATGAGTCACCATTGTGGTCTTGACTTTATTTATTTGATGCCACATTCAGGAGCCACTGTTACTTCATGAGGCAGAGCTTTCCTGATTACAACTGGAATCAGTCCCTCCACTCAAATTAATCTGTTCATCTCTCAGGAGGCCAGGGACTTCTGCGACTCTTCTGTCTGGCCTCGTGCACAAGTTTGCTTTCCCTAGGTGTCCCTTAGGACCTCATTCTGGTCCCCTCACTATATGCCCTTTGCCTTTAGAACTGAATGCATCATGGTGTGCCTCGGCGAGAGCTGGGAGAATTTTTCTTGAATCCCAGTTTACTGCAGACCCACATCCAGTAGGAATCTCGGCTCATCCTGGGAGCTGGGCACAAAACTGCATCACCACCGGGTGGATGATTGAGTATTGGGAGTTTCCTTGAGATGCTTTAGGAGCAGCTGCTTTGGCTGAATGAATAATTAGATTCTCTGCAGGTCAGAGCCCTATTACCCCAGGTTGAGCCCAACTTGGAAAGGCTCAATGGTTTGAATTAGAAACCCAGAGGACTGGATTCTTGTCAACACCCTATCAGGTTTTATTTCTGCACATCTCACTCTGCCACCTAACTCCTCTCCCGGTGTCTGGATCTGCTTCTGTTTTCAGGTGGGGTGGGGCACTGTCTAGAGGGATGAGCCTATCCCTACTGCCTTTGCAGAGCCCCGCTGCTTTCACTATCTCTTGTTTTTGGCTGCTGGCCCATTAATTAATCAACCAATTCATTAAAAAAATTTGAATATCAACCCAGTGCCATATCCCATGAATTACTGAGGTTTCTTTGATTACGAGTATCAAAATTGAATTCGAGTTATTTTACATAACAAAAGAAGTCTGTCATAAAGATGGAGGGATGTTTCCTACAACTCAAGTACAGGAATACAGCCAGGCCTCAGGAAGGGACTGGAAAAATCATCAAGCAGTGTCTGAAAAACTATCATGGACCCAGAGGTACTCTCATCTGGTCCCTAGTCTGTGCTCGAACATCTGTTTTATTCTCATTTCTTGGAAGATGAGCTTTCTCTGTGTCTCAATTTATGCGATAAGTGCAAATGGCTGCTCACAGCTCCCAACTCATCTGTGCTTATGCTGGTGTAGAGTCAGTCAATCAGTCTATCAGCTTCAGTTCCAACAGGAGAGAGAATCTGACATGCTGAGTTTGAATTAGGCATCCGCCACTTCACTAATAGGCTAAGCCAAGGGTACTAGGACTAAGGGGTCCGAAAGCTCTAGGTAGGTATTAACACTAATATTGGAGCTGGCTCTTGAAAACACACTTTCAAGGTTTTCATGAAGTGCCCGAGTTGGTAGCCTGGAAACTAGACCACTCACCCCAAAGCTCTGAGCACATGGAAGGAACAGGAGAGGACCCACATCCTGGGGTTCTTCATGAGGTGGGGACTCCACAGTCAGAGAGGTATCTCCCTCCCCTCTTTTCATTGCAAAGTATTTACTTGTGGAAAAACTAAGGAGAATGTTCCGGAAATGAATTTATTTATTTATTTATTTATTTACTCTTCATTGTTGAAAGAATTACTAAGTCCCCCTTGCCCCCCCACATTGACCCCATTCCAGCCCACCTCCCACCCCCCATCCCAGGCCTTCACCACCCTGTTGTCTGTGTCCATGGGTTATGTATGTATGCATACAAGTTCTTTGGCCGACCTCTTCCCACCCACCCACTCACCCACCTCCACCTTCCCTCAGGAATCTCTTAAATAGGCATGTGAATGAAGGCAGCCAAGGAGACCTTAGAAATGAAGGAAATCTGTGGGGTTCTATTCTTAAAGCAGCCTTGACTGCATTCCATCAACTAAACGGTGCTGTTTAGGGCCAGGACCCATGCGGGCAGGGCGAAGGCTTGTGTGTCCCCTTGGGAGATGTCTGTCAGAAGCATTCATTTTATTCCACAGATGTGTCTTTGGAAGAAAAAGAAGATTTCACACAGAACAAAAAACAAAGTGTATTTCTGACAGGCAGCTAAATGCCCCTTTGCCAAGGTAGTAATACAACGTTTGTCAAGGAGGTGAAGAATCTCAGGATTATTTGGGAAACAGGTTCAGTTGCTCCTTTAATCCCAAATAACCACTCCGCATGAGACAGAGCAGCCGAAGGATAATTGCCGAAACGGAGCAGAAGAAAACCCTCTGCTCTTCCTCCGGAAAGGCTTTAACCTGCCTTGCAAAGGTGGTGTGTGTGAGCTGCTCGCAGCCAGCACAGTGCCCCCCGGCTTCTCCCCGCTGCAGACATGCTCAGGAACCAGCCATCTATCAATGTACCCAGGAGCATGGAAAGTACTCTTTTGTAATCACTACTATTCTTCCCAAAGTACACAGATTGAAACATCAAAAATTCATAGAATAATATATGTCAAAGATGGAAAAGATGCACTGGGGTCATGGATTCCGTCTTCAGTGGTCCAGACGGCAGAAATAATGATCATCCTTGACCCAGACAGCACCTTGCGCTTGCCTCATAGCGGAGGCAGCCACAGAGTGCTTGCACATCGTTTTTTAGATGGAGGATGTTTATTTTGCCACATCTTGTCTCTGATGGGTCTTGAGGCTGTGCTTACTCAAATACTTCTTTCCCTCTTCTCCAGATATTTCTTCTAGGGTTTTGAGGCTTGTGGCTGGGCAGAAGCAAATCTAGGTCAATACTAGAACCATGTGAGTACATGGGTTGTTTAGTTCATGGTCAGGGTAATGGGTTAAGGCTAAGAGCAGGATGTCACTAGGAGATTTTGACAGCTGTACAAGGGAGGTCCTCAAAGTTGTGGTCCAGAATTTTGGACTAAGGTCAGCAATACTGCAATTACTGTTAAGTGTGTTTTGACTATCACTAGATTCCTGAAGTTTCAACTATGCCAGGCCCTGTGATAGACTGGTCCTGGGTACATAAGCAGATTAGACACCTTCTCCCATTCCCTCCCCCAACAGGAACACACACTCACCCCCACATACCCATACACATGAACCCCAGACTGGGGATACAGTGATGAATGAAATAGAGAAAGGACAAAATGACCTTGTCTGGAGTTCACAGTCCCATGAGGCTTATAAAGAGGGATTTTAAAATAATTAGAAGCACAGTGACAGAAAAATGCATGGTGCTTCATGGTGCACAAGGAAGGGGCATCTGACCCAGCCTGAGAGTGGGGATGCTTAGACCCATCTTAGGAAAAGTGAACAAGGACTTACTGACCCATCTGGGGAGAGGAGAAAGAGAAAGAAGAGCCTCAACTACTAGAAGAGGATAGTTGAGAAGGGGAAAGGGATCATATTGTATCCTTTTATGTGTTGGACTTTGTAAGCTTGGATATGGCTTTGCTTCCACCCTTTACCATATTGATGTAGGACTGATAAATACACCGACCTCTGAAATGCTTGGTTCTAATCATTGAAACCCTCAACATATCAGGGTGCTCTGTGAAAGGGTTGATTCACTGCAGGGAAGGGACTTATGCAGATGAGGATGGTGGGATAGCAATATGTGTGCCTATAATTACATGACCAAAAGCATCCCGAAGACATGAGAATGTGGTGAAACTAAAAAAAAGCAGGAAGCACTGGTGCATATTCCATTTGGGGGAGAAAAGCAGATCCTTTTCAGTGGCTCATGAACACAGCTGCATTAAGAAAGAGAAAGGGTGTTCACAGCACAGTTGAAGCGTGATTATGTCAAAATAGCAAGCCATGGTCTCAGTGTTATCCAGGTGGCTTGCTCTTGCACGGCACAATTAACATCAGCCTCAGATTTTCTTCCCTTGAATCCTACACCCCTGCCATAGCAGGGCTCTTTTTCTTGATGTCTCAGTGACTTGCGGTTTCTACCAATAGTTTTATCCTACTTTGGTGTCTATGACGTGATACTATTTCTGAGTTCCTGTCTTTGCCTTGATATTTGTCTTCACCTGACCCTATCTGTGATTTGGCACTTAGTCATTTGATGTACAAAATGAACAAATGGGGGTAGTAATTGATTTCTGCCAGTGTTGTTGCTGTTGTGTCTCAATTTCTTTATTTCTTCTATTACCCTTCCCACCACTCAAACTAGACCTTGGCTTTCAGGGAAGGGAAGCCATAGCAGAAATGGGAAGAATATCAAGAACAGAATGAATTGTGTTGACATAGAAATTGATTGGGGAGACTACTTGGCTAGCCAGTTTTCATTTCTCCCTATTTCTACTATGAGAGGAAAAAGAAAAATCTCTGTACTTGAAGAGAGGAAAGACTTGGGAGTGGAGTAAAGAGAGTGTGTGCCATTGAAGGTCACTGAGGATAGTTCCCCCAGTGTTAGCTCCAAATTCGTTTTGAAGGGGTTGTTACCTGAAGGACACAAGGGGGTTTAAAAGTCAGGGGAATCCTAGGAGATGGCAGCTTTTTTGGTAATTCCCATGCTGCCATGGTGTGGGAACAGGAAAATAAAATATGGATATCATGGGCAGAGAGGAATTTGCACAACTCTATTGAATTCCTGCTGTCCCAAGAAATATGAGAAAGCACTCAAACTTTGTTTATACTCCTGAGATAGAGGGGGTGAGGGAGGGGTTAGCTGAGAGTACATAAGAGATATAGATCTTCTCAACCAAGACTAGAAAAAGTTTTTTTTCAAACATTTGTTAGTCAGACCCACTCACATTCACTTTGGCAAAGCAAGTCAAATGACAGAACCCAAATTGGGTAGGAGTGGGGTGGATGCAAGTATATTCTTTGCAGTTTTAGTATGAGGAATCACAACATCACAATGAAAGGGAATGGATTCAGGGAGAATGAAGATCTGGAGCATTTGATACAATCTACCACAGCAAATAAATGAGAAGAGAGTCATGATTAAGCATTGGGGGAGCCATCTTAAAGTGACTGCTACATCAAGCTATGTTGGACCACTTTGAAGCCAGGCAGAAATGTTTTAGGAAAAGATGGAGTAGAATAAAAAGGTGATATTGGATGTACACATAGACAAGCATCCAGCTTCCATTTGAATTGCTTCATACTTTAGGATAATTGCAGGCATGATGTACCAGTTAAAATATTGCAAAAGTTGCTTAAAAAGTATATTCATGTTTACCACCTTGGGTAATTTAAAAAATACTAGCTGTAATTGAGTCTCCCAAATCCAATTCTTTGGTAAGGTGGAAAAATGCTCAGCCAGTTTATTGAAAACCACATTAGCCGAAACCGGTTTGGCTCAGTGGATAGAGCGTAGACCTGTGGACTGAAGGGTCCCAGGTTCGATTCTGGTCAAGGGCATGTACCTTGGTTGCGGGCACATCCCCAGTAGGGGGTGTGCAGGAGGCAGCTGATCGATGATTGTCTCTCATAGATGTTTCTAACTCTCTATCCCTCTCTCTCCCTCTCTGTAAAAAATCAATAAAATAAAATATATTTAAAAAAAAGAAAAGAAAAAGAAAACCACATTAAGGTACTTTGGAGGTATGTAGGCCATTGATCTTTATTTGCTATTCTATTGGTTAAATTTCTTGCCAGGAAATGTCCTCTTTGGATCAACTCATTTAGTAGAATCAATGTAGTGGTCAGCATAAATTAGGAGCCTGGAATTTCATAGTAGCCTTCTGCCTAGCCTCATTCCTTTCATCCTGACCAGCTCATTCTGTGACCTTAGGCCCACTCCATTAATTAGCCAGTCCTGAATGCAATTTGTATTGTATTAGCACCATATTGGATGAAGTTCATGAGTGACCTATGGTTGTAGAATTGTTATTCCAGGGTGATTGGTTGCTGGAGAGTACCTAAACCATATCATTTCCAATCCCAATCCTGTTAACACTTGTTTAGTGGAAGCCTTTTATTTATTTTGGATACCTGTTTACCATCTGGGCAGTAGGGAGTCAAACAGCAAGTAAGAGAACTGAGCAGATATATTTTCAAGACAAGTTGCCCCACTCCATATCCACACATCCTCTTTCTGTGCTTGTTTGCTATCCAATCTTTTATATCACTGTAATGTCGTTTCTTCCACCCCATTTCTTCCAACATTTGGCCAAGCATGTCTTCTCCTGGCTTTTGACTAGTCTCCTCCTGATTGACTCAAGCATGGCTTGGATGGCGTTGGCATATTGGTTTTTTTTCCAAGACCCTCAATCATATAATAATCTATGAGATGACCCGGATTGATGAGCCCGTGTGTGTGTGTGTGTGTGTGTGTGTGTGTGTGTGTGTGTTGCTTTGACTACACAAAGACCATGGCCAGAAGACACTCAGGATCCCAACTCTGTCCAGAGCCTGCCCACCAGCCCAGTCAACTAAGTCCATGAGAACATGTCCAGTCCTTTTCAGTTCCTTTCCCCTGGGAACTGGATAGACCCGTTTCTTGGGTTCTTTTATGATTGGTGGGAGTCCTGCTGTGAAAGACCTGATTGGACATAACTTAATGCTGCTGCTACCTGAGTGTCAGGTGTCACTTGCCATCAAGAGCTTCCTCCCATGAATTTTCTCAGTCTCTCAATTAGAGTCTCTTTGAGTTCTATGCTTAGGATAACCAGGTATCTCAACTAGATCAACCACTATACCAGGTCACTTTCCCAATGTCTAGCCAAGGTAGTCCTAGCTTCATCTCCCTCTACTCTGCTTGTGTTGCTGGTGTTCCTCATTCTCCCCTGCAGGAGAGAATGACACTAGTAGAGAGATGGTCAGGCTGAGACCATAAAGGATAACATTGTCTATTTCCGGATTCATACTCATAATCCAACAACAACAATGCAAAGCTGAGAAGATGCCTCAGATAAAGAATCTGAGCTACAGGTGGAGAGAAAATCTGAAAATGAAAGATTGCAAAATGTTTTCTTAAAAACCCCAATCTACAGAGACGATTACTCTTTACTATTTACTGAAATGTCAGTGCTCTCTAAAGCTCTCAAATACCCATCCTGGTGATTAAGAAATCAATAATTAACATGCAAATCTGAAAGCTCTAGGCAAATTGAATATTAATTACTGACTTCATAAGTGGAGGCTGCTCAGCAGTATGAAAATAGTTCAGGATAATTAGGATTTAACAACCTTCAGACATAAAGAAAATATATACAGGGTTCTTGATGAATGGCTTCATTTTTATTTCATTATTGTATTATAAACATTCTTGTTTTTTTTAAAGACCAAGGAGAGACAGAAAAAGGGTGGTTTGAATATTTAGTATATATCATGGTAACAACTTCCTTCCCCTTACCACACTGAAATCCTTTGGGAATTTCCAGATAGAAGTTAAGTTCCATAGTCTAAGATTGTAAGGTGACTGTGTTAGCTCAGACCCAAGTACTACTATGAAACTGGAAAAAAATGACTATGATGAATGGTTAAAACAAGTTACTATTTTAGATCACCTCATTGGGCTGTAATGCTTATATTTAATGATCACCTGGGTACCACTTCCTTCCTGAAAGCTTCTAATCTCATATTTCAGCCACTGATATTTTTAGGATCTCCTAGCTTCACCTCTTCTTGGTATGGTATCTTGGCTTTCTTTCCTGGTTTCACCTGCTCTTGGTCTGGCATTCACACATGATGAGGTCCTCATTTCCTGGTATCTGGCCACTTGTGAGGTTGGAATTTCCTGACACCTTCCCTGGCAGTCTATATCTAAGTTTCTTTCCCCTTTCATGCCTAGTATTTTCTGACCATCACCAATTCAAGGTTAGCTTTTTAATACAATTTTTGTTGAAAGGTAACATTCATACAGGAAAGTACATACATTTAAATGACTTCAGTGAATTTTCTCCAAGGAAACACACTTATGTAACCAATAACTAGGCTAAAAAAATGTTAGCAACACCTCTGAAGACTTTCAATGCCACCTTCCAGTCATTATTCCCACTCTTCTCCTTCAAGATAAACATATAACTTTGAATTGAACATAATAGATCTTCAAGTGTTTTGAGCTATATTAACAGTATGAATAGAATCATTCAATATTCTTTGTGCCCTGCTTCTTTTATTCAATTTCACATTGTAAGATTTGATGATGATGATGCATAGAGCAAGAGTTCACTCATTTTTATTGCCATATTCTGTTGTATGATGTAGTGCAATTTCATGATCCATTCTATTATTGATGGGCATTTAGATGTCTCTACTATTTGATGAAATTGCTAAATCATGGGTTATGAATACAGTTAACTTTTGTAGGCATTGTCAGTTTTCTACAGTGGTTGAACAAACTTGAGTTTCCTGCAGCAGGATCTGAAAGTTCCAGTTGCCCCATGTCCTTGACAACATTTGATATTGTTTTTCTTTTAAATTTTAGCCATTCTTTAGGGTGGTATATAATTGTAGTTTTAACTGGCATTTCCTTGAAGAACATATTTTCACATGTTTGTTGGTGATTTAAAAATCCCTTTTTGTTTGGCTATCTGCCTTTTTCTTATTTTTTAAAAAAGACATTCTTTCTATATTTTTGCTACAGTTCTTTGTAGGCTATATGTCCATATTGCAAATATATGTTACCAGCCTGAGGCTTGCTTTTATATTCATAATGCTCCTGTGTATGTTTTGTCTTTTCATAAGTAGAATCTCCAAATTTTAGTGTAGTTGATTTATCAGACTATTTCTTGGTGAGTAGTAATTTTTGTGTCTGTTTAAGAAATATATGGCAACCTCAAAGTCATAAAGAAATTTCTCTGTGGTCTCTTCTAGGAGAAGTTTTGCTTTGTCCTTTACATTTAGATACATAATGCATTCAAAATAGATTATTTTGGTATGGTGTGTGGTATGTTGAGGTATTGTATGGTGTCAAAATACATTTTTCCATATTTAAATTTTAAGCTAAGTGAGTTCGCACATCAAAAGCCAGGCTGAAATAGAATTTCCCAGCATTCCCTTTCTAGTATATTTCTTGTTAGGATGAGCTACAAGGACAATGTCTCATGAAAGTTGGAGCACAGGAGGGAGGTAATGGGTATTTTGTAGTATTGTCCCAGTTATATTTATCTTCCAGTTGTTCAATTATGTAAAACTAAAAATCTTTTAGAAAAACATAGTAGGTTCTGAATATTACCTCATATGTTTTATTCTAAAAGTTTTCTAGTTTTTACATTCTGCTTTTCTATTTGCAATCCGTTCAGAGTGGTTTTCTATATGAGGTTTGGGGTTTAAGTGGAAGCGATTTTGCTTCTTGTTTATTTGTTTGTTTTACCTGTGGCTATCCAGTTGCTACAGCATGGTTTGTTGGAAAGACCATCCTTTCTCCATTGAGTTGTTTTTTACCTTTGTTGAAAAATAATTTCTGTGGGTCTGTTTCTCAGTTTTTATTCTGTTCCATTGATCTATGTGTCTTTTCCTCTACCAATACTACATAGTCTTGATTACTGTCACTATATAATAAATATTAAAATTGGGTAGAGTGATTTCTTCCCCTTTATTAATCTTTTTAAAAATTGTTTTAGTCATTCTAATGCTTTGCCCTTCCATACACATTTTAGAATGAACTTGTCTGTATCCTCAAAAACCGTGCTGAGATTTTGATAGGAATTGATTAAACCTACATATTATTTTGTATGAGAATTGATCTTTTTACTATGTTGAATTTTTAAATACTTGAGCATAGTATTTTTGTTTATTTATATCTCTTTTTCAGAGTTTTTTAATCTTCAGCACACAAACATTACATATGTTTTATAACAGAATATTTTATATTACCTATTAATGATTACAAATGGTATTTTATTTTTAATTTCATGTTTAAAGTTTTCATTTTTAGTACGTAGAAATAAAATTGATTTTTGATTGTTCATTTATTTTGTTTATTAGATTCCACATATAAGTGAAATATTTGTCTTCTCTGCCTGACTTACTTCACTTAGCATAATACCCTCTAAGTCCATCCTTATTGTTAGAAATGGTAAGATTTCATTCTGTTTCATGGCTAAGTAATAAACCATTGTATATATGCACCACTTCTGTACCCAGTTGTCTGCTGATGGACATTTTAGTTGCATCTACATTTTGGCTATTGTATATGAAATGTCCTTCTTTGTTTCCTATTATAGCATTTGTTTTAAAATCTATTTTATCTGATATAAGTATTGCTACTCATGTCACTCTTCCTCCAAATTAGCACAATACATCATTGAGAGAAATCACCTCAATACCTGAGTTCTCCCATGGGGTGCAAGGAGCAACTTCCTCAGAACTTTGGGATGTTATCCAAGAGGCCCAACTCTTTTGTACTTCGCCCAGGACATGGGAGGAAGAAGAAAAAAGAAAAGGGGTGGAGACTCTTAACAACCAGCATGCACAGATCTCAGTAGCCAGTCCTCAGCTTCTAGTAATGGACCCATCTGTGGTGGACACTGGCATCTAGCCCTCCCAGAATCTCTGGCCAGAAGGAATGGTGAACTGTGTTCCTTGCCAAAGTTGTGGTTACTAGAGGCAGAGGCTGGGGCAGAGTCAATTGAAGGAAGATGGTTTAAGGCAACACTTCCAATTATAAGATAAATAAGTACTGCCGAACCAGTTTGGCTCAGTGGATAGAGCGTCGGCCTGTGGATTGAAAGGTCCCGGGTTCGATTCCGGTCAAGGGCATGTACGTTGGTTGTGGGCACATCCCCAGTGGGGGGTGTGCAAGAGGCAGCTGGTCGATAATTCTCTCTCATTGATGTTTCTAACTCTCTATCCCTCTCTGTAAAAAATCAATAAAATATATTTAAAAAATAAGTACTAATAATGTACAGTATTATGACTGTATATTACATTATTAGTTAACAGTTAACAGTATATTTAACATTGCTGTATAATATTTCACAAAGTTAAGACAGTAGATCCTAAGGATTCTTGATATAAGAAGAAATTTTTTTCTTTCCATTGTTCTATATGACTAGTGGCCTGGTGCACAAAATTAATTCATGGGGGTGGGGGCAGGGAAGTGTTCCTCAGCCCGGGGCCTGCACCCTCTCCAATCTGGGACTCCTTGGTGAATGTCTGACTGCCAGTTTAGGCCGGATCCCACTGTCAGACATCCCTCTCACAATCTGGGCCCGCTGGCTCCTAACAGCTCATCTGCCTGCCTGCCTGATTGCCCCTAACCGCTTCTGCCTGCCAGTCTGATCACCCCCTAACCACTCTCCTGCCAGCTTGATTGATGCCTAATTGCTCCCCTGCCAGTCTGATTGCCCCCAACTGCCCTCCCTCCCCTGCCATGACCCACCTTCTCTTCTGGGACCTGCCTTCTCCAGACTGCGGGACCCTAAGACCTCACCACTCGAAGCAGCCACTGGGCTCCACCTCTGCTGTGTGCGCTGCCATCTTGTGATGATGTCACATGCGAGGGCCATCTAGGCTTTTATTAGTATAGATATGATGGATTTTAACTAAATCCTATTGTAGTAATCATTTCACAATATATGTAAATTAAGGCATCATACTGTATACCTTAAACTTATATAGTGATGTATGCCAATTATTTCTTAATAAAACTTGTGGGGAAGCTACATAACAAACAGAGAACACCAAATTTTCAGATTCTTTCCACTAATAACAAACTATCAGGAAGAGAAATCAAGAAAACAATCTCATTTACAACTGCATCAAAAGGAATAAAATACCTAGAAATAAATTTACCTAAGGAAGTGAAAGACCTGTCTATTTTACACTACAAGACATTATTCATAAAAGAAATTGAAAAAGACAGAAATAAGTGGAAAGATATTTCATGCTCAAGGATTAGAAAAATTAATATTAAAATGGTCATGCTACCCAAAGCAATATACAGATTCAATGCAATCTCTATCAAAATTTCAATGATAGCCCTGGCCAGTTTTTCTCAGTGGTTAAGAGTACCAGCATGCAGACTGAAGGGTCATGGGTTCTATTCCAGTCAAAGACATGCACCTCAGTTGCAGGCTCGATCTCTGACCCCAGTCCGGGCACATGTGGGAGGCAACCAATCAATGTGTCTCCCTTACATTGATGTTTCTCTCTGTCTCTCCCCCTCCTTTCCACTCTCTCTTTTAAAAAAAATAATGGAAAAAGTATGCTCAGGTAAGGATTAAAAAAAATTCAGTGGTATTTCATCCTAAAATTTGTATAGAACCACAAAAGACCTTGGATAGCCAAAGCTATCTTTAGAAAAAACAACAAAACTGGAGGCATCAGGCTCCCTAATTACAAAGCTATAGTAATTAAAACAGTATAGTATTGACAAAGAAACAGACACATAGATCAATGGAATAGAATAGAGAACCCAGAAATAAGCCCCCACATCTGTGGTCAATTAATTCATGACAAAGGAGCCAAGCATACACAATATGGAAAGGACAGGCTCTTCAATAAATGGTGCTGGGAAAGTTGAACATCCACATACAAAAGGATGGAACTGGACCACCATCTTACACCTTGCACAATATTTAACTCAAAATGAATTAAAGACTCAAATATGAGACCTGAGACTATATCAATTCCTAAAAGAAAACTTAGGTGGTAAGCTCTTGACATAGATCTTGGTGATGATTTAAAAAAAAAATCTGACAGCAAAAGCAATAATAAACAAGTGTGTCTACATCGAGTTAAAAAGCTTCTGCACAGTAAAGAAAACCATCAACAAAATAAAAAGGAGAAACGAAAGAAAATAACTGCAAACCATATACCTGATAAGGAGCTAATATCCCAAATATACAAAGAAGTCATACAACTTAATAGAAAACAACAACAACCCACAAACAAACAATTACAAAATTCCAAACAACACCCCCCAATAATTTGATTAATAAATGGACAAAGGATCTGAATAGACATCTTTTCAAAGGAGACATAAAAATGGCCAACAGATACATGAAAATATGCTCAATATCATTAATCATGAGGGAAATGCAAGTCAAAACCACAGTGAAACATCACTTCATACCTGTTACAATGGTTATTATAAAAAAGAGGAGATAAGTGTTGATGAGGATATGGAAAAAAAGGAACTGTTGGTGGGAATGTAAATTGATGCAGCCAGTATCAGGAACAGTATGGAAGTTCCTTAAAAAATTAAAAATAGAACAACTATATGATCCAGCATCTCCACTTCTGGGTATTTATGTGATGGACACAAAAACACTAATTTGAAAAGATATATGCACCTCATGTTCATTGCGGCATTATTTACAATAGCCAAGTTATAGAAACACTCTAAGTGTCTATCAATAAATGAATGGATAAAGAAACCACACTCACCAGTTTCAAGAGTTATTATAATGCTACAATTATCAAAAGAGCATGTTATTTTAAAATGAATAGACACATAGAAATATTCATCTATAAAAAAGGAATGAAATCTTGCCATTTGAGATAACATGAATGCATCTCAAGGGAATTATGATAAGTGAAATAAGTCTGATAGAGAAAGAAAAATACTGCATGATATCTCTTATATGTGTAATCTATAAAAAAAAGCTTATAGATACAGAGTACAGATTGGTGGTTGCAAGAGGTGGTGGTGAAGGTGGGAGATGGGAGAAATGGGTGAACTTTAAAAAATGTTTTTTATTGATTTCAGAGAAAGAAAAGGAGAGGGAAAGAAATAGAAACATCAATGATGAGAGAGAATCATTGATTGGCTGCCTCCTTGCAGGCCCCCTACTGGGGATCGAGCCAAAGGCCAGGCATGTGCCCTGACTGGGAATCAAATTGTGACCTCCTACTTCATGGGTCCATGCTCAACCACTGAGCCACACTGACTTTGGCTGAACTTTTTTTGTTTTAGTTTAAATAAATTGAATAATTAAAAAAAATATGAAACACTATTGGAAAGCAATGAAAGAAAAATAAATCAGTTGGGATATATTCCTTGTTCATGATCAAAGGCAGAATATATTAAGATGTCACTTCTTTTTAAATTGATTTAGAGTCAGTGAATCCCAATAAAAATCTCAGCAAGCTATTTTGTATGTATCGGCAAACTCATTTTAAACATTGAGTAGTCTAGACAAAACTGATGAAGAACAAGTCGATGAATTCACACTTCCCAGTTTCAAGATTTATTATAATGCTACAATTATCAAAAGAGCATGTTATTTTAAAATGAATAGACACATAGATAAGTGAAACAAAATAGAGTCCATGAACAGAACTGTGCAAATAGAGTCAACTTGATCTTGGTCAAAAGAATAAAGACACATCAATACAGAAAAGATAGTCTTTTTAGTCATCATCAACAAATGATGAGTGTACAATTGGACAATCGTAAAGAAATAAATGAACAAAGATACAAACTTTGTACTCGGGAGACAAATGACCTCAAAATCATTCATGGCCTTAAATATAAGATGCAAAACTGTAAAAATCAGAGTGGGAAATGTATTGGCAGATGCTTGTGAAGCTAAGCATAGTGTCACCATGTGGCGCAGCCATTGTGCCCTCATGTATTTTTACCAAGCTGGTGTGAAAATGAAATGTAAAAACCACTAAGAACACACATAAAGCAGCTTTAGTAACCATGGGCAAAACCTGGAGGAATCGCTGTAGGTGAATCACAACCAAGTGAGGCATTGGAGGTGAGACACTTGAGGTACACATGGGCTGCAGGCTCAGGGTAAGGAACCACAAGTTCAGACATGGGCTAGAGGAACAGTAAGCGAAAACACTGGTTGTCCAGATGGACTGGAGGCACGCCGAATATAGACATACATGAACTGGTAAGGCTGAAGCACAGGGGTAGACACACTCGAGGGATGGAATAGGATGCAGATATATGGCGTGAGACATTGGAGGCTTGGTATTATATGGATCGGGTATGTGCTGCAGGGACAGGGGAGGTTGACACTAGTTGCCTGGCTGGTTTTAGGAACGGGAGATGGAGACTCAGGTGGGTTGGCAAAGGGCTGCAGGAACAAAGGAAAGCAAGCAAACACCCTCCAGCTGCATTCCAGGCAGAGGGCCTTTGTGAGTGGGCTCCCTGTCTTCTTCCCTGGGCCAGGTTGCTGAGTTGGAACCTGCTTCATCTCCGTGACAGGAGTTCTCATGACTTCTGTCATTCTCTCTCCTTTCTGGTCATAGGAAACCTGACCTGTCTAATAGCACCAGAGACTGGAATACTGGTGCTAGGTTTTGTGGGATGCATGTTATACAGACTAATAAAAGCTTGAATAAATAAAAAAATGGGATAAAAAATCAGTTGTGTTTCTATACACTAACAATGAACTAACCAAAAAAAAAAAAGAAAGAAAGAAATTTACAGTGGCATGAAATCCCATTTACAATAGCATGAAAAAGAATAAAACAGTCAGGAATAAATTTAATGCTGGAGAGATAGAAGACTTGTACACTGAAAACTGTAAAGTACTGATGAAAAAATTAAAGAGGACACAGATAGATAAAAACCATCTTCTGTTTATTGTTTATGAGTGGGAAGAATATTGTGAAAATAGCTATACTACCCAAAATGATCTATAGATTCAATGCAATCCCTGTTTAATGGCTTTTTGTTTTACAGGAAAATATATAAAAAACCCACAATTTTAAATTTACTATGGAACCATAAAAAGATTCTGAATAGCTAAAGTGATTTTACATAAGAACAACAAAGCTGGAAGTATCACACTTTCTGATTTGAAAATATATTACAAAGATATAGTCATTAATATAGTATGCTACTAATATAGACATAGAGACCAATGAAGGAGAATGGAGAGCCAGAAATAAACCCATGCATGTACAAGTCAACTGAAATTCAACGAAGATGCCAAGAATGCAACAGGGAAGGGATAGTTTTTTTAAATAAATGGTCTTGGGAAAACTAGATATCTGCATGCAAAAGAATGAAATCAGACCCTTAGCTTACACCATACACAAAAATAAACTCAAAATGGAATAAAGACTTAAGTGTAAGACCGCAAACCATAAAACTAGAAGGAAATGTAGGCAAAAAGCTTCATGATATTGGTTTTAGCAATGATTTCTTGTTCATGACATCAAAAGCACAGGCGATCAAAACAAAAATAAACAAATGGGATTACATCACACTAGAAAGTTTCTGCAGAGCAAAGGAAACAGTCAGCAAAATGAAAAGCCGTGCTATGGATTGGGAGAGAATATTTGTAATCCATATATCTGACAAGGAGTTAATATGCAAAATATATAAGGAACTTCTAAAACTCAATAGCAGAAAAAGAAATAAGCTGAAATGGGGGAGGGGGGGAAAGAAAGGGACTGAATAGACAATTGTCCAGAGAAAACATAAAAATGGCCAACAGGTAAATGAAAAGGTGCTCAACATCACTAACTATCAAATGCAAATCAAAATCACAATGTGATATCACCATATCCCTGTTAGGATGGCTATTATGGACAAACACCTTCAGGAAAGGAAACCATTGCACATTGTTGGTAGGAATGTAAATTGGTGCAGCTACTTTGCAAAACAGTATGAAAGTTCCTCAAAACATTAGAAAGACAGGCCGGCTAGTGTTGCTCAGTGGTTGGGCGTCAACCTATGAACCAGGAGGTCACAGTTCTATTCCCAGTTAGGACACATGCCTGGGTTTTGGGCTTGATCCCCAATAGGGGGTGTGCAAGAGGTAGCTGATCAATGATTCCCTCTCATCATTGATATTTCTTTTTTTCTTTTTTCTTTTTTTAAAGAAGTCACATTTATTTAAAAAATATATTTTATTGATATTTTACAGAGAGGAAGGGAGAGAGATAGAGAGCTAGAAATGTCGATGAGAGAGAAACATCGACCAGCTGCCTCTTGCACACCCCCTACTGGGGAATGTGCCCGCAACCAAAGTACATGTCCTTGACCGGAATCGAACCTGGGACCTTTCAGTCCGCAGACCGACGCTCTACCACTGAGCCAAACCGGTTCCCAAAAATTCTAGTTTAGCACTTTTAGTTGGGATTCAGGAATCTGTATTTTAACAACTCCACCGGGTGATTCTCATCATCAGAGAAGTTTGGGAAACACTGGGCTAGGGGAAACCGCATGCAGGAGGCCATCCTGTCTGCAAGGTCAAGATTGGGTTTGGACTCTTTGGACTTCTTTTGACCCTGTAGACAGAAGAGGCACGATCAGGGAAAAGGATGGCATCACTTGGGCTCAGCTTGGGTGGCACTCTAAACAAGTTAAGTGAGGCTTTGATGGATGGGCAAGCACAAGATGGAGCATAGGATGTCGAGTCTTACAAACTCATAACCCCTCATCTACATTGGCCGGCAGAGTTAGCTCAGCACACTTCCTAACCAAAGAAAGGAATGAAGGAAAGTACAGCCGGGAGAAGCTGAAGAGCTGGTCCTTTGTTGTGTCTTATGTCTTTTAATCATTAGTGCAACAGGGCAAGTTGTGTGTGTGTGTGTGTGTGTGTGTGTGTGTGTGTGTGTGTGTGTGTGTCTTAAATATTTCCATTCTTAAAAAAAATTAGCTTTAAAATATGAGGCAACCAAGCTTTTGGGGATGGGGAAAGGTGTTAAGTAACTGGTTCAAAGCCACACAGCTAAGAAGTGGCAGAGTAAGAACTCAGACTCAAGTCTGAAAACCCAGGGCCTTTTCACCTTATCAAGCTGCTTCACTTAATGGCCGGCGTGTATTGTAAGCTGGACACTAAACTAGAAATCGGCTTTGTTCCATCTTTCCTATCCCTCAGGCTGTGAGAACATATTTTAAGAAGTTGGGGAGAGCAGTGCCTGCTAAGTCAGTCCCTGGGGCAGGGGCAATAGTAGAGCCTGATGCAGTCCCATCACATCTGCGGACACACATCCCTGTTTCATGTCTGAAGAGAAAATGCCGCAGAAGGAGTGGGTGCTGTGTCTCCCAGTTACCTTATCCGATGAATGATTCAGGGAGGAGACATTTCAGAGAGGGCCGCTTTAATTACGCCTATGAAAGAGGAGCTGCTGAAAGTGCCTCTGCTGGATTATTTATGAAGATGGAGAGGAAAGAGGCTTGGAAATAAAGAATTGTAGAGAAGAGAAAGCCAATGATGCAAAGGTGAGGAGAAAAATAAAAGGGATGGAAGAGGGGAGGGGAAGAAGAGAAAGAAGCTAGGACTGGTGCTGCTTTTGGGGAGTGGAGCGGGGGCATTGGTAAGGTCAAGGGGAGAAGGCAGCGGGGAGGTGCTGAGTGAATGGCTGGGCTGCTTTCTGTCATCATTACAAACCATTGCCAAAGGGATCTCAGCTTCTGCTGAGAGGAGATACATTTCTGTTGATGCTCATGTTCAAGTTGACCCCAGCTGATAATGGAGTGACCTTCAATCCACCCTTACTGTTCTGCATGGGAGAATTCCACAAGGTGAGACTATCCTGTGGGATTTTGTCTGTCTTCAGCGACCTTCCCCACACATCCTCTGGACCTTCCTCTGATCATCATTCCACCCCGCCCCCTTTTAAAAAAATTAGCTATCTCCTCTCCTTAGGGTCTTTCTCTCTCAACTTGAACACAGAACTTCCTTTTCTAAAGTTGGATTAACCTCTAAAAGCCTCAGTTTGCTTGGATGTCAAAATGTAGCTAGAGCCATCTATCTCCCTTACAGGACTTTGGGGGGTGGAATTAGGCAGAATTGTGTAGCATAGCCAGTTCCCAGGACGTTACCATTACTGGCTATGTCTTCTTCCTTATTTTTCTGTCTTTCTTTGAAAACTGTGCTGTCCAGCCAAAACCGGTTTGGCTCAGTGGATAGAGCATCGGCCTGCAGACTGAAAGGTCCAGGGTTCGATTCCGGTCCAGGGCATGTGCCTTGATGGCGGGCACATCCCTAGTAGGGGGTGCCCAAGAGGCAGCTGATAGATGACTCTCTCATCAATGTTTCTAACTCTCTATTCCTCTCTCTTCCTCTCCGTAGAAAATCAATAAACTATATTTTTTTTAAAAAGAAAGAAAACTGTGCTGTTCGATATGATAGCATTAGCCACAGGAGGCTACTGACACATGAAATGTGGCTGGTCCAATCTGAGAGGGGCTGCCTATGTGTGAAGCATCATGATTGTATCCTAACACTTGCAAGTCCCATACTGGTCATTCTTACCCTGGTTCGTGGTTCATGTTAAATGTATTTCCTCCTGAGATGGTTCCAAAGTGAATTCTATATATGTCACATGGCATACACACACATTTAAAATAATAGCTGTATTAAGATACAATTTACAGGCCATAATGTTCATCCCCTTAAAGCATACAATTCAGTGGTTTTAGAATATTCAAAGTTGTGTGACCATTACCACAATCTAACTCCAGAACATTTTTATCACCCCAGAAAAAACACTGTACCCATTCTAGTGACTTCTCATTCTCCCATCCTCTAAGCCCCTGGCAACCACTAGTTTTCTTTCTGTTTTTATGGATTAGTCTACAATCCATGAGTATTTCCTATTAAGTGGAGTTATACAATATGTGACCTTTTCCCATAGCTTATGTACGAGACCATCCCAATTATAATCTCCACATCTGGTGACAATTGTGCAATGTATTTTGTGTGGTGCAGTGACAAGCAAGTGCATGGAAATGTAATTTTATTTATATACATGTGCCCTTATGACCTCTTTGTTGTTTTTTAAAATATATTTTTATTGATTTCAGAGAGAGGAAGGGAGAGGGAGAGATAGAAACATCAATGATGAGAGAGAATCGTTGACTGGCTGCCTCCTGCATGTCCCACCTCTTCCTTCCCCTCTCCCCCACCACACCCAATGGGGATGGAGCCCACAATCTGGGTATGTGCCCTTGACCAGAATCAAACCTGGGACTCTTCAGTCCATAGGCCGACACTCTATCCACTGAGCCAAACCAGCTTATGACCACTTTGGAAAATATTGTCTTCATTTCACAGGTGAGGAACCTAAAGCACAGAGAGGTCATATAGCTGGCCTGGGGTCACATATTTATGAAAAGAAAGATCTGGGACTTAGATTGCTCCCTCCTTCCCCACCCTGTAATCTCCAATATAAGGTATGTGGGGATCTTTTTCTTTTTCTCTCCTCTGAACCAAGCAGAGTATCTGATACTCATGCATACGTTTGTGAGATGGATGAATAATTCAAGGAATGAATCAGCTGAGGTATCAGGTGAGGGGACAGGGGAGGGGTCTCGGAACCCCAGGTATTAGCCTGCCAGACCCCAGGCGTTGCTGTGGCTGCTGCTGAGCAGTAGTGCAGGCCCGGCAGGCCTTGTCGCCCACGCTGTGCAGTACATGCCGCCTGCCCGCCCTGGGAGGCTCAGCTATTAATCCTGGCTCTCCTTCTCCCTGGGCCATTAGTATCTCACTGGGGTGCAGCTGCGAAACCTCCAAGGGCACTCTTGGGGGCGGCATGCTTCAGGAGAACAACTTTCTACAAATCAGGATAGATGGACATAGGAGCCCGGTGGCTGCTTGGGTCACCTAGAGTAATTCAGTGTACATGTTTTCTCAGCTGGGGACAGTGTGGGTATCTTGCTTTTCATTAGTGCTTCGTTGTACATATTACCTCACGTGGAAAATTAACAGGCAAATTAACCCCTCTGCACGGCCCACGCTGGAGCAATGGACAAGGCTCCTGTTTGGAATGCAAAAGCTTAGGGTAAGAAGGAGGCTGACCACAGGGCCAGGCCTAGGGGGAGACCCACGTCCCAGGCACCTGGGAGCGTGTCCAACCCGCATGTGGGCTCCATCAGCCCCAAGGTCACCAGAAGGGAGCACTGTGCAGCTCGCTGAGGCCTGTGGCTTTCTGGTGGCTGTGCTGTGCAGCCAGGTGGGAAGGTGAATTAGACAAAACCAACAGATTAATAGGCGCTCCCGCCACTGCCCCATTTCTCCCAGAATTCTGGGAACACCTCATTTATCCTTTGTTTCCGACGGTCTCTTCCCTGTTACTTGTCATGTCATCTTCTGTCCTACATGTCATATCACTTGCTTAAACCTCTAGTGCAAAGGTCCTCTGGCCAGCCTGCTCCCCCAGCTCATCCGGCCTTGCTACACATTACTCTCGCTGTTCCGGACACACTGACTTTTCGTTCTTCCCCCTTCATTCAGCCCAGCATCTTTGTACACAGTTTCCTCTGCCTTGAAAACCCTTATTTTTTTTCCCTCAGAGCCAAACTCCATTCAGCTTAAATGTCACCGCCTTAGGGAATCGTTTTCTGATTTCACACCTCTCACCTCAACCATTTATATACTGTCTCAGGCTCCTATATTTTCCTATTAATAGCATTTGTCAAAACTGCAATTAAATACTTAGTCTGTAATTAGTTGTTTAATGACTGCCTTTCCTGCTACACTTGTTGGCTCTGAGAGAGCAGAGACTGTGTCAGTCTCATTCACCTTTGTATCTCCAGGGTCGAGCACATTGCCTCGGGTGGAGTAAGTCCTCGAAAATGTATTGGATGAATGAATAGCTTTCGTGTGTGTGTGTGTGTGTGTGTGTGTGTGTGTGTGTGTGTGTGTGTGTGTTTTGCCTTAGCAGGAGGTTCTTTCTGAGATTTAAGCTTGGCATTTCTAGGAGGAACTAATTACTAAGTACATTTAGTTCTGAGAATCATGTTATAATCCGAATATAAGCCAAAGTACCACACACCACAGTCTAATCTTAGAGCAGTGTCACATGCAAAGAAGCACAGTTCAATACCAAAATAAACATTCCTCCCATTTCTATGTAGCTCATTTTTCTCTTCCTGCTCTGACCTCTAATTTCTATGCTTTATTAGGCCAAGTGACTCAGGTTTTTTGATTGAGCTGGGTATGCAATGGTAGTCCTTACCTGCCGGGAACTTGTAGTTAGATTACGTACATAAAAGATTCTTGTTAGAGTCCAGGCAAGAGATTATGGTAATTTGGAAACTAATGAGGTAAACACTTTTAAGGTATATTTTAGGAGATAAAATTGAGGAGGGGTATCAAGGATGTTAGGGCTGACAATCCATATTAGCCATAATCCAGATGTTTTGTCCAAGTTGTTTATGGAATCTTGTCATCCTATTTTCTGGGGATTAATTGTAAAATTAATCGATGAATGGTCATGTGATTTAGTTCTGTCTGTTTTTGAGACATGAGAAGTCCAGTGGAGGCTTTGGGGGAAGAATCACCTTCCTCTTAAAGAGAGAACCCCAAAGGGGAACAATATCACTCCTTTGCTGAATGTGAACCAAGGACTTGTTCTCTGACTACTTGTGTCTCTGACTACTGCTGCTACAGACTGGAGGGGACAGCCATGGGAAGGCAGGTGATGGAAAGAGCCTGAGCCCGTGCGGACATCACTGAGCTGCTGATGCAGTGCGCCCGAGCCCAGGCTACCTGGAACTATGGATATGTGATATAAAGAACTTGCCCAGTCTTTAAGCCGTTTGGCTGGATATTCCATTACTTGCGGCAGAAAGCATCCTGAATGATGGGGAGGAGCAGTGGTAGCTCATGGGCACCAGGGTGTCTTTGTCTTGCTGGAAGATTTCCAGTCTCAGGGCCCATGGGCAGCAGCATCATATCTCTTACTTACCTCGCGGGGCTGGGGCTCCCAGTGGCCCTTCTGACCTGCTCAGAGATGGAGCTGAGACAGCAGGTGGGGGCCTTGATACCTATAGTTGGGAAGGGGTGGAGAATGAACCATATCAAATAATAAATAGTGAATGCCTCTTTTGGGCTTTCAATCTGCATTGAAATGGAAAGATAGTTACTTACTGATTTATTTATTTTCACCAGCTTATGTTCTACACTTACTCTTCTTAGCTAATGTATTTTTGAGGCATTTCCTCCCCAAAGAAATACTGTATGACAATAACAGTAATATAAATTAACATATAGAAAAGGATGAAAAAAATCTTCTATTATCCTTCTGTTATCCCATAACCAGCACAAACTGTTTTCTTTGCTCATGCTTCCTTAAAATTCTTGTTCATATTCATACAAAAATGTGCACAATGGTAATCATATCCAGGCGTCATTAATTTTTTACTGAGGTGTGACATTTGTGCTGTGAAGTGCCCATATCCGTACAGCTTGATGATTTTTCACATGTGTTCACTTTTGTAACCACCCCTCAGTTCAAGGTACAAAACACTTGACTGGGTGTCATTTTGCCGTTTTATTTTCAAATTTAATGTCATATCAGAATCTTGTTACCCTGATGTTTATCCTAAGAATTTTTTACTATGCTACATGGTTTTCAGACTGATGACTATTAAAGGCTTTAACACTTCAATCAAATGGCTGTATCACAGATATCTGAGCCAACCCACATTTACTAGACACTAAGATTGTTTAAAATTATTCAATATCATAAATATCACTTCAGTGCTCTGTATAGTAGAGGTCAGAAATTGGCAGCCTGTAGCCTGGATTCTGCCCACATGCCCATTTTGTTAGTCTCATATGGTGTTGGCACACAATATATTTAAAAAATATATATTTTATTGATTTTTTACATAGAAGAAGGGAGAAGGATAGAGAGCTAGAAACATTGATGAGAGAGACATCGATTAGCTGCCTCCTGCACACCTCCTACTGGGGATGTGCCCGCAACCAAGGTACATGCCCTCGACCGGAATCAAACCTGGGACCTTTCAGTCCGCAGGCGGACACTCTATCCACTGAGCCAAACCCGTTTCGGCCACACAATATTTTTAAGAATATCTGAAAAAATAAAAAAGAGACTATCTGAATTTTGTTGGAGACTTGTAAAACTTCAGAGAACTCACATGCAAATCTAGATTTCTTGATTCCTTGATAGAGCAGAAGGTCTGGTCACATGACCTACAGTCCCAGGAGTGGCAGTCATGTGCAGACGAAGGGATTACCTTCCTTAGAAGAAGGTGCTCCCAGTTTGCCACAGTCCCTGTGACTCCCGATTTTTCAGGCCTGTTCACTCATTAACAGCATCTGCCTTGGCCCAGTAGGCAATTGAATTTGCTATTCCTGGCATATGGCTTCTTTTTCCCTGATGCTTATAAAGATGTCATTTATGCATGAAGTTGTTCGTTACTCCAAGAAAATAATAAATAGAAGCACTTTCAGAAGAGCGTAGTGAGGAAGAGCCTGCCTGTTGTATCCGGGACACCCTAGTAGCAATCGCAGCTCATGACTTTGGTCCAGTCACATCCTCTGTGGGCTTCAATTTTCTCCCACTTCTGGGAGCAATCGTGAAGCTCTATTAAAGCGTAGCACACAGGAGGCAATCAGTAAATGGTGGCTAAGTAAAAAAAAAAATCTACTGAAAATGTTAATTGATTCAATTTTAGTTCTTAAAGAAAAACCAGAACATTTACTTTTATAAAAATGAGATTTCATTTCCTCTGAATTTTTGTAGTTCATTCAAAAAGTCTTCAGAGACCCTATAAAGTTTTAATAACAGCAACAATAATAAAGTTGTGTCTGAGTGTCTAAAGAGTGCCCTTCAATACTATGATTTAATTGAGGTGGTAAATTAAAAGTGTGCTGTATTAACCCACCATATCAAGGAGGTTAAAATGGGAGAGAGATGGTCCTTAACATTGTTGCTGAGCTGATATATATATATATATATATATATATATATATATATATATATACTTAGGAGGATCCTGATCATCAGCTACTCTGTTTGGCCTTTTCCAGTTGATTTTAACAGGTCCAAAGAGCATAAGTTATTGACCTCCACATAAGAAACCTTTCCTAGAAGATGATTTGTCTTTCTCTAGTTCATGGTCCCACCATCTACTGGAAACCTAGGTTTTTTGTTTTTTGTTTTTCTCCTCCACACCCAATCTGTCAGTAAGCCTGTAAATAATTCTCCTTTCTAAATATCTCTCAATTCAATTTACTTCCCTCCATAGCAATACCATCCTCACCTAAGCCACAACACACCCTATCTCTAAACAGCAAATAAGGTGATCTTTTAAATACTCAACTCATATCATATCACCCTACTTCTCAAAATTCTTCCATGACTCCTATTTCACTTCAAACAAAATCCAAATTCCTTATTATTGCATATAAGTCTCTGTGTGATCTGCTCCCAAATTCATCTCATACAAGGCTTCCCACTTTCTCATTATACTCCAACAAATTGATCATCTTTCACACCAAGTTCTTACCCAGCCCAGAAGCATTGCACATGCCTGGTATCTCAGCTTCTACCCCAAGATCTCCAGCTCTCTTTATAAGGCTGGTTTCTTCAGGGATCAGGTTCAAAGTCACATTTTCATCCCAGGGAAGACTTTTATTATCTTTTCTTACAGCATCCTATTTCTTATACCCCTCACACACTCTTTAATGATTTTGTTTCCTTGGTGGTAGCCTGTTTCCCCATGCTAATGTAAGTTTCACAAGAACTGAAATCAGGGCTCTCTTATTTACCAGTTATATCTCCAGCTGCTAGCACATTGCTGGGCTTATAGTAGACATCAATAAGTATTAATTTAACAGAAGAAAGAATGGGTGGATGTAACTGCTGTGAAAATTCAGAGCCGTCTCAGGAAGGTTTTACTAGAATGTGATGTCTAGAAAGAGTTTTAACCTAACCCCCTCTATTGGCATGTGTATGTGTTTAGTATTGCTCACAGAAACAAGTGTTTCAAAGGATTTAGAAAAACTGAAAGCCAGAGACCAAGTTATTGTCACTGTCCAAGGGAGGCCCTGGGTTCCAGACCAATTATCGCTTATATTTCTCTCTGAAAATTAACAACTCAGCATTGGGCTTATTAATCAGTATCCTGTAAGTTTGATTAGTATACATTAGAACCCTTAACCTGCTGAATGCTGAGAGAGCTGACAAATCTAATCTGCTCAGGTTTGGATGCACCTTGATCTCTCATTGGCGCTCAGCCCTGGTCACTGGCCCATTGTTTGGCTGTGACTCAGCTCTCATCCTACTCTTAATCAGGATATTCAGCTCTGGTCCTGCCCAGAGTACAATGGTACTCTCATCATTTGATGACCCTGGGCCTTTCTCCTCTCAGCTTCTACCATCTCCCTTCTTCTCATTGTATGCCTTGACATAGTCAACAGATTTAAAACTTAAAAACCATTAAGTCAGGATACATCTTAATATCAATAAACTGAAATTAACTTATAAACCAAGAGGCTTGACAGCATTATGGACAACATTATGCCAACACAAATTGCCCCACTGGGGAAATATGATATTACAACCCAGCTCTATGACATGTTACAAGTGTCCAGGTAAAAAGATAGGAAGAAAGCAAAATTCTTGGATCTATTAAGTGGGACTTGAGGACTGATGAGTTCTGGAGAACAGGAACAAGACAGAATTATTAACATGAGATGTACAAAAGAAAAGTAAATTTCTAAATCAGGAGCATATTTCTCTTAGGGTCAGGGCCAGCTAGGATCCTCCCATGATTCTGGAAAATATGGAGGAAATTATCCTTCTTAGTCTTTATTTTCAGTTCTCTGATCTGGATTTAGTCATTATTTCAACACCATGGGACCTTCTACTGGGAGCTTTGGCTGTGATCTGGTAAGTTGTAGCTCACGGGAATGAGAGTGCTCAGAATTCCAGATCAGACAAGTCTGGCTCTGATTATAGCTGGCTACTTTCCAATCCAGGCCTGCACTAATATGTAGTCTTAGGGGAAGTTGTGAGGTTGGACATATTTATTATCTACTAGAGGCCCAGCGCAAGAAATTTGTGAACCAGTAGGGTCCCTAGGCCTGGCCTATGATCAGGGCTGATCTTCCCCAGATGCTGGAAGCCAGCCCTGCCCTCTGCCACTGCTACTGCCAGTTGCCCTCTGTGTGTGGGGCAACTGGTGGGGCTATTGGGCCCCTCCCTAACTCCCCACTCCCTCCGCAGCCCATGTTTGCTGCCATCCACCCCTGGTTCCCCATCAGGCCATCCGAGCCTGCTGGCGGGAGGGAGAGACCAAGAGGTTTGCCAGCAGGCCCCAATCACCTGATAGGGCCTGTGGGCTGGGGACAGCTCCTGCATTTTCTGCCCCCAGTGGTCAGTGGGCATCATAGCTGATCAGTCGTTCTACCATCCAGTCAATTTGCATATCACACACACACACACACACACACACACACACACACACACACGAATGAATTTATTCTATCTTGTTTGTACCATATACAACCCTCAAAGCATCCACCACTTCCTATTCCCTTAGGTCCACTACTTTCATATTTGTAAAAGGAACAAAATAGAAATAGGGGTAGTAACAATAATGATGATGGTATCAATCAGGATTCACTAGAGAAAAAATAAAATCTGGGTTCAAATACTAACTTCACTTATTAACTGTGCTTCATTTTGCTTTTAGCAATGTTAAAATCATAAGGTTATTGTGAGGATTCAATAATGTTTGCACTCAACACTTTTCCCCTTTTCATGTATAGTGATGTGTTTTAAAGTTATCTGGAGAAGCAAGGATTAAAACCAAGGAATGCTCCTTTAATGGTGCAATTTTAGACAGTGGGTGGCATATATATTTTGGGTTACAGTCTCTCCATGCGTTCCTTGACATTGTGATATGGAGGTGACTTCTTACTCTGCCTACATATAATGGGACCTGGGCTTTGCCACTGTGATTTCAGTCTGATGAACATCCCTGGTCCTTGGCTCTGGCCTGTGTAATTGATCCTGTTCAGATGGAAGAGAGATCCTTTAAGTTTTGTTCAGGTCTATTAAATATTTCTTGAATGCATCCCTTCCTCTTCAGCCCCTCACTACTGTCACGGTCCAGGAACTCATCATTTCCCATATGCATCACTGCATCATGCCTACCGCTGGGCTCTCACACTGCTGCTCATCCTTCACACAGCAGGCAGGGTGATCTTTCAAAAGCATGCATGTGTTTCTGTCTGCCCTTCACATAAGAGCCTTCATTAGCAGTGTGCTTTCCAGCCATAGTGGATCTCAGCCTCTGTGGTAACACACCAGGTTGTCATATCAGTTATAAGGCAGATTCATCCATGTATCCATTCAACACACATTTACTGAGCATCTACTATGTGCTAGTTACTATTCTAGGTTAGGTATCTGAGGGGTACCTAAGTAAAAACAACAACAACAGCAACAACAACAAAACTCAGACAAAAATCAATGCTTGCTGTCAGAAGCTTGTTAAAAAATAAGAGTTAAAGTCTGGAAGATTGTGGGTGATGTATCTGTTTGAATATATAGTGGCTACATGTTTATTTCTACAGTAACGTTTCCCTAAATCACTTGCACAGCGAGGTGCTCCTTGATGGGGAGTGGAAGGGGAATTTATAGCTACTAGTCGGGGAATTGTGTGTAAATCTGCATATTCCTTTGGCAGTGTGCATCTGAACAGTATCATCATTTGGCTCCAGAAAACATGTTAAGTGTGGCTGCTTGTCTACAAGATAGGGTACAAAGCTTTTAGCCTTCATTTTTTGGCCTGGGCTTCCCCATCAGCCTCCTTCTCTGCCACGCCCTATCTTGTACTGTACACTTGCTGGTCCTTACCCCATAAAACTGTTTCATATTGATTTAACGTCCCACAAACAAAAGGGTTTGAATCATAGGTAACTGAAATATGTAAATAATTTTCTTGCAAGGCCAGGGGTTGTCTTGAGGGAGAAGGGCCTAAGTCCATATTGTAAACTGAAAATGAGGAGTGAGGGGGGGAATTTGGCTGGACCATCAGATTCCTGAGAGTAGATCACTTTTCTAGTATTTTAGAAAGGTACATTTCTTGGCATTTAGACAAAAAATAGGCACAGTCTTATGATCATAAATCTGAAAACATTTATTACTATGTTATTATTCAATCACAAAAGTAGCAAACACATTGGAGGATGGGTTAGCTTTGGAGGACAAGAAACAAGTAAAAAGCTTCTAATTAGTGTGGAGAGTACCCTAATTTGGCCCATGTGTGAGAATGGAATGGACAAAAATGAACTGGAGAAGAAGAATTTTACTACCCTAAGGACATAAGAAAACTCTCAAAAGATGCCAATGGGAGCCAAGGCCAGGTGGATTCCAGCAAACATCAGAATTGCTCCTTATTACAAAGTGGACTTGCAGTGGAGCCCTAACTCTGAGCCACATGCTCCATTCATCTTATTCTCAGAATAAAGGTTTTCTCCCAATTCTTCCAATTTCTGACGTTGACAGTTGTCTTCTCATTTATGACGTCAAAAGTGATGCTTGACACAACAATGGCAGTTTGAAGAGGGAGAAAGTAAGATATCAAAGAAGCTGCTCTTACCAGGTTTTTTTTTTAAAAAAAATATATATATATATATATATATATATATATATTATTGATTTTTTTACAGAGAGGAAGAGAGAAGGATAGAGAGTTAGAAACATCAATGAGAGAGAAACATCAACCGGCTGCCTCCTGCACACCCCCCACCAGGGATGTGCCTGCAACCAAGGTACATGCCCTGGACCGGAATCGAACCTGGGACCTTTCAGTCCTCAGGCCGACGCTATATCCACTGAGCCAAACCAGTTTCGGCTCTTACTAGGTTTTTATAGAAAGGTGTCTAAAGGAGAACTTTAGGCAACACAAATAGGGCTTGTTGAACAAGATCTGGCTGGGAGTCCACAGGTGGTAGTGGACGGAGATTCCCTTATGCCATTTTCTCCATGTTACTCAGTATGGCTGGTTGGTGGTTCATCAGGGCGAGATTCACTAAGAGGTGTGGGAGAATGGAACAACGGCAAAGACATCCCTGGGGTGTATCTTAGGGTCTTGAAGCAGGAAACAGAAACTCAAAGCCAAGAGTCATTCTGGGAACATAAAGAAGAGCATAATAAGCGGGTAAAGGAGTAGAGAGCCTATGACTCATCTGCTGTTGGGGTGACTTTGGGGGATTATGCCACAAGCTTCCCAGAGACAGGGCATCTAGAGAGCTGGGCCCCTCCCCATGCCTTTCTGCCCCCACAAACAGTGCTGGACCATTCTCACTTCAAAAGGGCCACTCTACAATTATTTTGGTCTTTGCAGCCAAGACTGCAGTGCCTGGCTTCTCTCCAGCAGTGGGTGAAATGCGGTGAGGGGTCATTCTGGGGTGACTCTCACTCTGTAATTAACCCTCCTAATTAGCATCTCACTTGCTTCCGATGGGGCAGTGCACACATGTTTGTGGTTATGTAACTGCCCAACAGGGCTGGGCCAGCTGTTTGTTGGCATCCTAATTGTCTCCAAATCACAGGGAAATGAATTGCAGAGAGAAGAGTAATGAGGAGTAGAGCCAGCCTAGGGCTCCACACTATCAGTGGCAAAACTGGGGAGTCTGTAATCAAAGTGGGGTACTGGAGAGCCAGGGAAGACAGATTCAGGTGGCATCCTGTTTAAGGAGGACGGGGGGAGGAGGGCAATAAGGGGAAAGGATTGGAACCCAGGGAAAGAGAGCACTTGAGCGGGGAGAGAAGGAGAGGTTCAAGCACCTTTTCCTCTTTGTGACCTCTCTCTGCTCTTCTTGTTCTCTCCTATCTTCTGATCCCCAGCAGTCTCCAATACCATGTTAGCAGAGATCTTGAGAGCACGGGGAAGTGAAGAGAGGGCAGGGCAGGAAGAGGACAGGAGTTGATAAAAGGGGTTTGCATGGATGTAAATGATGAAGAAGAGCAAAAAATCTTAAAGAACAGTTGCTCTCCACCCCACCGTGAGTTTGCTGTTGCTAACGGCCACCAAGGTGATGGTACTGGCCCCGTCCCTGAAGCTGTGGCTGCTGCTGCTGCTGCTGGTGAAGTTATTTGAATGATGGGAATGGAAACCCTAGAGCTTTAAGTCAAATGAGTGAAATGAGGAAGAATACAAATGTCATAGAATGAGATCAGCACTCTGTAAAAACATCCCAAGAGTTCATAAAATGGAAGTTAGTAAAAGGCAGTCAGTAAAAAGGAGCTTAGGAGAACCCAGTCCATCAAGCCTCAGTCAAGCTGGCAAATCTCGCATGTTCGTGTACATTAACTTGGCTGCGGCTGAAACCTAACCATGGGTTGATGATTGAAGGATATTTGTAGTTAGCTTTCATGGGGAGTCCCATATGGCCAGATTTGTCTCTGAGTTTCCAGCATTGTTCAGGGAAGTGGGTCTGAAAATCAGGAAGACAGAGTATTCTTGACCTATAGCAGCCGTGGGCAAACTACGGCCCGCGGGCCAGATCCGGCCCCGTTCGGCTGTTCTATCCGGCCCGCGGAGCAGAAAGAGCGGAGGGTTCTCTTGCTCTCCCCTCCGCTCCTTCACCAGCAGCCCAAGATGAGAGTGCCAGCCAGCATGGTCAGGTTGCTTTTGTTCCAGCCCTTCTGTCCAGTTTAAGAACCCATTGTGGCCCTCGAGTCAAAAAGTTTGCCCACCCCTGACCTAGAGAAATGTAGGCAGGGATGTTTCACAGGCGCTTACAAGTGGTTGGGTGTAAATTTCCTCAGGACTCTTCAGTTTCTGTTGATGAATTGACTCATGAATTTATTCTATATTTACTGGGCACACGCTATAGGACAGACACTTTTTTAGTTTCTGGGAATAAAGAGGTGAATAAAACAGATGCAGCTCCTATCATCCTTGAGCTTTTGATTGGGCAGAAGATACAGAGAGTTATGCAAGCAAGTCCAGAGAAGAGATTGAGCATGGTGTTCTGGGCATGGAGACAGGGAAACTGGCTGGTGATGACACTGGTGAAGTAGGCGAGACCCAGGTCAAGTAGGGCATTTGCTCTGTGCCAAGTGGTTTGGGCCCTATTCTGAGGACAACTGTGTTAATCAGAACATTTTTTTTAATTGCAAGTGAAAGAAATTTAACTTGAACAACCTATGGTGAAAAGGGATAGTTACTGGCCTGGAATCCAAGGAGGAGATGACCATACACCGATAGGAGCATCTGAGATGAGATTGAACTGAGGGTACCAGAGGATCAGGAGCATGAACCTGGCTAAGACTTTCCCTGCTTTTCCCACATTGCTGGCTTTTATCTCTTTCCCACATACTGTCTTCAAATGGTAGAGAAAATGGACAGCCTAGATTCTGAGTTTTTACCTTATAGCCTCCACCATTGGAAAAAAGAGTCACTGTCCTTTCTCCTGTTCCAGGTCAGATATCCCTGGGAGGAGGCTTATGGCCCATTTGGGTCACCTACCCATCCAGGACCAATCCTGAGTGTCTAGAAGGTGAAGTGAATGAAATAACTCAGAAGCTACACTAGGAACTATGTACATTGGGTAGGGTGAGTTGGGGAGGCGGGGGGAGAGGGACGACACACGGGCGGTGCTATATATCCCATGGTTGCTCACTATAGCTGTCAGGGCCCGCCAAGCAATCTCTGGGCTTCTAAGTAGGTTCCCAAGATACACTGATTATGGAAGAGATGCAAAGATTAGTGGTAGGTCATTTGTCAAATAATTTATATATATATGATTGATGACTTAGAGTAGTAATTCTAAGTGTTAGTGATTGTCATTGTGATGCAATGATGATGATGAAGATATCCATCTCTTTTGGGTATATGGGCATAATTCAGTTTTGGATCCACATAGCTAACAATCAGGGTTATGGTGACCCTATTAAGTCAGGGACAGCCCGAACCACCAGCCAATATCTTCCACATCTCAAGTTCATCTCCTTTAAGTTTCATTTTCAGGGATGTCATTACTAGGAAGTAATGACAAGTAATGACAAGCAGGAACCACATTTTCCTTCCACAATTCATTACCAAACATGATGCATGCTCAGTAAATACTTGATAAAAATAAGTGATAAAGTAAATCTGACTAGAGAATTCTTCTTATTATTTGTGTGCCTCTATTTGAATAAGTTAGGGTTTTCCACTAAACTTTTTGTTACCAACAGAATCTCCATGGAACCTCAAATAACAACCTTGACAGGCAAAGCTCCAAACAAACATTAATTAAGTCTCTTAACACTCTTGTAAATTAGTGAGTCATATGGCAATTATAAAAAAATGATAATTTTAAGGAGCAAGACATTTTAAAATGATTGTTTATTTTATCATGACAGAGAAATAATTTATATACACAAAAAATAAATATTCAGAACTATAGGTGAGACAGAAATGCTTGGCTAATTTCTAATGAACCAGAATCAACTAGGTTAGATTTTGATCTCCTTGAAGCTATATGTATTAGCTGATTTATATCCCCAATTTATATGCTTGTTCTAGACCCACACTATCTAATAGAATTTTCTGTGATAATAGAAATGTTCTCTATCTGCAATGTTCTCTATCTGCAAAGTCAATAATGGCTGTGTGACCAAGGAAATTTTAATTTACTTAATATAATATAACTTAAATACCACATGAGGCTAGCTGGACAGTACAAACTTAGACCATTGTTCATGGATTTGGAGGGGATATACAAGAGATGTTAATATAATGTTAACCAGATCATGATCTACATTCAGGGACAGGAATTGTCATAGTGGTAAAATTATGCATTATCTCAGGTATCACAGGTCATTCATTCATTCTTTCAAAGACCATATATTGAGTACCTACTATGTACCACGCTCTGCACTGATCAAGGGGCAAGGCTACAAATAAAGACTTATTATTGCCCTGATTTAAAGGTGAAGGGTGTAGACATACAGAAGTTTGTGATTATATTAATGGCAAGCCTGTGATATGTGGGCATATAGAAGAAGGGCAACTAATTCATCCTGGGGGGTATGGAGTGGGATAGGTAGGTCCCAGAATACTTCTCAAAGAAGTGAAGCTGATTCTTTTTTTAAAAAATATATATTTTATTGATTTTTTTACAGAGAGAAAGAGAGAGGGATAGAGAGTTAGAAACATTGACCAGCTGCCTCCTGCACACCCCCACCGGGGATGTACCCGCAACCAAGATATATGCCCTTGACTGGAATTGAACTCGGGACCCTTCAGTCCGCAGGCTGACACTTTATCCACTGAGCCAAACTGGTTTCGGTGAAGCTGATTCTTAAAGGACCAGTAAGGATTCTCCCATGTGATGAAGATGGGGGGCTAGCAGGGGAGGATTTTCCAAGGCAGAGGTATAGGCACAGTATAGTACTATCCAGTTTGTACCTTTGGGAGAACTTCTAGATGTGAGATGTGTACTGTAGGGTACATGTGGTGAGTGGTCAGTCACAGTCCCAGGAAGAGGACAGGAGCAGTAGAATGAAGGAGTTTAGATTTTACCCTAAATGCAGTGGGCATTCATTCAAAAGGTTTTAAGCAGAGGAGTCACAAGATCAGATTTTTGTTCTAGACAGAACCTTTGGCAGCAGTGTGGATAACGATTTAGAGGGAGTGAGAGTGGAGACAGGAGTCCCTGGGGAAGACGAGCTTTCTTCCATGAGAGACCCTGAAGTTGCATCTAAAGTAGTAAATGTTGCTGGCCAGATGTAGACGTCTCTGCTCCCTTCTGAGAAATGGTGGGGATGTCTGGGGTGTTGGAAGGTCTGAATTTGGCTTCAGGGAAAGCAAAGAGCCTGGCATGGAAGCAGGGAAACCCTCCTTTGAAGAGAGAAATGTGTTTACTTGAGCTGCCTGTGTTTTCTAGGGTGGGTAACCTGAGCTAAGTGATCCTTGAGGCGAGCAAGCAGACTGGATTACTCTGCTACTTTCCTTCCTATCTTTCCTTTATATGCATGAACTTTTTCCTGGGTCACCTGCTGTATTGGTTTTCTCTGATTGCCATACACAAAATACCATAGACTGTGTGACTTAAACTACAGATATTTATTTCTGATAGTTTTAGAAACTAGAAAGTCCATGATCAAGGTCCCGGCCAATTTGGTTCTTGGCGAGAGCTCTGTTCCTGGCTTGCTTCTCACTCTGTCATCACATGGTGTTTTCTCAGTGCCTGCCAGTAGAGATACCTCTCCTCTTCCTCTTCTTTTAAGGCCATCGGTGAGTGCTCCACCCTCATGACTTCCTCTAACTGTAATCAACTCCTAAAGGCCCCATTTCCAAATACCACCATGTTGGGGTTAGGGCTTCAACACATGAATTTGGGGAAGATGCAAACATTCAGTCTATGATAACTGCATCAGGCAAATAGCCAGGTTTGTGGCTTGGTACACACATTTGGATTTCCCAAGGGTGTATGCTGAGTTTGCCTCCATTTGGTATCTCAAGAGCAATTATACAACCTGGGCAGAAGCAGAGGGATTGTTTTTGGAAGTTGCATAGTTGATACTCTGCTCCCTGCTGAGTGGGGGCAAGGACCCAGACCCACTCCCAGCAACCTACGCTGGGCCCAAAATTGATGTACTCATCTCTCCTGTGGTTTGCCTTTCTTATCCCTCATCTCTCATTCAGAAGCAAGAGTCTGTATTTCCTGAATATGCACAGCTGACTGGCCAAGGAGATATGAACTCAGAAGAATTTGGGTGGTTGGCAGAGGTCAGCTTGGGTTGAGAATGTTAAGCAATTCTGAGCTGATAACATCTACCTGTCATTTTGACAGTGGTGGCCCTCAGGGGAAAGCCAGGGTCAAGACAAGATTATAAGAAGCAAGATTGGGTGTTACTAGGAGTACACACTTTTAACTCTCCAGCAATAAGATGGAGGTCTTGATAGGCAGTGGATTCCCATTACGAAGGTGTGAAGGTGGATTTGGCAAAGATACTACAGGGGCACAAAAGCAACAAGTGAGGAGTTAGACTGGGAAAGCAATGGATAGAACAGACAGAGGATCAGAATATTATGTACATTCTGTGCCACATCATTTAAGTAAGCAGACCATAACAGGATAACGTTCACTGGGGGAAGTTCGGGTGCCCTGGGAACACATTGGAAAGGATATGTCATAGATACTTCGGGAAGGCTGGCAAGACCACCCATTGGAAGTGATATTTAAACAGAAACCTAAAGGATGAGTAGGAGTTAGCTGGGGAAAGGGTGGTGGGATTGAGGGACATAGACCACTCCACTGTGTAATTCCTATAAAGAATGATCTGCCTCAAAGTGTCAGTGTGACATTAAGACACCTTCATGTAGAATCAATCTGAAATTCCTGCCTCATGAGAGATGGCAGGTCTCTTGATACAAAGCTATTTGGATGAGTTTCTTTTTTTTTGTTTCCTCATTTTAAATAAGTTCAATATTTATCAAATTTAATACTTTTAACAGGACCTATGACATAGTAGTATAGAAAAGAGAATAGGGCCATAGGCCCATTCTTTGCGATCTGAATTCTTCGTAGTACTGTATGTCCTGGGAAGGCAATGGGCAATGTGGACAATCCAATAAAATGTAGCCTTGGCCAATAAACTACAGAATCCCTGCTTCTCCCACCTCTTGGCATCATCTTGGGGATGATGTTATTCAGTCACGTGTCTATGCAAAGCTTCTCATAGTCTCCTGTGATTCCTCCAGCCCTCCAGGCTGTGAGAACTCTGGAAGGCACAGGCTGAGCCTGAGTTATTTATCGAGGAATGGAATGGAGAATGAGAAACAGACTTATGGGAGGCATAAAGGACCTCTGGCCATTTGGGGGAGAAAATGGAATCTTGACCTGGCTTCCATGGCCAAATTCCAAGAATATGCTTATTAGTTTGGACTTTGTCCCTTGAGTAATGCACTCATAAATGTTCAGTTAAAATGTTGAGAGAACTCAAGCCCAATTATAATGAACTAAACCCGACTTTGTGATCATCTTTCATATTGCTCACTTGCAGATTTTATGGTCACATCTAACACCCTCTTCTCTGTGGTTATTTGAAAACGTACCTTGCTTTAACATGTTACAGAGATGGTATAAAGAAAACTAGCATGGAATTTGGAGACATTGTAAATCTCAACATCTGCCTAGTTAGCTATGTGACCTGAGTCACTTATGTAACATGTCTAAGTGTGTTTTCTCTTTTGAAATTTAGGGGTAACCTCTGTCTTATAGAAAGTGTCTGGTATGGTGCCTGACACATAATATCATTACATACTCAATAAATATCCCCTTTTCTTAAATCATAGTCATCCCTTCTCTTTTCAATGCTCCTACATCTTAGGTCTGTGAAAGTTTGTTAAATGTTATGACTATAAATCATATTTTAAATGAGGGGAAAAAAAACCCTTAGCCATCTGGCTTAGAGTATTAAGAAGTGTGTTGTATCTTACAAGACAGGAATTCCAAGTTGACTCCAGAAAGAATATACTGTTTGTCAATTTTTAAGACCCATTTTCTTTACGAGATTTGTATAAGAATGAAGGAATGGGAGACATATTTAAACAATCACATTTTTTTTTTTTACCAATCCAGAAAATTCAGTCATGCAAGCTTTGTAATTTCAATAATTTTGATTTGAAAAATCATGGTGTAGGTTCATTTTTTTTTCATGCATAATTCAGAGCTACCTCAGTAAAATGTTGTAGACCCTTTAATCTGAAAAAATCTTAATGATGACCTATAAGAAACACATGTGACAGGGGCATGGATTATTATTAGGGTGTTAGTTGTTCCATGAAGTGGTCCAATAAGGAAACTCAGACTCTGTTGAGTAGAGGTGAGCTGATCAAGATGTGGTGACAGGGTTAGTGAAAAAAGACACTGTAGTGGCCTGCTTAAGGCTTCTTTCTCATATGAGAGTCACCTTAGGAGTCACCTGCCCCTCTCTTGACCAATTCACAGCAGCAGGACATGTAGGGGGACTGGCTTCTCTGGCCTTTACCTTCCCTCTCTGCCCTCCTAGTGTGGCCTAGATTTCCCTGCCTCATGCAGCTAGAGGAAAACATTGTGAGTTGAGCATATTTACCAAGCTCCCACATGTTTCTCTTGAACTACTGGAAAAAGGTCTGGTAGAGACGGAAAGTCAAAGCAAAGGGATATCCTGGTAGGGCTTATACCTGGCGGGAGCTGGGTCAAGCTGGGCAACCCAGCAGAAGGGGTGTGAGTGGGTGCATAGCTCAGAACTACAGATGGTCTCTTGAAACATGCTCAGATGGGAGGTAGTTGAGGGTCTATACAGCAGCCACTGAGACTTGTCACTCAGCGGCACTGTGGTACCTTGACAAAGCATTGCTGATTGGAAATTAAAATGCATGGAACTGTGAGGGGAGTGTTTTCAAGAAGAAACAGAATCAACTTAGTAGCCCCATTGAGGCTATTACAGCTGAACACCAGATGCAAGGATTTTTTCAAAGAAACCACAAGGCTTTCTTCCTTCCCAGAGCAGAAGGCTTAGTGTTTAGGCTGGTTATAGTAAAGCTGTTTTAGGATAAACTGCCAAATCCTGAGCAAGAGGTGTCAGAGAACTGTGTCAGGATCGATGCAGACCCAGCCTTGGGACCAGCCTTGGGACCAGTGGCAAGAGGCCCTTTATTCTATCCAGATCTATTTGCCTGACTCACTGGTGGGGGTGGGGTGGGCTCCTCAGGTTGTTCTACTATCCCCAATCAAATATCTGCTGTGCTGTGGGGTGCAGGGGACTGCTGTGCCCAGTGACTCACCCTTTTTTTTTTCTCACTCTACACCCCTTCTCACTCTTGGTGAGCTTGATTAATTCACCAATTCCTGAGCTCAGATTTATTCTATTTAAAAGTATAAGTATGGAAATACACTTTATGTATAAAGTACTGTAGAGGCAAATCTGCTGTTAATCAGTATACATTATAGATGTATAAAAATGACCCCATCCTAATCCCTGGAACCTATGAATATGTTACCTTAGATGGCAAAAAGGACTTTGTAGATATTATTAAAGTTCTTGAGTTGGGAGATTATTTTGGATTATCTGGGTGAGCCCAATATAGTGACAAAGTCCTTGCAACAGAGACAAAGGAGTCAGAGTCAGAAAAAGGAGATATGGTGATGGAGGCAGAGGTTAGAGTGATACGCTTTGAAGATGGAGAAGAGACCCTGAGCCAGGTCATGTAAGGAAGCCCCTAGAAGCCGGAAGGCACCAGGAGATGATTCTTTTCTAAAGTCTCCAGAAGGAATACAGCCCCCCCACCCCACTACCTCCTTTTTACTCTTTGACCTCCATAGCTATAGCATAATTTTTATTTTTTAAAGCATAACTTATGCAATTTGTTACTGCAGCAATAGGAAGATAATACTACATATACACTGAGTGGCCAGATTATTATGCGTTCAGAGATCATAATAATCTGGCCACTCAGTGTGTGTGTGTGTGTGTGTGTGTGTGTGTGTGTGTGTGTAATATATATATATATATATATATATATTAGAGGCCCAGTGCATGAATTCATGCATGGGTGGGGGTCTGGCCAGCCTGGCCAGGGAGAGGGGACATGGGTGGTTGGCCAGCCTGCCTGCCTGCTGGTTGAACTCCTGGTCAAGGGGACAATTTGCATATTAGCCATTTATTATATAGGATATACACTGAGTGACCAGATTTTTATGTGTTCAGAGATCATAATAATCTGGTCACTCAGTGTATATGTACTATACACACACACACACACACACACACACACACACACACACATATATATATATATATATATATATATATATATATATATATATACACATTAAGATGACCAGACATCCAGCTTTTGGTGGGATAGTCCCGTTTTTTTTTAAATATTTTTTTATTGATTTTTCACAGAGAGGAAGAGAGAGAGATAAAGAGTTAGAAACATCGATGAGAGAGAATCATCGGTCAGCTGCCTCTTGCACACCCCCCTACTGGGGATGTGCCCGCAACCAAGGTACATGCCCTTGACCGGAATCGAACCCAGGACCTTTCAGTCCACAGGCCGACGCTCTATCCATTGAGCCAAACCAGTTTTGGCTGAGATAACTATTTTTTGAGTTTAGTGCTTATCCTTCCAGATTTTTGCTTAAATATCTTTGCACACATGCACATGTATTCCTAGTAAACGTATTGTATTGTTTATTGTTTGCGTCCATGTTCATACCTAATTTGTGTCATACTGTAAGGATTGTTTGGAAACTTGTCATTGTGTTTTTGAGATCCGTCTATACTTATGAACATAGATTTGAATGGCATTCTATCACATAAATGTATTGAGCATATTTGTCCATTCCATTATTAATGGACCTTTAGGCCATTTTAAATTTTGTGCTATTATAATGCTTCAATTAGTTTCCTTATCCAGTCTTCTTGCATGCATATTAAAGTGGTTCCCTGAGGTAGAGATGTAGAAAAGGGAAGTCTGGGTCCTAGGATATGCACATTTACAGTTTTAATAGACTGCCAGAGGACCTCCCAAAGTGATCGTCCTCATTATGTTTTTTCCAACAGCATGAGAGCACTCTTTTCTCAGTATCACACACACTTGATTTTGTCAGTGTTTTAAATTTTGCAGATTTGGTGATAAAAATAGAATCCTCAAGTTTTAGTTTGCATTTAGAGAAGTTAATCAATTTAGATAGTTGAATAACTTTCAAACTGGCTTTTTTGAATTTTCTCATTTATGAATTGCCTATTCATATTCTTCCCCCAGTTTATTGAATTGTCTAGCTTTTTTTATGATTTATAGGAGTCCTGGTGAATATTTTTCTGTCTAAATACAAGCAGGTTTACTTTGTTTTTAAATGGTTTTAAAGTATTTAACCACATACATTAAGGGTCAGCAAATACTGAAGTCAAATCTGGCCTTCCATATGTAAATAAAGTTTGTTTGTTTTTTACACATAGTCATTTTCATTCTTTTACATATTGCCTGTGGCTGATTTTGTGCTCCGACAGCAGAGCTGAGTAGCTGTGACATAGGCTTTATGGCTCACAAAACATAAAATTTTTTTTTATCTGGCTCTTTATAGAAAACCTTTGTTCTCATATAGATAAATTATAATTTCACCATTTTTTTTTCTGAATGCATGCAGTTTGTTTCCAATTTCCCATTATTTTTATAAATCATGTGTAGTTTATATCATTAGCGCATACATCTTTCCCTACCAAAGTGAGCATTTCCTTGGGCTGGATTCCTGGAAATGAAATAGCTGGCTTATCAGAAGGCTGTGTTTAGTGAAAATTGCTTATTGGAACTAGTAATACGTCTGAATTGGAGCATATTTTACAGAATGATGATAGTTATTTCCCAGGGATGATGATAGCTCCCATTTGTTAGTACCTGTTAGATACCAGGCATTGTACTAGATGTCTTACATACCGGTTTATTATCTCATTTAGTCCTCCCAATAATCCTGAAATTGGCATTGAAAACTGTCTTTTGTGAGGCAATTGAGGTCCAATGAAGTTAAGGAGCTTGTCTAAGGCCACAGAACTGGCACATGATAGTGATACGATTTGAATCCATTTCTCTGATCTCAAAACTCCCATATTTACCACTACACTGAGATGTCTCTCAGTAAAAAACTATATGATGCGCACTTTTGGCATAACATTGCATTATAAGTAACAGTTTTGCATAATTGTTCTTCTTTAAATGAACAGGTAACAACATTTGTGATTAACGTAGTAAGTTTTTATAGACAGATGGGTTAAAAAAGTAATTTTATAGACTCTTAAGACTGTTGGCTTTCTTAAGCAAGCTAAATATTTTCTTTGCAATCTTATTTCTGCTTCTATAAATAAGGGCATACCTGTGATGAGGGAGAAAGAATACTGGATTTAGAAATTCAAATTTAGAAAAAAAACATGGTTTCTGCCTCCTCCCAAGGTTGCTGTGTGGCTCTGAGCAAATTTCCTGCCCTCTCTGTACCTCGGAGTTGTGAGAAATCAAGTCTGACATCTAGGATGTTCCTTGTTGCCCGAGGCTATTTCCAGGAGGAGGGCTCAATCTAATAAACCCTCAGTATACCTCTGGGAACTTCTTCTTCTTTTTTTAAAAAAATATATTTTATTGATTTTTTACAGAGAGGAAGGGAGAGGAATAGAGAGTTAGAAACATCGATGAGAGAGACTCATTGATCAGCTGCCTCTTGCACACCCCCCACTGGGGATGTGCCCACAACCAAGGTACATGCCCTTGACAGGAATTGAACCCGGGACCTTTCAGTCCGCAGGCCGACACTCTACCACTGAGCCAAACCGGCCACGGCTGGGAGCTTCTTTTTTAAAGCTCTGCCGTGCAACCCTAATGTCATACCATTGGCATGAAAGTAACAGAGGTTCCAGACATTGTCCATTGCCTGCACACATTAGGGAGACCAGGGTGCGACCTTCCCTGGCATTTCTCTATTGCTATACCTGTTCATATAAGGCTTGCATCCCAAAAACCTTAATATGAACAGGTATCATTTAGTCAACGCTACTGTGCCAATTATCTTATTTAATTCTCACAACAGTGCTGGTGGACCAGTACTCCTTCTATTCCTCTGAGAGGTGGAATAGATGAGGAAACAGAGGCCTAGACAGATTAAAAGAGGCATGTCCTGAATAGGTTAATATATATATATATATATATATATATATATATATATATATATATATTTGATTCGTATCCATATTTCTCTAACACTTAAGCCTGAGCATTCAATCACCATGCTATACTTTCCCCCTCAGTTGGGAAGCCTTCAAGAAGAGGATCCCCTGTGGGAGGGACCATGTGTGTGCTTACTTCAGCTACGGACTTGAGTTGGAGGATTTCCTCCCTCAGGCATACAGTGCATCAGACTTGTGCCTGCTAGATGGTCATCTCTCAGCATCTGGAGCAACGGCTTTGCCCCTCTTGACCGTCTGGTGCCACGAGCCAACGTGTCTGCCTCAGCCATATTGATTTTTACTGCCATCTCAGCAAAGCCTTCCCAAGCGTTAGAAAGCGAGACCTGACAGCTGACCATTCTGCTTTTATCACTGCCTTTCTCCTGCCAACGAAGGAGCCTCTCTCACCCCAGATTGCTTTCTAGCACCCATGTCAGAACCGGATCAATCTGTCTGTGCCATTCTGTTGGGATTGCTGTCATCTTATTGGTTTTAGCCGCCTCCCAGACCATCTTGTTCGCAATATAAGCTTCAAATGGCCTGGAACCCGTCTTTTATGGCCTCTGCCAGATTAAACATTTAGAACATAATATACCCGGCTTCAAAAACAATTGCACAGCCTTCCAACCAAGCAACATATTGATTTTAATTTAGGCAATTGTACGGGTTTTTAGGCCTCAGGAGGGACTTAAGGGCTTCAGACTGCCTGTGGCTCCTGGGCCTTCTCCCTCCCCACTCCTACTTCTCCACTGGGGGTGGGAAGAGCATAGGGTTGGAAACATAGGCCTCATTCATTGCACCATGTCTTCGCCTTTGGAATTGAGGACATGTGAGCCCCAATTCCCAGGTGGCTATGAAGTAGAAAGGCAGCGGGGTCACTGGGGTCAGACTCGTGGCTTCCTATGGAATGGCACAGGACCTTTTGGAGTCATTTCACATTCTGGACTTCCGGCTCCTCACCAGTAAAATGGGGCAATGCGGCCATTTAATATCTTAACAAAGCAGATGTTAAGATTACTTACCAGGTGCTAGAAGATGCCTCAATACAAATTTGGTGAAAAAGTGGACGAGACTATAAAACATATAATGCTTTTTCATTGAGTGACTAACTATGGCAGAACTTTTTAATGCCCAAGAAGGGTTTTTGCTCACCCCAAGGAGGCATTGATTCAACACCACCACCACTGCACGGAGACAATGGAGACTGGTACATGCTACATTTTGGTAAAGATAATGGCATCCTACATGCAGGGCTGATGGTGCGTAGCTTGATTAATTCGCCAATTCCAGGGACTCAGTCATTGACACCAGACCCCAGTACAGTTTCACTTTTTCATTCAACATGTATTTGCAGAGTTTCCACCTTGCCAGGTGCTGCTACACAACCGTGAATGTTGCCTTCAAGGAACTCATTATTTAGGATGGAAGATGGACACGCATAACGGTAATTTCAAATCACTGCTCTGATGGCTGTTCCAAAGAGACATCTGCCAAGGCTGGGGAAAGCCACTCCAGGTCTCCTTATTTTCCACTGCCACAGGGCTGCTAGGAACTGAAAGTCAAATGCAGTGGCTTAAACACATTATCCGATTGTTATGTGACTTGTAAAAGACGCCTGGAGATCAGAGTGCTAGGGCCCAGGAGCTCCAGCTGTCACATCCACATGCGGGCAGGAAGAAGAGAATGGATGAAGGGACAAAAAGCTCTTACTCTCAGCCAAGTTGGCCCTCTTTAAAGTGTTTTCCCAGAAGCCCCAGCCACTTACCTCTTTCTGAGACCACTTGAGTCTGTTAGCTGGGCACTTTGCCGCCCCCTACAGAAGAACAAGAGGTAATGGTTATGGCACAGGCATCTATTAGTTATTGCGACATCCATCACGTTAGCTTTCCTACCACCTCGAGATTTCTTATGTCTGTTTAAAGTAAAGATGAATGAGGGAGATGTCGGACCAAGCCAATGACAAAGTTTTGTGGGACCACAGCTTTCAGTGGCATGATCAGTGTTGATTTTCATTTGTGGTGTGATGAGTGGGGACTAACGGAGTGGAGGATGAAGATGAGATGGAGGGGCAAGCTGATGGGAAGCTGGCTCAGAAGGAAGCGGCATCCTTGGGGGGGAGATGGGGAATGAAGCACATGGAAAGCTGTCTCTCCAGCAATCCAGGAGCCACTTTTTCTTTTTCTTTTTATTGATATTTTACAGAGAGGAAGGGAGAGAGATTGAGAGCTAGAAATGTCAATGAGAGAGAAACATCGACCAGCTGCATCTTGCACACCCCCTACCGGGGATGTGCCCGCAACCAATGCACATGCCCTTGACCGGAATCGAACCCGGGACCCCTCAGTCCTCAGACCTACGCTCTACCACTGAGCCAAACCGGTTTCGGCCAGGAGCCACTTTTTCTGTCTGCAACAGAAATGGGGAAAGCCAGAGAAAGGTCTGGGAGGTGGTTGGTATTTGGGGCTATTTCTTTGGCTCTTGACCTGAATCTATAACAGAAGTCAAAGGAGTTTTGCTACCTCAGCAAACTGCCTGAGAGAGGCCCCAAGCCCCTGGAAATGAGTTTTAGCTCTCAGAAATGAGCCTGGAAGTTGTGCTATCAGCCTCTTATCTTCCTAAATTGACCTGTCATGATGATACGAAGCAATTGTGTCTTTCAGATCAGAATAACTTTATACTTAAAAAAACTTCCCACTCTGGTTGCAGAGAAATTAAATTAGAATAATGAATCAAGTTTGATAAGTGAAAAAATCTAACTTTGCCTGCTTTTAGAGAAGTAGCTGAATGTCAGCCAGAAATAAATGTTTCACGACCTTGGAGAGTTTGATACATGACAGATACTAATAACCCGTTTTGTGGAGAGGTGCTCAGGGGTGTGGGCAGACATAGGCAATGGGGCCCTTTGTAGCATTCATCCTGGACCCGCCATTGACCACACAGCCGTTGTGGACATCCACACAGCCAACTCTCTGTCCTCCATCCCGCGGGGTCACTCCAAACTCAGCATGTCCAAACTGACTATCATCCTTCCCCCTCAACACTGGGTGGCATTTTTGACTTCAGCCTATATACTAAGTTCTTTAAAAAAATAAAAATAAATATATATATACATATATATATGTATATATATATGTGTGTGTATATATATATATATATATATATATATATATATATATATATAAAATTGATATTTTACAGAGAGGAAGGGAGAGAGATAGAGAGCTAGAAATATCGATGAGAGAGAAATATCAACCAGCTGCCTCCTGCACACCCCCCACCGAGGATGTGCCCGCAACCAATGTACATGCCCTTGGCCAGAATTAAACCTGGGACCTTTCAGCCTGCAGACCGATGCTCTGCCACTGAGCCAAACCGGTTTCAGCAGTATACTAAGTTCTTATCAATCACAATGTCCCACTGATTCAAATACCAGAATTTTTCTCAAGACCATTTTCTTCTTTCCACTCTTAGTTCCAGTACAGTGGCTTCGTTCAAACTCTTCTTTCTCTTGTTCTGCTACCAACCAACCTTCCAGAGGGCACTTCTCCCCTCAACTCTGTCTTTATATGCATGTGATGTTCCCACTCTCTGTGTAACGTTCTTCAGGGGCCCCCTTTCCCTACATGATGACATGTGCTTTCCTAAGCACGGCTTATTCCAGCCATCAATCACACAGGTAGTAGAGTGTGGCAGTGTGAAGTATATTTATCTGGAGCCTGCCACTTGCTGGGTGATTTTGGACAGTTACTTCCGCTGCCCGTGACTTGGTGTTCTCATCTGTAAAATGAGGATGATCTCATTAGATTGCTGTGAGAATTGAGTAAATAAAATAAGATTGTACACACACACACACACATGCGCACACGCACACGCACACACACACAGTGCCAGCCACACAGGAAGCACTTATGAGCATTTGCTCTTGTGATTCCTTTCCTATACACTCCTTTCCCACAACACCTTGTCCTTTCCTCCTGGCAGTGAGGTTTTTCTCTCTCTTTCAGGCTGTCCCTATTTTTGGGGACAGCCTGCTCACATTGACCCCTTTGCCTTGGAAGTTCTCCTGCACCTGGCCGACTCCCAGCCATCTGCCGTGAGTTCAGGAATTGCCTTCCAAACTCCCATAACACCTCGGGCACATCCTTGGCTTCACATTTTACCTTTGTCTACTGGTTTTCAGCCTGAATCCCCCACTAGCTTGTGGAAAGGATAGGCTGCGTCAAATTGCTATATTTTTATTTCCTCCCTCTAGCTCAGTGATTGGTATGTAGAAGTGCAGTAAAAGTTTGTGGACTGGAAGATATTATAGTACTAATAAAAACCCCACTGTCAGAGCTATCTTTCTAAACATAGATCTGATGAAAACTTTTCTCTACTCAGAAATGTTTATTGTGAAACAGTGAGGACTATGTTCAGAGCAAACCACAAAACTGGCAGCCCACAGCCTTGCAGGACCAGGGAGACCCTGGCTGGGAGATGTCTAATGTGGATGCCCCAAGGCAGTGTAGCCAGAGAAAGAGCAGAAACCGGGAGCTGGAGAAACAGAGTCTCAGCGGGGTGACCTTCATGCTTTGTGAGCCACTTTTCGAGGGAACAACTGCCTTTGCTCTTCCTGTGACAAGCCAGCTTTGCCTACTCAATGCCACCTGCTCGCTGAGAACCCCTCTTCTCCCTATTTGGTGGAAACAATGATCTAAGGTGGTAGAGCTGTCAGTCATGTCCCCAGGAGGACATTCAAAACCTGGGAGAGCCAGCCCCGCTGTAGGTCAGTGACACCAGCACCGGGCAGCATCCAGACCTCATTATATCCAGGCAATACCTTCAACAATTGAATTAGAATGCCTGGTAGTGGGACCCAGGTGTCCTTCATGTTTAAAATGATCCAGGTAGTGCCGAAACCGGTTTGGCTTAGTGGTAGAGCGTCAGTCTGTGGACTGAAGGGTCCCAGGTTCGATTCTGGTCAAGGGCATGTACATTGGTTGCGGGCACATCCCCGGTAGGGGGTGTGCAAGAGGCAGCTGCTCGATGAGTCTCTCTCATCGATGTTTCTAACTCTCTATTCCTCTCCCTTCCTCTCTGTAAAAAATCAATAAAATATATTTAAAAATAAAATAAAATAAAATGATTCAGGTAATTCCAGTATACAGCAAGGTAAGGGGGAAACATTGCTGTAGGAGGGGGAGTGGTGCCGGGCTAGGTCAAAAGAAAGAATTAAACTCAACCTATCTCTTTTCTTTGGGCCAGATGTGCTTCCTTCTTAAAAATCACTTATAGATTAAATTACTTTCCCAAATCTAATCTATAATAGACGAATTATTATTTACTCTCTAGCTTTTATCTGTTTGGTTTGTATGTTTTTTGGGGTAAGTTGGGCTGATCATTATTGCTGTGACCAAGAGCAGTGATTTTCAACCCATGTGCTGCAAGAATTTTTAAAACGTGTGGTACCTGATTATTTGGTCAGAAGCACTGACCTCTTTTTCCTCTGATTGTCAAATAAAAACAATAGCTGTCCAGTGTGAGTGAATCAAAATTATAACTATTTTTGTCAGATTGGCAAAAACATATGTTGTTTGGTGTGCCTCGGAATTTTAATCACTAGTTTATGTGTGCCATGAGATGAAAAAGGTTGAACATGTAAGCTTAAGTTCTAGCTTAGATGGCAGATTAGGCAGGTTCTTAATTGCAAGTAATAAAAATCAGTTGTGTGATTTTTTTGTTAATAGGAAAGAAAAGTTAAGTAGAAAAGGAATTTTTAAAGAAAGTGTTTTTAACATGAAAACAAATAAATGTATATAACATACATGTGCAATTTTAACTGTTTAAAAATTTACAGTTCAGTGGCATTAATGACATTCACAATATTGTGCTACATCACCAGTATTTCCAAAACTTTTTCATCAACTTATGCAGAAACTCTGTACCCATTAAGCATCAACTTTCCATTCTTCCCTTCCCCTAGCCTTGGGTAATATGAATCCTACTTTTTGTCTCTGTGCATTTGCCTATTTTAAATACCTCATGTAAGAAGAGTTATGAAGTATCTATGTTAGTTTTTTTTTGTCTGACTTACTTCATTGAGTATAATGTCTTCAATTTATCCATGTAGCATGTATAGGTACTTTATTCCTACTAATGGCTGACTACTATTTTATAGTATGCATATATCACATTTTGTTTATCCAAGAAAATGAAATTCTTAAAGGGCATTGAGAAGTTCTGTAGAAGAAAGCCGGAAGCCTATAGCCAACATGAGCTTCAGGTTCCACAGGGGCTTTAGCTGGGAATGGATCCCTAGTGTTGAATCCAGCGGCCTCTCTATTGTATGATCTGAGCCAGTCTCTCATCTGCAAAATAGAGATAAAATATATTGTTCAATCATTTGAGATAACCCAGGTAAATCATTCAGCATAAATTGTGACACAAATAAAAGAGTGTTCGTGAATGTTACCCATTATTATGACTTATGCAATCATTGTTTATGCTTCTTCCTGATACAAAATCAGACAAGTAGAACTTTTTCTAAAACATCTTCTCCTAAGGAAAGAAATAAAACTAAGTTGCTTTTTTATATGTGATTTCAATTGATTTTTTTTTGGAGGGAGTATCCTAGGAACTCTGAGGAAAGGAAGGAACTCTGGGAAGTACAGCCTGTTGTCCTCTTTAGAGGGGGCAACCTTAGGGCTATCCTTTCTGAGTACAAGTCTACCCCATGGAAGCATGAAGGGCAAGCTGGGTAGAAGAGATGTCTATTGAAAGGAAATAAAATGTAGCTCCTTTTGACATGAGGAACTGTTGATTCTGACTGGAGTTCCCTGCAATGGGAACTAGTTATAGACCCAAAGGATGCTATGGTCCTTTGGAAGTAGAGGGACCTGGATTCAAATCCCAGCTCTGTTGCTTACAGGCAAGCTACCCATTTTATAGGGCTGAAAGAGGTCACTGTGGGAGCTACAAAGGGTGGTAGCACCCAGGAGATCTACTGCACAAGGGTACTGTGGGCAGAAGTGTCCTCATGGAACCCCCAGAAGAAGCCCGAATATCAGGCTGAGGGGTCTTGTTGCTCATTAGGCTTTTACTCCTGCCGGTCTCTCTGCATTGTCAGTTCAGACATATTGGCTGAGGAGTCTTCTGTGTGGTCTTTCCTCAGCAAGGAAAGAGTATGAGAATTTCCCATCCGTTACTGGTTGAGGTCCAACTTGAGCAACCTTGTAATGTAGTTGGGCTCTCTGATTCCCAAATATTTTTAGTTAGTTGAAAAATTGTGGAATATATATATATATATATATATATATATATGCCAGATTATTATGATCTCTGAATGCAAAATAATCTAGCCACTCAGTGTATGTGTGTCTGTATATATATATATATATATATATATATATATATATATATAGAGAGAGAGAGAGAGAGAGAGAGGCCTGGTACATGAATTCGTGCATGGGTGGGGTCCGGCTAGCCTGGCCAGGGGGAGGGAACATGGGTGGTTGGCTGGCCTGCCTGCTGGTCGAACTCCTGGTCAAGGGGACAATTTGCATATTAATTAGCCTTTTATTATATAGGATATACACTGAGTGGCCAGATTATTATGTGTTCAGAGATCATAATAATCTGGCCACTCAGTATATATATATATATATATATATATATATATATATATAATAAAAGGCTAATTTATATGTAATAAAAGTATATATATAATAAAAGTATATATATAATAAATAAATATATATAATAAAAAATATATATATAATAAAAGGCTAGTAGTTATATATATATATATATAATAAAAGGCTAATTTATATATAATAAAAGTATATATATAATAAAAGTATATATATAATAAATAAATATATATAATAAAAAAATATATATAATAAAAGGCTAGTAGTTATATATATATATAATAAAAGGCTAATTTATATATAATAAAAGTATATATATAATAAAAGTATATATATAATAAATAAATATATATAATAAAAATATATATATAATAAAAGGCTAGTAGTTTTATATATATATATATATATATATATATATATATATATATATATAATAAAAGGCTAGTAGTTAGTTAGAACAAAATAATCTTCACCCACCATTCAGATGCCCTGAGAAATCAAACCTGTGGACTGCATTTTGACTTGGCTCTTGCCACTGCCCAGCAAGGCCTTGTGAGTGCTGGCAGTGCAATTGTAAAATGTATCAGGGGCCCTCCTAACAGTCATATTTAGCTGTGCATTGTAACCATGGAAATAATAATGTGCATTGTAATCATATGTGCATTGTAATCATGGAAATAATAATGATAATCTTTTACATAATACTTATCATTTAACTCCATCACTTAATTTATGCTTTTCAAAAACTGTTTGTGTCTAGCCTGTGATGGAAGAGTAGTTTACATTTTTTAAATTTATTTATGTATGTAATTATTTATGTATGTAATTTATGTATATATAATTTCAGAGAGGAAAGGAGATGGTGAGAGAACTAGAAACATCAGTGATGAGAGGGAATCACTGATTCGCTGTCTCCTGCATGCCCCATACTGGGGATCAAGCCTGCAACCTGGGCATGTGCTCTTGACTGGAATCAAACCTGAGACCTTTCAGTCCGCAGGTCGACACTCTATCCACTGAGCCAAACCAGCTAGGACTAACTTTCATTTTACAGATGTGGAAACATTACTAACAGATGGCCCATCTGGGGTCAGTATACACACTTCTGGGTTCTGGTCTGGTGGTCAATTTATTTCCCCCACTATGAGGTAGCAATGTGGAAACTCTAGATTTTTATTGACTTGGTGGTTTGTGATATGGTTACAGGGCGGTCACTTGATCTCCCTCTGCCTTGAAAGGGAACAAATCTTTCTCTCTCTCCAAAGAGGAAGCAACTCTCAGCCAGAGCAGGAGCCTTAGCCAATTTTGCAGGCAAGTGGGGTGTACAGGTGGCTCATTGGCTGTGCCTGGGGCCACAGTAAACTGATATTTGCTGCTCTCCAAGCCTTTGGCAGAGATGGGGAGAAAGGGCTGGGAAAGTGACATTTCTGTATATAACTCCACCTGGCTCTGAGGGCAGGAGGATTGGCATGTCCCTGTAGCCTCATCAATTACCATCAACTCTTGCAAATGGAGCCCCAGGAGAGAGCATCTCCTCACACTCTTATGATTATTTATAGACACCTAATCCTGTCCATTCTCTGGGGGGCGTGTGGTTTGCTCACAGCAGCCTCCTTCCAGATGTGCTTATATCCTTCCAGGCCCAGTGGAATGCATCTTTGAGCCCCTCTACTATGTGGAACAAAGGGCATGCCCAACATTGGGGCATAATGAAGATGTGGAAGGGGAGACATGAGCAGGATGCCTGAATTTCTCAGTTCATGTGAGTTTTGTTGGTTGGTTGGTTGGTTGGATTGTTTTCCTGCAAAAAGCTTTATTGTTTCATTTGGTCCAACACATGGGAAAGGGCTTCAGGGTGGTTAAAAGAATGGCTAGTAGTTTCGGGAAGAGGCTCAGGTAAAAGCCAGATACCAGGGGAATGAAGAGCGGCCTCTCAAAGGCCTCTGAGCTCCAAAGGCTCCTAGTTGTACTTGAGGGTGAATCTTTTGAAGAGATTTTTGCCCAGCCCACCCATCTTCTTCATGAGTTTTACCTCCTCATCCAGGAAGTGTTTCTCCAGGAAGTCTCAGAGATGAGGGTCTGCAAAGGCAGAACCCAGGGCATGCAGCTCCAAAAGGGCTGGTTCAGGTTCCTCTCCAAGGCCAGGGCGGCTTCCATGGCATCCACCCATTCATCTTGGGAAGGCTTCAGCACATCCTGGAAGAGAATGTGGCCACCGTGCTTGTTTTGTAACTTTAAGAGATGCTCAGTGCCCTAAAGCTTCTCCTTAGCAAACTCTGGGAAGAAGTGGCCCACACCCTCGAGAGCCACATTGTCAAGGAAATAGAAGCCCAGAGAGAGGTAGGTGTAGGAGGCCCAAAGGTGCAGGTTGGCCAGGTGGTTGACCGCAGCTTCCACTTTGGTGAATAATTCTGACAAATTTGGGAGCATCTAGTTGTTAAGCAATAAGGAGTTAAGGTAGAACAAAAAACTGGTGTGTTGGCTGGTCCCAGAAGTGGTTCTGAAGGTGGTGACTGGATAAGACACAGGAGAGTGGCTGGTGGCTGGAAGAAAAGGGTCTCTGCTCTGTCCAAACACTGTTGAAGCAAGATACAGATCCGGGACCCACGAGGGCACTGCCTGAAAGGCCTCTTTGCTGCTAATGAAGGCAATTTGGTGTAGTGATTAAATAAACGTGTTTTGCAAGCAGATAGACCTGGTTTTAAATCCCAACTCTGCCATTTACCAACTGTGTGGTTTTCATTAAGTTAAGTTACTTAAAGCTTTGTCTCCATTTCCTCATCTGTAAAATGGGATAATGATATCTCCTTCCAGGGTCATTGTGAGGTTTGAATGCAGCACCTGACATAGCAGGTGATAGGTAGGTATATGGTGCCTATTTAAATTTTTTTTTTTTTTTTTTTTACATTTTAAATATGGAATACTTCATGAATTTTCAGGTCATCTTTGCCCAGGGGCCATGCTAATCTTCTTTGTATCATTCCAAGGTCAGGCTATGTGCTACTGAAACAAGCACTGGTGCTTATTCTTTTAAGATACTGCTAGTTATTGTGTGTGTGTGTGTGTGTGTGTGTGTGTGTGTGTGTGAGTGTGTGTGTGTGTGTGTGTGTGTGTGTGTAAGAGAGAGAGAGAGAGAGAGAGAGAGAGAGAGAGAGAGAGAGAGAGAGAGAGAGTGTATGTGTGTATGTGGGTAGAAACTTATGGGCAGGACAGGTCAGAGGGGATTTCTTGGTAGGAGGGGTGATTCAGCTACCTGAGTGTCTCAACTATATTACTGGATGTGCTAGCAGGGTGCCTACTGTCTGATTATGAGTTGGCAGAGAGCCTTAGACCAGCATTTAGGAGCAGCTGTTCCAGCCTGGGCTGATGGCCTGGGTGGCCAGTGTCCAGGTTAAGGCTTGGCAGTCTGTCCAGACAGAGTTCTGTCACCTTGCCACACTAAGGGGAGTGTTTGTTTAAGAGCCAATCCAGCCCCCATAGAAGTGAGGCTGCCGAAAGTGACAAAAAGAAAACCTACATTTGGGGTGGGTTATCTGCAGTTAATAGATTTTCTTAGTCAGTGTTCAAATTTCCACAGTTGTTTCTGCATCTCCCCTCCAGTGGAATCTAAATGACATTCACACATGGCAAGTGGTTGATGTTTCTCTTAGTCTCTTCAGCTGATAGATCCCCTTACCATCCATTTGTTGAAGAGGCCAGGTAGTTTTCAGATAGGAATGCATCCCTGTGGTGTCAGCTCCCTGGCTCCTTAGCCCCTATATTTCCTATAAAATGGCAGCAAGATCTAGGGACTTGGTCTGATTCAGATTTGTTTATCTGTAGGTGTACATTGTAGGTATTGTCCTGTGCTCCCATCACTTGGCACATACTGACAGGCTGTCTCTTTGTGATACAACAGTCATTGGTAATCATTTTCCAGATTCATGATTTCATGTGTTTGAAAAATGGTGGCATTCTATTCTATCATAAAAAAAAAGGAAATCTTGCCATTTGCAACATGAATAGACCGTGAGGGCATTATGCCAAGTGAAAGAAGAGAATGATAAATTCTGTATGATTTCACTTGCTTCTAAAACAAACAAACAAAAACCCTGAACTCTTAACTACAGAGAACAGGTTGGTAGCAGGGATTAAAATGAATAAAAAAGTATAAAATTCTAGTTAAAAAAAGAAATAATTCCTTGAATGTAACATATAACGTGACTATAGTTGACAAGACTGTATTGTATATTTTAAAGCTGCTAGGAGAGTAGATCTTAAAAGTTCTCATCACAAGGGGAAAAAAATGGTAACTATGCATGGTGACATGTTACCTAGATGACTTACTGTGGTGGTCATTTCACAACATATGAAAATGTCAAATAATTATGTTGTACACTAATATAATATTATATCAATTACATATCAATTAAAAAATTTTAAAAAAGGAAACAAAAATTTATGAAAAAGAACAGACAATTATTTTTCCAAAGTGTTATACCATTAACAATCCATCAAAAATGTAAGAATGGTTCCGTTGCTCTATATCCTCACTGACAAATAGTATTATCAAGCTTTTAAATTTTAGTCATTCTCACAGTTCTAGGGGCTAGAAGTCCAAGATCATGGTGTCAGCGAGTTTAGTTTTTTCTTGGCTTGCAGATGGCTAGCTGCATGTTGAGTCTTCACATTGTCTTTCCTCTGTGTGTGGGGATCCTTGGTGTCTTTGTGTGTCTAAATTCCCTCTTTATAGAGGAGCATCAGTCAGATTGGATGAGGGCTCACCTTAAAAGCTTTATTTTAACTTAATCACCTCTTCAAAGACCCTGTCTCCAGATACAGTCACTTCTTGAGGTACTGGGGGTTAGGAATTCAACATAGGAATTTTGGGGGACACGCTGAGCTTATAATGGGATTCTATTGCATCTATAGATCAATGTTGAGATAATTGACATTTTAATAGTATGGAGCCTTCCAATCCAAGAGCATGTTATGTCTCTCCATATATCTAAGTCTCCTTTAACTTCCCAGTATGTTCAGCATGGAGGGCTTGCATATATTTTGTTAATTTTACCCCTAGATTTTTGTTGTTGTTTTTGGATATTATTGTAAATGGTATTTTTCCAATTTTCTAATTGTTTGGGACTAGTGTATAGAAGAAATGCAGTTACTTGTTTATATGTTGTATCCTGAAATCTTGTTAAATTCCTGTATTAATTAGTATGTTTTTGATAGGTATCTTACAAATACAATCAGTTACTTATTCCTTTCCAATCTTTATACCCTTTTCTTGCTTTTTGCCTTGGTTGGGACTTCCAGTACAATGTAGAATGGAAGTGTTAGAACAGACAGCCTCAACTCATTCTGGATCTCAGAGAAAAGTGTTGTAGGTTTTACCATGAAGGCTGAGATCAAGTTTAGGTTTTTTTCATAGATATCCTCCAATAATTTGATAGCTATGAAAATGCATTTTTTATTTTCCTTTTAAACATATTTTATTGATTTTTTATAGAGAGGAAGAGAGAGGGACAGAGAGTTAGAAACATTGATGAAAGAGAGAGAATCATCGATCAGCTGCCTCTTGCACACCCCCTACTGGGGATATGCCCGCAACCAAGCTACATGCCCTTGACCCGAATCAAACCCGGGACCTTTCAGTCCAGGCCAACGCTCTATCCACTGAGCCAAACTGGTTTCAGTGAAAATGCATTTTTTAGATTTCCAAGTGTGGGAAGCTTAAAGGTAGAGAGCCCAATAGCTGCATTCTGAAATCCATCACTTTGTGCTAAAGTCCGACTTCCCAAAGACCTCTCTCAGCCAGTGCCCAGGAGCTGTGGGATTCCTTTGGGGGGCTGTGACTTTGGCTTGAGGACTCCCGCATGGCTTTGCCTAACTCTCTAAAAGCTTCACTGAAGTTTCAGATGCTTCTACATCACCGCCTTCTTCCCTTACTCCTTCCCCAGATTTGTTACCAGGAACTAATAAGTCTCTCATTCTCTTCTAGGCCTTCTCCTCATTTCCTTTCACAAGCATTTCCTCTAAGAAATATCTTGCATGTCTAATCCTGCTTTGCTATCTGTTTTTTAGAAGACCTGTACTAACATAGGGATTAAGGAATTCCTTTTCTATTCCTACTTTGCTGAGAGGGTTCCCCCCTGCTTAATCATGAATATGTATTGAATTCTGTGAAAGGATTTTTCTGCATTTACTGAAACAGTCATATGATCCCCCCCCCTTTTCCTGATAATATAGTAATATTAATTGATTTTGAAAGTTAAGCCAACCTTGCATGTCTGAGATAAATCCTAGTTGGTTATAAAGTTTTATCATTTTTATATATTCTTGATTTTAGTTGCATATTTTCAAGGTTTTTATATCTATATTCATGGGGGATATTAATCTGTAATGTCTGATATTTTTATAAGGTTTTGGTACCAATGTTATTCTGGTCTCATAAAATGAGTTTGGAAGTATTTTTTCTTCCTCTATTTAAAAAAAAATCTTTTTGTAAGATTGACATTATTTCTTTTAAATGTTTTTGATAGATTTCACCAGGGCAGCCATCTGTGCGTGGGGTTTTCTTTCTTTTCTTCTTTGCATTTTTACTCTTTATTTCTGGCATATTTCATTGTCTGTGAGGACATTATTCTTGTTTTTTTTCTTCTTCTTCTTCTTAAAATAACTTTGTGTGGGATTGAAAGACTATCCTTTTTTGTTGTTTATGCTTAAAGGGCACGAGTTATTCTATCCACTTTGGTAAGGAGAGTGGGCCCGGATTGTTTTCCTAGCTTCACAGCTCTGGAGTTCACTATTTTGTTGCTATTACCAACTGTTCAAATACATGGCTTATATATTCTAACATCTGCTGGTTCATTTAACCTCCCCCAGTTTCATCAGGAACTTTTCTTTCCTTTTCCCAAGTGCCTTGTCCTATGTAAATTAGATTCTACAGAAGTAATTTCTATTCAGTTCACACCTTTGTCCCGAAGGGAACTCTTGTAAGTTCTAAGAGTTCCTAGAACCCAGGCTGCCCCAGCATTCTCTGATCTTATGGTCACAAACTGAAGCCTGCAAAGTCCCTGCTGGTTATGGCTGTTTTTTCCAAATCGTGTTTCCCTTCACTAAGGCATTTTCCCTTCAATTGGCAATTTGGGGTTTTTCGGCTCCCAAGCTCAACATAAATCCTGTAACTTTTTTGCTTCCCTCACATAGTTGTTGATGTCACATGGTCTGGGGATATTTGTTTTGTTGTTGTTTTTTCTCTCAACTGCTCAATATTTTGGGGCTGGTATGGATTCTTGTTTTGCTGTGGATGTTGTCTGTGGGATTTTGATTTTTGCTATCGTAGGTTGTCTGTTTGTGGAGTGATGAAAAAAGATAAAAAATTGTACCACCATTGCTACCACCTTCCTAGAGTCCCTGAATGTCTGGGAATTTTATGGTGAAGGTGGGTATAAAGATATCCAATTTTATGTCTGACTTAGGAGCTTAGGCAATATGTACAAACCACCAAGAGTTTTATTTGATTTTGAAGTGTTAGAATTCTTGCGAGGAACTACAAAAGACCTTCAGAATTGATGGTGGTAGGCGCAGAACACTAACAATAATGTAAGTGGGGGGAAATAAGATGAGTTCATTGAGCTCCTCTTGGTACCAGGTATTGTGTGAAGTCATTTGTATGAATTTTCTTAATTTTCTCAACCACCTTATAAAGCCGGTACCAAGCTTTTCCACTTTTATCATAAGGCAAGTAGTATCACTTTTACTTTACAGTGTTGAAAACGAGGCATTGAGTGGTTTGTAACTTTTCCACAGCCACACAAATCTCCCAGTCTTCAAAGTTGGTGTTTGTAGCCATTCTACTATACCACCCTTCCCTCTTTGTGCATATATAGCAGTGGACAAGGGCTCAGAGAGTCAAGGAATCACTCCCATGTAGGGACCTGATTTCTTGCCCAAGCCGTGGAGATGGCACCATGTGACTAGCCTTAATGACATGTCCTGAGGATACCATGCAGCACTCTCCCTACCTCACACAAAGGAGAATTTTGAGAAAGTATCCCTGCTAAGAAAGTGGCAACTCTGTAGTCCAATGGCAGGAAGAGAGGGCTCTCCCCAGTGAGGCAGGGCAACCAAGGCAGACTTGCCAGTAACAACAAGGCCAGTGGTAGAAGATTCAGTGGAGGTCACCAAATGAAGGTGGGAGATTAGCCTTGGGGGAAGTCTCAGGAAAGCTTACCTTACTCTGGAAGAGAAAGTATGAGCCACACTCCCATGCTGGAGGAAAGGTGCCATTCAGGTCTTCAGCTTCCAAGTGCTTCTCTTGAGAAAAAAAGGCCATTGATGGCAATTGCTACCCAGAGACAATGTGGACTAAGCCTGGGGGTTCTAGAGCAAGATACCTGGGTTCACATGCTAGCTTTGTCACTTCCTGGCTGTGGAATTTTCAGCAAGATCCTTTACTTTTTTTTGGGGGGGGGGCGGGGGGTTCCATGCCTCGAGTTGTGAAATGAGACAGTAGTAAGACAGGCTTCATTGTGTTACTGATAGAAAGCACTTAGAATGCTCCCTTCTGTCCTGAAGTCTCTGTATATGTTCCTTTCAATGATAATCCACCATTTTTATTTGCAGATTCTGTATTTGCAAATTTGCCTACTGGCTAACATTTATTTGTAACCCCAACACCAACCCTCATGGTGCTTTCATGTCATTTGTGGAGAAGAATTTGAGTCACCCAATGTGTGTGTTCCCTACTCAGGTTGAATTAAATTGATGCTCAACCTTCTTGTTTCAGCTCTCGTATTGTAAACACTGTCCTTTCCACAGTCTTGTAAGTGCCACATCTCCTCTTGCATTTTTGTGCTCTTTGTTGGTGATCACACTCTCTAAAATGCCCGCAACTATAGTGCTGAAGTGCTATCTACTGTTCCTAAGCACACGAGGGCTGAGATGTGCCTGACAGATAAGATATGCAAGAAAGGCAGCATCACCTGGACCTCGCCACCACTCCACAGTGCAAGCGCACAAAGCCAGAACCCAGCAAAGTTGCCATGGCCCTGTAACATCCTGGCAATCTGGCACCAAACGCTGTGACACAATTGCTATGGCACACACGTGCCCAGAACATTATCCATGACAAAATGGGACTTGGCATCAAAACAAAGATACACCATGAGATTGAGCCCAGACTCCACACCTCACACACCACCATGCCATAGCATTGGCATTACAATGTGACAACCTTGGAGCATCACTGCATGGATCACGCTACCATCACATGCTAATCATGCCATCTCAGTGCCCTGACAATCACCAGCATCTTGCAGAGCTCTAGGATCCTTTTGACCAACTTCCTTAATGAAGTCTCATCAGGTATTTTGGGAGTCTTTAAGCTTAGCCTAGAAGTTTCAATGACATAAACTTCAGAAGGAATTCCCTCTGGCCACTCCCTCCCTTGTGCTATTGGTTGACACGCCCACCTTCTCCTCTGGGTATGAGAACAGAGATCATTTCTTCCTTGCCTTTGTATCTCTCAACACTTACAGCAACTGGCTCAGAGTGAGTGTAAATAAGGGAAAGGCTGGTGAATGTGGCACTGAGTTAAAGAAATCCAACGACATGGAGGGATATTGTGTAAATCACAGTCACAGGTCCAGAGGTACCTTAGACTAGAATCAATATTTCCCAGAGTTTACTCATCCCTGCATTCATTTTTTGCCATATATTGTGTGTTACCTCAATATCTTTAAATGTATTCATTTAAAAAGAACACACACACACACACACACACACACACACACACACACACACACGCCTCATTCCTTAAGAAGAAAACAAAAAACCCCAAGAATTGATAGCCCCTTGCTCTGTGTCACTGTGGGACTCATGCCGATGTTGTTCTCTGTGCCCTGCTTGGTGTGTGAGGGCTGTGTTTCAGGTGCTGCAGGAGAAGAGTGAAGCCTGAGACAATCTGTGCCCCCTGAAGAATGGACGGCTCCATGGATTTGGTGGCATCAGCCTAAGCAGGGTGCGGGTCCTTGAGGCTTTGCTTGACCACGGCTGGGGAAGTGGCTGCCTCAAGGAGACTAGGAGACTTAAGTCAGCCTCCTGGGGCCTTCCTGAGAGAGGGGAGGGGCTCTATCCCAGAGCCTGCTCTTGGTATTTGTTTCCAATCCCACCCTCGCTGACACTCATTGAGCTCTTTCATTGAAGTGACCCACTCTCTCTTTCTTTAATTTTCATAGCAATTGAATGAGATTGGTGCTTTTCACTAACCCCAGTTTGATATTTGGGAAATGGAAGCTCAGCATGGTTGTGCTTTCACAAGGCCCCCCAGCAGGTAAGAAGCAAGCTGGGGTCCAACCACAGGCAGGCAGGCAGCTCTGCACTCCAGAGTCTGGTCTCCCAGCCGTTACACTGCACCCCAGCTCTGTTTTCCCTAATTGGTATCCTGTTGCCCACTGTGGCCAGGAGACACACATAGGAGTGAGATGATGTCTAGCTTCGCCTCTTTACTTGGATGAAGCCATTCCCTGAGGGTTTGGAGAAGCTGGTTGGTGAGCCTTGGAACACCTGAGAGCTGGTGGTCAGCTGAGCTGTGTGGCGCTCCGTCTCAGAACATGTCTGGGGGCCCAGCCACCGCTGCCGCCTGAGGTGTTCCAGAGACACAGTGGGACAGTACTCTTGGGCATATAGAATAAGGAACATGAGAAGGTAGGATGTGGCTAATTCTATCGCCTGCATTTTGCTTGATTAAATGACAATCCCAGAGATGTGTAGTACTAATTACTTCTTCTCTGTCATGTCCCCCTTTTCTCCCACTAATTTGTTCCTGAAATACGTCTACAATTCAAGCTTGCCATGGCTGGTTGCTTCTCAATCTATAACCCTTTTCATCTTGCTGAGTCGCTGGGACTTTGTCCTAGTTTGCTCTTCCATGTAGGAGCCCCCTGGTGGAAGCCTTGAGATGGTGAGCACAGATACTTACCTTAGAATATAAGCTTATTAATATTACATATGAATCAAGTACATGTGCACATGAAGAGAAGCCTGATTCACAGTAGTCAAAGGGTAGAAATTGCACAAATGTCCATCACTGGATGAGTGGATAAACAAAATGTGGTAGATTCATGCAATGGAATATTTTTTGGCCACAAAAGGGAATGGACCTTGAAAAGATTAGGCTAAGTATAAGAAGCCAGACTTAAAATATCACATGGTTTCATTGATATGAAAAATTCAGATTAGGTAAGTTCATAGAGACAGGTATAGAGGCTGGGAGCGGGGTGGGGGTGGGGGAGTGGGAAAGAAATGTTTCCTGGGTATCCTGCTAGGGTGATGAAAACATTTTGGAACTAGATAGAGGCAATGGTGTAAACACTCTGTGAATGTACTAAATGCCACTGAATTGCTCACCTTCAAATGGTTAATTTTATTTTATGTGAATTCTACCTCAGAGAAACAAGACCAAAGTTTAAAAAATGTTAGATGGGAGATATTTGGGTAAAGCATCAGATGATTATTAGAAGGGATTTGAAGTCATGTCAGCATCTACCCAGTCCTTTAGTGGAAGCAGCATCTGTATTTTCTCATCTTTACACATTTCCCATGCCAATGGGGTGCTGCATGCTGACCCGGAGTGTCCCAGGAAAGCATTAAAGGCGACAAGAGGGTGACAGGGATGGGAAAATAACCCAGGCAGGGAAGTTAGACTCCAGTTCAGAACACACTAGGCCATTTCTTCTGCCTGGGACATGGGAAGGAAGAGATCTTTCTTAATTTTAATTTCTCTAGGACGTACAAAAAATTGATCAGAGGATATATAATTAAGTAGCAATATAGTTCTAGAGAAGTAGAAAATGTTCTATTCATGATTTTTCCCTTCAAGTTTATTGTTTCACTTAATTATAACAGTGACATGATATATATATATATATATATATATATATATATATATATATATATATGGCTAATATGCAAAGTGTCCCCTCGGGAGTTCAACAGGGAGAATGGGAGTTTGATCACTTGCTATGATGTGCACTAACCACCAGGGGGTGGTGTGGAACATGGCAGGCAACCAACAGCAGTGGTGGGCACTGAGGGAGCTAGGGAAGGAGGAGGTGGGGAGGTAAGGTGGGGATGGGGTGGGGAACCTGATCAGCCCTGATCACTGGCCAGACCAGGGACCCTACCTGCGCACAAATATTGTGCACTGGGCCCCTAGTACTTAATATAAATTAGGAAGAACATAAAGTGTAAAGAAAAAGGGGGAACATTACCTATTACCTCACCATGTAGAAGTATCTACTTTTAACAGTTTAATATAATTTTCCCAGTATTTTATCATTGCCCTTTAGTCACACAGCTAAAATCATATGATGTACATAAATTTTTAACCTACTTTTCCTCTCTCATTATATTGTAATCATAAGAATTCCTATGGTGGTTTATTAAAACTACTTTGTAAACATTATTGTGTTGGCTGCACAAAATTCCATTGCCAGGAGGTATGGCTTATTTAACCAGTCCCCTATCATTATACATTTTGCTAGCTATCTAAGAGCTAAATATTGAAAACACCCCAAATGCATAGATCTCATAGGAGGAGTGACCCGGGAGGTCACCTGGAACTGACTGGGTGACTGAAGATACACAAACCTTCAGTGGAGGTGCCTGGCTACACTCTTGGGAAGGCCTGTGTTTATAGCTTTGCCAATTCTATATAATAAAAGGCTAATATGCAATTTGACAGAATGGCAAAATGACTGGTCAAATGCACTAACCACTAGGGGACAGACACTCGATGCAGGAGCCACAAGCCCTGAGCTGGGCTCACAGCTGGTGAGCACAGAGGTGGTGGCGGGAGCCTCTTCCGCCTCCAGGGCAGTGCTAAGGATATCCAACTGATGGCATAGGCTCTCTCTTCCCTGCCCCTCAGAAGTAGGCCCAAGCCATCAGTCAGACATCCCCCGAGGACTCCTGGACTGTGAAAGGGTGCAGGCTGGGCTGAGGGGACCCTCCCCTCCCCCTGAGTGCACAAATGCTATGCACTGGGCCTCTTAGTAGAAAATAAACTCACAGCAGTAAATATCCTGTTGGGAGCACAAACACAAGGGTGACATCAGCACGCAGCCTGGATAAGAAAGAACCCAAAGTTGACAGACTCATTCAGACAGCTGCCCAGTGAGAAGGGGCCCTGGCCCAGAGATTTATAATCTTCACATCACCGAAAATATTCCCTGAGACCCTCTAGATAGCAGGCAGTAGGCACACCGTAGGGATAAGGCACCCTCCTTGCCTCAGAGCAGCACGACATGTGGTGGCCCCAGCCGACCATTGTGTGATTGTGAAGACTGCTGTGCAGGGCGGTCAGAGCCATGATAGGGCTGTGCATACTGGGAGCATGGCGCAGCATGCTGGCCCAGTCGTGGTATGGCGTGGGAGGTGGGGACACGGAGGCTGCCCAGAGAAGGTAACTCCGATGCTGACACTCAGTAGATGAACTGGAATTACAGAACCCTCTGAGCACCCCTAGGGCCCACCACCCTTCTGATTCCACACACACCAGATGGCCACTGGTGAATTATCTGCTTTCAACATCCAGAGCAACAAGGCCCTGTGCAGGTCCATGGGATGGGTGCACCTCTCATCGCCATGACTGTGTTAGCATCTGCTCTTGAGCTTGGTTCCTAAGAGTTATGTCCCTGAGAAATGGGCCTGCCCTTTGTTCCAACCTGGTGAGTTTTCTGAGCCAGCAAGGCTCAGGATGCTTCTCTCATAATACTACAGCTTCATGCATGCCTTTTCCTTTATAACGGCAACAGCTCCCTCTCAAGGGGGTCATGCGGAATAAGCAAGATGCTGTGGGCAGTGAGGCTGGCTCAGAGCTGTGCTCAGCAGTCTAAGTCCGGGCCCCTCCCTCAACGGACTCCCTTGCTCCTGTTGGAGGGTAGCTGATGAGTGGAGAGGAGTCACATAGTTCACCACACCCTCCAGCTAGTTCTCCCAGTTCATTAAGCAAGCCATCAGTCATTGTGACTGTTACTTTTTGAGATAAATGTTTAAAATATCATCGCTTATGACTAGGTTTGTATTTGTTTGTTTGTTTTTTTTAAAGCTCAAGGCCTTGTTGGGGAGGCAAGAGGAAGATAGTAAGCATGCACAGAGTGGCCAGAGAATAATACTGGAAACTATTTGATGGTGAAGATTCCCTCTTCTAGATGTGAGCTGGAATGCACCAACCCATCCTGACTGGTTCTTTTTTTATTTTTTTAAATATATTTTATTGATATTTCACAGAGAGGAAGGGAGAGAGATAGAGAGCTAGAAATGTCGATGAGAGAGAAACATCGATCAGCCGCCTCTTGCACACCCCCACCGGGGATGTGTCTGCAACCAATGTACATGCCCTTGACCGGAATTGAACCCGGGACCCCTCAGTCCGCAAACCAATGCTCTACCACTGAGCCAAACCGGTTTCAGCCTGACTGATTCTTTAGGGTCAGCATGGGATCTGACCAGGCAGTGCTCATGGTACACCACCACAGCCCCCAGCCCCCAACCCCTGGCCTAGTACAAAAACTGGCTTCTTTCCTGACTGTTCCTACTCTGCACCTGTGCTAACACTGGCACCAGCCACCTTATAGCTGTGTGGGGAACAGAGGCTCTCCTTCCCCAGACCTCTGTGCCTCTGTGGTGTATCTGGAACCAGTCCTATTGAAGAGCCTGGTGTGGGCTCCACCTGGGAACACCAAAAAGCCTTGCTCTCTATCCCTCTTGTGAGCTGAGAGCCCAGTGAGCTTCACTAAGCTTGATTTCTTAGGTTGTGGAAGCAAGGTCACGAAAGAATGAGAGACAGACGCCTTAAGCTGTAGTTAGCATCCTTTCCACAGGCTTAGGCGAAGCTTTTGGGAACTTGCACAGATGCCTGAGGTAGTCTTGGATTTGAACTTAGACTTTGTTCTGAGCCAAGACCACAGCCCTGGGATGTCAGAGCTGTCTGGGGCCTCCATCAGGAATGCCCCTGACCACACACACTAGACTCGCCCATTCCTTTCACTTCCTGTCCCCTGCACCTTCTTTCCAAGCTTTTCTCTGAAAACACTGGTCAGTTGGAGTCCTGGGGTCACCATGGCTACACTGAGGAGGATGAGTTAACGTGAGGTACTTGTTCCAATGGGAGCTTGTTGCTGGTCCCCGTGGGCTGGACACAGACTCTGGGCCCTGACAGATCTGCGCAAGCCCCGATAGTGCGTGAGCCCTGACACGCCGTAAATAGCAGTGGACCCGTCCTGCTACTGCTGCCCCTGACCCTGGATCTGTGGGATGCTGGCTCTCTTGTCAGCTGGCTGAAAACATCACTTCAATCTATCCTTAGACTTCCATCTAGGAATAAATACTCCTTTTCAGGGATGAAACTAGCAAGTGATAATAAACCAACCCTCCTCTACCATCACCAAAAAGAAAAATGAAAGGGAAGAAGCAGAGTCCAACACTCAGTTCCTAATCTAATGCTCATGCCCATTGCTTCTCTCTCCCGCCCTCCTTCCCCCAAGGCTGCTTTAGTTTCCTTTAGGCTCCTGATATCTCAGGCATTGCCCCTGCTTGTGGGCCTGCGACCACTCCTAGGTCAAGAGCAGCAGAGACTCCGGGGCCAAATGCTTGTGTTCAGATCCTGGCTGGGCAGATTATATGTTGGATTTGGGCCCGTTGTTTTCTTCTCTGTGCCTCAGTTTCCCCATACGTAGAATAAAAATGATAATATTACCAACCTAATAGGGTTGCTGTGGGGATTAAATGAGTTAATATATTTAAAGCACTTCAAATATAGTGCTGGGAAAGTGGGCATATGTTTGAGGTTTGGAGGTTCTGGGTGGGTACTGGGTTTCTAGACAGAGTTGAGCTAGCCTGCTTCAGACAGGATTCTGCTTTGCGCTTTGGGTCTCTGTCACCTGTCTGAAGCAAGGTGACAGAGGCTGGGTTTCTGGCCGGAGCTGAGCAGAATCCTGTCTGAAGCAAGCTAGCTCAACTCTGGCCAGAAACCCAGTCTCTGTCACCTGTGCTTTGAGCCATTTGCAATACCAGACGGTATTTATTGCAAGGGATTTGATTAGAAGGACATTGGTATTTAAGCCCCCAAACACCTATAGGATTAAAAAATAAATAAAACCAGCCTTAGAGAAGGGGTTTCAGGAAAGTAACAGGAGACCGTGGGTCTCAGCTGAATGGCAACAGGGGCCAGTTTATTTCTTGCAGTAGCAGCTGAAGTCTTTGAACCCAGCCCCGTGCCTTCCCGACTCAGGACCTTGCTGCTTTCTCTCTTGGTTTCTAGTTGCAGGCATGTGTCACACGCATGGGCCTTCCAGAAGCTCCAGGCAGTTAGTTCCCCGCGCTTGTTCAGACTGCAGCTGTAAAGCCCACCTCTGACCTTCAAAAACAGAAGCAGTGCCTCTGAAACTGTTGTAGATGTACCTGGGGTTCTCAGTGTCTAGGAACTCAGGGAGCTCCTGGCCTGTGTCTGTGAATTCAGTGAGAGAGAAACACACACTGTCTGGTAGGATCTTCAACTGCCAGGAAAGCTGCCCCTTGCCAAGTCTATGGGCACGTGTTAGACGGGGGTCTCCCGGGGACCCGAGACCCAAGCTGTGCATCTCCTCCTGGCCAACGTAGGGTTCTTGTTGGCTGAGGTGCGTCTGTGCCCTTCCTGTGGCTGAGGAGAGTCGTCATCAGTAAGGGCAGAAGCACTTACTGGGAGCTTTTGGTCCCATAACACTTATTCCTTAAAACTAACTCGGAGGTGGGTATCTTTATTATCCCCACATGCAGAGTCATGAACTAGAGTTCAGGGAGGCCACGTGTCTTGTCCAAGGCACACAGCTGGTCCCTGGCCGGGCTGGAATTCAAATATATTGTCTTTCTTTCCCCAAGGAGCTATGCTTTTGCCTGCTTCATGTGGTGCCTGTGTGTGTGGTGAGCAGACAGAAAGGTTATGGACTTGGGTGTCGGATAGGCCTGGCTCTGCCTTACAAGCTGTGTGGCCTTGGACAGACCATTTAGCCTCTTTAACAACAACAGCAGAAGCAGCGACAATAACAGTGGGTACCTACTTGGCACTTGCCAGGAGCACCTGTGCTTTACCGTCTTCATCTGTTTAACTTGCAACAACCCTAGGAAGTCGCTACTGCTATTTTGCCAGGGAGTAATAGCAGCAACCTCAGTGTGATCGCATGAAGATTAAATGAGGTACTATTTAGGCAGAGAGTAAGGGCTGAATTGTAGGCAACGTGGCTGACTACAGCGCGGAGGAAGACACACAGGCCAGCTCCTCTTGGCCAACAGCCTACATTTGTGAGCAGAGCGGAGCCTGTGCTGGATTAGATGTCTGTGTTCTCTTGGATTTTCTCTGCTAAGTGCATTAGCTCTGTGCCTTGAAGCTGCCGGTCCTGCTACTTTCTCCAGAGCAGTCTCTCTCTAGGCACTCCGTAACTGTCTGCTGGATGAATGGGCCAAGAGGCCATCGATCCCCTATAGTGATTTTGTCATCATGTCCTGAACAGAAAGGCCGTTTTCTCATTGACAGAGAAAACTCATCTCTGGGAGAAGGCACTGGGCCACCCTTGAGTCTCCCGTACATCTGTGTGGTGTTAGGAGGCGTTCTGCTTTTGTTATCAGAAAAGGGGGACACCTGCATGGCTCACCACCATCCCACTCCCCAAAAGAGGACTTATTTTTCTGCACACAATTCCTAGGATTTTGTTCCTGGGGGTCAGAGGCGGGAGAGGGGGGGGTCTGCAGTGAGGAGAGGAGGTATCACTGCATAGACCCGGCTCAGCACCCGGAATCCTGGTGAAGAGTGTGTGCTCCTAGCGCCTTGCCTGGACAGAGGCATCCTTGCGTTTGGGAGGCTGTCCACCGGGCATCATGCACCACCTAATGTGTCCACTCCAGCCCCTTTAACGGCCCATTTCCACTCTGTCAGGAAGATTTTTTTTTAAATTCTTTTTAACTGAACTAGACCATCTCCTCCTCCGGAGTGTAAACTCATTTATTTTGGTCCTGTGCTCTGAGCAGAGAAGGGCCACCTGGTCACCAATTTCGATATAATAACCCTTCAGATCCTCAAAGACTGTTATTAAATCTCTCCCTGGCTGCCTCTTCTCCAACTAAATAATTCCTGCTCCTTTCACCTTTCTCCACAGGCCCAGTTCTTCCACTCTGTGAAGCACTGTTCAGATCCCCACCCTGTCTCTCCTACGTGACCAGGAACTAGGAAGCTGAAGGGTCAGCCGAATGTTAGAGGCCGCTGCTAGCTGATGGGGGAGGGCATAGGGCGGTGTGTGGGGGCATCAGCCCATGGTATTCTCTGTTGCCCTGGTCACTTGCACGCAGTCTCGGCTTCTCTTCTTGCTGCCGCCAACAAACAGATGGAAAGAAGAAAAAATGTGTCCTGGCTGCATTGGCCCTTGGATTGAAGGGTCCCTGGTTTGATTCCAGTCCAGGGCACATACCTCAGTTGCAAGCTAGATTCTGGCCCTGAGGCAACTAAGTGATGTGTATTTCTCACTTCAATGTTTCTTTCTTTCTCTCTTTCTCTCTCCCCCTCCCTTCCATTCTCTCTAAAAAAATCAATGAAAAAATATACTCAGGTTAGGATTTTTAAAAAAGAAGAAAAATGCTTTCCACCAAGGGATAGCCTTGGCCCCCAACCTTCTACCCTCTCCCCACTTCCTTCCTTCCAGCTCTGCCCATGTCTATGTCTCCTCCACTCGGTTCACATGCACAGAGAGGACAGGCAGAGAGCTGAAATGTACCCACAAAAGCAAATAACAGCGACAGCTGACATGGCCCACTGGCAGCCGGCTAGCTGCATGCTACTCTCTGTTCTTCAGACAATCAATGGTCTGTACTTCACACAAGAAGATTCTAAGTCTCAGCTGTGAACCCACAAGGCGCTTGTCTGAGAGCACACCTAGGAGTCAGTACAGCCAGAATGCAAAGCCAGGCAGTGGGATTTAGGACACAGTGCTTTTAACACCTGCTGCCTCATTCTGCTCACTTTGCAGAAAGTGTATCAGGGATGGGGAAAGAGCCCATGATGGGTACACCAGGAGCAGGTGACTACTGTGGGCCACTGGGCTAAAGAAAGGGGTTCCGAGAAACAGAGAGGAGGACCAGAAGAGAGCGTCTCGAGAAGGAAGATACACGTAGAAGGGCCAAATGTAACTTTTCCATTTCTCTTCCATCCAGGCCCAAGGTGACCTGTCGCCATGGGCCCCTTTTCTGGCCTCTGGACGGAGGCCTTTTTGTGTCCCAGGCCTGTCCTCTGATTGCACAGATGTCACTGGCCCTCTTCTCCATAAGGGTTCCCTCAAGCTTCTCCAGTTCCAGGACTCCCAATCCCTCCCAGCCCACCTTCCGGTTCCTGAACGGGCTCTCAGAGGCGAGGCCAGGGGAACACCCTGGGAAGGAATGGATCCTCCATCTCCCAGGGCGCTGGCTGGACCCAGCTCTCCTGCTTCCTAGGTCACAGGGTCTGGCCCGTGATTCCACTCCCAGCATACTCACTTCCCAATTTCTCTTCTGCCCTCTCTTTCCGCCCAGCCATCACCTATAGAAAAGGAGTCTTTGCCCCCCCCCCCCCCCCCCCCCCGCCGCCACTACAACCAACTGGAGTGTGGTTGACTAAAATATGGCCCTCTGAGTAAGAGATAGCCATCTCCTAGTCCCTGGAACCTGTGAATGTTTCTGTATGTGACAAAAAAAGAGGTGGTGGCAGACATGATTAAATTAAGGATTTTGAGGTGGGGAGAGTGCACTGGACTATCTAGGTGGACACTAAATGCAATCACCTGTGTTCTTATACAAATGAGGCAGAGAGAGAGATTTGGCCCTATCTGGTGTTAAAGTCTGGGAAGAGAAGAAGGAGATGTGAAGACAAAATAAAGAGAGATTTGAAGATGTTGGCCTTGAAGATTGAAGTGATGTGGCTGCAAGCCAGGGAATGCCAGCGGGCACCAGAAGCTGGAAGAAGCGAAGAGCAGATCTCTTTCCCAGACCCTCTGGGATGAGCATGGCCCTGCCAACCCTTTGATTTTGGCCCAGGGATACTGATTTCAAAGTTCTAACCTCTAGAGCCACAACAGAATACATTTCTGTGCTTCTTTGTGGTCATTTGTTATGACAGCCATAGGAAAGCGAATACATGGGCACAGCCAGTACACATTTGCGGGTTGAAGTCTACCACCATTTAAAAATACATGAAGCCCCAATTTTTGCAATCCCATGTCTAGGGGTGGGATGGCAGTGGGGGTAAAGGTAAGAATTTGAATTCATAGTTTAGGGAGATAGTATTTTGCTATCATTCCTTCATATTCCTCCATCTCCTTTTTCCCATGTTTAAGGCTCTTAAGGTCAGAAGCTTCTCCTGTACAGTATGACAGGAACTTGTTCATTTGTGCCTTCTTAAAGATGCTTGCATTTTTAAAAGAGTGCTGTCCTCCCTTCTTCTCCTTCCTCCCCCCCTCAAAGTGCCATCTTTAATCTTGTGGCTTCCCTAGGCGTTGCAGGTCCCTGAGAACTGGCTTTTCTGTTGGCCCCTACAATGCTAGAAGACATAAAGATGGAGAACAATGAAAAGCAGGGTGGGTGAGGGGATGAGGCTACTTAGCTTAGGCTGTCAAGGAAAGTTTTTTGAGGACATGACTTTTATGCTTGAAATCCGAGTTATTCCAGGCAGAGAGAATAATATGAGCGAAGGTTTCAAGGCAGGGAGAAAAAAAACAAAAACACCCAGACGTGTTCTAGAACAGAAAGGAGGCCACTGTGCTGAGGAGCAGAGCAAAGCTGATCATGCAGAGCTTTGTCGGCACCACTGGAGAGGCTGAATTTCAAAGCAGGCAAAATCCCAGGCGCTTCACAGTCTAACTTACCAGATCTATCTTTTTTTTCCCATCTCACAGATGAAGATATTGGGACACAGAAAAATTAAGTGAAGTCACTCGCTCAAAGTCATACAACTAATGAACAGTGTCTGGATGGAAAACCAAGTTGTAGATGATGCCAGCCAGACCCCGTGCCCTTAACCCCCACAGCCAGGATCTCCAGTGGATTTCTCTGTGGTTGACGTGCAGCTCAGCCTGGCTGTCAGCAGAGATGGACCTCTCGGAGCACAGTCTCCCATGTTGCAAACTTTAATTATTATGTCAGTTAGAGAAATGATCGCTCAAGATGCGGCGAGGAGCCGTGGTTAATTCATCCTGTGGTTGGACCCATGGGGCCCATGGCTTTGACTTCTAATTGTCTGAAATGCCTTTGTAATCTAATGGGCTCTAATGTGGCGTGTTAATGCTTCAGAAACTGCTGGCTGATGTTAGAGAGGAGAGGGAAAGGGATAGAAGAGAGAGAAGTAGAGTTGGGGTTTGGGGGGACAGCAGAAAGAGAGAGGAATAGAAATTCAGTTAGCCCCTTGCCTGGGATCTATTTTCAAAATGGTCTTCTCATTCCTCTTTTCCCCATTCTCACTGCTTAATAAATGTTTGTTATTATTATAAGTTACTAGAGGTCCAGTGCATGGATTCATGCATTGGTGGGGTCTCTAGGCCTGGACTGTAGGGATCAGGCTGAAACCAGCTCCCCAACATCCCTGAGAAGTCCCAGATTTCAAGAGGGTGGTTCTCAAGTGACACACCCTGGAATTGGGTGCCCTCCTCTCTGGAACCACAGCTCGGCAGCACCTGCATTGAGCTTCTGCCCCGTGGTGGTCATTGCACATCATACATAGCTACCAGTCAGATGGTTGAATGGTCAGATGGTCACTTAGGCTATATATATATATATATATATATATATATATATATATATATGTGTGTAACTATAGGCCTGGTGCACGAAATTCATGCATGGGGAGTGTCCCTCAGCTCAGCCTGCACCCTCTCCAATCTGGGATCCCTCGAGGGATGTCTGGTGGGTTCAGGCCTAAACGGGCAGTTGGACATTCCTCTCACAATAATCCAGGATTGCTGGCTCCCAATTGCTCACCTGCCTGCCTTCCTGATTGCCCCTAACCACTCCTGCCTGCCAGCCTGATCACCCCCTAACCACTCCCATGCCAGCCTGATGTCTAACTGCTCCTCTGCCAGCTTTTTTGCCCCCAAATTCCCTCCTCTGCCAGCCTGGTCACCCCTAACTGCCCTCCCCTGCAGGCTTGATTGTCCCCAATTGCCCTTCCTTGCAGGCCTGGTCCCCCCCCCCCAGCTGCCCTTCCCTGCTGGCCATCTCGTGGTGGCCATCTTGTGTCCACATGGGGGTAGGATCTTTGACCACATGGGGGCAGCCATCTTGTGTGTTGGAATGATGGTCAATCTGCATATTACTCTTTTATTAGATAAGATAGAGGCCTGGTGCATGGGTAGGGGCCAGCAGGTTTGCCCTGAAGGGTGTCCCAGATCAGGTTGGGGGTTCCCTTGGGGTATGGGGCGGCCTGAGCAAGGAGCCTGTGATGGTTTGCAGGCCAGCCACACCTGCCAGCAATCCAAGCAGAGTTCCAGGCTTCTGGAATTTATTTACCTTCTACAATTGAAAGTTTGTAGCCTGGAGCGGAGCCAAGCCTCCTACTCACTCTGTGGCCGGCAGCCATTTCTATTGGAATTTGTTTACCTTCTATAATTGAAACTTTGTAGCCTTGAGTGGAGGCTTAGGCTGGCAAGGGCAGGTGGAAAGCTTGGCTTCCTCTGTTGCCAGGAAAACGCTTCTCTCCTGCTCTTTGTGGCTGTAGCCATCTTGGTTGGGTTTATTTGCATACTTGTTTTGATTGGCTGGTGGGCATGGCTTGTGAGTGTAGTGGAGTGATGGTTAATTTGCATATTACTCTTTTATTAGGTAGGATTTCCACAGAGTGGTGGAATTATGGGGGAACTCCCAGAAGAGAAAGAAAGCCAAGAAAATGGAGGAAGGGAGGACATTGCCAGAGGGGTTTGCCTCATGGGATGGGTGGGGCCAGTCCTGCTGGGTCTGGACTGAGCCCTGAGCCACTGGAGGGCACAGAGTGGAATGGAGAGGTCCAGGTGGCCCTACAATAGGACCTCTTTGGAAATTGTTCACTTTAGTGAAATTCCAGATTTTATAGCACCCCTTTCTCCGTGCCCCCCCCCCCCCCATCCCTGCCCTGTGCTACCAGGTAAAAGCACAGAAGAGGAAATCCTTCTATGGGAGAAAGATACCTAGCTTTGAAGGTGAGGGTAGGAGGTAGAGGCAGGGGGAGGGGGAGGTCCTTTATTCATCTCTATTCCTTTTGTTTAGCACAATACCCTACACAAGATGGATTCTGAAGAAGTGTTGCACTGCAGTAGTGGATGGAATGAAATAATTCTAGCTCGGCCTGCTGCCTATTCCCTGGGTGACCTTGTTTAAGCTATGTTGCCTCTTTGAGCTGTTTCCCCATCTTCTGAGTTGGCACGAGAGTAGCAACTACCTGTCAGAGTTTGTCTTGGGGAGAAAGCACAACAAATACACCATCTGAATTCTAGGGTCCTACATGGTTCTAAAGTCTCCCAGGCTGTGTCTGTGTTTCTTTTTTAAATATGCCAAGGTATCACATTTAGAAATGGTGAGAAGTTCTCCCACTGATATATTTCTGCATAATAATTTTCTTCTCCATAGGATTCAGGAAAGCTATTTTCAATTTGAATGGGAGGAGAAAATAATGTCAATAAACAATATAAACATATTGTATTTCCTCCTTCCCAACACACACACACACACACACACACACACACACACACACACACAGTAGCTCTCCACTGGCTTAGGACAAAAGAGTCAGTAACATTATTTTTAAAAAAAATATTTTATTGATTTTTCACAGAGAGGAAGGGAGAGGGATAGAGAGTTATAAACATCGATGAGAGAGAAACATTGATCAGCTGCCTCCTGCACACCTCCTACTGAGGATGTGACCGCAACCAAGGTACATGCCCTTGACTGGAATAGAACCTGGGACCTTTCAGTCCGAAGGCCAATGTTCTATCCACTGAGCCAAACAGTAACATTATTTTTGTGCCTCATAAAGACTTCCCTTTTGTCCTCAGTCCCAGCAATGGTACTTTCTCCTCCTCCTCCTTTCCTATTTAGCTTTGGGTAGTCTGATGTCCTGAAGATCAGTTTCTCCAAAAGATCTCAGAATCCTTTGTGATCCTTCACTCCGGGGTTTCTGGGAGCCACTCAGAGGGGCTGGGCTCTGCCTCTGGGCTGGCTGTAGTGGCTGTGCTAAGCCAGGCATCCCTAAAACCCAGGTTTCTGAGCTCAGATGGTTGCAAGGGATACATGTGGAGTAGTGTTTGCTGGTGGAGGCTGCATTCTAATGGAAATGCCTAGCAATGTCAAGGTAACAGCAGCCCTCCTGCCAGGAGAAGGGACTCATTACCACCAATTTTCTGACAGTGAATAGGAAATCCGTTCACACAGAGGGGGCATTTAAAGCAAAAGTCTACCCAGTGAGCGCAGCATTCTGGGAGCTTCCATCCCTGCCTCCCCTGCCCCCAGGCCCCGATCTCCTTTTGCCTTTGACACAGCCTGGAATTTTCCCAGTCACCTTCAGGTGTGAATCAGCTATCCAGGGCTCACCTTGGGAATGCACCCCTTTCTTGCTCCCAAGAAAGAACTGGAGGAGCACTTTGCCAAGAGCTCCTTCACTCCTGGGGTCTCACACACAGTTGCAGCTGGGGGTAAAGACAGGACCAGAACTTGAGGACTGAGTGCCTTCTGGATCCCAGGCCTAAAGGATTTGCAGAGTGGAGAAGTGGTAACAGAAGCTTTACCTCCCAAATGAGGAAAACAAACAAACAAACACCCTGTGTCCTTGCTTTCCATATACTTCCACCTTGGAGGACAACATAAACGACATATATGACTAGATATCAGACACAGTTGTTTGAGGCTGAGCAGCCCCTAACCTTGGTGAGTGAACTGCAGTTTCCCTGCTGGGAGAGGGAGCTGGTGGCTGGGAGCTGGGAACTGTGCCAGAAGAATCCAGTTCAAAGATGCTGGGGAAGAGGAGTGAAGAAGAAATCTCCAGTGCGCCATCATAGCACCCAAGGGGTTAGAGGAGGGCATGCTTTTCTGCACCTAGGCTGATTTGGAAGGTGAAGAGTGGAAAGGAAACTTGGAAAGAGACTACCCCAGGTCTAGGTAAATATTTGTAGGCAAAGAGATAGATCCTGGTTCCAGTCTTGGCTTGGCCACATATGAAGTCCGTGACCTTGTGCCTGAAGCTTGGAACCTCTGAGTTACCATTTTCTCATCGATAAAATGAGGCCAGCGATGCCACCCTCATTGGGTGAGGTGGGATTTAATTAGAGAAAGTGTGTGAGGCTTGTGGCACAGGACCTGGTATCTCTATGCTCAGTCAGCAGGGGCTGTTTCTAGGACTTGAGCTCAGATATCTGTCCGCTGACAAACAGAAGAGGTCTTCCCAGTGAAATGCTAGCTGGCATCGGGTTTACAAACCCACAACTTCTTCAGCACCTTCAAATGCTCCTGAAGTGCACTTGTGGGTGGCTGTCCCTCCCCCATTCCACAATGTCACAAATCCCTGTCCAGACATGTGACTGGTCAAATAGTTGGCCATGCAGTGCCTGGATATGGCTGCCTCCAGCATCTGGAAAGCACTGCAGAGCCTTGGAGAGCTGTGTTTTTTGAGATACTGTCCAGCTCCTTCGGCCACCCCTTTGGAGCCAGGCTTAATAGCAGAGAGAGGTTCCTCGTTCTACCTGGTCAGTGCTTGGTCCCCTCCCAGTAGGCCCACATGCTAAAGTGCTGCCCCAGTGCCACTGGGCTCTTGATTTTCTGTCCTGTGCGATGATTATGATGCAGACTGCAGACGTGGCCTGGCTCTGGAGGGTGACTGGTGACAGGAAGGGTGAAATCTGGCCCAGGATGAAATTCTAATGAAAATGGAACACTGACCAGCTATTACTCAGTTCCTTATGGACAGAGTCCGTAGGCACAATCACAAGAATCCGCTATGGACTGAGCAACCCTGTGTGATTTCAGTTTACCCCTTCCAGCTCGGTTTTATCATAAGAATAACAATACTTACCATATTGACATGCAGAGTGGGTATTCAATAAATGATCTTTTGAAAGAAAAAAGAATCATTAAAGTGAAAGCATCTAGCCCTGGCCAGTGTTGTTCGGTGGTTAGAATGTCGGCCCTCCAATCAAAGGATCTCAGGTTTTATTCTGGTCAAGGGCACCTACCTGGGCTACAGGTTCCCTACTCCAGTTGGGAAGCATGTGGGAGGCAACCAATTGATGTGGCTCTCTCACACTGATGTTTCTCTCTCTCTCTTTCCTCTCTCCCCTTACCCCTCCATTCCACTTTCTCTAAAATTAATGGAAAAAATACCCTCCAGTGAGAACTAACAACAAATAAGTGAAAACATCTAGCCTGATGCCAAGTAGGTGATAACTATATGTCAGTAGAATCTGAAATTTACCCACCTTCTCCTCTGTGAAAATGAGAATAATATTAATAACACCTGCTTTGTACTTTGCACACACAGGGTGGCTGTGAGAATGCAGTGGGACAATCTGTGCAAAGAGCCTAGCAGAGCGCCTGCCATGCACTGGGTTTGCAATATCTGTTCTCTGTTATTGTTATCCACTGTGCAGGTAGGGGATTTTTTTATAACGTGGTTAATTTGAAACCAGGAAATGAGAAATAACTACCTCAGGAGTCCTCAGCTCTCCACATGCCAGCAAAGCGGGGGGAAGGTGAGAGAGGAGGAGGTGGATGGAGAAGCAAAGGGAGGGACAGAGATAATGAAGAACATTTTGGCCTGCTAGGTACTTCCCAAGACAATAGGATTCTAAATCAGTTCCAAATGATACTTTTTCTGAGAAAGAAAGCAATTAGAGACTACAAGAAGCCGAGAATGACCAGGCATGCTGTCCTTGGGACCCTGGGAGCATGTCAGCAGGGGACAAAGTCTGATTTCCATCTGTAAGAAAAGGACTCTGAGCGCTCCTGACAAACAGCTTCCTTTCTAGGCATGGCTGTTCGCTTTGGAAAGCAAGAGAAGAATGAGGCAAGGCTGAGCAAGGGAGTGTCAGCTTAAGCTGCATCCCAATCATTGTGCAAGACACAAGCGCAAGACCAGGGCTCTGTGTGATGATCATCAGGCTAAACTTGGTGCGTATTTGACAACAGCTAGACCTCCCTGTCCCTTACCTCTGGAGATGACAGAGTAAGCCCCCTTCCCTGGCTGTGGAAGCCCGGCTTCTCCGGGAGATTTCTGTAATCCCCCCTGGCTTCCTTTATCAGGTCTGGAACTCATCCCTCTTCTAAATTTACACACACACACAAGCTCACACATGGAGTTGTGTCTATTGGACTTTTCTGCACTTTTGGCTAAATGAAAAAGGTGCACAATTTAGAACGGAATATCCGATACCCCTGTCCTAGACGGTGCCTTAGCTGTTCCTTAGCTGGGAGTATCGTATCCCACCTTTTTCTCCCTTTTTTGCTTTCTCAGGTGACTAGTCTCTTCAGTCCAGCCCCCAGCCACCTTGCATGTCCATCTGGAAGGGACTTCCATTGAAGAGGACCTCCCCCCCTCAGGTGGCAGGTGTGCTTATAAGTGACCCTCTCCCACTCCATATCCACACCAAGAAGGTTTCTAAACCTGCTTGTTGAAGAAGGACAGGAGTATATGCTCCACACACGGGAAGACTCTTCCGCCTGATCTGAGCAAGACAAAGATCAGAACCATCTGCATGGAGCTACAGTCCTCCCTTTCCAGCCTGGAGATTAGACCGGCCAGGCTGGCTTCATGCCCTCCAGCCTGCGCACAGGGCTGTGTCTGTCATCAGGCATGCCCGCTTGCTGCCTTGAGCTAATAAGCCTGGGTGACAGGTGGCAAAGCACAATATTACAGGCTGAGGTTTCAGCCAGAGGCCAACACTCATGCTGACCAGACCAGCTTTCCAGAGCAAAGCTGGCACCAACCTGCAGATCATACCACTGACATTTGCTTCTGCTTCCGTCCTGCAATGGCACAAGAGCAAATTACATGCACCTCTGAATAGCAGGGACCACACAGCTTTCTTTTCCCAGCATTCACCGAGGCCTCCTCTGTGAATGCGCACAGGTGCTCTCACACTGGCCCTGTGGGGAGAGAGCCTCTCGCCTTGCAAAGGCAGGTGCAGGCGTGGCTTCCAGCTCCATAACTTGCTCACATCACCCTTCATGGCAATGATGGCCCATCCTTCCTGGGAGAAGGGGAAGAACACTGCCATTTACTGGGTAAGAGCTGTGGTGCCTGGTGCCTCCACATGTCACCCTTTTCATTTCTGATGGCAGCACATCTCTGATATGTCATTAGCTCTACTTTTCAGACAAGGAAACCAAGTCTCAGAGAAAGAATGGTCAGAGGCCATATTATTACTCTGACTGCAGCTGTCCTCGTTGTCACCCACAGAGCAGGGACCCTGGGCTCAGTCCAGCATGTGTGGATGCCATCGGGAGCCCCACCAAGCTCTCCACCCAGCTCTGCTGGCTCATTGTCACCAGGCCTCTCCAACTTCCAGAGTTTCTAACTAGCTACCATGTCCAGGCCTGCAGCCCTGGGAGCTTGGCCTGGCACAGTGAGGAATTCCCTCCCCAGCAGAATGGCTTCTGCTGCCCATGCCCTGTGACCAGGTTGTCTAGAACAAGTGAGCATCCAGATGCAGCCTCCCTCCTTGACACCCTCCGCCTGCCTCACCATTGCAGTACTTGGTGGGCTGGGAGAATGTTCTTGATTTTCAGCCTTTGCTCTGGGGCTCTGATCTGATTTGAATGTATCTTGGTCAAGGAAAGTAGGTGCTCCTTTATACAGATCGGGGTGTAAACAGCACCCCCAGTCCTATTAATCATGGTTCTACCAATAGGACACACACACACACACGTGTGTGCGTGTGTGTGTGTGTGTGTGTGTGTGTGTGTGTGTGTGTGTTCATATAGAGAGGGGGAATTTATTTTTAAGGAATTAGCTCACTAATGTAGGAGCTGGAAAGTCTGAAATCAATGAGGTGGGCTGGAAGGCTGTAGACTCAGGTAAGAGATGATGGCAGTCACGATTCTGAATTCACAGCAGCGGGCTGGAAACTCAAACAGGACCTCTACATTGCAGTCCTGAGAGAATTGCTCCTTTGGGAAGCCCCAGTTGTTGCTCTTAAGGCCTTCAGCTCATAGAATGAGGCCCACCCACATTATGGAGAGTAATCTGCTTTGCTCAAAGTCTACTGATCTGCATTTTAATCACATCTACACGATACCTTCACAGCAACTTCTAGACTGCTGTTTGACCAAACACCTGGGCGCCATAGCCAAGCCAAGCTGACACAGAAAGTTACTACTCACAAGTGCCATCTGTGAGTAATAGCGGCAAGTCCAGAAGGCCAGGCCATACCCTTCCACAGCTCCCCGATGGGTCGGGGGTGGCCTCACGCAGGAGCTGCTGCAGTGGCCACGCACAGAAGTCACCATGGATAGCAGTAGAAGCTTTCCCAGCATTACGCTCAGGGGAAGGCACTCTGTGGAACTGATCAGGGCCCTTTAGGTGAAAGCTTTTAAACCTCCCAGGCATGAAGAGGTGGCCTTTGCCATGCAGACCTGTGTACTTGGAAGCAAATGCCACTGGCTGGGCACTCTGACATTTAGGAAATGGGCAACAGAACCTCACCTACAGAAAGCAGAAGCAGGCCAGCTATCCCAAAGATGGTGTCCAGAGCACGACAGTCAGATGGAGTCTTCTGCTCTGCCTGCCACCTCGGGCAGGGCAGCAGTTCCTGGTGAGGTATTCAGCTCCGGGGCCTTCCCGCCCTCAGAGGCTTAACCCCAAAGGGAAACAGAAGGAGAGATGTCAGGTGTTGCTGCTCCAGCTCCTGGCTCTCATTGCAGCAAGGTGCCCTCCCTGAGAGTCTTGTCTCCCTTTTCCCTCACAGAAGCTGGCTGCTGCTTTTGGTACAGGCAGGGCTAACCAGGGCGACCGGAAGGAGCTAATCATCCAGAATAATAACAGGACTGGCAAGCCTCCCTTTCCTCCGCATAACTGCAGAGCCCAGGGAAAGCGCATGAATGGAGGACCACATGCCATGTCCTTAAATAATTGAGTTATAAAATGTGCAAATATACTGTTGAATAAAATATGTTCTATTCTCCTACCTGGTCAAATATGCCTTCCTAGGCATCTGAAAGGCCAGTTTGAAATGAGCATCCTCGGCCTCTACTGAGTTCTGAGAGTAGATTGTTTAGGGAGAATTGATGCAGGACCCCAGCCTCCAGGCTGCCTCTCTTACTCTGCCTATTCCTGGCTCTGACCCACCCTTCAAGAGCCTTTCCATGCACACAGTAGATGCCCCAGCGTACATGTCTAAGCTCCATCTGTAAGAAGCAACTCTGGGCCACCCCTCCAGCCTAGGGGTGTACACACTAGCAGAGTGGTCTGACTTTTGGAGGATGGGTCCAGGAAAGAGATCTGCTCAAATCTGGGAACCAGATTTGGGGCAAAACTTAATTCAGGGTACCCACAGTGCATCTGGGGGCAGAGTGTGGGACAAGCTGAGGGTGGGCTCATCCTCTGGGCCCTGTGGACTCTCTGCTTCATGGGGAGGATATCTAAAGCAGAGCTCTCCACAGTGAGGGTGCCAGGGCAGGGAGCCCCCTTGCCTAAGAGTGGTCCTGTACATTGGAATGGCGCCATAAGTGTTAAATCAGAAATAGCTTCTTGCTCTGGGTACCAACTATTTAGTGACTTGTTATTCAATCTGTTTCCATGGTTATCCACTTCCCCTCTCATCGTTTTCATCTCTTCTCCCCCCCCCACTTCTCTTTAATCTTGAAGATTTCACCAAGTTTTTCTATATAAAAGATTAGATTTATTTTTATGGTGAGTCAATTTTTCTGACCACTGCCATGTAGGGGGCACTTTTTTTTTTTTTAATATTTTACTTTGGGTTCTGTAATCTTTTAAATTCTCTCCAGTTCCCTTTGCATCCCAGATTTTATCTCAAGCCCAGTTTCCACTTGTGATTCTTTTAGTCTACTTTACAGAGACCAGGTCTCCTTTCATGGCATTGAGGCATCAAGCAGGTCTTAGATAATTTATTCTGTTTCATAGTAAATTATTTTTTCAAAGGTATACTTTTGCCTTTATTTATCAAAGATATAATTTTACCTTTATTGTCTTCATATTGGATTGTTGGTTGTTCATTTGTGAGAAGAAATTAAACTAGGTTTTCATTTTGCCAACCAACCTCCCTAATTCCCTTAGTGTCTGGCATCCCCCGCGGGCATAGCTTGAGCTGCTGAGTGATCTGAGGAGCAAGGCCTCTGCCCCAGTGTCAGGTTCCCAGCAGTCGATGCACCTGCCTCCGGACAGAGGCACAGGGCCTTGTTCTGAGGTCCCTGTCCTCTGTCTAAGTGTGAGCCTGAGTACTGTTGTTTCTGTCTGCATGTAGTACGTAGAAATTCCTAAGCTCTGGCATAATGGGCTTCTAGGGGGTTTGTCTCTATTCCCATTTATGGTTTTCGAGGCACAGCACCCTCTACTCTCAACCCTATTGTATTCTTAGAGTTTTCATTTCTTTTTTTAAAAAATATTTTATTGATTTTTTTACAGAGAGGAAGGGAGAGGAATAGAGAGTTAGAAACATCAATGAGAGAGAATCATTGATCAGCTGCCTCTTGCACACCCCCTACTGGGGATGTGCTCACAACCAAGGTATATGCCCTTGACGGGAATCAAACCTGGGACCCTTCAGTCCACAGGCTGATGCTCTATCCACTGAGCCAAACCAGTTTTGGCAGAGTTTTCATTTCTGAACAGATCTAGAGAATAGGGCTGGGAGCCGGTTGATTTGGTTTAGTGGATAAAGCATCAGCCCGTGGACAGAAGGGCCACAGTTTGATACTGGTCAAAGGCACATATCTTGATTGTAGGCTTAATTCCCAGCTCCAGGTGGGGTACATGCAAGAGGCAACCAGTCAATGTGTCTCACATTGATTTTCTCTCTCTCTCTCTCTCTCTCTCTCTCTCTCTCTCTCTCTCTCTCTTCTCCTCTCTTCCACCCTCTCTAAATATCAATGGAAAAAATATCTTTGAGAGAGGAGAAGAAAGAAAGAAAGAAAGAAAGAAAGAAAGAAAGAAAGAAAGGGAGGGAGGGAGGGGGGTGGAAGGAAGGAAGGATGAACTCCAACTGGTTTGGCTCAGTGGAGATAGCATGTTGGCCTGTGGAATCAAGGTTGCCAGGTTGGATTCTGGTTAAGGACATGTACTTTGGTTGTGGGCACATCCCCAGTAGGGGGTGTGCAGGAGACAGCTGGTTGATGTTTCTCTCTCATTGATGTTTCGAACTCTTTATCCTCTCCCTTCTTCTCTGTAAAAAAAATTAAAATTAAAATAAAAATAAATTAAAATATATATATTGAAAGAAAGAAAGAAAGAAAGAAAGAAGCTGGGGGAAGAGAAGGGAGCAAACAAATTAGCATGAATTTGGCTGTTTCAAGAAATAAATATTGAACAGGAAGATGGGTAGCTCTTTTGTGTTTGGCAGATAATCACATGCCCAAGCCAGGAGAAGATGGTAGGGGATGAGGGCAGCACACAAAGCTTTTTACTGTCTCCCCCCTTCTGTTTTCTCTTAGGTTCAGAGGGCAGAATCATTAACTGAACATCTCAATCCAACCTTAAATCAGCTTTATACCTTAGAGAAATTTCCACCTGGGTTTGGGGAAAAATCTTTTTTTAGCCGCAGTTTCTGCCTCATTCAGAGATTATTTAGTTGCAAGTGATAGAGCCATGCAAGCTAATTTAAGAAAAAAATAGAATTAATTGGAAGGACATAGGAGGTGGGAAATGAAGTTATGCCCCATGAGGGACTGGGGAACGGAGTGCTCTGATTTATACTGTGGGATGTGATTAGCTTGTCTTGGCCGAGAGTCAGAGTGAATGCTCCCCATGCTGGTAGCAGTAGGAAGATCAGAAATTCAGTTTAACCTTTCAAGGCCACAGCACCTCCCCCTTTAAAGGTACAACGCTTCTACTTTCAACTCAGGGATTCTGTTCATCTCACCGTGCAGCAGGCCTTGGTGGAAGGGTACTGGCTGCTGAGCTAATGCTGCTCTCCGTGGGTCAGATCTGAAGCCTGGGGGCTGTGGCTGCAGCAGGTGTTAGGGCTCCATCTTGCCCCGGCCATGGTATGTTTTGAGAGGGGGTGAGCCCACTGCCCAGTGAATTAACTCTGCCACCCAAATTCCTGCCATGTGAGGAGGCTGCACCTGGGTGGCCCAGTCAGCACAGGTTCAATGTCTCTCACCTTATCGCTGTTGGGGGTGGGGGGTCAGGGAAAGCAAAACCCTGCTCTCTACTGTGGGAAATAACTCATGGAATATAGTGATATCTCAGGCTTATTCTCTCTCACATCATTATAGATGTTGGTGTGGAACCCTCTCCAACTGCTATGGTTCCTCAAGGATTTTAGGTGGGAAGGCTCCATGCGTTAAGCCTACAATTTAGAACATTCACTAATTGACCTTTTCAGTAAAATTCATGGCCCAAGAAGAGGGATCAGGTCAGTGCCTGAAGGACTGGAGGCGAACTAGCTTTGGTGCCTGCTAACCCACAATCCCTATTAAGTAAGGGTGTCAAGACTAAGCATAAGTTCTACCTGTTTTTACTCTCATTGGAAACTTATCTCGGAGACTTATTTTGGGGACTCTTACACCTGTCATTGTTCCTGGATTGTGATTAGGGGCATCTAAATTTGGCCCATAGATATTCCTACCTTTAAATCTTGAAGGGAATGGGTTAAAGGTATGGGTGTCGTTCCTCCCAGAACCCTGAGTCCACTCTGCAAATTTCCCCATGTTTTCACCAGAGCACTGCACACCATCAACAAGTAGAAGAGTCCCACACTGAGCCTTTTCCTCCTGACTGGGACCACCTGCCTTATGTTTACATAAACAAGAGAGGCTTTCAAAAGCAGATTAGGTGAATGTTAACTTTCTTCTTCACCAAAGGAAAAGATTAATGAATTCAGATGGGGCACTCCAAGATAACCTGAATCAGAAGTGGATATCTTAGTACCTAAGGGGGGTCTCTTCTCCTACCCTCTTTTCCCCTCCCCTGGCCACTCCTCTCTGCTTCACTCAGTGGCTCTGTCCCATTCGCCCATTTTTGTCGAGCTTTTTCTCTGTCCTGCTTAAACATGATGCAAATGTAGCTGCTCCAGTCCCAGCTTTACACATTCCCCTAGTTGACATGCTCTAGAGAAGTCAAGCAGAACTGTGGTGCATTTTTCAAGTCGGGAAAGAAAGAATCACATTGGCCAATTTGGGTCAGGTGTTCATCAGTGGACCAATCAGCTCTAGCCAGGTTTGGGGCCACAAGTCTACTGCCCAATCAGTAGAGTCCACAGAAATCTGTCTGGGAGTGGAGCTGGCAGGGCAGGGAAATGGGAAAATGTCCACCAGTTTCCATCACTTTATTGTATTTCTTTCTGGTATTTTGATAAGAGGAAGAAAAGAGTTCCCCAAATGTTCAGTGTTAATCTAAGAAAGGAGTCACTAGGTCAATCTCCTGTGGCACCTGGAAGGCCTGTTATCTGACTTCATGGAACAGAGACTCCAAACTTTACAGGGTGTGCAGGTTTTATATTCAGAAATCTACCGAAGTTTGATCAGCTTTCATGCTTTTCTGATACAGTGGTGAATACTTCCAATATATAATTATTCATAATTTGAATCCAGTAATTCAAAGGGGACTGAGAACAATAAGAATGAAATAAAGTCTGAAATATGGGGGTGAGGATGTGGAGTATGAGGTTGTAATAAAATTCCACTTTTCCTTTTATATTATAATTTATCTAGGTCACCATGAAGCGAATGCAATATATTTTCTGCCACCCTAAGTCCCCCAGGCGGAGCTGTGCCCCTCCCCTCTGCCTTCCACAGCACTTTGTTCATGTTTCAATTTACTATTTATCACACTGCTTGGTCATTATTTGCTGATGGGTCTGTTTTTTCCCGGCCATACCAGCTTCCTCTGGGGAAGAATCTGTATCATGCTCTTTTTGTACTCTTAGCAGTCTTTGGACTTGAACACAGTAAAGGTTCAATAAATATTTGTTGAATGAATCAGACCCAGGACTAGATGAGCCCAGGCCAGACTTGGGTATTCGTGCAGCATCCAAGTTGAAGAATTCCCCGCCTTACTGCTTCTTACTATGTGGACTCCATCCACAGCAAGGGGTCCTCTCGTGGCTCTCTGTCTCCTATAACATCCTCTCAGACTGGGGGTCTTCCCTGCGACCAGCCCACTTAGCTGAGCCTTCACCCTCTGCCTGGCTCTCACAGTCCTCTTTCTGAGAGACCAGACCCAGTACTGCTTGGGTCCAACCTGAACAGACAGATTTCTGGCACCATGACATTGCCCAGTACATGGTAATGGTACAGCTTCCTGCTCCTGTTTTCTTTTGTATGTCAGAATAGATGGTTATTCCTACACTCCCTTTCCTGTCCCCGACTCCAGTGTGGGCCATATTTAAACTGGATCTGCACTTTGGCTAGTGCGGCTCCTCCCTCCACCCGATTTGACATCATCCCTCTTCCTCATGCTATTTATTGGTAGATGCCTGTTTTTCTTGTTCTGTTCTCCCATCAGCTGCATGCAAATACCATGGCACATAAGGGCCCTATTTTCCCTGGGTCACTATGCCAAGGGCTCAGTGTGAACCGGCCCTGGTGCCTGTCAGAACTTTTACATGCAATGCAAGGAGAGTGGTGTTTTCCCGATGGTCTAGCTGGACCACTCAGTGTTTCCTCAGCTGGATAGTTGCCATGGCCACCATGTCAAACTGACCCTTCTGGGAGTTAAGACTGGTATATATTAGTCCTCGAAAAATCAAAGCCAATTTGTGTTTGACAGGCTGACATGTCATGGAGCTGAGCCCCCACCTGGTTTCCTAAGGCAGCTGAAGGGAGATGCAGAAATAAAGCCACCCACCAGAAAGGAAGCAAGACTATAGGCAGGCCACTTCTGTCACTCAGGGAAGCTTCGCTCTGGCATGGATGCAAGTGTCTGTGGGGACCACCGTGATAGCAGTAATTGCATTGGTTTCTAGGGCTGCCATAATGGGGAACCACAACATAGGTAGCTTAAAGCAACATAAATTTATTGTCTCATAGTTCTGGAGGCTGGGTACAAAATAAGTGTGTGGGCAGGGCTTTGCTCTCTGACCTCTGTAGGGTATAAACTGCCTTGCCTCTTCCTGTTCTGGTGGTTTGTTCACAATCCTGGGTGCTCCTGGGATTGCAGCACTTTGGTCTGTGCCTGTGTCACCACGTGGCATTCTTCCTCCATGCGTCTACATCTCAGTGTGTTCTCCTCCACTCTAAGGACACCAGTGATATTGGAATAGGGCCCACTCCACTCCAGTATGACCTCATCTTAACTAATTACATCTGCAATGACCCTCTTTCAAATAAGGTCACCTTCTGAGGTAGCAGGGGTTAGGACTTTGGCTTATCTTTTCTGCAGACACAATTTCTATTCATGACAGCAATGCCAAGGGTGTCAGAATGAAAGCTTGGGATTTCATTAAGTGAGTGGGACTAACTGACGGAGAATTTAGGATGAACATTAATGAGGAACTCTGGTAGATTGTTAGATGGTTTAGGACTCAACGGGAAGTTTGTATTCAGGCCAGGTACATAGGAATGCCCGACTCTTAATCCCACTAGACTCTAAACCAAAGGAAGCATCCACAAGGAACACTGGTCAAGTGGGAAACCAAACACTGGGCAAGGGCCTGGACTGCAGTGTCCATTAGTGAAATCTGGCACATTGATTGTCCAGGTGCTGATTAGTCAGGTTACAGTGCCTTCTCCCCTAGAGAGAGCTAGTAATGCAAGAGGCAGAGAAAAGCCAGTGGTGGAATGAGACAGTTGGGAGAAGCAGGCAGTAAGACTCTAGCTACTAGTCTGAACCATTTTACTGGAGCCTGAGTCTGGGAAAATAGTTTGAAGTGGTGATAGAACTGGGGTACCACATGAGACTCAATCTGGTACATGATGGGTACAAAGGTGTTCAACACATGCGCAATGAATCCAAATGTGGAACTCAAGGGAAACAAAGACTGAATTCCAGAAGCAGAGCTACAAACTGGTTAGATCTTTTCTCCAGCTTCCGGTCAAAATCAGTAGACACATGGATTGATCCAAATGCAATGGGTAGTGGCTATGGGGAGATGGAGGGCAGGGGATGAAGCACAAATACGGAAACTAGAAATTATGATAGAACCTGACCTTTCTATCTACATGTCCCTTCTTGGTCATTAGTTTTCATCACTCTTTCGGCCTTTTTGTGCTCTCTGCAGCCATCATACTCACTTGGCAATACCCCAAGCCTAGATAAACTCAACCAGTTCCCTGCATGAATTTGAATAACTAAACATTGCTGAAGAAAAATCACATACCTGAGACAGCCCCCTTTAAATATAATTTCAATCCATTGCCCAGAATTTCTAATTACCTAATAAACTTGCTAGTTCAGCCTTTCTGATATTTCATACCTTCACCTTTCTTCTCAAATCTCCTACTTCATTCCTTCATGACCCATTCTTATCTAATTATCCTCAGTCTTATCTAATTGAAAAGTTAGAACCATCAGACAAACACTAGTCTACATCTGCGTTCATTTGCATTTCCCATTCTGCCCTCCTGGGATAAAAGAGAAAGCGCTTCCACCACTGCTCCTGACTCTTAGAATTGGATCCCACCCCCTCTCACTTTTCCAAGGTTTTACCCCTCTAATTATCTCCTATCCCACCTAAATGATGAGTCCCCTTCTTTTCTATGGGATGATTCTCTTCAGCTCACCAATATGCCTGGCTCTCCTTTACTCCTCAAAGTCCTTTGTTGGTTCTCTCATCCCTCTCTAATTAATTCTCACTTCTCTACATCCCTTCACAACTTGTTGCCTCAAAATAGTTATTTACATAATCTCCATTGTTTCACCTCAGTTTACTCTTCAAATTATCAAATTGTGTCTCTTCCCTTATCATTTCACCAAAATGTGTCATGTCAAGGTCCCCAACAATTTTCCTGTTGTCAAATTGTCAGTTTGTGTTCTTGGCCTTACTCAATCTCTCTGCTGCATTAGACCCACATGACTACTCCCTTATTTGACACTAGAGGCCTGCGCACTGGAGAGGGATTCCTTAGCCCTCTCACAGTCTGGGACCCCTCAACGGATGTCTGCCTGCTGGCTTAGGCCCCTGGGGAAAGGGCCTAAGCCAACAGTTGGAAATTCCTATCACAGTCTAAGACCCCTCACTTCTTACCGCCCACCTACTTGCTCCTCCTTACCACTCAGGTCACTGCTCCTTAGTGCTGCCACAGAGGTAGGAGAGGCTCTTACCACCACCACTGCACTCGCCAGCTGTGAGCCCCATCTTTCTGTGTAGTTGTCTGTAGACCAACTGCTTCTTCTTTCTCATTTAGGGCGAGCAGCATGTGAGGGCAAAATGTGCTGTCATGGAACACAGAGGGCTCTCTGGAGCTGAGGGAAGTGGTCAGGCCCTCAGGTGAGAGGTGGACACAGACGATGCTATCTCACCCAATTGTGGGGTGGGCTGGCTGGCCTTCATCTGCCTGACCCCACCCAGGGAAGGATGAGTAGGGTGTATGCCTCTCCATTCTCCATCCTTCTATCTGGGACACCTGTCATCTTTGCCAGCTTCCCCCAAAGTGAGTTTAGCTCAATTCCTGAATGTAAAAGGGCAAGGGGGGGAAGTGGGCCTCCACTCCGGGGCCCCCTAATTCCCAGTGACAGGACCTGGTCTCAGGATAGTGGCCACAGCTGCAGAACATAGATCTGTTTCAAGAAAAGTTGAGAATGTAGACTTTTGTATGAGCCTCTATTCCAAAAGATGGCAGTTTATTCACATTGTGGCAAAGACACCTTCAAGAGTAACGTAAATGGGTAAAGTCAGGGCCAAACCAGGCCATTTCCTCATTCAATCTCTCTGAGGCACATAGACAGAACTAAGTCTCAGCTCTTCACAGGACACTTCCAGAGTTTTTGTTTGTATATTTGTTTGTTTTGTTTTTGCCTAAAGAACAGTAGGCATTCTTATTCTTTGGGATTTTTTTCATTGTCGGATCAAAGGATACATACATTTGAGCAATCCTCTCAAGATACAATATTCCACTTGCATCCATGTGATGATAGCACCCCCCAGAAAGAGGGAACCAACAGATGGGGAGCAGGGAATTCTGAAAACCAAAGCAAAGGTTCAGAATACAGAAGAAGTCCTTGGTGTTCTGCTGAGAAACTTGGACACCTTCCTCTGGTCACACAACTGTCACACGCCAGGCAGTCACTCAGAAATATCTTTGAATCGGCCAACTTATTGAATTCTCCCTTCTCTCCGTTCTCCTGAGTTGGACTCTGGACATTGGCTGCAGCATTCTCTTGGTCATAGTTTTTGTTGTTGTGGTGGTTTGTTTGTTTGTTTGTTTGTTTTGTTTTATTTTGTCCAAAAAGTTACAAAGTTTATGTGAATATAACACACAAAGATGCAGCCTCCTTTTTAGGAACAGGAGGAAGGGGTGGTTAAGTAAGGCACACGGAGCTACAGCAAGCACCAGCTGTGGGGAAGGCCAAGGGGAGAGGAGGCTGGTACTGGAGCGGAGGCCCAGAGCTGTTGCTGGGGAAGTAGGGATCCCCTCTGAGTGCCACGTTCTGAGGTTGAACTAATTGGTCAAGCTGAGGTAGAGATGGGTGGCCATAGCAGCCATCTTTCCCACCCCAGCTCTGTTGTAAAACCCCAGAGCCCTGGTTTCCAAAGGCCCCACCCAGAACAGAGGTCCTGGAAAGGGGTGAGAGGAAATGAGCAGGTCAAGTTCGAAAGCCGATATGCCTGTGTGCTGAGGGATGGCCGGAGACAGTGGTGAGAGGTAGCAGAGGAAGGGCTCTCATACATATCCTTCTGTGAGGACTACAGGTGAAGGAGGCCAGGGGCGTAGGGTAAAGATGGGACACCATGGCCCCAGCCTCTTAGGCATCCTTGTCTGTCCTCTGCAGTGTACATGGAGGAAAGGGGCGGCCTCTGAGGAGGGGCCTGGCCAAGCCAGGTGACCTTGAGTTCTGGCTGAGGTAATGGTCCTCACCTCGAGATGGCCTTCTAACTGGTAATGGACCCAAGACTGACTGCTGCCACTGCCTTCACTGCCGCCAGGACTCAGGTGTTCAGTCATCTGTCTGGTCATCATGGCCCTAGGCTAGTATAGATTATACCATTGGTTTTCTTCCCACATTTGGTATCTCCAACAATTTCTTCTCAGCTCTGTTAAAGACCCTCTTTATTTACCAGTATCCACATATTGGTGTTTCCCAGGGTTAGTTCTCTTTCTGTACTCTCTTCCTCAATAAGCACTTTTTATGCCCTAAAGTATTGTCTACATGCTGTTGATATCCAAATTTTTGTCTCCATCAATCTCTCATTTGTGCTCCAGACATGTGTATCCAATTGTCCACCTAAATTTTTACTTGAGTATATCATAGGCACTCTCAGCTTAAATATACCCAAAACAAAGCCCTTGAGTCTTTCTCCCCAATATCTTCAACCAAACCTATTCCTTTAATAGTCTGGTGATCCATTTCAGGAAATGGTGAGGCTGTCTACTTATTTGCTCAAATCAAAAATGTAACTGTTGTCCTTTATTTCTTCATCTTTTTCAATAAACAAATCCTGTCATTTCTATCTTCTAACACATCTTAAATATATATGTCAGCTTCTCTTATTCTTCATTAGTCAAAGCCTTTTGCATCTTTTTCTGTGACTGCTATAATAACTATTTATTTTATTTTGTTTTGTTTTGTTGTATTGTTTGAAGCATTACAAAAATTAGTACGTATGTCTCCTTTTCCCCCCCCTTGACCTCCCCTCAGCCTCCTATAACCTCCCGCATATGCCTTCACCTGCCCCTCCCCCCCCGTGTCTTGTATTTATTGGTTATGTTTATGTGCATGCATTCAAGTCCTTTAGTTGATCTCTTCCAGCCCTCGCCCCTCCCCCCCGCCCCCAACCTCCCTTGACTTCCCACTCTAATTGGACATTGAAATTGGGACTCAAACGTTTTTTGTTATTATATGTTTATTTCTAGTCTGCAGTTGCAAGATTTTTCAAAGAAAAGAAATGGGGGAAAATAGTTATAGAGATAAAGAACCATTGAACAGACTGTCAAACTATAATAACTATTTTAATGTTTACCTGCTTGATTTTTTTTTAGTTCCCTTCAAGTCTATTTTCATTAAATTATCAGAGGAATCTAAGAACAAATCAAGTCATACTTCTTTCTTGCTTTAAAGACCCTTTTGCATATTTTCATTACTTTTTAAAATATTGAACTGAATTTACATGTAATAAAATGTGCAAATCTTATATGGTCCATTCACTGAGTTTTTGTAATTATAAACTCCCGAGTAGTTACTAATCCAAACAAGTTTGATCTTGCATAAGTAATTTGTTCTTTTCTACTTGCCTAGAAGTATTCCATTAGATGAACATATGATTTGTTTATTCATGCTTTTATTGATGACAATTGTTTTCAGGATTGAGCTATTATAAATAATGCTTCTGTGAACATTCATGCACAAGTCTTTATGTAGATATATGTTCTCATTTCCCTTGGGTAATGTAATTGCTACCCAATTAGTAGTGTAATTACTGGACTATATGGTAGAATTATGTTTAACTTTTAAAGAAACTGCCAAACTGTTTTCCAAAGTGACTATATTTTCATTACATTTAACATAAAACTTAAACTCCTTACATGGCCCAAACACTTTTCCTCTGCAGCCTTCTCTTACTTTATATTCTTCACCTGCTCCACTTAGTCCCTCAAACACACGAAGCTTTTTCCCACCTCTAGGCCTCATCTCATTTATGATTTTTTTTTTAGTTTACTTACTTTTTCTCTCTCCTCCTCTAGACTGTACCCTCCTTGAAGGCAGGAATATGTCTGTTTTCTTCACCACTGTTTACCCAGTGCCTTGTAGGCAGTAGATACTCAACAAGGATTTGCAAAATAAATGAAAACCTATTGACTGGGCTTTAGAATGTCTTGGGAATGCAGGTCCTTGGACTGGGCAAGGGTATCACCCAGGATGGTAACCCCTTTTTAAGAAATTAGTGCTGAGAAAGAACATGAGATTTTTTTCTAGGAAATCTGAAAACATTTAAAATAAGTGTGCCTATTCATTTATATAATTTCACAGAGCACTTCCCCAAAGCTCTCATTCTAAGTATTTCAGTAAAATAGTATAATGAGTCAGGGTGTTGAGAAGACAAACTGCTTTGAAACTTGAGGTCTTGGGAGAATGAGGAGCAATACCCTTCCCATGGCTTATAAGGAGAGATGCTGATAAAAAAAAATGGAGGTGGGGTGGGGGGGGGGAGAATGGGTTTGTTATCAGAATCAGGAGACCACACTCAAGCCTGTGAGATGCCATGGCAGGTAGAGTACAGCTAAGAAGTCTGTTTTATGTTGCTGTAGGAAGAGGGCTAACTTGGCTAAATGAAGGTTAGCCTCTGTTGCCTGGATTCCCAAATACATATGACTCCTTTAAAGATTGATGTTCATGATATTTTTTTCATTCCCAAACAGCCTTAGATGATGGGGATATGGTTGAATATAAACAACTGAGGCAGAACCAATGGTGCCTCTTACATAAAAGGCAGCCCAAAAGGTTGGGTTTTTAACTGATACAAAAGAAGAGAGCCGTGGAGCAATGGATCAATAATGAAATATTTTATTTGTTTCAGGGACTGTATGCTCAGAGATAGCTGCTCTTTCCACAAAGAAAGACTTCTTCCAGTTATTCTAAACGGACCAGGGGAGAAACTAGCATTCCCTGGGAACCAAGCATATCAGAGAGGCGTCTTAGGTTGAAAGTAATAGAAATGGGCTCTGAATACTTAACCAAGGGAAGGGGAGTTATTGGAAGGAAAAAGGGAATAGCCCTGAGGTTGAAGAAAAAGCTGAAGAATTCGACTCCTGAAAGGCCAGCAATCAGGGGAGCTCCAGAGTTCTCAACTGCAGAAACTGATCAATCTTTTATTATTTGTACTTATTTATTTATTTTTAGGCAACTACCATCCAATGACTTAGCTTCAAAATCCCGCATGGGTAAGCCTGGCTGACCTATATTGTGGGCCATATGTCTGCCTCAGTGGGTGGGGGATAGAAGCCTGAGATTCTTTGTCCCCCCAGAGCCACAGGGAGTAGAGAAAAAAACTGTTTCACAAAGAAATCGATATAGGCAAGACAAAAACAAGTGATTCACTATTCTGATAGTGGTAGAGGTGTCAGCAACCAGAGTAATGAATTCATTCATTATTAATCTCATCAACACATATATAATTCAGTCATGTTACTGAGCTGTGTTATACAGATGAAATAAAATACACTGCTTAGCCTTAAAGAAGTTACTATGTAATGTTGGGAGACAAAAAAGACACATGAAACTGTTGGAGTTATGGCTCCTTTGGTTGCGAGAAAATAAAATTCACAGTTACCCTAGTAAAGAATGATGTTTATTGCAAGGACACAGGGTTCTCACAGAATCAAAGGACACGAAACGAAGTTCAGATGAGCATCTGGAAGAGTGAGAGGAGCAGAAGCAGCTGGCTGCCACCTCCCTGTCTCTCTCCTGAGCCACGGGCTCTTCTCTTCTCTCTGCGCCTTGTCAGCTCTTCTTTCCTTCCTCTGAGGAACAGCTTCCCCCTCTTACTCACCAACTCATACATGGTGGTCATTACTTTCAACTTGTAGGACCTTCTCACCACCAACCTCCAACAATCTTGTGTTTTGTGTCAAGTTCTCAAGACAGAGTTTGTTCAACCTAGCTCATCTCTTGGTGCAAGGTCACACAAAGTCAGGTTTCTAGCCAACAAACTCATTGGCTACTTTTGGGTCAAACAGTCATCACTGGTTCAATGCTGCCTTAGGTGTGTGTGTGTGTGTGTGTGTGTGTGTGTGTACGCACGTGCGGTTTTTGTTTTTTTTTTGGTGGGGGTTGGACAGAGGGGGGTGAGTTTGTGAAGCTATTAGTGGGGCTGGCTCAATGGAATGCTTCTTTTACAACAGTACAGTTATAATGATGCAAGAGGATGCATGACTGATGTTGATAAAGACAGTCCTGTTGTATCCATGCTTTGGAAACGTAGAAGAAGGGGAGAGGGGAGAGATGGAATGAAACCTTGATAAATAGTAGAACAGAGGAAAGGTATGGTGAGCATCTATTGCTTTTGTCAAGCATCCCTTCATCTTTTGACTTGCAATTGTATTGCGTTTTACTTCTGGAACTCACCCGACGTTTCCTCTGTTCTTTTAATCTATGACATTTCCTCTGAGCACATTGAAGCTTTACATTTATCCCAGAAATTGTGATACCTTTATTTGTATTTTAAAATACTTTGTAATTTCCCTTTTGATTTCTTTTATTGTCAAATGAGTTATTTATGAGAATTTTATTAATTTCCAAACATTTGGATTTTCTCAGATATCTTCATGTTAATGATTTCTAGTTTAACCCGTTGTGATCTGAGAATGTTTTACGTGTGTCAGGTTCACTTGGTTCATATCTTCTGTATCCTTAGTGATCTTCATCAAGTTGTCAGATTACTGAAAAGGTATAGACATATTCCATTACAGTGTGGATTTGTGTAATTCTCCTTCCAGTTCTATCAATCTTTACTTCAGTTTTTTGAGGTTCTGTTATTAAGTGTATGTACATTTAGGTCTGTTATGTCTTCTTAATGGAATCACCGATTTATTACTGGAAATATACCTTTTTATTTTGTAATATTTCTTGCACTGAATTCTCTTCTCTGTATTAATATAGTCACTCCAGCTTTCATTTGATTAATGCTTTCACAGTATATCTACTTGCATCCATTTACTTTTTTACTTATTTATAACTTCTTCTAGATAATGTAAAATTGGTTCCTGCTTCCTTTTTTTTGTACATGGAATAATTTCAGTATTTTTATGTCTGGTATTATTCTGAAATATTAAAATACATACATGCACATGGACTTGACTACCTATAAATAGAACTTCATTTGATTAGGAATATGTTCCAAATTGCTATATAATACACTCATTTTAACAACTAGACATTGGGTTATTTGGAAATACACTAAAAAATCTGGCAGTCTCATTTCAAATTTCTAATTATTTTTCATCTGTTATTTTTTATATTTATTTCAATATTATATTTCTTTTACAGAAAATCAAAGTGCCTTACAGGGAGTACATTATTTTAGTGAGTCTCATGTACTAGTCTAGTCTGTATAATGGGGCTATTTCTATATTTTTAACTAAAATGATGGGTTTTTAATATGGGTATAGGACTATAATGTTTCCTCTCTAAAACTTGTTTTTTAAAAAAAATCCACATTTTTTACCTTTTTATTAAATTAATGAGGGTGACATTGGTTAATAAAATTGTACAGGTTTCAGGTGTATAATTCTATAATTCATCACCTGTATATTATATTATTTGTTCACCACCCTAAGTCAATTGTCCTTCCATTACCATTCATTCTCCCTATAACCTCTTCCATCTCCCCCTTTCCCTCTTATAATCATTCTTGTCTATGTCTATAAGGTTTTCTTAATTTTTAAATATTTTTATTGATTTCAGGGAGGAAGGGAGAGGGAGAGAGAGATACAAACATCAATGATAAGAGATCAGCTGCCTCCTGCACATCCCATACTGGTCATGTGCCCTGACTAGGAATTGAACTGTGACCTCCTGGTTCATAGGTCAACACTCAACCACTGCACCACATCAACTGGGCTATTTTTGTTTTTTGTTTTTTGTTTTTTGTTTAATCCCTTCAGCTTTTTCACTCAGCCCCACAAACCACCGCCCCTTTGACACTGTCAGTCTGTCTCTATCTATGAGGCTGTTTCTATTTTGTTTGTTAGATTATTTTGTTCATTAGATTCCACATGTAAGTGAAATCATATGGTATTTGTCTTTCTCTGACTGGCTTATTTCACTTACCATAAAGGTCTCCAAGTCCATCCATCTGTCACAAAGGGTAAGATTTCCTTCTTCTTTTTTTAAACAGCCAAGTGGTATTCCATTATGTAAATGTATCACAGCATCTACCGATGGACACTTGGGCTATTTCCAGATCTTGACTATTATAAATAATGCTGCTGTGAACATAGGGGTGCATATATTTTTTTTCTGATTCTTAGGATATATTTCCAGAAGTGGAATCACTGGGTCATAAAGCATTTCAATTTTTAATGTTTGGAGGTAACTCCATACTGCTTTCCACAGTGGCTGCACCAATCTGCATTTCCATCAGCAGTGCAAGAGGGCTCCTTTTTCTCCACACCCTTGACAAACCTTGTTTGCTGATTTATTGATGATAGCCATTCTGATAGGTGTGAGGTGATATCTCATTGTGGTTTTATTTTTATTTTTTTAAATAATATGCACTTTTATTTTTTTTATATACTTTAATTTTTCTTTACTATTCCATTTTTTATTTATTTATTTATTTTTTTTTAAGATAACAGGGCGTTTATTTACAAGACACACGGCGCCCGGCGGTCCCGCTCCGTAACAGCAGCTATATACACGCGGGCGCGGGGTGCCGGGGGCGGCGTCAGCCGCGAAGGGCGTGGGCAGTCTCAGGGTCTCCTCCTCGCTGGTCGCTAGTCGGACAGGATGTGGACGTAGGACACAGGAAAGACCCCTTTCCTCTCGGGATCTCCCTCGATGTGGCCGATCCACCACTCCTGGTCCTCCTCCCCCGTGACGACGATCACCTCGCCCTTGACGAAGGTCAGCTCGTCGTCGTCGTCCGCCTGGCAGTCGTAGATGGTCTTCACGCGCCGCCCCTTGTTCTTCCCCGTGTTGATCTTCCTGGGCAGCGGCACGGGCATCTCGGGCAGGGTGGGCGTCAGGTCGCCGGCGTCCTCGGAGGCCTGCTTCTGGACGGGGTCCCGGGCCTGCAGGCTCGGGGAGAGGTCCAGTGAGTGGGACTTGGGGGCGCCGTCGGCGGGCGGGGCCTTGGGCAAGGCCTCCCCCGGCGGCGCCTTGGCCAGCAGGTCCGCCAGCTGCGGCTTGGGGGGCAGGTCCTTCATGTGTGGCTTGGGGGGCAGGTCTGAGAGGTGGGGCTTGGGGGGCAGGTCGCCCAGCTGGGGCTTGGGGGGCAGTTCTCCCGGCTTCGGGGGCAGGTCTCCGATCTGGGGCTTCGGGGGCAGGTCTGCCAGCGGCGCTGGCTTCTGGGCGCCTTCGGGCGGGACGCTGGCCTTGTCCAGGGAGAGATGGTGGCTGGTCTCGGTCTTCCGGAGGGCCACTTTCTGAGGTAGTTTAGGCAGAACTCGCGGGCCAAGGGCAGACTTTGCGGAACCGGTGCTCGCCTGCTGAGACAGCCCCTCGAACTTGTTTGTGGTCTTACTGGACGAGGACGGACCCATGTCGTTACCTTTGCCGGCGTTCCGGGGAGGCAGCGGAGGGGCCTCGGAGGTGGGCGACGTGGGCGAGTCCGTGCTGGTGGAGGTGAAGATCTGGTTGGGGAAGGCGCTGTAGGAGAGCCGCTGCTTGTCCCGCGGGGTGCCGAACCCCGGCTGCGCCAGCTTGTCCTGGGGGGAGATGCTGGAGGAGTGGCAGAAGCTCTGGGGGCGCGGCGAGCGCTCCTTCTTGATGGGGCTCGGCTTGTCGTCCAGGTCGTCGTCGCTCTCGTCCATCTCCTCCTGCCGCAGGTTCCACTCGTACTCCACGTGCACGTGCGGGTTGAACTTCCCGGACTTGGCCTGGGAAAGCAGATCTTCACACTGGGTGGCTTTCAGTCTCTTTGCTATGTCGAGGGCAGTCTCTCCAGCCTGGTTCACCACGTCCACGGAGGGCTTGCTCCGGAGCAGCAGCTTCAGGCACTCCGGCTTCTCGAACGTGCTGCAGTAGTGCAGGGCCGTGTTGCCCAGCGCCGTCTGCTTGTCCAGGTTCCTGCAGTTTTGGACAAGGAAGTTAACCAAGTGGAGAGATGTCTGGTCTGCAGTTCGGACTGCGAGGTGAAGGGCGGTCTCCCCGAGCTCCTGCCCCGGCTCCAGCAGCGGCTCCATGAGCTCCACGCCTTCCGCGTAGACCTGGACGAGGGCGAGCAGGTCCCGGGACCTCACGGCCTCCATCAGTTCGTTCAGCTTAGCCGACGGGGAGGAACAGGTCTTCCTCGAGAACCGATGGTCCACGTACTTGGCTGTGATGTACTCCTTCCGCGCAGTCATGTCACTCATCGGGGTAGGTTTCGGTGAGGGGCTGGGTAAATTGGCTTCCATAATGTCATTGAAACTGTTGTTCCCAATGGTCTTGGCCAGCAAGAGTTCAGAAGTCCCCAGCTTGTCTAGTTCCAGAGACTGAATGCGGGAAATACGGACCCCCATTTCCCTGTGGATTCCAGAACATTCGATGCAGGTCAAAATACCCAGGTTGGTCGAAAGCCAGGTGGGTTCTGAGGAGCCGCAGTCGCAGCAGACGTCGTTGCCTGGCAGCCGCTGCACGTCCTCGATGATGGCTTTGGTCAGGTCCTCCAGGCTGTTCTCGCCCGTGCTCTGCTCCCCGCGGAAGGCCATGGTCAGGGCCTCCTCTTTGCTGTTCGCCAGCACCGATATCCATGCTACGTAATCCTGCTCGTCTTCGGCCTGGAAGTGATACGTCCTGTTGTGTGAGATCAGGTCAAAAGACTTCTTGTCCTCGGCATTGGGCTTCACCTGGCAGGTGAAGAAGGTTCAGCTTGGCTGGCTGCCTGTTAGCCCTGGCGTGGGAGATGGTCAGCATCCCGTTCTTGACCACGCACTTCCTCCTCTGCCACACTTTGCGGATCCCGTCACTTTTCTTCAGCAGGTGCCCCTTCTTCTCGCTGCCGTACTCCTTGTTGCCCTGCAGCTGGTGCATGCTGTACCCGCCCTGGCGGCTCTGGGAATCTTCTTTCTGGTCGAGCTGGAGAGAGGACTTTATTAGGTCCCGGAGGGCAGTCAGCTGTTTCTTTTCTTCGTCCTGGGTCTGTTTTATGTTATATGAGTCAGCAGCCAGTTTTTCAATGTACTGTTTCAGTTTGTCAGCCGTTTTCAAGCCATCTTGAAAGAAACTGCACTGGGCGTGGTAGTACTTGATGAGATTCTGCAGCAGGTCCACGCCCTTTTTGGTCTTGATCTCGTTGACTTTGATGAGATACTCGCACATCTGCAGCTGGAAGAGGCGCCGCTCCTTCTCCATCTCCTCCGCGATCTCCGCCCCCGTGATCTCCGCGCGGATCATCCCGTGCTGCTTCGCATGCTCTCTCTTCTCCTTCTCAATTTTCGTGAACTTTGTCTCATAATCTTTCCACGCTTTGTCGAATGGCTTCTTGAGATCTCCTTTGACGCCCTTGAGGTCTCCTTTCAGCAGGGAGTCCAAGGTGAAGATCACGTTGTGGCTCAGCCCCTGGAGCAGATTTTTCAGCAGGGTGGACAGTTCCTTTGTAAGAGTCGAAAATTTGACGAAAGCGGTGCCAAGGTCTGGGTTGTCTCGACTTAAAAAATTACTCCCGAACTTATCCAGAACTTGGGCGTAGTTTTCTTCATTCTGCACATGGTCTTGACCAGAATTGTAGATGGCTTTCACAGACTTCTTCACCTTCTGCAAAGCTGTTCTATCTTGGTCTAGCGCCTCCTCCAGCAGCGTCACGGTGTTCCTGCAGTTGTGCAGCCGCGTGGTGAAGCTGGACGTGGTGGGCGAGTTGTAGTCCTCGGTGGTCTCGGCGATGAACTCGGACACGGAGATCTGGTCCGGCATCCGATTCCATAGTGTGTCTCTCGAAAAACTGGAGAGCCGACAGGCTGACGATCTCATGTCTCAGGTGTCACACGCACCAGAAGACGACAAGGGTCAGCGGGCGTCTCCGAGGTCCTTTGGAAAATACGCTTTCCCGGAAGGCAGGGCAGGGCGCCTTCCTTCTGAGGAAAATCACAGTCGTTTCTCTTTCGCAGGGGCTCGTCTCCAAGATGCGGCAGGCGATGCCTGCTCCGAAGACAAGACCTTCGAGCGAAAAGGCCGTGGGCTCCTGAAAGCCTGGGGCTTCACAGTGCCCCGGGTTCTGAGGCAATTGTGTTTCCGGGGAGACAGAATGGACAGAGCACCCGAGTTCTGCTGGTCAGGCTGAGCTGGGGGCCCTTCCACCCTGTCTCAAACACGGCGAGTCTTCCACCAGCGGGTGGTTTGCAATGCGTAGCCAACATGGAAGGGGGAAAAGGGGGACCCCCATGGCAGAACCAAAGGCCACAGCTCCCAAAGGAACGTGAGGGAGGGAGCTGAGAGGGAAGGAGGGAGGAGGGAGCCGAAAGGAGGCAAGGAAGGAAGGAAGGAAGGAAGGAAGGAAGGAAGGAAGGAAGGAAGGAAGGGAGGGAGGGAGGGAGGGAGGGAGGGAGGGAGGGAGGGAGGGAGGAAGGAAGGAAGGAAGGAAGGAAGCATCTCATTGTGGTTTTAATTTGCATCTCTCTTGTGATGAGTGATACTGATCATCTTTACATATGCCTATTGGTCATTTGTGTATCCTCTTTGGAGAATTGTCTATTCAGGTCCAATGCCCATTTTTAAAACTGGATTAATGGTTTGTGTTGTTTGTGTTTATGTGTGTGTTGAGTTTTATAAGTTCTTTATACATTGTATATTCACCTTTATCAGATGTTTTATTGGTGAATATGTTCTTCCATTCAATGGATTGTATTTTCATTTTGTTGATGGTTTCTTTTGCTGTGTAAAAAAAATCAGTTTTTTATTCTTCTTCAAATTTATAATTGCTTAATTTAAAAATATATGCATCATTTGCTATTCATGTCTTCTCAATATTTCTAAATGTTATGAACTTTCAATTGATCTCTTTGTCATTACTCCCGCCTGCCATTTCTAAGATGCATTAGAACTCTGAACTTTTGCTAATTTTGCCAGAAAATTCAGATCTTCTTGCCTGGGGAGAAGTGAGTGGGCAGGGTATCATATATCTTCATCTAGGTGTACTGGCTCCACTGAATTCATCGACTTTCCAGGGTTTTATGAAGTAAATTGCTGGTTTTTGCACATCCCTCCTTTGACTTCTTTTACCTTTGCCAAATCAGTGTCTATTGCTCCAACAACTTTCAGACTCTTTAGAAAAATCTATAGAGATCTTTCAGTGCTGAATGATGTCCCCTTTCTCATTCTCTATGTGGTTTTTAAGAATTATTCTTTTTAGCAGACTAGTGGGAGCTCAAAATGAAGAAGAAATAACACATGCTAACAAACTGCTATATTTAACCAGAACTCTAACTTACATAATTTTTATTGCTATTGCTATAATGAACAACTTTATCTTCCTGTAGCACTTTATTCTCCTTTTGCATTTATAGATTAGTGTAGAATCAAAAGCACACTAAGAAATTAGACTTAAGTAGCTAGAGGGACACATTATCTCACATTTCTGAAGCTGAGAAGAGCTGTAGGGAGAATTTGAGGCTAATGGGAAGGAAGATGAAGATCTTTGTTTCCTATGTTTTCATCTTTAATGAATGTATTATTTTTAAATGTTTTTATTTATTTGAAAGAGAGAGAGAGAGAGAGAGAGAGGAGAGAGCAACTTTGATGAGAGAGAAACATTAACATCAATTGGGTGCTGCCTCCCACACGCCATGCCCCACACTAAGGATTGAGCCCATTACCTGGGTATGTGCCCTGACCGGGAATCAAACCAATGACCCCTTAGTGCATGTATCGATGCTCAACCACTGATCCATGCTAGCTGAGCGTAACAATTTTATTTGTAGAGTGACAGGACTATGGATATCTTGGATTCTTTAAAGGGTGAGGAGGAGTCTAGAGCACTTTTCTTTGAGAAATAAGGACCCAAATTAGAAGCTTCTTTAATTTTAGTTCTTTGCCTAAGACAGACTCTGTTGACATAACTTCCCAAGGAAATGAAATCTCCATTGACAAATTCAAGGCATCAGCCCTGAGGGCCAAATATTTTCCAGGGATTGTGCCTGCTTGTGCCCAAGGCTTCTGCTTTTCCCAAATCCCAGCCCATATGGGCTGTGAGTCTGCAAAAATCCCAGAAAACAAAGGAGCCTGCAAAGATTTTCCAGGAGATATGAGCTACTCCACCTGTGCCCTGGGTCTAGGTGAGACCAGCTATCTGCACATGGTTTCACCTGAATGAACAACCCCTCTTTTTAGCTGGTTGACTGAGCTTTAGCTCACTGAACTGTGATCTGTAGCAGGAGAATCCTTGTCCATTCTCAGCTGTACCTTGTCTCTTGATGCCTGGGCCCAAACCAGCAACAGGAGGCCCTGACATCCCAGACCAGAGTAGGAACTGAATGTCTTGACTCATTACACCCTATCAATCCTTTGGACTATGAACTCTTCCAACACTTTTATTTCCTACATTTTCCCCACAAATCTTTATATAGCAATGTGAGCACAGTGCAGGCACTGAAAAAATACTTATTAGCTAAAAATTTGTCCAAAGTGGAGGGGGTAAAAGATAGCCTTTCTCATTCACACAGCATTTTATAGTTTTCATAGACCTTTCCTGATCCTCACTATAGCTCTAAGAAGTTCTCAGGGTAGTGAATAGTGTCTTTTAAAAATAAATATATTTTATTGATATTTTACAGAGAGGAAGGGAGAGAGATAGAGAGCTAGAAACGTCGATGAGAGAGAAACATCGACCAGCTGCCTCTTGCACACCCCCCACCGGGGATGTGCCCGCAACCAATGTACAAGCCCTTGACCGGAATCAAACCCAGGACCTTTCAGTCCGCAGACCGACGCTCTACCACTGAGCCAAACCGGTTTCAGCAGTGTCTTTCTTTTATAGATGAGGTAGCTGAGGTCAGTGACACAGTTTGTCCAAGGTCAGGCAGCTAATATATGTCAGTAGTAGGAATCTCTTGACTTCAAGTCCAAAATTATTTTCAGTGTATAATGTTGTCTTGGAAAATCAATGATATCACAAAACCTGGGAATCACCCACATAAAAATATCCTATAAAACTTATTATGTTATACCCAGACTATGAGCCAATACCTTCTTTTCTCCCCACTGCTAACAGATTTGGGTTTTTGTGCCTTAATCTCAAAGTCCTGGGAGAAAGATCCTGATTGGGCTACCTCTGTTCTTGAGGTGTTATTTCTTGTTCAATCAGCTTTGTCAGAAGTGGGCCTGATGGTGGTAGGAGAAGCAGGGTGGCAGAATGCACCTGCCAAGGCTGAGGGTTACTCCAGGTAGAGAATGTGATGCTTCTGGTACAGTGTCCTGGACTCCCCTGCTTTGCCTTCATTCAGAAAGAGAGAGAGACAAGGAAGAAAGGATGGGAGTTTTTTGAAGAACAAAAGTGGCTACCAGTCAACCAATTTTCCTTTGTTCCTCTGACTATTGCATATGTTATCTTTCTTGTGGATTATTTTTTACTATTTTTTTAAAAAATTTATTATTTGATTTAATCCCATTTGTGGTGCTACTAGGAACATCTGCTCAGTTTTGACAGGATCCAAGGAAGTTCTGTCACTTGCCTCACCAGGCACACCCCTCAATCTGATCTTCTCAGGTTAATCCCTTGAAGGCAGTCATTAGAATAAATGCTCAGGCTGGGACTTAGTTGATCAAGTAGTTTATGAGGAATGAAGTTAGCAACATATAGACAATTGGGAGTCTCCTTTCCTTCTCAATGAGTCCCCACCATCTTTCTCCATTACTGACCATATAAATTCACCTTAATGTGTATGGTGGCCTTGAATCTACATAAATGACCTGTGGTATGACACACACACACACTCAGGTTAGATGGCTGCTGTGTGAGTTGGGTCTCCAAATGGGAGCTTGGGAAGAAGGGAGTTAACATAAAGATAAGAGAAGCTGGAGTGCTATGGTCAGAGACATCAAGAAAAAAAAGGGAGCTTTCTTTGTACTGTCAGATCATTAGACAGGAAAGGCTGGGAAAAGAGCTGGTAGTGGTCCCTTGAGTAGGATGGGAAGACTCCACCTTAATAAAACCAAACATAACAATAAGCATTCTGTGTTGCTTCTTGTTTGCTTGCTTTCTCTGATGTCTCTGATCAGGGAGTATTTATGGTTTCTTTTTCCCTCCTCTCCTCTCCTCTCCTCTCCTCTCCTCTCCTCTCCTCTCCTCTCCTCTCCTCTCCTCTCCTCTCCTCTCCTCTCCTCTCCTCTCCTCTCCTCTCCTCTCCTCTCCTCTCCTCTCCTCTCCTCTCCTCTCCTCTCCTCTCCTCTCCTCTCCTCTCCTCCCTCCCTCCCTCCCTCCCTTCCTTCCTTCCTTCCTTCCTTCCTTCCTTCCTTCCTTCCTTCCTTCCTTCCTTCCTTCCTTCCTTCCTTTTTTCTCTGCCTTCCCCTGCTTTCCCTACTCCGCCCCCCCCGTCCCCCCCCCCCCCATCACCCTGATATCACAGAGACTGAAAGTCCTCCAGCCTAGGGTTGATGGAATCAGGTCCAGCTGTGCCTATCAGCTGCTGGGCTGCTTTTCAGGGAGATTTGGAAAGTTCCAGCAAAATCCCTGCCTTTGAACCAGAACCCTGCTGCACGTGGATCCTTTGTAGTGGAGACAAAGATCTTTGTTCTTGATAAAAAGTAGAGCAGCACTCTTGTGAGGCCCTCCTCTCTACTGAGAATTCCAAGTAAGGCTTTCCCCCCCCCCCTCCCTGAGTGCACTACGTTGCTTTAATGTCTGGCAGAGCACAACTTGTAATCATGTCAATAGATGTAAAGGCTGCCTTGAGATGGTGGCTGGAGATGGTGGCTGGAGGAGAATGGGCACTGAAGAAGAGAGGATTTTGGCTGAAAATGAGCTGCTGAATAATTTATTGGGAAAGTCAATACAGTAAATGAGGCGTGGTGAAACTCAGGAACTTGGAGGTAAACACTGTGAGGATGTGCTTTTTGAGAGAACATTACTAAAAGGAATGGCTCTTGAGAAGGAGTAGGAGGCAGAGAGACCCTGGTCAGGGGCTGGGGTGGGGGTAGGGCACAAAAGGACAAGAAGAACAGAGCTTGCCTCCAAGGCCACTGCATGTTATCTGGAGGAGAGGTGAGGCGTGAAAGGAGTTGGGGAAAGGTTCAGAACAAAATGGGTGATGCCAAGCAGGAGTTCCAAGAAGACTTGAACAGTGGGCACAGGAAAGCTTCCTGGAGAAAGGAGGACTCAGGCCTGGAAGAGAGGATTTGACAAAGGGAGAGGAGGTAAAGGGAATTTTATCAGACAGGCTGTTAAGCTGCAGCAGAAAGAAGCTAGGGAGGCTGCTGTATCATCTCAACCTTCACTGTAAGGTTAAGATGTGGGTGAAATAATTATTTCCACTTTACAGATAAAGAAATTGAGGCTTAGAAAAGTTATGTAATTTGCCCAAAGCAACCCAGCTGGTAAATGGTGGAGCTACAAATTTATCAAGGATGACTTGGGGCTAAATGTTTGGATGGGGAAGTGAATGAGGCCATGGGTCAATGTTGGATGCATAGCTTTGTTCAGGGGGCCAGGGAGGCTCTCTAGAGGATGGGGCTAAAAGAGATTAAACAAATAACTTAATATACTTATATGCATAGCCCATGGACAAGAGCAATAGGGTGGTGAAGACCTGGGGGAGGATAGGTAGGGACTGGGAGGCGGGGGATGAAGGGGAGAGGGAATAGGAGACATCTATAATACTATCAACAATAAAAAATATATATATTTAAAATAAAAATAGATGAAATCTATAAGATGAACTAGGGTGATGTGGTGAGATAAGAGTGGCCTACAGGGGGTGAAGGAGGAAGGTAGGAGGGGAAAGATCTGGTAGGACTTTAAAAGCTTGTCTGGGAGACTAGACTTCATCCTGAGCTCAATGAGAAGCCACTGAAGGGTTAGCTAAGAGGGGAGGAATGTGTGTGTGTGTGTGTGTGTGTGTGTGTGTGTGTGTGTGTGTGTCTGTGACAGAATCAATTTTGCATTTTTAGGAGATCACTCTGGCTGCTTTGTGGGGAATTGATTGGTGGGGCCAGGAGTGCAAGCAGCTGGAACAGTGAGGAAGTTGAGAAGCAGGAAATAAGTGAACCAATAAATATGTCAAACCCTTGAATACTTTATTCATTGGCGAGTCCCGCAGCCCTTCTCTTGAAGCCTTTCTTCCCTCATTTACATCCAATTCTAATAACTCAGCTGTTCGTTTCCCCAATTTATAGCAGATTAAGAGTAACAATTTAAGAAAGAATTTGGGAGTGCATAGGTAAAAAACACTAGCAATTGTGAAAAGTGGCAGTTTGATACTAAGGGAAAGACAAACATAAATTGCTCAGTAGGTTACTATTATTCAAGGGAAAGACACATAGTCCCACTCAAATGGCATCCTCACATTTTAATGTAGTATTTGATGATCTTAGTAATTAATTTGAGTCAACAACAAAGTGAGATCTTAACCTTTCTTTAAAAAGTCAGGGAATAAGGGAAACCTCCCATTCCCAGAAGTGCTTGCGGGTAGAAACTCCCAAGATTACCACCAAACATGTATTCTGGCCCAGTCTCCAAGGCCAGCTCTGTGTCTCCCTGGTGTGGGGGTGGCCACCTAGGGTTGCTTAAGTGGAGGGACTGGAGACTGGTCAAAGCCTCCTGACTTGTTAGGGAACCTAGAACACAGGCTGAACCAAGATGACAAAGTGATATCATAGTCTTGGGCCTCCCCCTGCCAGGACACTTTCTAGATGGCTTCAGCCTTTAGGGTTTACCATTGCAGCTGCTAGGGAACCGACTCAGAGAAGCACAGGTTCTAAAAGACCCCTCAGGGCCTGGACTCTTGGGTTTTACCCGGGTGAACATGGCTCCCGCCCCTACCTGAGCCCCAGCCTAGGTTATGTGGGCATCACCCTGAGCTGTAAGGACTTAGATTCATTGTTCTCCAGTCTTGGACTGATGCTGCCCAGTGTGGTACTCAGACATTCAGGCACGATCTGTCATCACAAGGATCACACTCCACGTTTCACAGTGGGAGGTGTTAGTGTGACCGGAAAGGGGCTTGGCCCTTAGCAGGTTTGCCTATGGTCAGCTGGTAGGTAGTGTGTGGGTTCTTGACTTTGAGCAGGAAAAAGTTCACAACACACATCCAGATGACTACGAGGAGACATTTATTAAAGCTGGGGATGTGAAGCATGAAAGAGCTTACTAATAGCGTAGATGAAGCAACAGGAGAGCCTAAGTTGGGCAGCTTTAGATCTCTGGGGAGTCAGAGAAAAGGGGGCCCTGGAATCAGGTTCAGAGGTTAGCCTGGGACAAGCTGCTGCCGCCCATTGCTCCCTTGGTTGCAAGCCTGGTAGGGTTCCTTAGAGTTTAGGGGGAATCATTTGAGGAAAGAAAAGGGACAAGGGAATGGCAGGGGCTGCTCCCCAGAATGAGAGCACTCACTGGGTCCTTTGTCTTGAGGTTTTATCTCTTTCTCACAGGCAGAAATCTCAGGGAGGATTTTAGCAGAATATTCATCAGTTCTCTGGGTGTGCTCCTCCAGGACCATGGTCAATGTCAGGGCATTGGTTGGTCAATGTCAGGGCAGGGGGTCATTAGTCATTGCAGCTGGTCCTGGTGTCGCCCATCTGGTTTTGCCGCTTTTCTGGGTCTGGAGATGAGGTACATCCGAGGCCCGAGATGTTATCCCCAGGGAGACGACCTTCGACATTCGGCATCTGCTGTAAATTGCCCTGCAGTTTGTTCAGCTATCTGTCTCCCTGTTCCACTTGCCCTGGCTCACTGGCCTGTCCGTCAGAAGTGCGGCCTTGGAGCTGGGCAGATGTAAGACTCCCGCGCCACTCCTATTTCAGGCGACTTATTTTTTTGTTGTTAGTAAAACAGACTTTAAGAAATGTTATTTGGTTAAGATCTACGAGGCTACAGTAGTAAAAAAATACTGTCCAAAGACTGGGGAGGCCTCCCAGGCCTCCACTGTGTAAGGACTTAGATCCATTATTGCTTCCTCCAGCTATCCTGGACTCTTGGCTCCATGGAGTTACTCCAGATATTAGGGTTCCATCTGGAAGGCCCATTAGGAAAAAGTGTTTAGAAGAAGATAGTTGGGCTGGTCTGAGAGGCCAGCCTGGACCTCAGCCTTTACTCAGGACATTCTGGCTTTACCCAGGACATTCTGGCTGGGAAGCAGAACCATTGGAAGTATGACTGCGGGAGCTGTGTTGTTTCTTACACAACTTATACTAGCTTCAATTCTGGGTATATTTTTTGATTGCTATGATACATGTAATTGAATTGTTTCCAAATTGTTTTTAGGAATGTAGAAAAGCAATTGATTTTTGTTTATTGATTTTATATCTAGAAACGTGTTAAATTGCCTTACTCATTATAATAAATTAGCATTTATTTGGAGTTATCTCTATATATAATCATCTCAGAATAATGACAATTTCATTTTTATCTTTTCGGAAAGAAAAAAGGAACATGTGCAAGATGCAAGTATATTTGAAGAAGATTCTTTTCCAAACTGATTTAAATATAGCAGCACAAATAAATCACATTTAAATTATCTGGAGATTCTTATATGTCAGATTTATTGTTGTCTGACACTGTCAGATGACACATAATTTAAGAAGAAATATTATTCATCAGTTTATTTTTAGTACCCTGATAGGTTTGGGGGATATTATTGTGAGTAAAACTCAGAGAGCCATCTCTGCCCACTAGAAGCTAATAGACTAATGTTATTAGTTAAGGGTCCAGGTGAGAAATGAATACATTTTAGTTACGGTCATGATGGAAGCTATGGAGAATTGGGCAAGGATTTGTGGCATATTTAGTAGGTAAGGCCAATACCACTCGGTCATGGCCTGGGCACGAGGAACAAAAGAGAGGGGATTGGCAGGAATAACTTCTGGGCTTGTGGTTTGCACAAATGAATGGATGCTATCATTCCCTGAAATGGAGAACAATGAAAGAGGACCAGAGTTGGGAAGGGAGAGAAGAGGGGATGCTTGTGAGTGGTTTTGCCATTTTGATCTTGAGATATTTTTGAGTCATTTAAGGAGGGATGTTAGAAGGCAATTGGGTATACTGGTCTGGAACTTGGAGGCGAGAACTGGCTGGAACCATTTGTCTTAGGAGAGTAATTGCTGGTTTGGCAATTGATGAAATTGGCTGGAGAGAACAGAGGAAGTAGAGAGAGGCTTGGATGGAATCTAGAGGAGCTACATTTAATGGCCAGATTAAAAAAAGATGGGTTGGCAGTGAGGAGAGGCAAGGGGAAATCTAGGAGAGTGTGTTGTCCTGGAAGCAAAGGAAATTGAATTTTTTAAGAAAGAAGAGAAATTTAATTGTCTAAAGTTACTGAAAAGTAAGTTGAGGACTGAAAAATGAATGCCATTAGATGTAACCACATTGTAATCATGGGCAACATTATTAAGAGCTATTTTGGAGATGATTATCATGGCTGAAGACTGAGTGGGGAGTGAAATTTTTTTTATAATTGATTGGAAAACAAATGAATTTTCACTGTTGTATTTTAGTGTCAGAATAGGCCACACACAAGAATGCTACCTGTAAAGGCTTACAGAAATAAGCTTGATGAATGTGCACAGCCTTAAAATTTTGGACCAACCCATTCAACATTGCAGTCACCCTGCAATGAAGTTAGGGATAGATGGCAATGAATTTCCCATGTCTTTCAAACTACTTGGGTCCTAAGTACTTTGTTCTAAAATCTGTCAGTTCTCTCATCATGCTTGCGAATGCTTGGATAAGGGAGTCCACACACACTGGAGAATTACTAGCGTTTAGACATTCTTTGGTTTTGGACTCTGTTAGAGAGTGATTATACTGATATCTGTAAACATATCCTGCCACATCCACCTATCTATTGGCACCTGCTGAGGTTATGTTATCTGGAGTACTTTGTACCTTTGTACATCTGCATTTGCCTTGGATCTAAGTTTAGAGAAGTCCTTTGATGACAAATAGCACAGTTACTCTGAGGAGGGCCTGTGGGCCTGCTGTAAGTGCAAGCTGTCCCTGTCTCTGGGCTCTGGCTCTGTCACAGGAAGCAGATTGTTGACTATCTCCCAGCTGCTTCTTGCCACTCACAGTTTGTGCTTTCTACAGAAATCACTGTGTTCTGAACAAGCCAGTCACCTCACCGTTGTGAGAAGGTTGTGTGTTTGCTGAATATTTTTATTTACCATCTGGCTGGCAGCAAAGCACAGAACATACTTAAGGGCTAATAGTGCCCCAGACCATCATATACCAACCCTGAAAAGGCCACTCGCTTCTCCTTGCTGGCACCAACAATCCCTCACACAGGTCCTGTGCTACTTCCAAGGTTCTGGAAAGGAGGGCTTTGTGCTATGTGGCAGCTGAAGGAGCTTTCTTTCCCTTTATCCAAGCATCAGAGTAGCCCCAGGCATTTTCCTAAGAGGAGGGGCATTTAGTTATTCCAGAGCCTCTTCTTTCTGTCTTCCTAAAGCCCACGCAAGTTTCTAGAGAAGCACCTATTATGTGATGTACCCCTGCTATTCCCTAGGGGCTCCATAAATGACTTCCCTTTCCTCCACTTCACCAACCAGACTATCTCTTTTGGAAAGGGGAGATTCAGTAGCTCTTTTCCTCGTTTAGGGGACAATATCCAGTTAGGGTTTGAAAGCATTTTTGTTTTCAGCAATCCTCTTTACAGATGAAAATACTTCAAGAGGTCTTTCACTTTTGAGTCTGAGTCAGCCAGTAGTTCCTTCATTGAAGATAGATATTCCTTAACAGATACCCAGGAGGGATGTGCTATATGGAAAGAATACTGGACTTAGAGGTCCTTTACCACTTCTACTTATTAATTTTTACCTTAGATACAGTGTCCTCATCTGTAAAATGGATATAATTATATCAATAATATTTCCTTATGGGCTTGTGGTGAAGATCAAGACATGTGTGAACAGTTGTCTGTAGATCGAACAGTACTAGTATACCCAACCCACACTACAGAAGTAGATGGTCTAACAAGACACATTACTGCTCTGTAGATTTACTTGGTTTTACTTATATAAATTGTATAGAAAATTGGTAGTCATACCTTTAAATAATGAAACATTAAAAATATATATATATCTCTAGTTGGTTTCTCTCAGTGGATAGAGCATTGGCCTGTGGACTGAAGGGTCCCAGGTTGGATTCCAGTCAAGGGTACATGTCCGGGTTGCAGGCTTGATCCCCAGTGGGGGGCGTGCAAGAGGCAGCTGATCAATGATTCTCTCTCCTCATTGATGTTTCTGTCTCTGTCTCCATCTCCCTTCCTCTATGAAATCAATAAAAATAATACACAGAGAGAGAGAGAGAGAGAGAGAGAGAGAGAGAGAGAGAGAAGGATTAGTTTTTTGAATATCCTATATAATAAAGAGGTAATATGAAAATGACCATTACTCCAACACACAAGATGGCTGCCCCCATGTGGTCAAAGATGGCCACCCCATGTGGATACAAGATGGCTGTCACAAGATGGCTGGCAGGAGAAGGCAGTTGTGGGTGATCAGGCCTGCAAAAGAGGGCAGTTGTGAGGGACCAGGCCTGCAGGGGAGGGCAGTTAGGGGTGACTGGGCTGGCAGGGGAGGGCAGTTGGGGGTGATTAGGCCTGCAGGGGAGGGAAATTAGGAGTGAGCAAGCTGGCAGGGGAGGTCAATTAGGGGCAATTGGGCCAGCAGGGGAGCAGTTAGGTGTTGATCAGGCTGGCAAGGGAGTGGTTTGAGGGTGATTAGAATGGCAGGCAGAAGTGGTGAGGGGCAATCAGGCAGGCAGGAGAGCGATTGGGAGCCAGTAGTCCTGTATTGTAAGAGGGATCCCAGATTGGAGAGGGTGCAGGCTGGGCTGAGGGACACACTCCACCTCCATGCACGAATTCTGTGCACTGGGCCTCTAGTTTCTGTAAATGTGTATAATTAGGGATTGGCAATGAAGAAGCATTTCTTATTTAAATAAAAGTGTTAAGTACGATTAAAAGTAACATTGTTAAATGCTTACCACAGACTGAATAACAAGCTTTACAAATATTAATCTTCACAATCCTATGAGGTAGATATTGCATTTTACACATGAGGAAATTGAGATACAAAAATTTATAAATTGTCCACTTTCACAGAACTAGTAAATGGCAGATCTAGAGTTTAAATCCAAGTCTTTCTGGTTACATGTGTGTAACCACTATGTTCTACTGCTTTCCTAATTGACATATTTCCTCTTGAGCATCCTTTTAGAGAATGGAAAATCAAAGCATTTATAAAATCTTTTACTAATATTCACTAGCAGACAACTCCTAGAAATGTAATTTATGGAGAGTATACAAAACTACAAAAATAGCTTTGAGTGAATAAAAGAAAGGTGGTGGTTGATAACATTCCTGCTCTCACAAATGGAGAAAGTGGTTATGTACCTTGATGATTCCATTGAATTTTTTTTAAATTAGGAAACACACAAGTATAAGTAGCTTAAGTCTTGGATATGTGTGTGTGTGTGTGTGTGTGTGTGTGTGTATTATACATGTGTGTATATTGCTGCATTTGCCAAAAACCTTCCTCCTATGGAACTGCTTTCTTCTCTTGCCATAAACCATAAAGGTTGGCCACTTCCCTGTTGAAGAAGAATGGTCATTATGAATGCAAATATTGAGTTATATTTGGTGTGATGAGCTCAAAGTCTACCAATATGTGAGGCTGGGCTGGCCATTTGTTTGCTGGGTGTAATAGTTATCCCTCGTTTACCAAAGAGGAAATGGTCTTAGCATATTTATAAGACTAGCTCGGCTCACAAAGCAAGTTAGCAACCAATGTGAAGCAAAATTTAACTCAACCAAAGGAATCATTTTTAAGTTAAAAAACAATAATTCAAACATCAGATAGTTATTACATTAAGAAATATTCATTGTAAAAAATCAGTCATTACAGATGAACTTGGTAAGAATTTCAGAATTTGGTCACCATCCTTAATTATGGATCTTTTCCCAAAGAAAGCTTATAGTTAACAATTCCATGTGTATTGCCTCTTAGAATTTTTGTATCTATAACTCTTCTGGTGATTTTGTTAGACTGCAGATTCTGATCCAGCAGATTCTGATTCAGTAGATGTGTGATGGGCCTGATATTCTGCATTTCTAATAAGCACTCATCTTATACTGATGCAACTGGTGCATGGACCACACTTTGAATCCAAAGTCATAGGGTATGTGCATTGTTAATTTTATCATGTATGCCAAACTGCATTTCAAAGTGATTGTACCAATTACGCTTTCACCAGCAGGTCACATGAATACTTATTTCTTTTACATTCTCTCTAATATTCAAAAATTATCACATTAAATTTGTCAATCTGTTAAGGTGAGATATGGTATCTATATTTTAAAAATGTAGCTCCTGATTTTTAACAAGTTCAAGCATCTATTCATATATTTATTGGGTATTTATATATTCTCTTTAGTTAATTGCTTGCTCATATTCTTGCCCCATTTTTCCTTTTGGGAATTTTTGCCCCTCTGTTTTATTGGTTTATACAACATTTTTATACATTTTGCATATCAATCCTTGGTGTATTAACTATCTTCACATTTTTTCCTCCAGGTCTAAAGAACAAATTCCCACTTGACAGAGCTGTCTAGTTATTGAATGGAAGCAGAGCCACTCAACAATCCCTTGTTGGGGAGGAACGTGGTGCCTCTATTATTAACTGTGGGAGCCTTTCTCTTTATGTTAATATGATATATCAAATTAGAATTTACCCAACTGTACTACAGTAGTTTGTTGGCCTCCTCCACTAAACAGTGATCTCCTTGAGGATAGAGGTGCAGGTCTCCAAGGCACCTCTGTATTGCCAGCACCCAGCACTGGGTCTAGCACAGAGCAGGCACTCGGAAACACTTAGTGGATGAAGAAGTGGACTGATGGCTAAAAGGGTCTAGTTGCAGGATTCCTGTCAGGGTTTGCCCTGCAATTCCGCTAGGAGTTGCCTTAGGTCTTTCGGTAACTGAAAGAAGAGGAGCCAAGAGTCTTAGAGCCTTTGATCCTAGTTAGAGGAAAAATTTCTCTGGGTGGCTTGTCTTCTCTCCTTTCATTTACCTTTCAGATACTTTGGTGCTTAGAGATAGTAATAATAACAATAGCCAATGCTTATATAGTGCCTTTAATGTGCTTTATACACATGAATGCATCTAATTCTCAAAACAGCTCCACACAATAGGATTTATTATTATCTCCATTTTGTAGATGAAGAAACTGAGGCACAGAGAGGTTAAGTAACTTGCTCAAGATCATACAGCTAGTAAATGGCAGAACTGGAATATGAACCCAGCTGTTTCTGCTCAAGGGACAACAAATGAAAAACACTAGGCTTGCCACAATGTTCCTCTTTGTTCCCCTTTCCTCACCCAGACATGTGCCTTTTCTGTCAGTGGCTCTCAGTCCTATGGCTTAGCAGTCTCCAGTCTCAGACCTGTTGTCTTTTTATCTCCTTTGCCTCTGAACCTTGCATCCATCCCTGCAGGAAGCCCCAACAATCCCTTTTATTCTAGGGACCTGGCAACCTTACTTCCCATGCAGCAAGACCAGGGATTGGGGCTTTCCACTTTCAGGGCCCATTTCCTCCCAGGAGCCCCCCAATTCCAGGTGCTATTTCTGGGCCCAAGGCTTTGTATGGTGCTGCCATCTGGTGGGTATTGATGACCACTGACAACACTCTCTGATGAGTGGATCCCTACCGTTGGTTGAGGTTGGTCTACTGTTCCTTTTTAATCCCCCAGTCATGGTTCTTCAATTAGAATGTATTTAACTGATAGTTAAACTCCATTAATGACTGGCTTTTCTAATTCTGTTATCAAAGATAATCCAAATAAAGGCTTAGTACTGGTGGGAAGATAGTGAGGCCATACTTATGTGAGAGGTCCTACTTAGTTGAGTTGTCCCTCAAATCACCTGAGGAGAATAGCTGCCTACCCAATATAAAAGACAGGCACAATGTAAAGGTTGTGCTGGGAAGACCTTATCAGGTATCTCCAGCCTTTGTGTTTTTTTTTTTTTTTTTTTTTTGTAGACTCCTCTAGGTACTCACTTTCTTCTTGCAGCCGGAGTGGAAGGAGACCCCAGACTCAAATGCTAGGCAAAAGTTTAAAGAAACACATTGTACTAGATTCTCTGTTAGTCTCACATCCATTATCTGATTAGCTTCACAGTGATCTCCCGAGGCAAGATTTATGTAAAATAAATATGGGGAAACACTTAGGAGTTAGATAAATGACCTAACTTGAGAATCAGAAATGTCCTTCCAATTCAAGAATGATTTTTAGCAGCTTTCCAGGCTCAGAAAGGAGGCTTGTCTGGAAACTCTGAGACTCAGGTTATAGCCACATGTCTGAAATCAACTGGGTAGGGCCCGGAGCAACTGGTCAAGAGAGAAAACCTCAGGAACTCAGTAATTGGTTGGATTGAATGGATTTGAATTGAGGGCCAAAGATATGAATCTCTACTCAGGCATCCTATCCTATATAATAAAAGGGCAATATGCAAATTGACTAAATGGCAAAACAATCAGTTGCTATGACATGCACTGACCACCAGGGGGGAAGATGCTGAACTCAGGAGCTGCCCTCTAGTGGTCAGAGTGCTCTCACAGGGGGAGCACTGCTCAGCCAGCAGGCTGAAGGTTGGTGAGTGCAGTGGTGGTGGTGGGAGACTCTCAGTGCTAAGGATGTCTGACTGCTGGCTTAGGCCTGCTCCACATGGGGAGTGGACCTAAGCTATCAGTTGGGCATCCCCCGACAACTCCTAGACTGAAAGAGGGCACAGGCTGGGCTGAAGGGCCCCTCCAAGTGCATGAATTTCGTGTACCTGGCCTCTAGTTGTTTATAAGAAAGATTACATGGGGGCTAACTCTTTGCTGGACTGTGACTATAAAACCTTTGTGGGTCAATTTTTGTGCTCCCTTCCAATGTACTTGTTTTTGTTGTTTTAAAATAAATTTTATTGATTTTTTTACAGAGAGGAAGAGAGAGGGATAGGGAGTTAAAAACATCAATGAGAGAGAATCATCGATCAGTTGCCTCTTGCACCCCCCCCCCCCACTGGGGATGTGCCCGCAACCAAGGTACATGCCCTTGTCCAGAATCGAACCTGGGACCTTTTAGTCTGCAGGCCGATGCTCTATCCACTGAGCCAAACCGGTTTCGGCCCAATGTACTTGTTTTAACCAAGGGGTCGAGAGTCTTAAGTTTGAGAGTACTGGGGGCTATAGTCCCTGAAAACCAGCTTTCCATTTTTACCATCCTATCAGCCTATGCAGATCACTGTACTACTGATGGTGAAGACAGACATTATGAAAGAAAACCACTGTGCTGGCGCCCAGTTAGGCAAGCTGAGTACCTTGCTTCAGTTCCTGTTAGCTTACCTTAGAGAGAGAGCACTGATACTGGTTGGGAAGAAATCAAGTATTGCTAAACAGGAGGATAGGGTTCATGGATTTGAGCTCTGGCCTGGCAGGGGAGGAACCATATTCTGGAAGGAAACTCACCTGATCCTGAGCACCCATTATGTGTCCTGAACCAATTAAAGCCCTTTCAGGTGCCTTCTCTCATTTAATCCTCACAACTAATCCCTTCAGCAAGTCTTGTTTACATTGGACACGTGGAGAAATTGAGCCCCGGTGGCTTTTTGAAACCTGTCCAAGGTCACATAACGAATAGGCGGTGGACCTAGGATTAAGAGTCCTGGAGTCTGGCTGCACCTCTGGTGGGTATTCTTTAAACCGGTCGTCTGGACCCTGTGCCCTTCCAGAGCGGAGAGCCTGCTCTGCATTCTTCTTTGTTGCACCCATCCCTCCACAGTTACACATCAGAGGATCAGCCGGACAAAAACGTAAGGTCACACAATCCACGTTGCTTTTTCCTTGATCCTTATTTTTAAACCTGGCGCCTCTTCCCTAACCCCCACCTCCATCAAGAATGTGAAAATGAATTACTGCTCTTTTCCGTCTAGCCCTGTGGTGGTTTGAGAGATGCTGGGGGAGCTGGACTTCCAGGGCTTCTCCTGGGAGGGTGCAGAGCAGAAAGGAGAACTAGACCTTGCCCATTAGCGGTACTCAAGGCCACCTTGTACAGCCAGCCAGCTAGAGGAAAGACCAGACTCTTTATTTGTGAGCTGGCTGTACTTCCAGAGGAGAAGAAAGGGAGAGGCAAGTTTTTATTCCCTCATAGGTAGAGGTTTCTATACCTTGATCCCCATCTCCCCCCGCCCCTCCAAAAAATAGCATGTGTTCTTTCCTCTCAAATTTATGGACACACACTATCATTTTCTCCTCTCCCCAGCTCACACCTATTGTTTTCCCTTCTAGCTATGGGTAAAGAGAAACCTTCTGGGATCCCTAGTTGGTGTCGGCTTTCACAGCATCTTTTAGGGGTTTAGCACTGGTCGAAGGGCCCCTGCCTGATGGCCATAAAGTGCCCCCTCTGCGGTTTGGTGCTCTCCCTCTTCCTTGGGGTCAGTGCTTTGAATCCAGAAGACATCGCTTGAGGGAGCCATAAGGTGGGCATGCAGCAGGCTGCCTCCCTAAGCCTTCGGGCCGGGGAAATGCATGCTACAGATTAAGAAGAGGAAAGAAATGTGTGTTTTAAAAAGTCTTTTTCTATTCAGATGCGGAGAAGACATGAGTTCCACAGAAAGGGGTAATATGAATATCTGCTCTGATAACAAACAAAATAGCGTCAACCCTTGGAGTCCAGCCGTGTGCCTTTGCTGATGGTCACAGGCCTCCCTCACACCAATCACAGGAAGCACGCATGGGGGCTGTGCAGTTCACAGAGAGCTAATCCACCCCCTCCCTCCCCATGGATGATTCTGTGCCCCGTGTCCCTAGGCACTGAGATGAGCCTGGTCCCCCATGCAGACAACGGGTGATATAGGACACCGCGTGGTCCTGGGAGTACACAGACTTAAAAAAAAAAAAATCTAGATCAGGGCAAAAATCTTTGAGGGGGATGGTGGTGGTGGTGGTCCAAAATCTTCTCCTTTAACAGTTGCCAGGTTTGGAGACATCCAGGAGGTAAGTGGGCAGGGTAGAGGTCAACGTGAGGTCAAGGAAGTAGTGGGCGTGTACAGGGCCTGACCAAGGGCAGGACAGGGCAGGTGATCCCACACTTGCTTCCTTGGCCTCTCTGCACCTTTGGCAACCAGAAAAAAACAACAAAAAACAAACAAACAACAACAACAAAAAAACAGTCCAGGAATTGATTTGTGGGGCCAGCGAGAGAAGCCCCAAGGCAAGGGCCAGGGAGGGACTCTGAGCTTTGGGAACCCCCAAAGACTGGAGGAAGTTCCAGAGCAGGAGCAAGAGGTGGCATTTACCTAGCGGTGGCATCTGCCCACCGAGGGGCTGGGGCTGGCAGTCCTTCCTTCCTCTCCAGCAGCTTTGGGTCTGGGGACCAGTCAGGTGAGGGTGGTTGCTCAGGCGCACCCCTGGAGGGCGGGGAGCCTGGCGCTGCTGGCAGGTGGGGCCCGGGGGCTGGACTCCGCCCCTCCCGCGCCCTCAGCCTCGGTCCCGCCGCCCAGCAACCAGCCCCTCTCCCGAGCCGGAGCGCGATTGGTGGCGGCGCTTGTCGCTCGGAGGGGGCCGGGCGCTCGGCTCGGCGGCTCTGGCTGCCGCCGCCGCCGCCGCCGCTGCCTTCCCTCTAGCAGTGCGGGCCGGGGGGACCGCCGAGGCGGCCGGAGGCTGGCGATGGGAAGCCGCACGGCCGCGCACCAGGGCTGTGGCAAAGTTTCCCAGGCGCGCGTATTGGGGCTCGCGGCTGCTGGCCTCCCGTGACCGCTCGGAGAAGGGTTCGGAGCTTTTTTTAATTTGGGGGGGAACATCCACCTCAATCCCTTTGTCAGGCTCTCTCTCTCCGGGAGCGCCAAACTTGGGCACCGCGGCTCCCCAGCCGGCGGAGACAGACGGAGCTTTTGGAGAATCTCGGGGACTCGGGTGCTCGGGGGGGGGGGGGGGGCCCGCCGCCCGCCCGGGGCGGGCCAGGGGGCGTGAGCGCGGGGCAGTGCAGGGGCGCGCACCGCGAGGAGGGGCCCGGGAGCTCTCTATGGAGGAGGGAGCCCAGAATGGTGTGCACCAGGAAGACCAAAACTTTGGTGTCCACTTGCGTGATCCTGAGCGGCATGACCAACATCATATGCCTGCTCTACGTGGGCTGGGTCACCAACTACATCGCCAGCGTGTATGTGCGGGGGCAGGAGCCGGCGCCCGACAAGAAGCTGGAGGAGGACAAAGGGGACACCCTGAAGATTATTGAACGGCTGGACCACCTGGAGAATGTCATCAAGCAGCACATCCAAGGTACGGGAGCCCCCCGGGAAACTTGGGCCGCCCCGGGAGGCCCGGGAGTGCCCGGCGCGGCGCGGGGTGCGTGGGTGCTGGGGCTGAGGCTGAGGATGCTGGGGGCTGGGGGGGGGTGCTGAGTGCGGGACCCTCGGGTCTGCGGCCGTGCGCGCTTCTCCAGGACACACGTGTGGGCTGCTCACCGGCAGGGTGGGGGCGCGCTGCACACGTGTCCAAATGTGCGTGTTGACTCCCGGCTGGTTGCTCGCAGGCTCGCAGGGATCCCATGCAGGTCCGACTTCGGCGTGTGTGCGTGTGCGTGACCGTGTGACCAAGAGAGTTCATTTGGCTGCCGGAAGGGGTCACGGCGAGATGCCCGCGCGGCCTCAGCCTTGGGCATTTAGAGCCCACAAGCTGCGGGACCAGCGGAAGCCGGGAAGATTGCATAGCCCCCAGCCCCAGCCCCAACCCCAGCCCCGCGGTGCACTGTCTGTAGGGGGAAACGCAGGGAGATCCGTGGTTGGGGTGCTGCTTGTCCTCACCACCACCACCACAGCCTTTGGCTCTCAGGAGAAGGTGTGGACCCAGGGAAGAAGGGTCGGAGCCTGGAGCTCTGTGTATTGCGGTGGCGCCTTCGCTTAGGATCAGGAGAGCCCGCCCTGGGCTGTGCTTTCCTTCCTCTCGGAGCCGCTGGCAGCTGGGGGAAGGCCCTTCCCCTGGGTAGCTCCACTCCTGGGCCCAGGGAGTGGCTGGGCGGAGCAGACAGACCCGCCTGGGTGGGTCTGGAATCTAAGGCAGTGCCGGGAGGTTTCACTTCAGGCCTGGGCTGGGGCCAAGGGGAGGGTGTGGAGCTGGGCAGGCGCTCCATCCAAGTGACCTGGTCCAGGGAGCTGTCAGAGGCAGGGGATGTAGAGCGCCGGGCACCGTCTGCACGCAGGCTGTGCACACACATGCAGGTCTCTCACGTTCAGTTCACACTTAATCTTTTTCTCGCCACTCACACCCCCTGCTTTCCGCCTGGCCTGTGGGCTGCTGAAGGGCAGGCTCAGCGGAGCCTAGTTCACCTGTACATCTGGCAGGCTTTGGTTCCAGCACCCCGTGCACCCCGCAGAAGCACTCTCCTTTGTTTACATGTGAGCGTCTAGATCCAACTCTTGCACCTGCTGCTCCTGCCGGGGCGGAGGCAGCCGCTCTGTCCACATTTGGGTGCTTCCTCACTGTGTCCAGAACAGTTCCTTCCCAGGGGAGGTCCAGGTGAGTGCCGGCGAGGTGTGCATAGCCACGGTTGCCTCCTGACTGAAGACCTCAAGGCAGCTTCTTGGCGCTGACACTTCCCCGGAAAAGGAGACAGTTTGGCAGCTTCTCTTTCACACCTGCCTCTGCCTCTCAACCTGGCACTGGGCTCGGCAGACCCATTTATCTTTCCGATGGTGCCGATGGTGCCTGTTGCTGCTCCTTTTGACTTGCCCTCTTCTCCCCCCCCCCCCCCCCCGGGTCTGGATTGACAATTCATCAGCAATGGAAGTACAATGTTTGCCCCAGGGTGACTCAGAATGTTCCCAGGGAGACACGGCCATTCCTTACTTTGACATTTTCACTTTGCCCACAGATTTTGAGAGATTTTTAATTCACAGATTCTCTCTCTCTGTATATGTGTGTGTGTGTGTGTGTGTGTGTATAGAGAGAGTATATATATATATATATATATATATATATATATTCTCTGAGAGAATATACTCTCTCTCTCTCCCTCTCTCTCTCTCTCTCTCTCTCTCTCTCTCTCTCTCTATATATATATATATATATATATATATATATATATATATATATTCCCAGAAAATGATTCTCTTATGTTTCCCAGTCTGGTCATAGAGGAGGTGAGCGAGCGAAATACTACTTTGAAGAGCAGTGAGGAGATACTCTTAACCCATGAGCTCATCACGGAGTGGGCCCCTGCCATGCCGAATATGGAAATGTGGGCCATGTCACATGGTTTATAAGGTTCTGCATGAAAATGAGTGCAATGTTGAAGTTGAAAGGAGCCTTTGTGATCTTTTTTCCCTCCCAGGAAACCTTATAACTATGCATTGTTTGGGAACTTTCAATGTTATACCTGAAAACACTAAGAAGGATGGAAAAAGAAGAGGGAGCAGGACCCTTAAAACCTGTGCTAGTACAGTTCTCTTGAATGTGTGTGATGCCTGTGTTATGACTTCTGTGGATATTCAAAAAATGACCAGGTTCTCAGGACAGAAAGCCACAACCCAGAGTGGGATTGGGAGGGATTGGTGACAAGGGAAGGCTGGACAGGGGGCAGATGGAGGGCAGAGGTCACATGGTCGGTTGTGCCAATGACAGGTGACAGCTTCCTGTGGTGCTGGAGCCATCCCTGATCTGGGGTTTAGGGAATTTAAAAGGAAATTTAGGGATTTTACCATATTTAGGGATTTACCTACAAAATTTGGGACTGGCCGAGTGCAGTGCTCTGGAGGCAGAGGATGATGGGAAAGGACAGGATTAGACTCTTGCACTTGATGAAATGGGCCTTTATGTACATTCCGCCGTCAGGTGTCCTGTAGCCCGTGGAGACTTTTGAGCAATTCAGTTTACTCTGGCTGAGCTGAGTAAATAAAAGATAATAATAGTAATAGCTAAAAATTACCCAGCATCTATTACATGCCAGACACCACTCTAAGGGCTTTACATATATTTACTAATTTAATCCTCACACCCCTTTGAGGTAGATAATATTAACTCCATTTTACAGAAGGGAGGGTTATATGACTTGTGTAGGGTCAAGGACAAAGCCTTGGCCTTACCTCAGATGTTCCAGGAACGACACTGGGAGGTAACTTTGATCCTGAAGTGAATCAAGACACTTCTGGTCCCTGTCACAGCAGACTTGTTTTCAAAGGACAATAGAATTTCTCGTATTAAACAGAGTCAGGGTTTGTTAGTTAGTTAATGGAACAGTTGCTTCAAGAGGGGAATAAAATATTACCTACATGCATTAAAAACATTTTATTTTACTATTACTCACTGATGTGTAGCAGTGCAGGGATTTGAAGCCAGCTAACGTGACTTCAGAGTCTGTGTTCTTAAGCACATACTCTACAGTCTCCTAAGAGGGCCAGTGGACCAAAGGGGGAACGGCGTTCCTCTGGATGGGGGATTCGATATCAGAGCGAGATACCTCTGAGGGCGGCCCCGTGACGGCCTCATAGCCTTCCAACTTGGAGACTTCCTAAATAAACTCAGGAAGCTCTGGGTTTTGTTTTGTTCCATGCGGAGAGGGAGAGGTTACATTCACTTAAAAAGTGTTTGAGGAGCAGCCAGGACATTTCCTGGCATTCACAGCGAGCAGGTATTGGATGGATGCGTGGATGAATGAATGAGTACACGGTGCGGTCGCCCAGTGCACTGCTTAGTCATTAATGAAACATTTCCATTCGCAAATGAATCTGTTTTGCTTTGGAGCCTTGCTTAGGCTCCTCTTTGCTTTGGAAGAAAAGTTGTCCCGGAAGCTGCAAATGTCACAAAATGTTCTGCAGGATGTTCCATAGGACTTGCAATTAGAAGAGACTTTGGGGCATCGCTCTGGAGGTCTGTTCTAGTCATGACTGAAGAGCTTATTTTCCTCTTGAGGGTGGCAGTGATATTTCATTTTAATTTGTTTTCTGATTGAATGATTTAATTAGATGGTGTTTGGGAATCTCTTGGGGATGTAAATTGCAATCTTGAGAATTTTTTTTTCTTCCAAATAGATGGTAAACGAAAGGGTGGATAACTCCAGATTTAAAAAATAGCATCCTGATGGGTTGGGAACACAAAATCACCGTTAGAACAGATTTGGTCTAAAGAGGAGGAAGATCAGATTGCTGGAGGCGGTGAGGTGGAGAACGTAGAGGAGTGCTGAAGTAGGTAGGTCTAAGTGTTGGAGAGCATAGAAAATGTTAATGTTAATTCACTTCTTAGTCTGGAAGTCCAAAAGAAACAAAAACAGCATTTCCCTTTTCTTGATGAGTATCTTTTTGAGTCTGAAAAAGAATGTGCCAATATGAAAGAAAATATTTAAAAAAAAATGTATGAAAGTGCCTCTAATTTATTCACCCTACCCTCAGACAGCCATTTTGCTTTGTTGAGCATTCCCTTCCAGCTTTGTCCTTCCGTCTCCATCTGTCTCTGAAAAGCAAAGGTGTAGTCGTGGTTTACATGTAATTTCCTATTCTGCTTTTTTTCCCCCTTCCAATTTGCTTTTTGTTAGAAGCATTTTTTTCATGTTTGCTACATGGTTTATTGATTCAGTCTTTCTCTACTCGAGACTTAAATGTGCCAGGAATGACACTGGGGATGTAACTTTGGATACAGAAGTGATTCAAGACACTTCTGGTCCCTGTCATAGCAGACTTGTTTTTAAAGGACAGTAGAATTTCTCATATTAAACAGAGTCAGGGTTTGTTAGTCAGTTAATAGAACAACTGGTGAAAGAGAAGAATAAAACAAGATATTACCTACATGTATTAAATATTTTATGTTACTAATCTTCAAAAGGTACATTCGTTGACCAGCCTTCTGATGTAAGGCGGGGTGAGGCCTTGTCTTCGGCCAGCGTGTGCTTTCTGATCCTCTTCCTTGCATAAATCACACCCATAAATGTGTGCTGTTTACAGAGTCTGAATTTTTATTGTTTTCCTTAAAATTCATTGAGAACTTAAAGATGCTTATAAAGCAATCTCAGTGTAGGAGCTTACATTTTTATGATTCTGAGTGATCTTTTGCAGACATTTTGCACATAAGTAATTTGACTGCTGTGTAAGTGACTAGCTTTATAAAGTCTTTCCAAAGCATTTAAATTAATTTTCTTAGAAATAACAACTTTCATCTTTTTAGTAGTCTTATTCCATAGGTTCACAGCACATGTAATTAAATTACATTGTTATACATTTGGGAACAGAGCCGTTGGGCTGTTGGTAAGCATAAGACTCAATTGCTAGCAAGAGATTAGAGTGGGGGCAGGAGAAAAAGCTGACACAGAGGGACAAAGGCATCCTGCTGTTTGTTTCTTAGGGGGAATGAAAGCCTGTTGAATCGGGAGATATGATTCAGTGCAGGGTTTTTAAAGAGAACCTTTACAGTATTTTTAACGACTGCATAGTATTCCACCATTAATAGAGCATCATTGATTTAACCATTTTCCTGTTTTTGGACTTCCCATTTTCTGTTATAAATAATGCAGAAATAAACATCTTCACCTCACTGTTTTCTTCATTTGACTTAAGTAAATGGGATTACCATAGACTCAAAGATATGCTACATGGTTTATTGATTCAGTCTTTCTCTACTGGAGACTTAAACATTTTAGTGAAAGATTGTTTCTCAAAAGGAAAGCCTTTCTACACGGCCACCAGCAATGTGTAATTGTACTGGTTTCATGAAGACTGGCCAGCACTGGGTGTTATCATTCAACATATTCTGGGGAAACACAATCCCTGTCAAATATCCCATTCTTTTGATTTCCACTCCTCTGACGACTGTAGAACATAACACCCTCCCCCTACACCCATGTTTGATTTCACCTGGCACCGGTGTCCTTTTGTCAGTTTTCCTCTTGAGCTATTGGTGTTTGTGATTTAAGTTAGTTATATTCTATTTATACATATCATAAATAAATAATATCTATATTCTATATTACATTACTTTACAGAGGTGCCTTACGGCAGTGGTTGGCAAACTGAAGCTCTTTGGCCCCTTGAGTGTGGCTCTTTCACAATATACCACGTGCAGGCGCTCACGTACAGTGCGATTAAAATTTCGTGGCCTATGCACAGAAGTCAGTTTTTTGTTCTCAAAAGAAATTTCAGTCATTGTACTGTTGATATCTGGCTCTGTTGACTAATGAGTTTGCCGACCACTGCCTTAGGGCAATGGTTTTTCAAACTCTGTCCCCAGGAGCCCCAGGCTTCTAGGAGGTTTGATCTGGTCCTAAGAAATGAAAGGGCCAAGTGAGGTCTTCTGGACCCCTCCCCCGCTCCTTCAACCAGTGCAGCCTCCTCTGTCATCTGTCTTATAGTTGGTGTTCTGTAAAATATTTCATTTTTAAAAAGGATCTGTTTTTTAAAAAAATGTTGAAAATCACTGTTTTGGGAGCAAAGGAGAGATCAGACTGTTTCATTTTTGTGAGGGATGATAGTAGCAGAGAGGATTCAAGAAAGTAAACAAATCTAAAAGGAAATTGAATTCCTGGGTGGTGTTCTTATAATATCTCTTTCCCCTCCTGCATACTGTGATTAATAATGTATTACAATTGTATGACTAATTTCTAAATCCATTATCTTACTTCATTGAGTCAAGATCATCCCAACAATAGGAAATGGATTAACTGTTTTATGTTACCTAAAAATGTATTAGGCATATTATGTACATATTAATGTGTATCAGGTCAGTAAAAATTGGCTGCTTCTGGTGGTTAAAAACCATATGAGGTCTTTAAAAATCAGAAAATGTTCTAGGCCTGGAGATTGGGAGATATTTTATTCCCTAAAGCTTTTATTTAAAAAAAAATATATTTCATTGATTTTTCACAGAAGGAAGAGAGAGGGATAGAGAGTTAGAAACATCAATGAGAGAGAATCATCAATCAGCTGCCTCCTGCACACCCCCTACTGGGGATGTGCCCGCAACCAAGGTACATGCCCTTGACTGGAATCGAACCCGGGACCTTCCAGTACGCAGGCTGATTCTCTATCCATTCATTGAGCCAAACTGGTTTTGGCTCCCTAAAGCTTTTAGATGTCACCTAGAGTTGGCCAGTGTCCTCCTCATCTGATCTCTGACTTGGCAGGGTTGTGAAGAAGAGGATATGATGCTGGATGTTTGATGTTTGCTGGATGCTTATTTGAGGGTATGATGTTTGCTGGATGTTTGATGTTTACTGGATATGAAGAGGATGATGTTTGCTGGATACTTATTTGAAGAAAGGGTGTCATTTATTATTATTATTAATTAGCATTCTTTTAAAAATATATTTTTATTGATTTCAAAGAGTAAGAAGAGCGAGATAAAGACATAAATAATGAGAGTGAATCATTGATCAGCTGCCTCCTACATCTCCCGCCTCCCTCCCATGGGGGATTGAGGCTGCAACTCGGGTATGTGCCCTCGACTGGAATCAAACCTGGGACCCTTACATCTGTAGGCCAATGCTTTATACACTGAGCCAAACCAGCTAGGGCAAAAGGGTGTGTGTCATTTAAACAGTAAGGCCGTTTGTCCTTCAGAATGAACTGTGGCTTGTGAAATTATATTAGTAACAGTGATTGATATTTTTTAGAGCGTTCAATAGCAGGATGTAGAAGTTGAGTCCAATTACCTTTATTAATAGCTCAGGACCACATCTTTATGGACTAGAAAGACCTTGCCAAAAAATACAACTTTTTCCCATGGCCAAAAAATTTTCATTTTTATCCAGAAGTGTGTAGGCTGTAAAATAAATGAGTTCTACATTCTTTCCCACTCACTTGACATAAATTGTTATTTGCCCTTGATAAGTAAGCTGATGTAGAATCTCAAGGAGAATTCAGAATGAAATGTCAGAGAGCCACAGTCTGGTTTTCTTCTTTTTGAGGGCCTCAAAGGTCAGCTTCAGTTGCTTGGGTTAGGTTTTTCTGTGTTTCCCCAAAGGTATTAATGGGATTCAGAGACACATATAAGGTTACTGGAGTGTCTTCATTACCATCCAGTAGGATTTCGGACTTCACTTAACTTGAAAAGCTGAATGTGCTTTTGCCTTGATCTGAGGTTTGAAGGTCCCTTTAGGATTGTTGCTTCTGGGACAGGCAGACTACCCTGTGGAAAAGCATATAGGAGGATGGTCCATCTGGAGGTGATACTGTACGGAAGTTCCATGGGGGAAGCTCTAAGCTGAATGTGAGTGATGAAGGTAGCCAAGAATCAGCAAGATGGAGTTTTTGGAGAAAAAGGATTAGGCACGAAGCTGGAGAGGTGGACGTTCATATATGTTGGATGGGCACTGAGTCTGCTGGCGGATGATCCAGATTCAATAATTGGTGGGCTTCGCTGGTTTTCTGGTCTTGAATGTCTCTCTAGGATTTGAGTTCTGCCTTGAATTTGTCAGAGATTTGATTATTTGCTGGTACCTACAATAGTCCTCTTACCAAATCTCACTCTGCCTTTGGGGTCAGAGACAGCTCCATTCCCCAGGGCAGTGCTTGAGCACAGGAGTTCTTGATATTTTTTATACACACACACACACACACACACACACACACACACACACACACACCTTCACCTGCAGGGCACATTCCCCAGGGCAGGGTCAGGATGCATGTCCCAACACACTGCATGCCTTCTCTTTCACTCTATTTCTTTTTCTCTTACTTCGGAAAGCGTATTAGTATGCAAGAGAGTGTGATAACCTTGAAATCCCTTCAATTTATTAATCTTAATCATTCATAAGCTTTGGTACTGAAATTATTGTTAATAACAAATTACTGAACAACTGTTCCATCATAAAGTCTGCAGTGGCAGTGATTGGGAACAACTGCTGTTCTGGAATCTTCTGTGTGGATCTGTGTACTCTTTGTCGACCCAGCTGAGGGTAGCCCACCGCGGCGTTAAGCATGAGGATTCCTGCTTATATGAACACTGGTGCTTTGGTAGTTTTTCTGGCTACATGATTATGGATTAAAATATGTTGGTAGGACAGACCATCCCAGTGGCTATGCAGTTCTGACATGTAGTCCTTGTTCACTCCCTGACATTTAATTTCAGTTCTGTGAATCAGGTTGCTGCAATATCCAGCCCCAATAAGACAGTGACAGGCTTCCTGTATGATGCCACGGCTCAAATGGTATTGGAACCAGCCAGCACGCTTTGCTGAGCTATGTCTTGTTATCACTGTCCTTTAAGAGCTCATAAATGAACAGGGTTTGAAAAGATCCAGGGCAGTGTGGCATCTGCACCCATCTCCTTGGGACAGAGGAGAACAATGGAAAACGATGCCTTGAAGAAGTCATGAATGAGCTTATTGCACCGTTATTCAGAGTCTATATCTCAGAGTGAGCACCCTATTTAAGATCGTTGAGTGCTGTATCTGAACAAACTCTGGTGCCTTGTTTGGCTTCACCAGTTCGACCTGCCCATCTTTGTCCTCTGGGAACTTAGAGTTAAAGGCCATTGAGATCCCAGAGGAGCAGGAAGGTAATTCAGGGACCCAGGCAGGGCAGCATCTGAAACTTGGGTTAGTAAGTGTCATGCTAGTGGCATCTGGGGACCTAGGGGAATAGCACCAACATTGCTTGAGTCAATGACTTATGACTCAATAAGTCATTGACTCGAGCAATGACTCTCAAGAGAGATGTGAAGCCAAAGAAATGACAAATGAGAATTCTAACCAAACTCTTGATTTATTTGAAGAATAACAGGCCTATAAAGAATTGAAGATTGATTATATTAGACAGGGATGGAGGAAGAACTACTGCTGAGGGTCAGGGACTGGGCTAGGTACTGTCCGTGCATATTGTTTTTTTATCTTTAGAGCATGGTGAGGGAGAGTTTTAGAGGTGAGAGCATAAAGATGCAGAGACTTAGAGAACTTTCCCAAGGTCACAGAGCTGATAGGTGGCAGAGCCAAGAAAGGTAACTCTCTCCAACATCTGTGCTCTCTACCCAATAGAATATATCAACATGACACTCTCACAGAGAGAGGACCAGAAGACCAGTGTATCAGAAACTGTGTGAGTGTCTAAGCTCAGAGGCCTTGGTTCAGGTGGGAGAGGGAGCTAGGCAGATGTCTTGGTCTGTCCTTATGCAAACAAGGAACGTAGAGGTCAGGTCGGGATGCCAGAGTGAGAAGACCTTGCTTTGGAGGGGCAGTCATGAGGGCTTGAAGAGAGGGCCTTTTCTCCTGGCTCATTGTGGATCCACTGGGTGTTATGGGGCCCTCAGGAACTTGCCCTCGTAGGAAGAGTGGAGTGTACCAAATGCAGACTCAAGCTCATTCAGTGACTTTTGAGCACCTCAGTGTGCCAGTCACTATGCTGAGAGTTTTCCTGTGCACTGGCATAAGTGACATTGACCAACTTGTCCCGTTTGACCAGGACTCTCAGTGTTTTAAAACTAGAAGTCCTGGGTTCCAAGGAGGCCCCCCAGCCCTGGGAAGACCTGGATGATTGGTCATCCTCCTCTTCCCAGTGAGGGTGGTAACTCCTAGCATCAGAGGAAAATCACCCTACGGATTGCACCACCCTGTGTCTTCTGCTCTCTGTTTTTAAATGTTGGCTTTGTCTGAGAGTTAGAAAGAGGACAATGAGAGACCCAGCTCATCCAGGCTGCATCTTCTCCCCTTTGTTGTTAGTTCCGCCTTGGCACTCTGTGATTCTTAGCTGTCTGAGCCTCCTAGGATTTGGAAAGGGAAAAGACACAATTGCTGTAAATGAAAGTTCTAATAAAGTGATTTGGGCACACACCATCAGCAGCTGTTTATTTGCCCCAAACAGTAGGAGTCTGGATTCATAACCTTGTGAGTTACACGCTAGGAAGTTAAAAGTAAGCGAAAATCTTGCTTGAGACCCGCAAATGTGACTTTATTCCTTTATTGAACTAATCTCTCTTCCTGTATACGCTGGTGACATTTTCCATTATCCACGTGGAAGATTCCTTTGGATCTTCTGTTCCAGGTTGTTTAGCTGGGCCTCGTCGAGGGTCCCAGAGCAGAGGGCTTTTCCGGTTTCTCTTTATTGCAATCCTGGTGGCTTGGTGTTTATGTGGTTCCTGCCTGTGGGACAGGTTCTGTCTAATTAATCATCTTATTTCCCTGACAGAGAGGGAGCCATGGAAGGTTGGGAGTGGGAGACGCTTTAGACCTGCCTCTCTGTGCATGGCCTTGGAGGGAATCTTTTAATGTTTTGGTTTCTTTTGCTTCTAAATCTCAGTTTAATAATAAACCGAGCCTCTGATTTGTTTTATTTTCTAAAAGACCGTATGGAGGAAAATATAACATGTAGGAATTATGATGTAGACCCTCCAAGCCTATAATTGGGCCAGGCTTTAAAGAAAAAAATTGTTAGAATCTGGGGAGTTATGTTAGAAGGGGAAGCCGGTGGAAAGTAGATAGAAGATATTTTTATCAGTGTTTCAAAAATTGGGAAAAAAAGAACCAGTGAGGAGAAATAGAAATAGGTCAGAACCTGTCTGGGAGATAGGAAGGGGAAGAGAATTAATATTTGTTGAGCATTTGTTATGTGCTAAAGCCTTTCTATGGGTTATATCATTTTAATGTTGTAAGCAACTCTATGGAAGGTGTCCTCCCCTCCGCCCCATTCCTTATATGAGGAAATCTATATCATTTACTGTCCCGGGTTATGCAGTGACAGTAGGAGACAAAATCTGTTACCCCTACTAGGCCCTTTATTTTTTTATTTAATTTATTAAGGTATTATATGTGTACATAGCTTACCATTGCCCGCTGCGCCCCCCCCCACCTCCCATACATGCCCTCCCTCCTCAGAGTTTTGTGTCCATTGGTTGTACTTATATGCATGCATACCAGTCCTTCCGTTCATCTCTTATCTCCCCCAGATCTCCCTACCCTCCCCGCTGTCACTTGATAGTCTGCTTGTTGTTTTACTGTCACTATATCTATCCGTCTGTTCATTAGTTTATAATGTTCTTCATTATCCATAAGCTAGGGCCCCTCTTGTTTTTCTGCTCTAGTGATGCTATCAAGGGAAAACAGGCTCACCCCTATGTCTTAGCAGGAACTGTTTTCAGGTGAGACTGGAAGAAGGAGTCACGAGAGCAGCAAGGCCCTCCATGGGTTGCTTTGTGCTTCCTTTCCTGGAGACGCAGGGGAACAGCCGTGCCAGGAGCTGGCCAGGACGAGCACCCTGGCAGGCTGAGAGCCTCCGGCATGGCTCTCTGCAGCCAGCCGTGTTGTTATTGTTTTTTCCAGGAGAGGACTTAGAGACCATCTCTTCCACTCATTCAGTTCACAACTTTATTGGGGGCGGGGGGTCCTCCAGCACAGGACAGGGGCAGGCCCCAGACCATGGAGGGGTCTGGTGCACCCAAAGGAAGCAGCAGGCACGCCCAGGTCTGCCAGAGCTTCCCATTTAAATGAGCTGGGTTCCTCGGGGTGCAGTGTGGGCCCTAAGCAATGTGGGCAGATGCAGGAGGTAGACCCCAAGCTTCATATTGTTTATTGGGGCCTGCGGGGCCTATGGGATGACGGGGAGAAACTGCAGACATGCCTCCCAGTTTCTATTCTCCTCTATTTGGGCCCGAGTTTGATGGGTGGCCTGGGATGTATGTATTCCTGCCTTCTGCTCGTCACATGCTCGCATTCTTCCCTTCCTTCATTCACCCAGCATTTATTGACTACCTAGTAAGTGGTGGGAATGTATCAGTGGAACAAACACAAAAATATGCAGGGGTTCCAATGAAGGGAGGGAGGTGATCAGTGACTCAACTAGAAGCAAAGACTTGAAGAAAGTTAGGCGGGAACTCTGGGGGAAGAGAGTTCCAGGTGTAGGGAACAGCCAGCGCAAAGACCCTGAGGCAGGAATGCGTCATGTGCCTTGTATGACTGGGGAACAGTGATGTGGCCACTGGGGCCAGAGCAGAGTCACTGTGGGGAACGGGCTGGGGGAGGGGCAGCTAGGGGCTGGGTTGTACCAGCCATGGAGACCACCGTGGGAGGAATGTTCTGGGAGGAATGGGGAGCCACTGGAAAGGGTGAGAAGAGGAACCCTCTCTTAAAAGCATCAACCCGGCTGTTCTCTGGCTGCTTCCTGAGTACCTCTCATGGCCTTGACATGTGCCAGGTGTGGTGCGGCAATGACAAAATACGTGGGACAGCGGTTCTTTTCTTTAAAAGGCTCATCATAGGCCGGGAAGACAACCCAAGAAATGGTTGCGGCTCCTTTGTAAGCGGATGCAGTTCGGGTTAAAGCTGAATTCTAGGAGTGCCTCGTCAGAACAGGCTTCAGGGAGGGCTTGGGATTCGTGACACATCTTTGAAGAACGAGGAGGATTTAGAGGAGTGTAGTTGGGAAGATTAACAAGTGCAATTTGGCTATCAAGTAAAACCACAGTTACCTCGAAGAGGGACACCTGAGTTCTCTCAGTCAGTATGCAGGCCCACAGGGATTGGATCAGCACTGCCATTTCCACAATGGGCGAGTCTCTTCATGATCCAGAGCCTCAGTTTCCCTAACTGTAGAAATGAGGGCAGTCGCTTCGTAAATACTATAGGATTGTTGTGCTGAGTAAAGGAGGGGATGTGCAGACCCCACCCTGCCTATCCCTTTTTCTTCAGTCTTCCTTTTCCCCCCTCTTTCCTTCACCCCCACCACCTTCCCTTCTTGGAGCTTGTCTAGAAAATACGGTCCGGAATACATTTTCTGGTCGTACCACCTGGCCTGTCAGATGTAAAGCCGTTCCAGAGCAATGAGACACTGGGTGCCAGGACTTCCCCAGTCAAATCCCGCCTGAGAGAGAGTCATCGGGGAGATTAGAGGGAATCCAACTTGGGCTTCTCAGCTGAGACACGTCGGAGTGTCTGTCTGACCTGACTGCTCCTCTGAAATCCGGAGCCTGCGGGCCCGGGCACCGCCCCTGGCTGCAGACAAACAACTTATTTCGTAAGACCACTTGGCATGGCAGTGGGCAGCGGACCATGTGAGGAATGTGGTGTTTATGGAGAGCTTGGCCGGTGGGAGAGCCATGCAAGGCGTCTAGTTACCTGGCGGAGAGTCTGGTTTCTGAGGGAGAGAGAGAGCCTGCCTGAGGAGAGACCGCTGTTTTCCTCATCTCGGCCTCCCCAGAGAACCGGAGCCGCTCTGCCTGTCTTCCTGCCAGGGTGAATTTGATTTAGCTCAAAGCAATGTGACTTATAATTTCAACTGCAGGCAGGAAGGTGTGATTTAAGACAATTGTCAGGAAGATTCAATTTAATCTTTTTTCCTTCCCCCTCTACAAAATGTGCATTTTGTTGCATGATATAATTTCAGTACACACTCTTTACAACTCAGATAGATGTAGTTTCACATTGGGAAGGTACACTCTACATTTTTTTTTTAGTACTTATCTATTTACAGTCTCTTTAGGGACAGCAGGGAACGAAGCTTGCTTTTGTTGTTTCATGCGTGAGAATGGTAGTAAATCATTCTGAAACTTCCCAGGCAATAAACCTTTTTTTATTTTTTTTTAAATTAGCAAAGTTTCTTGATTAATAAGTGATTTTGGTCACTTATTAGTAGGGAGGTAATTGCCTTGATATAACAATAAAATTATTATTTTATTTACTTAAAACTGTACAATTGTGGATTCTGAATATTTTCAATAATAGCCAGTTGCTCTTAGCAAAACAGGCATAAGTATTTTTCACTTAGTAATTACTTTAGAAGTACAGAGAGTATGCATTGATTTTTGTAACTAGAAAGCTAAATGTCTTATTTCACCCTGACTCATATAGAAATGCAGAGTATTGTATCGTGCAGCTCAATGCAATCCTCCTTCTTTCCCATATATCAGCAAAGAAGGGTGAGCTTTCTCAAGTCGATCTCAATTGTAGAGGTTTTAGCCTGAAGGGCTGTTACTTAGAGCCAGAAGTTTAACATCAGTTCATCACCCTCACACTGTTTGCTGCCCTGACCAGAGCAGAACATCGGCCAGTGCACCAAAAGGTCATGGGTTTAGTTCCCAGTCAAGGGACACATACTCCGGGTTGCAGGTGTAATCCCGGCCCTGATTGGGGTGTATGCAGGAGGCAATCAATCGATGTGTCTCTCACATCAATGTTTCTCTCTCTCTCTGCCTCATTCGCTCCTTCCTTTCCACTCTGTCTGTAAAAAAAAAAAATCAATGGGAAAAATGTTCTTCGATGAGGATTAACAACAACAAACTCGTTTGCTGAGGAATCCACAGTTCAGCACAACTTGTTGACCACCCTGAGTGTCCTCCCATGGGTCCTAGAGACTCTGTGATGGGCATCTAGGAGTCCTGACTTAGGACTCCTTAGTTTCCTTCTACATTCATTGCTTCCCTCAATCTCAGAAGAACTTCTGCAATGGGAAGGTAAATTCTTAGTTGTATATTCTCAGATGAAAGCAGATGCTCAAGGGGCCATGGGATGGGTACATTTTCAGATGGGCAGGCTTCCTGATTTGAGGTCCCAGGAGGTGAGGTTAAAGGGGCCCTCAGTCCCCTCTCCCTGTATGTCTGGGCCCCACGGGCTTGCACCCTAGCATCTTCAAAGTTGGGGATCATCTTTAGGGTTGGGGGATCATCTTCAGGTTTGGGGACATAGCACTGTTGAGCAGGGCCTGACTTCAGATCCAAGCAGTGCGTGGGAGCTCCTGATGATGCTGAGTCTGCATGGGGAGCAGTTCTCTTCCCAGCTTCTCAAATCCCAGTGGCAGTGCAGATGGAGGAGGAACAGAGATTTTACATCCAGGAGAGGAAAAGAGAGAGCATTGACATTTAACAGGCACCGGCTAGATGTTTGTTTAATTCACTTCATAGCATTTAATCCTCGAAATAAGCCTGAGAGATCATTAGCCCCATTTTACAGACGAGAAAACCGTACTGTACCGTGACTAATAACCTGCTTTTCCCCATCACATTGTGGGTTCTTCAAGGGTAGAGACAGGGCCCTATGATTTCCAGTTTCCGGTTTCAAGCAGTGGCAGGCCTGCCACGGGGGCTCAGCAGGGATTTGTTGAGCGACTGAATGAATAAATAGCAGGCCTGCCTAAAACCACTGAGTAAGAGGGTTTGTATTTGGGTCCGAAGGGAGGTCAGGGGACTGAAGGGCGGCTTCTCGGCCCTCCCGCTTGGGGTGGCTTGCGGCTGATCTCACGCTGCTCCCTCCTTCGGGGTCAGGGGCAGGAAGACACATGCTCCTGGGCTCCCTTTCACGGCACCCCGCGGCTTGTCCTGTGCTTCCCAGGCTTCATCACGGAGAAGCGGCAGTGCAGTGGGGCGTGTGTGTAACACGTGCTTTCCTACACTGAGATCCACCCCCGGAGTCAGCCAGTGAGAGGAGCATGAAGCCCTCAGGGGACCCCCGATGTCTGTGTTTTAATATAGCTGTCACTTGTGGTCACTTTCAAACGAAAGCAATCATGTGGGTACAGAAGAGGGAAAATAGACCTGCACCGAAAGCAGAGAATAATGCCTGAAAGGATGCAGCTGAGCGGAGGACAGAGTTAGGTCATCTAAACGGGCATCCGGGGGAGCCAGCAGGAAGGAGAAGGCCGGGTTTGATTGCCAGGAAGGAGCGGGGAATTCCTCAGGGCCTGGGGCTAAGGGAAGGGGACCCCTGTCTTCCCAGCTGAGGTGACAGCTGTTTGGCTTCCTGACCCTGCTGCACGCCTGGGAGACCCCCAGGGTGGATCCCACGGATGGTGGGAGGGTGGCCGGAGTGAGTTGGGACTTGCTCTTTCACACCCAGGAGAGGTGGCGGGGGTGGGGGTGGGGGGCTGTCTGCGGGGAGGAGGACCTTCCGACCAGACATCTCTGGAGTCTGGCGTGGGTTGTCTTTCCTGCCCTGTCGAGTTCCTTGGCATCCCCAGGCGGGAGGAGGGCACGGGCAGAAGGTCCTCTGTGACCCCGCCCATTGGACAGAGCAGCCCGTTAGCAGGAGCCACCGGTTACTACGATTCTTCCTTCCCCATTATTCCCTGGTACTTTCTATTTGAAAAGAGTCGTTTTAAGCAGTAGGGTGGAAGAGGGCAGAGTAGACATAGGGGGGGAAATTGAAAATGTCATTTAAAAACGGCTACTGGATTCTATTTTGCCTCACTGGACAGATGGCTGCCTCACCTTTTGCCCATGGCCAGGAGCAAGAGCCCGATGGGTCTGCGAGGAGAGCAGTGATTTTATTTTTCTTTTCATTCCGAGCAGATTGTGTAGCCCTGGAGGTGTGGGGGACCAGTGGAATGAAACTCCGGGCTGGGAAACTAATTATGCCGCCCTGCATGGCTGAGCTAGTTAATACCAAACTGTCACCCAGGCTGATTCTTCCCTGGGGGCAGAAAAGCTTCCCAAACTCCTCATCTCTCTCTCTCTCTCTCTCTCTCTCTCTCTCTCTCTCTCTCTCTCTCTCTTTGCCTAGGGAGAGGAGGCCTTTGGTTTCTGCTGGTTTGAGAGAACAGGGAGCAAAATCCAGGAAGCTTCTGGAAGCTCTGAAGTGGTGCTCTGGGTTCTGGCTCCAAAGGTGGCCTCTGATACCCAGCAGCCCTGCCTCCTCCAGCTCAGACGAGGCGCTGATTTTCGGAGTCAGATACACTGGGTTCAAATTCAGGGGCTGCCACTCACCGGTGTGAGGTCACTGGAGGGTGCCCAGAGTACCTAAGACTGAAAACCGCTTGTCCACCCTGTCCCTTCCCCCTCCCCAGCAGTGTGGGCTCAACAATGTGTCTCTTGAATAGTAAGCCTGCCTCACTGTACTCATCCTTAAAAGGAGACCCAGCCGGGTGGATAGCTTGGTCAGCATGGTGTCGCCTGTGGAGACCACACATGATAATGGATACTCAGAAATTCAGTTATGCTTTTAAATGGATTTTTATTTTTTTATTTTTTAAAATATATTTTATTAATTTTTTACAGAGAGGAAGGGAGAGAGATAGAGAGTTAGAGAGAGCAATGAGAGAGAGTCATTGATCAGCTGCCTCTTGCATGTCCCCTACTGGGGATGCGCCCGCAACCAATGTACATGCCCTTGACCGGAATCGAACCTGGGACCCTTCAGTCCAAATGAGTAAGGCATATTTACTCCATCTGTAGATAATAATGTCATTATGCTTTGCAACGGTTCTCACTACAGTACTTTCTTTTTCTTTTCTTTTTTATTTCAATAAAATATATTTTATTGATTTTTTTACAGAGAGGAAGAGAGAAGAATAGAGAGCTAGAAACATCGACCAGCTGCCTCCTGCACACCCCCTACTGGGGATGTGCCCGCAACCAATGTACATGCCCTTGACTGGAATCGAACCTGGGACCTTTCAGTCTGCAGGCCAACGCTCTATCCACTGAGCCAAACCGGTTTCAGCACTCCAGTACTTTCTGCCCGCCCCCGCCCCCACTCCCTAATCGGAGAACTGTGGCCCACAGTCTGTACAGTCCCCAGCTAGCCAGGCATCCCCAGTAACACTGGCTTTAATAAAATCCATGGGTCTTTTGAAGGACAGAAAAAGAGTTTTAAACATTGGTGGAAGCTTTTAAAAATATAGCCTTCGTGACAACAAGAACATCATGACTATTCAGCTTGTGCACAATCTCAAGCAATTAGGCAGATGTGTACTGCCAGGGAGGGTGTTATCCTGATGGCTGAGGGCACTGGGGCTGCTATCACTTCAAAACCAGATTTCCCTGGTGCCTTTGGGGCCGGATTTCAGGGAAATTTGGGGATGAAGTCTCAGGGACATCCTATTTCCTTCCCCCACCTTTGTCAGGCCACATGCCCTCTGCCTACATTCATATACCCAGACTTTAGCTGAGAACTTGCCAAGTCTCCTGAGAGAGAGGACTCCCTCGGTTCTGAAAGCTGAGGTGGTATATGATGCAAAGAGGAAGCAAGGCAGCCTGCTGTAGCTGGGAGGACGGCTGTTACATGGTAAAGCTTAGTCTGGGCTGGTGTTTGTTGAGAGCCCAGGTCTCTCCATGTTGAATTCCCACAATTAATTCCCAGAATTAATTGTCTTTGAAGAAGCACCAAGCACCAAGCACCAATGGAAATAGTTGATGGAAGACAAAGCTTAGAGCTGTGCCCTGTCAAAGGAGACTGTGGATCCCCCAGACTTTCTTCTGACTTTTCAGGAGAACCAGAGTTTTAACAACTACACGGTGAGGTAAGAGTAAGGTTACAGTTGTGAGTACACCAAACACAGAATTTATTCTTCCAATTATTAATGATTATATTATTTTTCCATACAAACAACTGTAAACCTACTTTTTCCCCACCATGTATGCATCTCTAGGTATCCTGGGACAACTCAGCTCCAGGTACTCTGATCTGTTGTCTCCAGGGACCATCTAAAGGAATCATAACTTCTAATATTTCCAAAGTTTACTACTCATATTGGTCCCTGTACCTGGAAGCAGTGCAAGGTCCTTGCCAGACCCCATGCCCCTCATTTTTAATTTAGACAATATGGTCACAATGAAGTAAGCAGAGCACTAATACATGGAGCCAGCTGTTCCCAACATGATTACTTCCCCCCCCCCCCCCCCCCCCCCGCAAATCACATGGGGTTAGGAGAGGCGTTTCAGGAATGGTAGTGTGAGGAACTCAGAGGATGCTCTCCCCGTTTAAAAACAACAACACAAAAGCTGGTGAAAACTATTTTTAAAACCCAACCATTTAAAGTCTCTGGAAGTTGTTATAAGAGCATACATGAACCGGAGAAACACTCATTAAAGGAAATCTCAAGCTCAATAAGAACAGCAACAATCTGTGGCTTTGGAATCACGACCTGCTCCTTCCCTGGGCCCCACTTCAAAGAGACAGAAGATACAGAGAAGAAGACAGATCAGTAGATACCATGAAATCTGGAGAGAAGAGATAAACTGATGTAAAAAAAAGAATTACATAAAACATATAGTATTGTTGGATCTATAACAGAAATATAATATTAGATCACAATAGCATAAAGGAGGCACAAAAATGGGGAAGAGAGATATATCTCACCAAATTAAGTTAGTGGATTTGGATGTGTTACAATGTATATTGCAAACTTTAGAACAGTCACTAAAAAATATCTCAAGAAATGTAGTTAAAAATTATTTAAAAAATTAAAATGTTGTACAGTATTCACTTAATGCCCAAGAAAGCAGGGAAGAAAGAAAAGAGAAAGAACAGCAAAAAATAGATGAGACCTATAAAAAACAAAGAGTAAAATTGCAGGTGTAAATCCAGCTATATCAACAATATTATTACATGTGAATGCATTAAGCTCTCCAGTCAAAATGTAAATGATCAGACTAGATGTAAATGCAAGATGTAGCTACATAATGTCTACAGGAGACTCACTGTTAATTCAAAGTACAAACTATTTGAAAGGGAGAGGATGAATAACAATACAACCATAAGAACGATGCAGTGACTATATTAATATCAGATAAAATAGCTTTTAAAATAAAAAATGCGTTACTAAAAAATAATAAAAGGGTCAACCCATCAACAATATATAGCAATTATAAACACATATGCACCTAACAGCAGAGTCCCAAAATACATGAAGCAAAAAAGGAAAGAATTGAAAGGAAAAATAGACAATTCAACAATAATAGTGAGATGACTTCAATACTTCCTTTAAGTAATGAGTAGAACAATTAGGCAGAAGTACAAGGATGTAGAAGACTTGAACAAAGCTATAAACCAACGGGACCTAACAGATATCTACTAAAAGAATCCACTCAACCAAAACAGAACACACATTTTTCTCAAGTACATATGAAACATTCTCTACAGTAGACCATATGCTTGGTCATAAAACAAGCCTCAGTAAATTTATAAGGACTGAGCTCATGGAATTAAATAGGGAACAAATAAGAGAAGAGTCTCTGGAGAATTCATAAGTAATGTGGAAATTAAACAAAACACTCCTAAATAATTAATGAATTACAGAAGAAATCAAAAGGGAAATCAGCAGTTGTACCCCTACCTCACTCCATGCACACAACTAACTCAAAATGGATCATAGACCTAACTATAAGAGCTAAAACTAAAACATTCACATAAGACAACAGTCATAAATCTTTATGATCTTGGGTTAGGCAAAACCTCCTCAGATATGACATCAAAAGCACAAGTGTGTAAGAAAAAGATAAATTGAACATAATCAAATTAAAAGGTTTTATGCATCAAAGGTCACTATCAAGTGAGTGAAATGGTAATCCATAAAATTGGAGAAAATATTTAGAAATATATCTGTTAAGTGATTAATTTCAAAATATGAAAAACTTATAACAATTAAAATGTAATAAATGACCCAACTAAAAAATGGACAAAGTGTCTGAATAGACATTTCCCCAAAGAAGATATACAGATCTTCAATAAGCACATGAAAAGATGCTCAGCATAATTAATTATGCAGGAAATGCAAATCAAAACCACGAGATATGACTCCATACCTACTAGGGTGGCTTCAATAAGAAACACTGATCATAATAAGTATTGGTGAGGATGTGGAGACATTGGAATCCTCATGCATTGCTGGTGGGGGGAAAAATGGTAAATCACTTTGGAAACAGTTTGGGAATTCTTCAAAATTTTAAATTTAGTTACAATATGACCCAGTAATTTCAATTCCAGGTATATATCCACGGTAATTAAAACACATGTCCACATAAAAACTTATATATGAATATTCATAGCAATATTATTTAGAACAGGCAAAAAATGGAAACAATCTAAATGTCTATCAACTGATGAATGGTAACCAAATATGGTATATCTATGCAATGAAATATTATTCAGGCAGAAAGGGAATGAAGTGCTGACACATACTACAGCATGGATAAACTTTGAAAAAATGTTAAGTATAAGAAGACAGATATAAAAGACTCTATAGTGTATCATTTGATATACATGAATAGGCAAATTTATAGAGACAGAAGTAGATTAGTGTTTGCCTAGAGCTGTGGGTGGGAGTAGAAAATGGGGGGGGGGTGGCTACTAATGGGTATGTTTTCTCGTGGGAATGACGAATATAATCTAAAATTAGATTATGGTAATGGATACACACAGGTCTATGAATACCCTAAACACAATTGAATTGTACCCTTTAAGTGGGCCAATGGAATGATATGGGGATTATATATTAACTAGAGGCCTGATGCACAAAATTAGTACAAGAGTAGGCATTCCTTCCTCTGGTTGCCAGCATGGGCTTCCCTCTGGCACCTGAGACCTAGGCTTCCTCACAGCCTAGGCTTCCTCACATCATCTGGAAGGTCATTTGGAAGGTCATCCAAAAGGATGTGTGGTCTAAATAGCACATTATGCTTTTATTATTATAGATAAAACTGTTGAAAATTACATCAGTTATTAAATGTTAAGATCTGATTTAGGCTAGTGTTTTTCCTGCGTTGGTGGGTGGAGGAGAGCTTTTCTTCATATAAGATTTATTTCTGGAGTGAGATTCACCTGGAGATGAACTACAGCTACCAATGAACTGTGGCCATTTGGATCTGACACTCCTTTAAGAACCTTGCTCTCTTCTCTCTCTTATATGCAGACACACACACACACACACACACACACACACACACACACAGGGAGGGAGGGAGTCTGGTGCAGAGTAAAAACTACTTTCAGTTATAAAAAGGAGTATTTACTATGTTTGTCTTCTACCAAAATAGAGAGGAGCTGAGAAGCAATAGGAAAACACCTTTTTAAAAAAAATTCTACCACTCCCCATAGTACAAACGTGAGGACCAGCTCTTTGAAAACCCACAAGCAGCATAGGGAAGTCATGTTCCTTTGAGCATGGGGCTCATCTTTGAAATCTTATCCACAGAATTCAAGAGTGCCTTTGGAAAAGCCTGGAAATTAATATATATATATATATATATATATATATATATATATATATATATATATATATTTTATTGATTTTCCACAGAGAGGAAGGGAGAGGGATAGAGAGCTAGAAACGTCGATGAGAGAGAAACATCGACCAGCCGCCTCCTGCACACCCCCTACTGGGGATGTGCCTGTAACCAATGTATATGCCCTTGACCAGAATCAAACCTGGGACCTCTCAGTCCGAAGACCGATGCTCTATCCACTGAGCCAAACCGGTTTCGGCAGCCTAGAAATTTTTAGAAGGTAAAATTCACTTATAGTATCTTTTAGAGATTGTAGGGAGAAAACACACACACACACACACACACACACACACACACACACACACACACCAAGAATGAATGGTCCAGTTATATAATTATCTCGCTGGTATTTTGAGATATTTCATGTGGAGAAAAGGGAACAAAATTTTTTGCACTCCTTAGAAGCCTTTTGTTAGCATCAGTATGTTTCCAGGGAAGAAAGGCCAAGCTTCACGGTGCCTTTCAGAAATTTGGAAATATTGGATGTAGTAAAAAGTAGATATATTTTTGATTAAATGAAAAACTGGGTTTCTTAAAAAAAATAAAAGAAAATTAGAAAATTGAAAATTTGGTATGCACTGTTCATGCCATAGATATTTTAGCTCATGAGCTGATAAAGGTAGAGCATCCCTTATGATCCTCTGGTCCAGGGGCTGCAAATTCAAATGCCAGGCAGATATATTAAATGGCTCATAAAGGCTTGTTATAATATAAAAGGGAACATTTGGGGATGACAGAGAAATGGACACTGTATGTCCTGCCTAGAGGTGGCTGCAGTGGACATATTGAAAGAGAACTTGTGTGACCCTTGTTCTGGTCTGACTCCTGACATTATATATACAAGGGGGTGATCAGAGGCCTTGAGAAGGAAATGACTTCATAGAGTACTGTGTCTTCTTTTTGCACAGTGGAGCTACATGCAAAAATTTCAAGATGGCTCTCAGACTTCCTTGGAAATGAGCCCCTATCCTGCCTTTGGCATTTCAAAACGTCAGGACTCCCAAATGTGCTTTGGAGAGTGGTAGAGTTTTTACACGCAGTATGTTCCCACTGTCTCTCACTTTTCTGGTTTCCTAAGAAAGAACTGTGATGTATATTCTTTTTCTGAATTCAATGTTGTTTTGAGCTTGTGTCTGACTCAGGATGTGTGCTGTGTGTCCATTAAGGGGAGAGAGCATGGTTCCTCCAGGGAACCATGGTAGGAACTAGGGGGAGGGAGCCCCTTTATTTGGTTGGAGGCACCTTTTGGCTTTGGAAAGTGGAAGACAGAAGTGGGAAGAATGAATGGCTCAACATTACCTGGAAAACAGTCCATTTCCTCACAGGAACAGCATATCAATATGTTTTGTGTGCTGGACAATGTGTGGGAAACAGCTTTGATTTTTTTTTTCTTGTAACTGTGCGTGCAATTTCTTAGCATTTTACTTCCGGTAATTGATTAAAGCTTTCCTCTCTCTTCAGTCATTAAATAGTAAAATGCCTGCTGGAGATGAATTGATGGTATTTCTAGGGACTTGCTTAGAGAACTAGGAGTCTCCTTAACTGGTGGAAAAGTTTGTTTTGATCTGTGCTGAATAGACTTGAGTAGCTAATGTTTACTGAGTATTTATTATGTGTCAGGTACCATGTGAGGTGATATATATAAACTATCTCACTTTATCTTCACAGAAACAGTCTGCGATAGGTACTTTCATTAGTCTCATTTTTTGATATTAAAGGCGAGGCTCACAAGCATTAAATAATGTATCCAGGATCACTTACTTAGCACATGGTGGGAAAGGAATTGACTTCCTTGGGCCAGACAATGGGGTCTGAACCCCATTTGACAATCGTTTTTCTTAAAAATGAGAACCTTTAAGTCCTTATGTAATTGCAGGTAGATGTTGGCTTTCATGATTATAGGTGTGTTCTCAGGGACTCAAACCCCATATCTGGTGTATTTTGGTCTTTTCAAAGAGCATCTGTATGGCTGGGCCCATCTGTACGGCTGGGCTTAATATATTTCTGTCCAGCACTAAAGACAATGTACTTCCATCACTGTCTTAGCCTCCTTTGAACCCCTACCTTCACCCAGAAAGGAGCATTTCCATAAAGTTGTTTTAAAATGACAGCAGTGTGCACTGGGAGACTGCATTCCTGTGGTTAAAAATGTAAGTGAGGGTCAAAACCGGTTTGGCTCAGTGGTAGAGTGTCAGCCTGTGGACTGAAAGGTCCCAGGTTCGATTCCAGTCAATGGCATGTACCTTGGTTGCAGACACATCCCCAGTAGGGGGTGTGCAGGAGGCAGCTGGTCGATGTTTTTCTCTCATCGATGTTTCTAGCTCTCTATCCCTCTCCCTTCCTCTCTGTAAGAAATCAATAAAATATATATTAACAAAAGAAAAAAGAAAATGTAAGCGAGGAAGAGAACATTTGGGCTGCCAGGGCCTCCTTCACCACTCGCCTATAAAGTAGAAAGGGAATGTTTGGAATACTTTTCAGAATCATATGAGGAACCTGAGAGACATGGTTGAGAAAGAACTCCATGAGGCCCGTGCAATTCAGTCAAGCACTACGCTAGATGCTTTACATACAGATCTCAGTCAGTCCTCATAGTAACCTTGTTGAGTCGACATCCCCGTTTCACCATTGAGGAAATAGAGACTTCAGAAGCAAGTTGGGGGTTGATATCCCACTAGCATATACCAGGTGCACTGGTGCAGCAGAACAGCCGGGGTCCTTCTGATTGGCTGGTACCTATTTTATTTAGAGTAAAGAAAGTTAACTGTAGTACTACCAAACCTCACTGGCTTTGACTAGTAAAAATGTATTCCTTTCTTAGCCAATGACCAGGTTAGGGTGAGCCAGACATTCCTGCTATCCAAGGACACTGGCTCAGCCTGGAAGCCTTCTGCTTGATCCTCTAGATGTAGATGACAGAGAGGAAGAGAAAGAACATGGAGACCCTTCCAGGGAGGTTTTTATGGGCCAGGACTAGAAGTGGAGCATGTAATTTCCACCATATTTTACTGGCAGGAACTTAGTCATGTGGCACCCCCTGACTGCAAAGGAAGCTGGGAAATGTAGTCTGGCTGATTGCCCAGGAGGAAAGGAAACGAGTTTTAGTGAACACAAAGCAGTCTCTGCCACATGAACATGCTCTACTGGTTGTTGTGTATTGGAGTTCTAGGTTAACTCAGAAAGCCAGCCTATAGATCTGGATGTTTTGGAGCTTCTCTCATTTTCCTCTAATGGCGGGATCAAATTCTGTGGGTGCTGCACGTGACCATGTGGTCTTTGCCTTCTTGGGTCTCCTCATGTAGATGTTGAGTCACCGTCCCTGTTTCATCAGTGCCCTGCCCTGTGCCCTTTCCTGCACTATTTGGGCTGTGGATCTGAGAGTATATTGTTGGGAATTTGGGGGAGAAACCAACTCAGGGCAGGTCTTTAAGGCTCCCAGCTTATGTGGTGCTCAGTTGCTATGCTGGGAGTCAGAGACGATGGACCAACTGTGTCACTCAAACTGTGTCACTCTACCCAGCTGAGCTCGGGTTGTCATTAGCATTCAGCAAAGCTCTGAGTTTTGTACAAATCAGCTGTTTAGGGATTTCAAAAACAACAACGGCTGAATGTCTCTCTTGGTTGAAGCTCCTATGAGTGTCCATGCTGACTGGACAGCAAAAGGGGAGCCATGGTATAGTGTTTTCTTTTGGGGGCAGAGTTAGGAGTCATTTTCAGCAATGTAGCTAAATGTTACGATGCTCTTGGAATGTGGGCATATCCTATCTTTGGCAAAGGGCATGGCTTGCTCCTTTTTAGAGCTCCAGACCTTGCTTATTTGAAGGAGCCAGAAGGAGCTATTGGTTTCCTAAGTGTGCTTGTCCCCTGGAAAAAATGCCGGATTTACCATCTATTCCCACATTTTTACACTGGTCCTTAACAGGAGTCTCAAGTTGCAGAGGGACTCTCTTCCTTCAAGCCTCTCTCTCTCCACTCTCATGGGGACTCTCAGGAGAGGGACTCACAGCTAAAAATCAGTTCAAATGCTTTATCCCTTTACTCAGGGCTTCGTCATCGCTTTCTTGTGTTTTATCACTTGGGAAGGTGATTCCACACATGCAGTCCCCCCAAAACAAAGGCTCGGTGTACCATGCCAGTTTTGACTCCAGTCACTTTGGTCACTGGTGTAGCAGATCCCACTTCCTCAGGTCTGGGCAGAAACAGGCCTTGGAAGTAAAGAGTCCTCATGGGCATTGCCTGTTGGATGGTGATTAAGTGGGCGCTGAGAATTTCCCTAGTTCCAGGTGTCAGGGAGTTTGAGACAAAAAACATCTGTTCTCATCTAAAGGGAGAGTGGCAAACTACAAATCACAAGTCACTCTCAATAAATCCTGGAGCTGGGGTTTGAGATCAAGAGTGCAATCTGTTTGCCCAAGTGCATAGGGTATTTGCAGTATTTTCTTTGAATATCAAAAACAGAATTAAATTTCTCCAGAGCCCAGAGCTGACCCAGATGAATCTCTTCTTGCTTCATGGCATCTGCCGGATTTGGGGAAAGAATATGGGATTGAGCTGATGCTGAATGATAGGGATAAAAGAATATTATTGCTAAGCCCAGCATCTGCCTGATCCAGGGAGAGAATTCATAGGCAGAGGTAAGAATTGACCCACCTGGCAGGAATCAAGGCATAACTAACCTTCCTCCCTCTCTCCTTCCCTCCCTCCCCTTCTTCCCTCTCCTTCCTTCCCTCCTTCCTTCCTTCCTTCCTTCCTTCCTTCCTTCCTTCCTTCCTTCCTTCCTTCCTTCCTCTACCTATCCATGTATCCATTGACTTGGTCAACTGACAGTGCCAGATTCTATGCTAGGGACATGTAGTGCCTGCCTACAGGTTCATAGACCAATATGGGTGGAGACATGGACAGATGTAATCCAGTCCCCAGGTAGAATGTGTTAAGTGCCATAAGAGAGGGACCAACAGGAATGCGTGATGGAAGATCAGCAGTGGGTGAACTCTCTTCCAGGTGAGCAGATGTGTGAGTAGGTTTGGGAATTTTCATGGAGAAAGGGGTATCTGAACGGATTAGTGAAAGATGGGTTGGAATTTAACTACAAAAGGTTGGGGAAATGGGTTAAGAGCCTCAAGGCATAAGGATCTATATGTATAAAGATGTAGAAGTTAGGAATGAAAATGGAGATCTGTGAAATGCCTCACCTATAGTCAGTTAGTGGAGATATACCACTCTCAGTGAATTAGAGGAAAGGCTTTCTCCGTCTCTCCCTCTCTTTCACCTCAGACTTCAGCATTTTGGATACATATTAATCGTTGGGACCATGAAGAGGTCTTTGAAATGGGAGGGGAGGGAGGGAGGGGCAAGGGTGGGTGTGGCTTCACCTTGCCTTCACCAGTCTCTGACTTTCTCCTCTTTCATTGTGAGCACCTACCAGGGAAAATCAAAGGGAAACATTGCCCATTACTTTTCCTTATTCCAGGTTGGTTTTGATGTTGATGACTGGCCTTACTCCACTAGGATAAAACTTCTGGAACAGAATTTGTGAGGACATTAGATTTTAAAATCCCAGCGTTTCCCACTTTGGACTATTTCCTCTGTGTGACCGTGGCTGGTCTTGTAGGGCTCGGTCTGGAGCTCTGGTTCAGGGAGCAGGCTGAGCACCAGGGAGCTCCTTCCTAGACCCCGGCTTAGGTGTGGTTGCTGCTCATTCCCATCTCACAGAGAAGCTGTAAGTCCCACCAGCCCCCTCTTGCAGCTCTCCTTGATTTGGCATATAACTCATTCTTCAGAGGCGAGCATGCTTGGCTGATAGGGTCCATCTACCTGGCATAGTGACTTGGGCATCATGGTGTTTCCAGCCAGTGTTCATCCCTCTGGAATGTTGTTCCCACGTTACATGTCTCAAGTTATATCCAAGTTTTCTCAGCCTTTAGGGAGTGAGGCAAGGGAGGTTGGTACTCAGAGCTTTGTGTCACTGATAATGGCATTTGGCAGTTCCAATAAAAACAGATCCTGGCTACAGCACTTCCTAGCAGGGTGCTAGAGATGCCCTAATGTGACTGATAGTAACTGTTTAGTTGCTGTTCCTTGAGGGAGGTTGGAGTACTGAGGGAGGGGCCAGGATAGTGGGTGGTAGTGGTGGGAGATTATCTCTGAAGTGACTCAGGACTGTAACTGTTTACCCAATGGTAAGACATTGTTTTAGTATTGTAAGAACTGATATGGCGAGACCAGTCTATACCAGCTAAATGCCAACCCTGAAACATATTATTTTATCAACCTCACTCTGACTATTGACAACCCAAGCGGAAAGGTCCCAGTTGGCTTCTGCTTGTCAATTAGGGAAGATCTTACCATTGGGACTTGGAGGAGGCTGAGCCTGAGTCTTATGGATACTGGGCCCCGAACAAGTATAATTTACTATCTTCTAACAATAATTTAAACGTGTTATTTTCAAGTATTTTGATTACACGGCTCCTTTATTCTCTTAAAAAAATTATTGAGGACCCCAAAGACCTTTGGTTCATGTAAATTACATCTATCAATATTTACCACATTATAAATGTAAACATAAAAATTTAAAAATAACTATTAACTTATTTTCCAATGACAATAATAAACCCAATTCTATTTCAGCATAAATTACATTTTTTAAATGGAAAAAAAATCGTTTCTACAACAAAACATGCTTTATGGAGATGAGTTGCACTGTTTCGTATTCCTCACAAATAACTCTAATGCCTGGCTTGGTAGAAGAAAGCTGGAATCTCATATCTGCTTCTTGTGTTCACTCTGCTGCAGTATGTTATTGTCCTTGTAGTATAAGAACATTCTTCCCATGGCTATGTAGATGGAAAAGGGGGGAGTAATTTAATAGCATTTTCAGATCATCGTGATATTCTCCTTTGATGCTATGCCCAAACTGGACAAATGGTAAGTTTTTAGAGGCTGGTTGCCATGTAGAATATGAAACTGTACCAATAAACTTTTGTACCTATTACATCAAAATCCCCTGATCTGTCTTGTACTTTCATTCTTCTATCTTCTACCCAGAAAGTGTGATTCTGTCACACATTCACTGTGCACTTGGAAAAGATAGGCTCACTGACTTATGGGATCTAAATGTTGATAGATTTTATCATCCAGTATCAATAATTACCTTTGCTAATATTACTATTGATCTCATCAGAAGTCTATGGGGAAAATATTAAGCTCCTGGTGGTGGATGCAAGTTTTCCAAAATTCTAATTTTTGCTTAAGAGCTTACATTTTTTTTTTTAATCATTGGGAAAAATGCCCTCAGAAATGTTTCTTGAATTGACAAGCTCAGGTGTTTTATTTATGACAAAAGCCTGACAAATTCCTGACTTGGAATAACTGGTCTGTCAGTCAGTTGCTCTTTCAAGTAAAAAGAATGTTCTGTGAAAAAAGTGGCCAGTTCAGCTCGAACGTCAAACACACAAGTGCTTTTTCCTCTAGACGACCATCACACTTTAAACGGCAGCAGAAGTGCTTAATGGGTGTGCTTGTTACAGATATTGCAGAATAATAGGAATAGTTTCTCTATGGCTCATTGGTTTTGCTTGTTTGTACTCCGACTGCCCAGGAATCTCAAGGAGAAACGACTCTGTGGGTGCTTCACGCTACACAGGCCTCCCGTCGGCCTGTGTGTTCAGTGCTCCTCGGCACCCTGCCCACCCATTCAGGCCACGTGAGATGCCCTGGAGCACAGGAACCGCTCCTCTCGTGGCATCTGCCATCATTTCCCTCCGTCGGTAACCTGATGTCTCCAAGGTTCATGTTTACTTTGATTTATTTTCTTAAGAGTGTAAAATACAAGCTGCCTCCTTGTGTTTGTGTGTTGTTTTCTTTCCTGAACATAACTTCCAGGACTTTCCTGGCACAGCACTGTGTCTACCCTGGAGCTTCCTGTCCCTAACTGTTGGAAGGACACTTCGCTTTAATTTTATTGCCTCTAGTCACTTGTCCTGCCTTTTAGAACCAAGTTCCTGGAATTCAAGGGGCCACTTCTCTTACTTCCCCCTTTGGCTACTCTATGTGTGTCCTCTCTTCTCCTCTCTGCCTGATGATACTCTTCAAGACTTAAATGGTGTCTAGCCAGCCAGCGCATGCTGCCATTTCTTTCTTTGGTCCTCACGAGAATTTGGTTCATCTCGATTTCGCTGTGTGACCCTGTGCTTTCCTTTTGTGGAGAGGTGACTTACCCCGGACCAAAATTCACTCACTAGTACTTGGGTCCTGTATGGATGCCGAGACTATATATACTTCTTGGAGATTGGACTATGCCTGGGACAACTTTATTTCTCCCCCATCCCCAACCCCCGGTCCCGCTAACACCTGGTACAATGTGAGGATTCAACCACCGCTGACTGATAGCGTGTAAGCTGCCAGTTTGGTTTTGGCTTTGCTAAAGGAGCCGAAGATTTCCACATTTTTCATCTCCACACATGGTGTGTCCCTTCAGAACAAGTGACACCTCTATGGACCTCTGGTCTTTGGATGTTCTGCCTTTGGGGAATGAGATGTAAATGTGTCCTTTGCTGGTGCCAGGTGGAGAGAATTTAGTTGTTACAACCTTTTTCATTTATTGATTAAATTCAGCTTTCATGTGCTTCTCAGCCAAAAAACAGGAGCTAGCAACCTTTTCACCCTCTGAATTTTATTTTGGCCCATGGATTCTGAACGTGTGCATTTAGTCATTCATTCTAAATATGCTAATGGTGCACCTACTATGTACTAGGCACTGTGTGAAATGCTCTGGAGAATTCAGAGGCACGGAGTAGGTCGTCATCTATCAGGGGATGTGATATATGTGCACAGAGAATGATCATCCAGGAGGCAGGTGCCAGGAGAAAGAACCCAAGAGATGCATAGAGGAATTGGCTGTATCTTCCCTGACCACTAATCAGGTGGGAGACCCATATCTCAAGCCTGGGTCTGTGTTGGTTTGGAAAAATTCTCTCATATAGTGACAAATTGAGCGCAACTTCTCAGGAAAGAATTGGAAAGTAACATGTCCTCTGTGTCCCCCATGGCTTTCTCAGAAGAGCGAGTGAACGCCATTTCTGAGGCGTGTGCAGGCAGGACTTAAAGAGAGGCCAGTGCCTTCCAGGCTGGGATATCAGATAACTTGGGGGATAAGATGGTTCAGGTTATCCCAGACCCTTCCTCCTGCAGGTCCATGGTGGCTGCATGTGCAGAAGGTGTGTGGCTGGGATGAGGGTGGGGGAGGTGGTGCGGTACAGCTGATGGGTGTGCATGTGTGTGTGTGTGTGTGTGTGTGTGTGTGTCTGTTCTCCACTTAGCAGCCAAAGTAGTCTTATAAAAACACAGTCACTTCAGGGCACTCTTCTTAAAGTGCTGTGATAGTTATTCATTATACAAAGAATAGATTGCACCTCCTTTAACAGCGCCTGCAAGGCTGGATCAGCGCGTTTCTGCTAGGTTGGGCTGTAGTAACATGGCGAAGGCTTTCGTCCCCAAAGCTGTACTTGTCACCTACATGCAGTGTCAGCCCTGCTTCACAGGCCGTTTTCATTCCGGGATCGAGGCTGAGGCAGCAGCCATGCCTGAACATCACACTGGCTCTCAGAGCTTCAGTTCAAGGTGCTGGACATCACTTCTGCTCATACAATTCCCCTGGCCCATGCAGGTGGGACAGCCGCTCCCTGTGGGGCCAGGCATGTAGTCCCCGGTGCATAGCACTGCAGGTCAGGTCACAGGGCAATAGATGAGCATGTTTCATCCCTTTACAGGAAGGAGCAAATGCACCCCCGTCCCCCACCCCGCAATGCCTTTTGCTCTCTGGTCCTGCCCCTGCCCCATCCTCCTCTCCACCACTATCTTGGGCCTCTCACTCAAACACACCAGCTCAGGGCCTCTGCCCAGAATGCCCGGTTCTTTGCAAGGTTCCTTGTCACTTCATTCAGTCCCCTGCTCAGATCTCAGCTCCTCAGAGATGCCTTTTCTGACGACTGTCCTCCTCTTTGCCACTGCCTCTGCTTTGTTTTCCTTTGTACACACACAGACACCTGAGATACGTGCTCTGTCTGCTCATTTTGTTGTCTTTCTCCTCCAGTAGACTTAACTGTAATGAGGGCAGGGACTTGGTCCTGTTCTTCTTGGCATCTCTTGTACTGCATGTCTGACATTTGGTGGGCTTTCAATTATACATGTGGAGAGAATGGCTGCTCGCCCACAGGATAATCAAGGCAGTCCTAAAGTAGACACACTTCTCGCCTATGGGGGCCCAGGGTAGCAGCCCTTTGGGGAATCAGCACAAGCCTCCAACCAGTCTGGATGCTCCTGACCTGCCGAGCATGCAACAGCCACATGCACCCTTTTTAGGTGCCTCTACGGGAACTTCCCCTTCATCTGCTACTCTACACAGAGGGGTTAGATGGATCCAGCCATTATAAAGCATCCAATCAGCAGCAGCCCCTGTTGAATTAACAAGGAGCTGCCCCTTCTGCATCCCTGCTCAGTGTGACTGCAGTAGATGACCTCAGCTTGTGGCTGGGGTCGGGTCAGTGTTAGGGGGAGGCGGAGAGGGGAGGGGGAGAGGCTGGCTCTTCCCCATATGCACATCCAGTTTTAGCTGGGATCACAGCTGCTCCTGTCTCTGCTTGCATCACTGTTCAGATCAGAAGTAGCAGGGAAGTCAGCAGCTATTATAGATGGGCAAGGAAAGCAGAACGTCCTGGTGGGCACCCCCAGAAGGCATGAATTACACATGACCAGCACCTGGCTCCATTCAGAAGCCATTTGCACCCAGACGAAAAAGGAATTTGTCACATCAGTCAGACCCAGTGAGACGTACCAGTTCTCAGAATCCAGGGAACATCCAGAAAGCCAGCCCCACTTGGGTCCTGTCTCTTGTCCTGTATCTGCTCCCTCTGCCCCGTGCTCATACTCAGGCCGCATCAGAGTGGGCTGTGCTCCCCAGGTCCCCACCTCTAGCTTGGCCCCACCCCTCAGGCCTCAGGGCACTTCTGTCCTGTGTCTTTGAACAATTTAGGAAAGATGAGGCCTTTCCAGCTGTGGCAGCTGGAGCTCAGCAAGCCTGCTTCTCTTGGGACGCCAGCAAATAGACTAAGCTCATGTAGCACATAAATTGCCCTCATCAGCACAGTCACTGTCTCTCTCTCCAAGGACCACAGGAAGCTGCAAAGCAGGCTTCATTGTGGCACTAATCCTTGGTGTCGTTTTGCTGGGATGGCCTTGTGCTGGAGGGAGGGAAAGGTCACAGAAACCCCAATGTGATCTTTTCTATGTGATTGTCCCGTCCAGGGTAGGATGGAAGTACGTCCTGGTCTTGTGTTCACAGACTGCCCTTGGAGATGTTTGTCAGCCTGTAGAGAGGCACTCACCCTCGACCCTCATTCCTGCTGAGCCTAGGAGTGAGTTAGGTCCACATTAGGTCAACGGAGAGACAGCTCTGATATTGGGTGGTGGTAGGTGGGGACAGGGCTGATGGACACTGAAACATGTTGGACACAGTGCAGGCTCTTTGTATTGGCTTGTTGGGTGTTTTGTTTGGACAGTGCCCATCCTATTCTACTATTAAATATTTTGCATATTACTCTTGTGTGGAGGTCTCATCGATCTGTAACTTCCAGTGACTGAACTGCCTGGCCATAGAACTGCTAGAATTTATGCTTGAAAAATGAGTAGGAGACCAACTGGTGTGGCTCTGACCCACGAACCAGGAAGTCGTGGTTTGATTCCCTATCAGAGCACATGCCCAGGTTTCAGACTCAATCCCCAGTAGAGAGCATGCAGGAGGCAGCCTAACAATGATTCTCTCTCATCATTGAGATTTCTCTCTTTCTCTCTCTCTCTCTCTTTCAAAATAAAGAAAACATAATTAAGAAAAACTGAATAAGAGTTCAGTACCAGAATGTTGAAGGGAAGGATTCCAAGTTGAGGGAACAGCTTGAGCAAAGGCCCAAAGGCATGAGAAAGCCTGAACTATTTAGAGGTTAACATCTTGGGGACAATTTTATGAATGCCTTTGGTAAGGAGAATCCAGAGGTAGGCCTCAGGGTGGAGAAGGAACAGGATGGCACCTTCCTCAGACTTTAGGATCAGAAACAGGTGAGATTTGCCCTGGGCCTGCCAAGGTACTCTCTCAAAGGTCTTTCACTGTTGTTGGGGACAGTTTAGGAAACCTGGAACCAGACACTGATGTGACATATCAAAAACTCACGAGGTGAGTTAGTGATAAAGTCAGAGTTTATCTGATTGTTGAATATTGGCCTCCATTTTACAGAGATATCTCTTTTCCATCCATCCATTCATCCTCGGTCTCTTTATTCCCAATCCACTTACTCTCTCTTTTGCTTTGTTGTTCAAAGTTGAGTGATACAGAATTGTCCATCTTCCAAACTCCCTCCATCCTGACCTTCCTTTCATTCCTGTAGGAAACCCATCACAAAGAGGGTGTGGGAAGCACCTTTTTGCTGAGTTCTCAGGTCCTCGGAAGCCATTTTCAGGTGAAGTTATTGAATCACATCTCAGCTATGAGCTGGGTTCCGACCCAGGGTACTGAAGCTACGTCCTGACAACCTCCTTCCACAGCGCTCCCAGAATGCTCTCCTCACTGAAACAGAGTTAAATGCAGGAATTAGTTCTTGAGCATTACAGGGCTTAGCACATTGATTTATAAAATCACCCATTGGCATGGCTTCAGACACACAGGAATGGGCTTACAAGTTGATTTAGAAGGAGACATATTATCAATGAATCCGAATCACACAGCTTTTTCATTGCCCTTCCCACATTGAAACTCTGGGTGTCAATTCCAAAGCCCTCATCTAATCTTCCTGGTGTCTGATTATGTCCTATGAGGCCATGGGGAGCTTGAGAGTGATGGGTAAGGGTAGGGAAAGAGACCTTAGCTCAACCCCACCTTTCACCACAGTGGCTCTGTTCTACCTATATTTTAGGTTGGCACATATCTCATAATTAAAACAAGTTTGGAAATCATTGGAGTGAGCAAGCCACTCCAATATAGCCTGTCCAAGTAGCCTGCTGCCTGTTTCCTGTAAGCCCTGCTCCAGCCTGGAGAGATGGTGGCAGCTGGACAGCGACTCAGCACTCACTAGAGCCAGCTGTGGGCAGACCAGGGTGGCCCTATGCCTTGGCAGCAGGACAGGATGCTTCCCATCACTACCATTTGGCTAAACATATGCCCAGACTTACATTAACCCCCCACCCCCTGCCCCGACTCACCCCATTTGGATAGTCTGTCCAAAGCCAGGTTCCAGCCAGCCACCCCTGTGTGTCTGCTGGGATGCCACTGGGAAGGAAACTCAAGTTGCCCTCCTGGCTGGGTACAGATCTGGAAGTGGCCTGTCATTTTCCCAGCTGTCCAGTGGTGTTATCCTTCCTTCCTTCCTTCCTTCCTTCCTTCCTTCCTTCCTTCCTTCCTTCCTGAGGCCCAGGGCAGAGAGAGGTCACTCCATCCTTTTTGGATCTCCAGGGAGCCAGTTGGTCCAAGCCTCAAGTTCTTTGCTGTTGACATACCCTTTCAATTTCCAAGAAGGCACAAAGCATCAGAAGGCTAATTTTAGGAAACAGATGGTAGGGAAAGGTAGGTTTGGGATTGTACTTTGTCTTCTTCCCCCTCATCATTGCCTTTGCGTATGCAGCAGGAGTCCGAGGAGAAGGTGGGTAGTAAGGAGATGGCAGTGCCCATTTGTCCTGCCCACGGGAGGCCAGACCTGCCTGCAACCTGCTCCCCTGGCTCCCCCTGGCCCTCCGACTCCAGGAGATGTGGTCTCTTCCTGAGACACCTAGTTGCTTTGTCTCTCTCTTCTTTTCTAAAAAGCCAGTCAATAAATCCATCTTGGCAAAGGGAAGAATAAAAGCGAAACCTCTTCTGAATTGGCTCAAGGCCATTGCACATATTACCAGGTGCATTCAAGCTGCAATGTACTTTTTAATTAAAGTTCTTTCCTCCTCCCAGAAAGCTGAACATTGGCCAGTGTTTTCTCACCTGGAAAAGGTGTATTGGGGAGCAGTTACAAGGAGAAAGCGAGGAGATCATTTGGCTTATTGAGCTAGATTCCCCTCCCCTCTTTTTATTCCTTTTGGTTCCTCCTGGCAGGTTTTAGCTTGTTCTTAGCCAGTGGCCTGCAGGGGGTCTTCCCAGGATCCTTGTACAAACTCCATGGCTGCTAGGGTATTCTTGGCTTATTCCTCCCCCAGACCCTGATTCTGTGGCCTAGGGACCCAAGTCAACATGGGCATGAAAGCCTTACCTAGAGCAGGCTCTCAGGCGGAGTTCACAGCACCTTCCCTTTAGTGCCTATTGGCGAGGCCACGGGAAGGCCACATCCTGAGGGTTAAGGCCTTGCTTGCTTCTCCTCCTCCCAAATTGCCACAGGGTTTCCTCTCATTTTATAGGGTAGTTTCCTGCTCCTTTGAAGCCTTAATTATCCCAGTACCACCCAGGCCATGTTTTCTTGCTTTCGGTTAAGCAATTCTGAAACCTGGAATCTTCCTAACAAAGACACTCTTTCTTGGGCTGGGGGGGGGGGGGGAGAGGGAGTAGCTGAGAATTTGTCTGTATCCCCTTTCTACTAAGTAAAGGTTCCATCTACCTGCCCCAAAACGTTTAGCACCTCCTGATTCTGTGAGCTCCATTTAGAACCCCTGGGTCAGAGGGGAGAGAGAAGGCATGCACTCTTTACCAGTGACACTGTATCTAATGAAACAGAAACTGGAGGGGACAGGGTCTTTTCCCTTTTGGGGGTGTGTGAATGGTTTCCTTTTCTGGCACTTAGTAGTCTTCACTCATAAGATGCCTGGCATTTTCCAGACCGTGGACACGGGAGGGTCAGAGGGCACCTGCCCTGGAGTAGGACTGGATGAGCAGAGTTGCCCCTGTCTGGGCTAAGCTGCATTCTGTGGTCTAGGGTAATGGGTGGTCCAGTGACTCCCACAGTGGTCTCCATGAGGTGTGAAGTTGATGGTAATAATCAGAATAATGGCTAACATTACTGTGTCCTTGGTATGGGCCAGGTACTTGCTGAGTACAACACATCTGTCATTTCATTTACTCCCCATCACTGCCCTCTGAAGTAAATATCATCATTCCCATTGTATAGATGAGAAAACTGAGGGCAGGCCACACAGCCAGTCAGTACTGCAGATATGTGGTCTTGCATCAAGGCAAGAGGCTGGCAGTCTGAGGGGCTACAAAGGTAGCTTGACAACTGTTGAAGTTTGAGTTTTGGTTTCTGTCTATAGAAGGGATAGCCCTAACACCCAGCCAACAGTGGTCCTGGGCCAGGGTCTTTCCCTGGAGGGGTAGCGAAGGTTTGCCCTCAGCTAGCAACACACACACACATACACCCACCCACCCACCCACACACACACCTTGTTCCATCTCTGGAACTAATGGTGTACAGTCACACTGTGACAACTGGGGCTCAGGCTGTGGCCAATGGAGAGATATTTGCTTTGTGCAACAGCAAATAAAAATTTTAAAAAATTATTATTTGGTTTTCAGTTTACAAAGCACATTATCATCCTTAGGTAATTTGGAACTCATACCCAGAGCCCTGACCACATTAGTAACATGTGTTAACCCAGCTAAGGGAGCAGGGCCAGACCCTAGCTTGGGCTTCTGACTTGGGCGGGCATGGGGTTGAATCAGCCCCACTGCCTTCTAGCTGTGTGAACCTAGGCAAACTATTTGATCTCTTGGAGTCTCAGTTTCTCGGTATGTTAAATGGGATAGTAACTCTTCTTCTATGGTCTTAAAAGGGGGGTCATACAATAGAGTGGCTAATATAACACAGAACATGTGCTTGCACATTGTAGAACATGTCAGTGAATGTTAATACTTCTTCCTCCTCCTCCTCCTCCCTTCCCATGCCCTGCCCCTCTATCCTTTCTTCTCACTACATCTGGTAAAGCAACATCTTGAGGGTGATCTCTTTGGGAAAATTTATTGGGATTATGTGATGTTCTATCGTTCAGATTTTTCTCTTACTTGTTCTAAACCCAAGTCATGAAGCCAGGATGAGGCTGTGCGTGGAACCACAGTTTGGTGAGCAGTGAGGGGAGTTCTGACCAGAGACCGGGAATCAGTTCCCCGGAACCTGGCCAGATGCAGTCACAGCGGGAGCTCAGGCTAGAGAAGGGCAACACATTCTCTTACCCGCCTGGGCTTTAATACATGTCAGGCTGCCTTGCCTTCCAGAGACAAACAGAATATTGATAGCCAGGTGGTTCAACAGAAGCGCCTGAAACCCTGGCTCTGTCTCTTTCTGGGTGACCCTGGGTTAGTTATTGCACCTCTCTGAACCACGGTTTCCTCTGATGTGGAATGTGGGTCAGGTCACCTGCAGTAGCAGGCACACTATGTTCCTAATGAATATGGATATTACTTTCAACGTTTGAGGTTGATTTCACATTTCCTCCTCAAAGGAGTGACCATAATGATAATTTGTTTGCTCTAGAATGGTTGGTGACTTACAAATGGAGTCCCTTACTTAGCTGAGTGGCTTTCTTTCCTTCCCTCCCTCCTCTCCCCTCTTTCTTCCTCTCATTCTCCCTCCCTCCCATCGTTTCATAGCATCTGCTGTTGGCAAGACACACTGTGCTGGAGCTGGGGAGGATATGGGGAGGGATAAAGTTTCCACACTTGAGGAGCTCAGTGCTTCATGGAGAAGATTACACAGGGCGTAAATTCCAAGATATGAGAGGCTGAGCCAGGGATGGCGAGTGGCTCTGGATTAGGGAAAGGTGACTTGGAGACTCCACAGAGACCATGAATGACCATTCAGTGACTCGTTTCATCATTGGCTTCTACCCTCCGATGCCGTACCAGGAATTAATGGTATTCATAGTAAAGAGTGTGGACCTGGACACCAGGCTAGCTTAAATAAGCCTCTCTTAAATGTTAGATTTATGATGCATTTTTAAAATAATAGCAGCGGTAACTAGACTGGGCACATGCTAAATAGATGAACCTAAATGTTTAAAGAAACCTGGTCCAGGAACGCCAGTGAGAAACACCTCATGATAAATCATGGCTATTAATTTGCGTGCTTTGGGTCTGCCAGGCTGGAACAAACAATTCTTTAGCCTCCCGGGAGTGTTGAGCAACAAGCCTTTATGACCATCCCGACTAATTTACACTAATGCTTCTGTTCGTCCTTGCTTTCTGAACACGACTCCTTTGCTGAGAGAAATGTTGTGTTGGCACCATCTGTTTTGCGTGGCTCTCCTGCTCGTCCTGCAGAAGGAATTTCCTTTTGACATTGGCTCCTGCCTGCGACCAGAGTGCCTTTCGCCATCTAGGACAGTGGTCGATGCTGGTGGGACTTCTCATGACATGGAACAGACTTTGACCCTACATAAACCTCCTGTGACATTCCAGTGGCCACGATGCTGTGGGTGAAAGGCCAGTCAGAGCCAGGACTGACTGGCTTCTCCCGGAGGCTGTATCAGGTGGGCTTAGCCAGAACTTGGGTTAGGAATTGAGGGAGGATCTTGTGTCTGTCCTCACTTCTAGTGATTTGCTCTCCGAGTCTAAAGCTTTGTTCACAGCAGCTCCTTGTTCGCCATCAGCCTTTTGCAGACACAAGTGAGTGTGTCTTCCTAGGGAGACCAAGGTTGCTGGGGAGATGTGGGGGCCGAATAGTGCTCCCACCTCCCTCATTACCTTCTCCTTCCCAGAGCTTCAGGCTCTGGCTCTGTAACATGGGATCTAACCCCAGGCTGGCATGGTTGTGGTGAACAGTAATGATATCATCTATGAGAAGTACCCAGTACTAAGCAGTACTTGGTTACTTGTGACTTTTCATCTTGGCCTGACCCTCTGAGGTGGGCACACAGACCTTAGGTAAGGCTGAAACCCCTTCCAACCAGTCTTCTCGCTGTCGTGCAGGGCTCTCTGGGGAATGCTCTGGCCCCTCTGAGTCATGTCCTGTGTCCACTGTTTGCTGGCCCTGGAGAACAGGCAAAGGAAAATCCTGTGAGGGTAAAAAATAAAGGTAACTTGAAAGGGTTTTGTGTAGCCTTGGTACTCAATACATGGCAGAACTGTCTCCTCTTTGTCAAATGTATGAGCTTAAGGGGCTGTTGTGTTAAGAATTCCTCTCCATGGTTTGCCTTCTGGCCTGGTGAACTCAAAATGGCCACCTGGGCTGCAGTTAGAGTTGTTGCTGTCATTGTGTTCCCTTCTTTCTTGTCAGCAAAAACCGGTGCCTGCTTCCGCACCCCTGGCAGCTGGCAGGGAGGTCGGGTCACCCCAGGGCCATCTGTTCCCTGTCCTCCTGCAGAAGGGCATCGGCTGACCATGTTCAATGTCAAGGCTTCTCCTGTCCCATCCCTCAGCTCAGACCTCACGACCTAATGCTGTCAGTGTAGGACGGGCAGGAAGCCTGCGGGCAGAGCCGCTGTCTCACACATGCACCGCTTGCTGGGCTCCATGGGGGAGGCCCGAGAGGAGCCTGGGCCCTGGACTGAGGCCGAACTTATGTCCCCAGCTCAGCAACTTTTTTGGACAAGTCACCTAGCCTCTCTGTGCCTCAGTTACCCATCTTTAAGACAGAGGTAACGACCCTGGCTGGTGTGTTCCAATGGTTGGAGCCTTGGCCTGTGCACCAGAGGGTCTCCGGTTTAAATCCCTGTCAAGGGCACATATGTACTGGGCTTCAGGTTTGATCCTTGCTCCCTCTGTCTCTCTCACATGGATGCTTTTCTCTCTCTGTCTGTCCCTCTCACCCCTCCCTTTCACTCTCTCTCTAAAAAAAACAATGGAAAGATATCCACAATCCTCGTCCATCGTGCCTGGCATATAGTCAGTAATTAATGAATGTTAGTTATTTTATTATTTTATTCATATCGTTTGTCTTGACCCTATGAGCTACCCAAAGGCCAAGCAGGGTGTACTCCTTTTCTGGATGAGGAAACTGATGCTGAGATGTTCCATGCTCAAGGATCTCACAGGAAGGAGTGGCTAAGCCTGGATCTCTGCAATACACGGCATGACAAGAGTATCTATACCACTACTTGATGACAGTGTCCAAACACTGCTCTACAGGCCTGCTTATATGGGGAATACAGGTTCTTGGGCCCCTCCTCAAATCTGCTGAGTCCATCTCTATCGGTGGAGCCTGGAAATTTATATTGCAAAGTGACTTCCAAGGGATTCCCTCTGATGCCCAGTCAGTGTTAGGGTCACAGTCATCCCAAGACAGACAGATGGACAGGGCAGGGACCCCAAAATGAACAAATACCTTCACCGTGTGCAGCCCAGGAAAACATGCCATCCACAGGTTAAGTGGAAACTTGTGGAGATGTAGGTGAAGAAAATGATCATTTTACCACACACCCATTCCCCCCCCCCCCCCCCCCCGTCATTGGATTTCTTTCCAGATTGAGTAACCTCATTAGGTATTATGGGCTCTGTGGAGAAAGTTCATTGTAACTGAATTGAACCATTCTTTGTTAAGATATTATGTTTGGCCTGCACACAGTTAATTGACAAGAGGTTGCCAAAGCCAACAAATTCAGTTGCTTGCCCAAGAGCACACATTGCAAAGGGCCCCTGGGGACTTGGTTAATCTGAAATTGTGCAGCATCCCACCCACAGCACATTCTCTCTGCCGAGGAAAAGGCGTCCGTCACCAGAGGAACATGATGTTCACCTGGCACTTCCTCTGACTTTGATCTGACCCAGTCATCAGGAACACTAGAACAGCTGTGGGCAAACTACAGCCCGAGGGCCGGATCCGGCCCGTTTGGCTGTTCTATCCGGCCCACGGAGCCGAAAGAGTGGAGGGTTCTCTTGCTCTCCCCTCTGCTCCTTCACCAGCAGCCCAAGATGAGAGTGCCAGCATGGTCAGGTTGCTTTTGTTCCGGCCCTCCGGTCCAGTTTAAGAACCCACTGTGGCCCTCGAGTCAAAAAGTTTGCCCACCTCTGCACTAGAACCTTGGGGACTTCTGGAAACACAGTGCCCAGACGCAGCGGTTGGCACTAATTTTGAAGAGCTACATTTATCACCAAATAACCTTGTTTCCCAGCACATGGAGGGAAGGCATTGCAGGCTCCTTCCATTACAGAGTCAGGAATCGATTCTCCAAAGACACATCCCTGGGACCTTTCCCTTTGGTGCCCTAATGTTGCTCTGTTGAGGGTGGCGAAACACGTGGGTCAAGGATCAGTGTGTCTGACACTCACTAGCCATGTGCTCTTGGGCAAGCAACTAAATTTATTTTAAGCCTCAAAATTCTCATCTGTAAAATGCGAGTCCCCAAGGAGGAAAAGAACTTGGTGTATTCAGGGAACCTAGGGTGTGAAAGGAAGGAGGCCAGATGAGGCTAGAGTTGTGGGCAGGCATAGGTCATGCAAGGCCCAGTGGGCTGAGCTGCAGGGAGAGGCAAGCAGATGTGGGCAATGCTAGGCCAGCCAGGGCATGTGAGGAGGGAGGAGATTTACACATTTAGCAGTGTTAAAAGATGGCATCAACTGCAGTGTGGAGACTAGGGGTATGGGAGCAAGAGAGGAGCAGGAAGGCTGCTAGAGTGGTTCGTGGTAGACTCAGTCCAACACATTAAATCTCATACTGTGTGCTCATCCCAGTGCTAAGCTCTTTGGAGGCAAATACTGATGCACTCTTCTATTCACAGTTCAGGGCTCACCCTCACTGACACGTAGCTGAACTCATCACACATCCTCTGCTCACGGCGGAATCTAGGTCCTTTCTGTGCATTTTCCCAGCACGGAAAAGTCCAGGCTGCATTTCCCATCAAGCAGGCCCTTTCCTTCCTGAGCAGCCTGCTCAGCTCATGGCCCTCTTATGCAAATCTCCCTGGCCGGAGTTTCTTTCCTGAGAGTTTCCTATTTCTATGGACCAGCTGCTGACTGTTTCAATTAATCTCCTCTGGCTGCTTCAGCAACCTCATGTCCTATTTTCTGATCCCCACATCTCATCTCTGCCCTGCTTGCCTAGTTATCAGCAACTTGAACGTAGGTCACAGTCACCACCGGTTCTGCACTGGCGTCCAGACCCCTCCTCGTTCCATGGCCTGTAGTGGGTTGAAGAATGGATTTTCATCCCATTGAGGATCATTCAGTCATTTGAGGAAGCAGTTTTCCTGGGCAGATAGAATGTGGCCCTCGGTATGGTGAAGGTGTGACTGTCAAGAGTCTGACCTAATCCTCTGGACTCGGAACGTGGTTGCCCTACAGGGACTTTGGGAAATCAGGAGGCTCTGTGTCTCTTGGGCAGAGGCCCTATGGCCTATATGCTCTCTGAGACCAGAGTGTTTTGTTTGTTTGTTTGTTTTTAATCCTCACCCAAAGATATTTTCCCATTGCTTTTAGATAGAATGAAAGGAAGTGGGGAGAGAAAAGGGGGAGAAAGAGAGAGAAACATCAATGTGAGAGAAACACATCTATTGGTTGCCTCCCACATGTGTTTCTACCAGGGCTGGAGATCAAACTTGCAATCAAGGTATATGCCCTTGACCAGGAATCTAATCTGAAACCTTTGTGTTCAGGCTGACACTCTGACCACTGAGGAAAACCAGCCAGGGTGAAAGCAGAGTTATTATTATTATTATTATTTTTAAATTTTTATTATTTTTTTGTGGTTTTAATATATTTTATTGATTTTTTACAGAGAGGAAGGGAGAAGGGTAGAGAGTTAGAAACATCAATCAGCTGTCTCTTTCACACCCCCCACTGGGGATGTGCCTGCAACCAAGGTACATGCCCTTGACAGGAATCAAACCTGGGACCTTTCAGTCTGCAGGCTGATGCTCAATTCATTGAGCCAAACTGGTTCAGTGAAACCAGAGTTTAAAAAAAAAGAATTCAGAGAGAATGTGAAACAGAAAGGGGGAAGCTTATCAGGTGAGATTCTGAATTCAGATCAACAAATACCCTAGCAAAGTTCCACACTCTGAATACAGTTTCCAGGGCACTCTCGCTGTGTAATGTGATCTAAAGGTAAGACTCCTATTGTGAAAGAGCCTTTTCCAGTTGGGATGTTGCGGTTAGGTCAGGCAGTGGTCTTACACACTCTAAGCAGAAGATAAACCTCAAGTGGCAAGCTAAGACTTTGGGCTTACTTCCATAGTAGCATCTCTGAACTGAGTTTTCTTTAGCTTTCCAACGTCCAGAACTAGAGGCAACTATTTTGTAGCTCTTGGTTGAGTTCTTCTGCATGCACCTCATTCTATTCTTGCTTATCAGTCAGTCATCACTGGCTGCCTTCTGGGTTGAGTAAATCCTTAACCACAGTGACAAGGAGGTGGGTGACCACAGAATGCACAAGAAACTGGGGGTTGGGAAGACTCACGGTGCCTTAATCACATGGTCAAGGGTTTTGAAATGCATTGTGATAGAATTCCTGGCCAAAGTCTTACCTGGAAACCTGATGATTTTAACAGATCAAAACAGAACTGATCTGGCTAAAATAAGAGACGAGGGCCCACTGGCCACAGGCTTCTTCTCACCCCCAGCCATCTGCTGAGACTTCTCTGAGAAACTCAGCATTGGGTTTGAAAACCGCTGTTCAGTTGAGACAGGGAGAAGGACTTGGAGCCTCATGGTTTAAGGAGTGCTTTCCCCTTGCTGGAGTCCAGCATTCCAACCTCAGGACTTGCTCTAAGCTTATATCAAGCTTAGACTTTGAATGTCCGTCAGCCTTGGTGTGGAGGAAAAGGGGGGATATTCTCTCTGAGACCCCAATGGTGGTGTTGAAACATTAGGTCTTCTTCTTTTCTCCTGACCAGAGTCATTGGGAATGAGCCATGAACTAAGAGCACTGCTGGGAGGTTCACCCCTTAAGGCGTCTTCAATGTAAATGAGTGGAAAGAGAGTCACAGTAAGGATAGAATCGTGCCTGGGCTCTGGTAGGTGGCAGATAAGAACCTTAGGATATGGGTGTAAAGAGCTGCCACACTCCCAGCAGCCTTCTTGCCACTCCTGTATCGGAAGGTGATTACTCAATTGTTGCTAAGTTGGGCCCAATAACAAACAGCCCCCAAATCTCAGTGGCTTACAAGACAAAGGTTTATTTCTTCCCGTGTCGCATGCGAGTTTTGCATTGGCTGTGGTTCTGCTCCATACACATTTCTCATTCTGCAACGTAACCATTTGATTGCAGTTGAGAAGAACAAGAGGCTGAACCAGATTGCACCATCACATTTAAAACTTCTGCTCAGACTTGGCATACTTCACATCTGCTCACATTTCATTGGCCAAAAGAAGTCACATGACAGAGCTTGATAATGAAGCATTGGGGAGGTGGGGGTTGTAAATCATAAGGCAAGGGGAAATTATCTTATAGATAAAGGGGAGGGTGATGAGTAATTGCAAGTGAATGATGTCTGCCAGAAAGAGGGTTAGGGGGGAATTGGCGGAAGACATGCAGGATGCTTATCTCTGTAGGACATTTTCTTTGGAGATAGATAGATGCTTTAAGATCTCTGGATCCTAACTCTTAAAACAGCTAAGAAAGTCTATGTCAAGTCTCTCAGAGCCCTGGTACTCAAGCAATGCCATCTATCCCTCAGGAGGGACTTCTGTTTTCCTTTTTCTGCCCCAGCAGAGCAGGTGGGCCTGTGTTGGCTTATAGAGGCAGCGATGGGCACCCCCTGGTGAGGCTGGCCAGGTCTGGTGCCCAGGGAGGCTCAAGGAGCACCACTGACTGACATCGCTTTAAGTCCATTGGAAGGTAAGAAGCCTGGAGTGGTCATTCCCACCGCTCTCCCCCTCCCCCTTCCAGGAATTGTACATTCTGGACTTTATGGTATTGCTTTGACAGATGAAAAATCAAAACAGAAGCAATTTAAGACATTGGGCCTCCAAACAACTCTACCTTCCAATGAAAATCAATGGGTGCTACTTTAATGGAGGTGTTAGTATTCTTCATGGTACTGATTACTAATAAGTCAAGAATTGGTAAATCACTCTGCAGCGGGGTCATTGTAGTTTTGGGTCTGGGTAACTTGGGAAAGTGCTGCTGACAACCGTTTTTTTTTTTTTTAAATAAATATATATATATATATATTATTGATTTTTCACAGAGAGGAAGAGAGAGGGATAGAGAGTTAGAAATATCGATGAGAATCATCGATCAGCTGCTTCTTGCACACCCCCTACTGGGGATGTGCCCACAACCAACGTACATGCCCTTGACCGGAATCGAACCTGGGACCTTTCAGTCCCCAGGCTGACGCTCTATCCACTGAGCCAAACCGGTTTCGGCACAACCTTTTTTAATAGTATCAGCAGCTCCTGGTCAGCAGAGAGGGTCACACCAAGCACCTGTGAGTTCCAGGTGGCCTTTGGTCAGAGGGACAGAGCTCAAGGTCTGCCCTTGTCGGTGGCTGCTCCCTGCGCATCTTCTGCAGGAGCTCCCAAGCCGGGAGCGCCCGGAGCTGGCTCTCAGGGCCGCCTCAGAGGCCCGTCAACAGGAAGCTGGTCTCCAGGCTGTGGGGTGAGAAAAACAAGAATTCAAACAAAAAGAGCCCTGAGAAGGAGCCAAGAGCCTGCACCCATTTTTGCATTCAAATAACCTTCTCTGGCATTGCATAAGCAACCAGGAAGGCCAGGCCCAGGATCAGAAGCAACCCTGCGCCCTCTGCAGAAGGATAGGCCTGAGCCAGGTCAGGTCAGAGGGCTGAGGAGGCTGAGGGCATTCAGGGCAGTCTGTTCAGGCGACCTTCTGATCCCCTGAAGCGGCTTGCCTTGTTTTTCCTTCACACTTCTTACTCTGAATTATTTCAAACCTATAAAGAAGTTGCAAGATTAGTACCAGGGACATCTATATAACCTTCACCTGGTTTCACCATTCTTAACATTTCGCCGCATTTCACATTTGTCTTATCTTTCTTTCTATGTATATTTATGATCTCCCTGAACTGCTAGAGAATTATATAGCCTTTATGCCTCCTAAATACTTTAGCAGGTATTTCCTAAGAACAAAGACATTTTCCTGCAGAACCACAATATACTGATCACACTCAGGAAAATTAATGCCGCTACAATACTATTAGGCATAATTCTTTTTTTTTTCTTTTTTTTAATATATATTTTATTGATATTTTACCGAGAAGAAGGGAGATAGATAGAGAGCTAGAAACGTCAATGAGAGAGAAACATCGACCAGCTGCCTCTTGCACACCCCCTACCGGGGATGTGCCAGCAACCAATGTACATGCCCTTGACCGGAATCGAACCCGGGACCTTTCAGTCCGCAGACCGACGCTCTACCGCTGAGCCAAACCGGTTTCGGCTATTAGGCATGATTCTTATTCATACTTCCTTGCTGGGTGCAAGGATGTTCTTTATAGCGGGGGTCGACTCCAGGGGCCACGTTTTGCCTGTTGACTGTTTTTCATAAATAAAGTTTTCTTGGAACACAGCCACCCGCGGAAACTTCCGTTTGGTTTATGGTTGTGTTACAGCTACAGAACTGAGCAGTGGTGACAGGAACTGTATGTCTCACAAAGCCTGAAATACTTTACGACCTGACCCTTTAAGAAAAGGGATGCTAACCTGTGTATTAGCATTTCTGTAATCCAGGAGCCCATCAAGGCTCATACTTTGCCTATGCTTTTAATGTTTAGAAAAAAAACATGTAAATGATCCCTAGCTTCTGGATGTTCCTTCCACACAATGACAAGCAGCTCCCTGTTGGAATGTGAACAGACGTGAAGTTCTGTTCCTAAGTCTGCACAGAAATGTGAAATGTGACTGTGCGATTTGGCTCAGCCTTTTGTTTCCTCAGTCACAATAAAATGGGCATGTCGTGGAAGGAAAAAATATAGGGAGCGGATCCATGGCCTGATATTCTGCTCCCTCTATCCTCATGCCCCATCACTTCCCTGGAACCCCTGGCTCTGTGGAGCCGCTTGATGTGTGACATGAAGGTTTCATGCCCCAGTGTCCTTTGCCTGCGTGTCTCTCCACACTTAGTAACAGTTTTCAGGTTTACATTTAAAAAAATAGTTATTTTAATTAATTAATTAATTGATTTATTCAAAGAGGGAGGAAGGAATGGAGGAAGGGGAGAGAAAGAAAAAAAAGAGAAAGATAAAGTGAGAGAGAGAAGCATCACTGTGAGAGAGACATCAATCAATTGACTTCCATTGGCACCCCTATTTTGGATTAAGCCCACAACCTAGGCATGTGCCCTAACTGGGATTTGAACCCATGACCTCCCAGTGCCCCTAACTGGGATTTGAACCCATGATCTCCCAGTGCATAGGATGATGCTTCAACCAACTGAGCCACACTGGCCAGAGCTCAGGGTTACATCTGAGATAAATGAGTCTCCCAGCCCTCACCCAGGGCAGAGGAAATGCCTGAGGCCATGAGGAAGAAAGGAAGGGAGACGTGGAAGAGAGGACCCCCAGGGACCTACGCAGTGCAGCTGTTATGTATTTACTCTGGGTCGGCTCTTCCAAGTGCTTGCCCACCAGCCTTCTGGGGGCTGGGAATGGAGGGCTGGGTTTGGGTTCCCCGTGGGAGGTGACAGTAGAATGTAGATTCCCAGAATTATGTTTGTCCTCTTAGGACCTAGAACGGGATCCTGGCAGGAAGTGGGGTGTGCTGCTTCTTAAGCTGGGCTGTCAGCGGAGCACAGTGGTCACAAACCTGGGCTTTGGAGTCACAGATCCAAGCTCTGTGACCTTGAGCAAGGTATCTTACCTCTGTGTGCTCCGGTTTCTCCAGCTGTAGAATGGGGTAATGCCAGAACCTACCTCGTGGAGCTGTGGTAAGGGTTAAACAGGCTAACATGCATTTAGCACATGCCTCTCTGGTAATCAGCATCAGATAGGTCTTTGCTGGTTTCGGAGTGTTGGTACAAGCCCTGATGCTCCCAAGGGCACATCAGCATAAGGCTTATCTCCTGCACTCTGCTTTTTCTTTTCTTTTCTTTTCTTTTTAAATTTTTTCTGCATGGACAGTTTTCTTGCTTTCAGAACTCAAAATGCTATTTAGGACTTCTGCAAGAATTTGCTCTCAAGTCCTGGGAAAGAATGTGTTTTCTCATCTCATTTCATCTCCCTGTCTCTGGATATTTATAGTTCTGGATAGAAAAGTGTTGCTTTGATTTCTCAGAATAGTTTCCACAAAAGTGTGGTGCTGGGAGGCAGGGCTGGGTAGAGAGAGTGCTGGACGTGGCATCGGAAGATCTGGGTCTGAATCCCACTTACTAGCTGTGTGACCCCTCACCCCCAACCACACTATTCTGAACCTCCATTTCCTGACTTATGAAATGGGGATACAGTGATCGTCAAATGAGGTAACCCCTACGGCTGTGCCCAGCCCACTGCCTGCAGATGGGAGACACTGTGTCGGTTGAATCTGAGCATTTAAATCCTTTCCTGACTTAAATGTTCAGCCTCACAAGCTGGAAGCTCCCGGGCTGTGATGGTAGGGCTCCCAGCTGGGAACGGTCCAGAGGCATTCTTTAGCGATGCAGTTAAAGGCAGCAGAGCCTGCCTTCCAGCCATTGGCTGTTCCTTTACCAAGGGGCCCTATTTCGACTACTGGAACTGGGCTTCTGGAAAGAACAGACTGCAGGCTTGAGCTGAAGTGGCACCGTGGGAGCAAAGTCAGGAAGAGCCTAGTCCCCAGACCCAGGGAGGAGGACCTGGGAGGAGTGAGTTTGGACATTCACTCTCCTTCGACCGGAGGAACTCCCTGAGGCACTGCTCCTGGGTGGGGTGGGAGCGGCTCCTGAGCTGGGGGTGGGGGTCTGATGTGCAGGGGGGAGGCTTAAGCAGGAAACATCCGGAAGAGCGATGGCAAACTGTAGAAGGCAGGGGGAGAACTAGCACCCAGAGGAAGCGGGCAGCTCCTGCAGCTCCATCTTCACCACAGGGGAGCCAACAAAGCCTCAGCCAGGGTGATGCGGAGAGAAAGCCTGTGCCCCAAGCTTGGCAGACCAAGGTCACGTCTGTCTTGCTACTTTCTTCCACATGAACCAGGTTAAATAGCTTCCCTCAGCCTCAAGGTGCCCATCATCAAAATGGGGACTAATGGCATGGCACTTAGTATTTGGATGCACTTAATATGTGATTGTTTCTTCTCCCCCATGAATGTCATAATAAACTAGAGGCCTGGTGCACAACATTGGTGCACTTGGGGAGTGAAGGGGTCTCTTAGCCCGGCCTGTGCCTTTTTGTAGTTCAGAAGCCCTTGGGGGATGCCTCAGAGGTGGGCTGCTGCGCTCGCCAACTGTCAGCCCGGCTTGTGGCTGAATGGTGCACCCCCTGTGGGAGTGCACTGACCACCAGGGGGCAGCTCCTGCATTGAGCATCTGCCCCCTGGTGGTCAGTGCAGGTCATAGTGACTGGTCACTCCGCCATTTAGTCAATTTGCATATTACCCTTTTATTATCTAGGATAATACATTATTTGCTTATCTAACGACTTATTTTGCTATTTTTTTAAAAAGTATATTTTATTGATATTTTTACAGAGAGGAAGGGAGAGAGATAGAGAGCTAGAAACGTCGATGAGAGAGAAACATCAACCAGCTGCCTCTTGTACACCCCTTACCAGGGATGTGCCTGCGGCCAAGGTACATGCCCTTGACTGGAATTGAACCTGGGACCTTTAAATCTGCAGACCAACGCTCTACCACTGAGCCAAACCAGTTTCAGCTTATTTTGCTATTTGTAAAAGTCCATATGGGACTATGTATGGAGCTTTGAAATTGTGCTGTTTGCTGTGAGGTTGAGGAGGGACAGAGGCTAACTTGGCAGAGACAGGGGCATTTCCAGGAATTCTGCCTCCTGGAAGATGGAGTGACCCCGACATCTTTATTAAAGAAGAAGGATTAAGAGTGTGGGCTGTGGAGGCATTTAGATGGCCTGGATGCCTGGCCAGAGCCCTGCCCCACACTTGCTTGCTGTGTGACCACGGGCAGATCCCCTCACCCCTGTTTGCAGACTGGGGGACAGTGTTGAAAAGCTTACACAACTTGCCCCACGTCAGCTGGCTTATAAAGAGCAGCACAGGATTCAAATCCAGAACTGTGAGATTCCTTTTCCTACAACACGGTGCTTCATTCCGAGGAGAAGTCTTGATGTTTGGCCTTGGATGCATGGGTGGGGTGTCAGGTGGAGGCAGAGGTAGAGAAAGTCTCTCCAGAGCTGCTGTGAAGAGAAAGTGGCTGCTCTCAGGGAGCCCAGACTTCCCCGTTACCTCCTTGAAAGAGGCACCGGGCAGTTTCTGAGGCTGCCGTTTCTTCATGGATTTTTAATAAAGATGATAAATGAGCCAAGAGTTGATAAGAAAAGGCAATTGGTATTTGGGTTATATATTGTTCTAGTAACATGTATTTTTCACTCCAGGCCCTAAGTGACTTTTTTTTTTTGTTAAAATGCCAGAACGGAAAGAAAGGTTAAATAAAACGAGTTTTCCGTGGCAGAAGTGTCAACCGAGGGGCCTCTGCAGGACGGGCTCCTCGGGCAACCGAACTGTGACCCTGTCATCTCTCCAGGGGCAGAGCTGTGGGATGTGAGGCCAACAGCACCTTTCTCCCAGCAAGAAGACTGCAGGAGGGATCCCCCCGGAAAGGCCTGGCAGGGATCTCAGTGGTTCTGCTCCTTGGAGACCCAATCAGGTCTGAGGTCCCAGGAACATGGTGTCAGCACCTGCAAGGTGGGCAGGCAAGCAGAGATGCCAATGGCTGTGTGACCGGGTCAGTGCCCTGCATGGAGCCTGCAGCCCGAGAGGGTCAGGAGCTGAGCTCCCTGCTGGCTCTGAAGGAGGCAGCTCCCATGGGAGGGGTCCAGAGGAGTCCATGTCCCCAAGAAGACCTGCTTAGCCAGGCCTTAAAGACCCTGGGTACCAGTTGGTGAATTGCCTTCCAGATCAAGGTGATATGAAGCACCCCTGTCGGTATGGCTCAGTGGTTCGGCCATGACCTATGAACCAGGAGGTCACAGTTCAATTTCTGGTCAGGGCCCATGTCCAGGGTGTGGGTTCATCCCCCAGTGTGGAGGGGTGCAGGAGGCAGCCGATCAATGATTCTCATCATGGATGTTTCTATCTCTCCCTTCCTCTCTGAAAGAAATAAAAACATATTAAAAATAGAAGGCTATATCAAGCAACTGTCTCTCCTGTGATTTGAAAGGGTGTCGTTACAACTATTTTGTTCTATTCCATTGCATCCTATCCTGTTCCATCCCACCCCATTCTATGCTGTGCCGTTTTATCCCATCCCATTCCTCTCTGTGCTTTAAACATCCTGCCTCAGGGCCATATAAGGCCCAAGAAATCATTTGGATCTGCCCTGCCAAGGCTTAGGGGTGAGTTAATTCAATATCTGACCAAATACAGCAGACTAATTTTTAAGTGGATAATTTTGTATGGCCCGCGAGTGATGTTATAAATATCCAAATGGCCTTTGGCAGAACAAAGGTTCCCCACCCCTGCAACCGTCATGAGGGCGTACTTGGCTCCAGGTCCTGTACGACTTAACTCCCTGCTTTTACAGAGCTCTGGCTGTAACAGGAGAAACAAGCAGCCAATCATAGTGTGATGAAGCCAATTGGTAGAGAGACCGGCCTCCCCCCTTCTCCCACACGTTACATCCAAGGAACAGAGGCAGCTGGAAGGGGAAGTAGGGTGGGGAAGGTTTCTTGAAGGTGATTATTGGGTTGAATTTTCAAAGGATGAATAGGAGTTTATCAGGCAGACAGCAAACCACTCAACTAGAGCTTCAGTAGAACACGCTAGGCGCCGGTTCACACTCCTGGCATTTTACCTATTACAACTCACTCTTCACAACAGCCCGAGATGGGGGTGCTCTTCTCATCATCATCACCCCCACTTTCCAAACGAGGAAGCAGAGGCACAGAGTGATCCAGTCAGTGGTAGAGCTGGGGTTCGAGCCCAGGCAGGCTGTGCTTTCCTCTGCGTGCCCTGTGCCCGCTCTGGCAGGGTAGGGGGACATTGCAGCACAGAGGTGAGAAGTGGCATTGTCCTTGATCATGCAGACTATAATATGGGGCTCCAGGGCTCACTCCTGTCATGCAGACACAGTTCTCTCCATGAAGTCTTGTTGACCCATGCTCTGCACCCTCGGTGTCACAGGGGTGGCTTGGAACCAGGGTCAACCCTCCTCCCCCACCTCCAGTGTGCTTTCCTGCCGGGGAAGCTGGGGGAATCCAGCAGCTTGTCTGCTGCTGGGGCTCCAGGCCAGGAAACTCTGAGCCCGGGCTGGACTTTCCATCGCTGCCGTATGTGCAGAAGGATGGGAAATGCTGCCTGCTTCCAGGCATGAGGCATGGCCATTCCCCTGGGCACACCCAGGCTCCCGCCACAGGGACAAGTGCTGTGTCCATCCAGAGCCTGGTCTCACCGTGCCTGATGCATGTGATCTCACCCTTCACCTTGGGTGCATGTGAAGCACGTGAGCTGGGGCGTTTGCCAGCTCTCAACAGTAGGACTTGGCCATCCTTTTCTCACTTGTCTTTCCCTAGAGAAAAATTAAGAATCCCACCTCATCTGTTGTTACAAGACACTGTCTTTTCTCAATTTTAGCATGTCACCAATTATAAGACGCATCGTGGATTTAATCATAGTTTTTCAGAGGAAAGAGAAGAAACTACCATATGAAATGTACACATGACTGTAAGACTGTTCGGCATTTCAGGAACATTGACATGGAAGAAATAAATGAGCATCTGAGAGTCTCGGGGTACATGGTATTTTCTAAAGCTGCCATGGCTGTGTGAGGGCATCTGCTTGGGGGGCTTGCCCAGCGAGGAGCAGAGTGGTGCTGGTTGGCAGAGGCAGGGCAGCCGGTGGAGGTCCACATCTGTCTGGTCTACCTCGGCTGCACCCAGCGTCCATCAAGCAGGCCCACTTTGGGGACAATCCCGGTAGCTCCCAAGCACCCACAGCAGAATTCATTCTTCACTTGAGTTTAACAAATCATCAGCTCCCACATCAAGCTGGGAAGTATCAAACTCAGTGGCTGCACGGATCCTCTGTGATCGCCGGGTACCTTGGCGCACCCTCTTAGAGGATGAGTGGTAATCGGGGCCTGCGGTGACAGGAGAGCACAGTGCCCTCGGAGCCTCTGTGTCAAGGGACTGGAGCTCTAATATGGGCAACTGCAGATACATTGCTTTGCCTCCCTGTGTCCCAGATTCTCCTTCTGTGTCGCGAGTTTGCAAAAACAATAAGTATAGCAGCTAACAGTTCCTGAGCGCTGTTATGCAAAGTGCTGAGGTCCCAGAAAACCTCATTGTATTGTTTGTGGATTCCAAAGGAATAACCTAGGGGACGGGCTGGGAGAGACGCGGGTTTATTAGGGCTTACGTGCTCGCCAGCAGGGCCGGCCATTGCTATTGTTTTGCAGCCACCCAGGCTTTCCCAGCCTAAGGTTTTATGGAGTATAGGAAACAGGGCATGCAGGGGCAGGGGCACATGCGTGAGATCAAAACACTAGCTGTTTACAATCCAGGCTCATACCTAGAAACAGTTTCTCTTGGACCAGTTTGCTGGCCAGATTTCCAAGTTCTCACAGTCCGTGTACCCACGGCCTTTACTCTACTCCCCAGGGTGGGAGGGGCAGTTGGAGCATGGGAAGTAGTCCATGTGACCATTTACCATACAGGTGCTTAGCATGTGGTACCCATTATTCTACATGTCCTATAAATACGTGCTCATAGATAGAAACTAATCCTCACAACAGCTCTGTGAGTTAGGTACTGTTATTATCTCCACTTTTCAGATGAGGTAATGGAGGCACAGAGCAGTTAAGTAATTTTTCCAGAGTTACACAGCTTGTAAGTGGAAGAGATAAGAGCTGAATCCAGACTTTCTGGTTAAAGTGTTCCTGCTGTAACACAATGCCCTCATTAATCACGAGGGGGCTAGGCTAGGGCAATAATTATTTCATTTTAAAAAGCCAGCGTAACCCTGCTTGCAGGGACCTGGAGGCACCTCGCTGGCATCCTGCAGTCCTTGAAACAGCTAGACTGGGCAAAATTTAGGGGCCATCTGGTGCCAACATCCTGGGATCGTCAGGGAAAGGCACAGGGTCGAACATCAGGGCCTCATGAGACCCCTTCCCGCTGGAGCCGGCTAATGATGTGGCACCTCTTCTATTTAATATTTTTTTAAATATTTGATCAATATTTATTTGTTGGGATCAGAGAGCAACCGATTTTCTAGTAATAAAATATGTACAGTTTTTCTTTATTTTATTTTATTTTTTTTTTAGGTTATGATGTGCACTGAGCTTAACATTTGAACTTATTTGGAACTGTAGTTTACCGCACATTTTTCTGTCACTGCTAACTGGATAGCTCCCATCAGGCGTCAGTCATATTCGCTAAAGATAGCGGTGGCTCACACTGACACATCAGAAAATGCCCGTTCCCTGCAAACAGCACTGTGCTCTGCTTTGCTTCTTTTGGAAGTTGCATTGACTGCTGCCACCAAGTTCAGACTGCTGGTAGCTGGCATCGTGCAAAGTGGGTGGCACTGTCTGCACTTGTAGGGCACTACTTGCACATGCAAATTGTGAAAACACTCAGTGGAGGTAGCAAGCTAGGGCTAGTAAGAAGGCTTATTTATTTATTTCCTCACGGGAACTATCTTGCACTGAAGTGAGACTGACTCACTTTCCACCAGTTATGTCTATTCCATAGTTGCTCATGAAAACCCGAGTTAACTGGTGCCATATTGTTGATGCACTCATGCTTTGGCAGTCCCTCCAGGTGGCAATCCAGGAGACCGTCAGGACTGCCATGTACACAGTGCGGGGCGTGTATTGTGCACTTCCAGGGGCAAGCAACAAGGTGAATTGTGCAGTTTCGTCTCCTGCACATACAAGCGGCTTGCTCAGATAGTTGACTTCATAACCACATGATGGAGTCTCAGCTTTGTGTTGTACATTTACTCCAATTGCATGGGAGCAGAGATCCTGGGTCCATCTCTGCTTCTACCTCACTGTGTGTCCTTAGGCAACGAATGCCTCTTTCTTTGGGTCCTAGTTTCTTTCTTTAAACCTAAAGTGTTAACACAAGGTGACCTTATAGGTTCCATCAACTACATGTGATTGATTTGCTTTATCCTTGAACGTGGCACGGATGGTCTGCTGATTTCTGTTTTTGGTTTATGTCTGATCTAGGTTATGGGGCTGCAAGGACATGAAAGTAAACCAGGTGTCCTGCCGAAACCGGTTTGGCTCAGTGGTAGAGTGTAGGTCTGTGGACTGAAAGGTCCTGGGTTCGATTCCGGTCAAGGGCATGTACACTGGTTGAGGGCACATCCCCGGTCGGGGGTGTGCAGGAGTCGGCTTGTCGATGTTTCTCTCTCATCGACTTTTCTAGCTCTCTATCTCTCTCCCTTCCTCTCTGTAAAATATCAATAAAATATATATTAAAAAAACACACAAAAAAACCCAGGTGTCCTGCTCTGAGTTCTCTCGGATCTTAGCCTTGACTGTGATAAGCTGGAATTCTTTGGAGAAGAGTCCATCTCCTTGAGAAAGGGTCTACTTGGTCCGGGGTAGGTGTCACCCTAACTAGGCGTTTCATTTGACCACGGGGCCTATCCCTTGGTCTGAGGAAGCTCTGGCTGAGGTCAGCATCCCCTTGCAGGAAGCAGTCACCATTGCCTTTATGCTCTAGTAATTCTGTTAAGGAAATGAGGCAAGTCTGATAGGACCTGTCTTTGGCAGGTGTATTAGTTTTCCAGGGCTATTGTAACAAAGTACCACAGAGTGGGTGGCTTTAAACAATAGAAATTCTTTCACAGTTCTTGGAGCAGGAAGTCCAAAATCAAGGTATCAGTAGAGCCATACCTACTGGTTCTAGGGAATAATCCTCTGAAAGTTCTGGGGAAGAATCCTTTCTTGTTTCTTCCTGGCTTCTGGCTGAAGGAGTCCTTGGTATTTCTTGGCTTGTAATTGCATCACTCCATTCTCTGCCTCCATCTTCACGTGTTCTTACCTTTGTGTCTCTTCGTCTTTGTTTTCTCTTCTTATAAGGACACCAGTCATTGGATTAGGGCCCACCTCAATCCAGTGTGCCCTCATCTTAACTAATTACATTCGCAAAGATCCTATTTCCAAATAAAGTCATGTTATAATGTTTTACATGGACATGATTTTGGGGGGGACATTATTCAATTCAGTACAGTGGGCCATCTGGGCTTCTAGTGCTCAAATCATTGCTGGTGTCATTCTCCTGGAATCAGAATCTTGTTATTTACTCTCTTTAGAACTGCAGGATGCTTGGCGCCAATCTCTTGACTTCTCTCCTGTTCTCCAGGACTCTCAAAGACCACTGAAAAGGGTCTGATCCTTCACTGGCACATTCTCCCAGTGCCCTGAATTCATCTGGGGCAGAAGATGTGCCTTGGATATACAGCCAAGAGCCCTCTTGCAGGTTCTTTGAACACCTTGGGCTTCTGTGCATTTATCATCCAACAGATAGGTATGAAGAGCCTACTCTGTTCCAGGCATGTGCTAGCCCTGGGGCTGCCGTGTGCATGGGAGCTGTTGTGGCCATGGTGGTTGTAGCTTCTAAAAAAGTAGACATAGGGAGTTGATACATTGTCAAACAGTGATAAGCCCTGTGAAAGAGAAGGGGTCATAGGAGGTGGGGGAAGATAGATAGGGAAGGGAGGGAAATCCTTTCCCATGCCAGTGATTGTTCAATGCTTAGCATTAGTTAAGGGTCTAGAACAGGGCTTTTACAATCCAGTGGCTCCCAGCTTCAGGCAGGTTCCTTGGTTGCAGGTTCAATCCTCAGCCCTGGTCAGGGCCCAAGTGGGAGGCAACCAATTTATGTGTATCTTTTACGTCGATATTTCTCTTCTCTCTCTCTCTCTCTCTCTCTCTCTCTCTCTCTCTCTCTCTCCTTTTCTGTCTCCCCCCTCCCTTCCACTCTCTCTAAAAATATTCAATGGAAAAATATACTCACTCCTCAGGTAAGGATATATATACCATGGGGACACCGGAGTTCCTGATAGCTGACTAGGGCCTCCATTCTGCCCCCAGTGCCACCATCATCAGCTAGTACTAAGGCAGAATCTGTTCTGACATGCCCCTGACAATGGGAGTTATCCAACATGAGGCTGTTTGGTGCTTTTAAACCTTTTAGAGCCCAGGAAGACAGGTGAGGAGGAAAGAGGTTGACTCCTGGTGACAGATCAGCATGGATATGTGATTTTTTCCCCCCCAAGTAATTTAACTTCCCTGAGTTTTGGTCTCCCCTCAAGAAAAGGGCTTATTCTTGCCCACATCATGGCATTGTAGTGACGATTCAGTGAAGTACACCGTATCACATAGCTGATGCCCACAAGCATCAGCTCAGGACCAATCCCTTATAAGTAAGATTCCACAAGACAGGTATATGTGATTGACCAGGGAAGCTTCCGAAGTCTTCCCTTGGCACCTGGTAGATGCTGAAGGAAAGCCTGTGGCCGGATGGGGCAATGTAGCAAAGGACTGCTTGCAGCAGGCCCCAAGCTCTGAGTGTCCAGAGCAAGTGTGAGCCCTCTCCTCCCTCCAGCACCGGATGTCCTCTCCCTCGTCCTCTCTTCCTTATAGACCTTCCAGGCCTCTGGGAAGTTGGGGAGATTTCTGCCCCAATGGGTTTGGAGGGGCAGAAGCTGCCCCTGGATGTATTTGCCAGGCACGAGACTAACTCTGTTGGAAACGATGGGGTGCAGGAATCTCTGCAGAGAACAATTGGATTTCCCCCAAACAAACAGGGCAGGCTTAAGTCAGAACGCAGAGCCCAGGTGAGTTTTGTCACAGGGGACGCCTGCTAGACCCACGTTTTTACATGCCCACTCCTGGACGATGCTATCGCAGTCTGCCGTCTGACTTCCAGGCACTGGAGCGTGGATTAAGCTGAGGTGGGGGAAGATAAGGCTTGCCTATTCCCGGCAATGTTTACACCATGTCAGGAAAATGCTCGTGAGTTTGATCTGATAAAGGAGGCCCTTGCAGCCGCCTTCCTTCCAGAAAGGAGCCATGTCCTTGGCATTTGATTGGCATGGATGGTGTGGCGGGCAGGGGTTAAAGGGGGGTAGTCCGTTGACCCTGCCTTTGCCTTCCCCCAGCAGGAGAAGAGTTCTTTGAGAGCAACTCCCTCTTAGCATCGATGAGTCTCAGTTTCCACATCTGTAAAATGACAATAATGATGCACATTTCACTGGGCTGTTGGTAGGATTTAATGCCCCATGGTTTCAAAGAGCCTAGGAAGGTGCCTGCGAGAGTGGGTTCAAGGGTTATAACCTTCCTGACCAGCAGGCTGCTCCCTCCTCACTGCCTGCTCCCTCCAGAGCCCTCACCCCTCTGCTGGGAGACCACAGGCTCAGACAAACACTGTGGGCAACAGAGCCATGCAGGCCTCAGGTCTGGCTATTCTTGCCTCCCCATTAACCCCGTCTTTGTCCGGGGAGTCTATAGGAGAGGTGGATGTGGATAAGCCACGTGAGGGAACCAGCCACACTTCTCACAACACAGCTGCTGAGAGAGCTCCAGTTCTCAAAGTGCATCCCATGGAACACCAATGGAGTTTTGAGGGTAAATACATTTGAACATACTATTTTACGGGTGACCTAACTATATTAACCACACTAAAGGCTCTGTGATACCTTACAGTAAGAAAGCCTGGTTCTCTTCTAGGGTGTCCCAAATGAATTGGATCACCGGAGACCCCAAACTCCCCCCTCCACCCCAAGTATAACACCTGCTAAGAGACACAGATTGTGTCTCTAATCTGTTTCACCTCTGTATCTTTCTCCCTGAAGTGAAGTAAACTAAATAAAGTTGCTGTTTATTTATGTGTGGGCCAACGTGGTTCTTTTTTCTTATGCAACGGAGTCTGTCAGAGAACAAAGTGTTCCTACCACGTCCCGGGCCAGAGGGGCTGCTGGCCTCAGGACCACTGTGGGAGCCTGCTAACACCAGGCCTCGACTTCCACCCGGAGAACCTTCTTGAGATATGTTAGACCACAGCACCCCTGAGGCTACCTCTGTCCCCCCACTCCCTGCTGACCCCCAGATCTCTGCAACCCGGTCTCCTCACAGAGACTATGCTTCCTCTAGAATCCAGCTGCTCTCAGAAAGGAGACAGGGCTGATGGGCAGTCAAGTGGCGTCTGGGGGTGGTTTGGGGCAGAGGGGAGCAAGCTGATTGGGAAGATACCTAAGGCAGGGCATAGGACAGAAATGAAAACCCTGATATTGCTGTCGCAGGGAACGGATAGCTCTTCCAATAGAGGGGGCAGGTGAACCTGAGCTGAGGGGCCAGAGGTGGTGTCAGCAGAGGGGTGGTGACATAGAGAAATCCACTCACCCTACATGACTTCCACTGGCCCCTCTCCAACAGATCCTTTCGTGGTTCTGAAGCAAGGAGCAGGGGCCCACAGTGCAGAGGGGGAGCCGTAATCAATGTATAATTACAAAGTATCAGGCAGGCAGAGCCAGCCGGCTGTGTCTTGTGAGGCAAATTCTCCAGTGCTCCCTTAGGGATGTGCTCATGCATTTCTAGGAGCTAAATGGATTTCTGGGCCACATTTGTGGACTTGCAATCAGGGACATGGCAGGCAACCTTGGCGCCCAGCAGCGAGCGGATGCAGCTGAGCAGAAAGTGAAACTTAAAAGTGGGGGCTGCTAGAAGGGCTCAGGAGGGGGCAGCGGGTTAGCAGGGCCGCTTTGGGCAGAGCCCTGGGGACAGACAGTGCAGGGCCCTGCAGTTCCTTAGCCCCCTGCATTCCTCCCTTCTGCTAAGGGCCTTCCATGGGTCTCTCCCATTTCTTCTTTCAGTGACTTTAAAGGCATTTTCCATCCCGGAGCCATCACTCCTATCTCCTTCGTGGATCCTCGGGCTGTGGGATTCTGGGAGGGGCTGTGGGGTTCTGGGAGGGGCTGTGGGATTCTGGGAGGGGCTATGGGATTCTGGGAGGGGCTGTGGGATTCTGGGAGGGGCAGGCAGGGTAGCCGGATGGAGGTCCTGGCTGCAGCCAGGCTCGGAGGCTGTGCATGTGGGTTTAGTGGGGTGGTTTCTTGATTCCAGCAGTGGTTGGCCCTGGGTGCTGGGCCAGGAAGGCAAAGGATACATAGATGGGATCGGCCTGAAATCCAGGCAGCAGGCAGAGGGCCTGCTCAGGACCTCAGTGCCAGCTCCGGCCGGGGCATAGGAGGAAGCCCCCAATCTGGGGATGGGAAGAGGTATAAAAAAAAAGAGGGGACTGAAGAAAAGTCCTGGCCCATGTGGTTTAGCTGTCTGAGCTTCATCCTGTGCATCAAAAGGTTGCCAGTTCCATTTCCAGTCGGGGCACATGCCCAGGTTGTGATTACCAGTTGGGGTGCATGCAGGAGGCAGCTGATCAACGTTTTTCTCTATGCCTCTCCCTCTCACTAAAAAACAAACAAACAAAAAAACACCAACCCCCCCCCCCCCCAATAAAAACAAATTTCCAAAAAAGAAGAAAAGAAAAGAGAACCAGGCAAGACTTCAGGCTTGTTCTTAAACTAGAGCTTTGAAAATATGGGTTTCTGAGCCCCAACTCCTGGAGTTTGTAGTTGCCTAGGTAGGAAGGGCTCCAGAACTTGGGTATCTAGCAGGTTCCCCGGTGATGCAGACACTGTTGGTCCTGGGTCAATAGCTTGAGAACTAACTGTTATAAACTATTATGAGTAGGTAAAGCACAGAGCTGATTGCAGGGGTGGGGGTGGCAAGCCCAGGCACCGGGCGCTGTACTGGCTTTGGGGTTGCTGATGATGGAGGCAGCCGCCTGTCTTCCCAGAAGGCCTTTGAGTGGGGAGTGTGTCTCCCGGAAGCTGCCAGTCTGGAATGGCTCAGGAATGTGGGTGGGGCACCGGGACCCGGAGTGCAGGTGGAGGCCTGGGGATGAGTGAGGCTTGTACTTGGGTAATTAATCAAGGAGGAGCTTGTATTCTCTGAGAAAAGCCAACAGAATCCGGTGGAAGCTAGAATGTTGGGTCCAACTCTGGCCAAAGACAAGTTCTCCAAATCGAGGTGAAGGGTCTCTGGGAATTGCTCTGTGTTTAGTGGGATCTCAGCTCTCTCCAGTTCTGTCCAAAATAAGCCCCGCCCTCTGCATTCCTCCCTGTGCATTGCTGGGAGCCAGGCTGCATCTAAAGTGCTTCCTCAGATTTAATTCTAACTATGAGGCTCTCCAAGGTTAAGTAGCTTGCCCAGGTCTCACAGCCGTACCCTGTTTTCCTTTCTTCAACAGTCATGTACTCACACCTCCTGTCCATTGGGCCCTGCGCTGGGCTCAGTTTGCTGGGATGGATCCAGTTAGCATGGCCCTCAGGAAGTCTCTGGCCTGGCTAAATCCGTTGTCAGCAAACTTTGGCTCGCAAGCCACATGTGACTCTTTGTCACCTTGAGTATCTCTCCCACAAAATACCACTGCCTGGGCGAGTCTATTTTGAAGAAGTGGCGTAAGTTTAAAAAATTTGGCTCTCTAAAGAAATTTTAATCGTTGTACTGCTGATATTTGGTTCTGTTGACTAATGAGTTTGCAGACCAGTGGGCTAGATCATTGAAGCATAACCACCCACGTAAATGTAGAGTTGTGGGACCAGAGGAGGCCTGGCTAATCTTCTCCGGGTCCCAGGGTCCTTGTCACAGTTTGGCTCTTGCAGGAGAGTGAGGCAAGTGGCCACAGCTCTCACATGACACAGACCGCTCAGAAACTCCTAAGGCTGGACTTCCTGCCAGAGGGCCCACTGGCTGCTTTCTCCTTTTCCTCCTTTTTGGTGGTTGCATTTGTAAATATGTCATTTTCCTTCTCAGAAGTTCTTGTTTCAGTCCAGGGAATGAGCAGTCACGGCAACTAGATCCACCGACTTTTCCAGCACCCTCAGCCTGCTCTGTCACCAGGGGCGTGAGCTGTCATGGCCTCGCAGGCAGGGCTGATGCACCTTTAATGCTGAGGAAGCCTGAAGAGGTCAGAAGTCTCAGAAACTGCTGGGCTTTGGAAATGTGGTCTTCCTGCCTCAGTGATGACCTCGGGCCCCATTGGTTCTCCGGGTGGAGGTCGAGGCCTGGCGTTAGCAGAGGACAGGCTCCCGCAGTGGTCCGGAGGCCTGCAGCCCCTCTGGCCCAGGACGTGGTAGGAACACTTTGTTCTCTGACAGACTCTGTTGCATAAGAAAAAAGACTCACGTTGGCCCACATATAAATAAACAGCAACTTTATTTAGTTTACTTTGCTTCAGAGAGAAAGATATAGTGTTGAGCTGACCCACTTTTTAAAAAAGTTTATGTTTTTCTTTATATAAATAAATGAATTCATTATAGAGCATTTGAAAAAGATTTTTGGAGTATTTGCTTTCAGACGTTACCCCCTTGCATAGAGTTTTGTTTTTATGCCTGTAGTCAGGCCACCCTCTAAAATGTTCCCTCGACCCCAGTAAAGGTTCAATCCCCCATTATCCATCCCCACTGAGCACTCCCTCCATGGTATTTATTGCAATTAATAACAATTACATCTTTATTAGGACAGCTATTTGCTTATTTGTCTGACTTCTTTAGATCTGCAGTGTTCAAGATGGCTGCCACTAACCACAGGGGGCTATTCAATTCAGATTAAATGAACGGAAATAAAATTAAAAATTCAGCCTCTTAGTTGCACTAGCTACATTTCAAGTGCACAAAGCCACAGGTTCAGAATATTTTTGTTTCAGAAAGTTCTGTTGGACCACTCTGCTTCAGACCGTCCATTCCCATGCACACGGGTGTGCCGTGCCCATCTTTGTCCGTGTAATGAAGTATTCCTTACACCTGGAATCTGAGAATCTAGTGAAACTTTGGAAATGCTTTATTTCTAAATTATGGGAGGGAGGGAAGGAGGAAAAGTGGGAGTGAGAGAGGGAGGGAGAAAGGGAGAGAGGGAGAGATGGCAGGCAGGGAAAAAGGAAGGGGAGGGAAAGGTAGGAGAAAGCTTCCAGAAGATCTGTGTGGAGGTGTGACAAGAGAATGGGTTGGGGATTGCTCAGTTCTAGGCACCACATGACAAAGAGGTTAGTCAAGGGTTCCCCAACTGCAGGATGCCAAAAATAATGTGTGATTTGGAAAGCTGTGAGGTCCCCCTGTCTTTCTATGAGGGGACCCAAGCATGTAGTCCCTGGGGCAACAGGCACCATCAACCTGCTTGTTCAGGTGACTGGAGCCCGGGAAGGTTTAGAAACTGTCATGTTGTCTAGACTCCAGACACTGCACTCAGTGGTCCCACCTGAGCTGAGACACCTGTGCGGCTCCCCCTGGGGGCTGAGAGCTGAGCACTCCCTGCTCCTGCATCTTTGCTGTGGGGCACATTGGCTTGTTAACCCTATAATGTGGCTGATTCCCTGCTTCCCCGGGCTGCCCCCAGAGTCCTGTCCGGTCAGCAAAGCCTGCCTTTTCAGTCACATTCCCCATTGCATTATGCGAGTTTTCCTCTCCCCCAGCTAACCCAGATCCAGACTGGCTGCGAGCTGGGCACGTTGAGAAGGCAACTCAGCCAGGACGGGCCCTTACCTTGTTTCCCCACCGTGATTCAGGGTAGACTGAGTAAGGAAGGCGAGTCCATAGGCTATGTATGTGGGCTGGCGCTGCTACAGGAGGAGTACAGAGAGGGGGGCGATGCGTAGGGCCCAACCCATCCCCTGGGTTTGTAAGCTGAGCATTTCAGAGAAGCTAGTGACCTGGAAACCATCCTGTGAAATAAACACTCCATGTATGCCACAGGGAGAAGGAACTGGGAATCACTGGAAAGAGTTGTAGGCCAGCAGCCTGGCCAGTAGGTATCACATTGAAAGGTCAGGGCGGAAAGGAGAGTGAAGAAGAAAGGGAGCTTTTGCCAGTGTCGAGTTCTGGCTAAGAACTGGGATCATATGTTCCATTTAGATGGAAGCAGCCTCTTAAAGGAGCACACACACACACACACACACACACACACACACACACACGGGACAGAGTAGTCTCACACGCAGTGTTTGGCACTGACGTAGAGGAAGATGCCTAAAAAAAGCAAATCAAGCCATTTGCGGTCATCTGAGCTATCAGTTAAAATTAGGTTCAGCAGTGAATCGAAAGAGGATCCAGGGTAACAGTGGCTTAAGCAGGACCGAAGTGTGTTTCCCTCTCACATTTAAGATATCTGGGGCTGGTATTGCTGTTCCAGTATCAGGGGCCTGGACTCTTTGTAGCTTATTGCCATTATCCTCAACACGAGCCTTCCAATTTGTGGTCCAACATGCCTGCTCTGGCTCCAGCCAGCAGGAAAAAGGAAGGAGAAGAAGAGTACATCCTTCCCTTTAAGGACAATCCCTGGAAGTCACACATAGCACTTTCTCATACATACTATTGTCTAGAACGTAGTCACATGGCCACACCTAGCTTTAAGGGAAGCTGAGATATACAGTTTTTTTCTTCTTCCAGATAGTCATGTGGCCAGCCATAGTTTGGGTGTTCTAGCTAGAAATCCCTGCCACCAGAGCTATTATGAAGTGCATTAGCATGAGTGAGAGTATAGATGAAGCATCGGTTGTCTACCCGGAACACATCTGTCATGATCAGCCAAATGCTTTTATATTTGTGTCGAATCTTCTGCTCTCAGCATCGAGATCTGTTTATTGAATTTACAGTTACTGCCTTGGATAGGAGACTTTTAGCATGCAGAAGCAGAGCTGGGGAAAGTGATAAGTTGTTTATGTGTTTACTCTTGTGTGCCTGCCACTTATTACGATTCAAAACTTGTTTAGATGTGCAATCATTATTAATGGGGGGAGCGGCGGTTCTGTATGCACGGCCTGGAGGCCTTCAGAGGAAGCTACCTCCTGTCAAAGGGGAGGTTTCTGGGCCAGCGGCCCCAGGAGGTCCAGATGTCAGAGAGAACAGGAGGCTGCAGAGACGCTGCTGTGAGCAGAGTGGCAGGGACCAGGGGACTAGCTGGACAAGAGTGTGTGTGGCTGGAACAGTTTTGTCTTAGCCCTTGGTGCCTTGCCTAATGGGTGTTGGAGAGGTGTTCCCTTGTGGCCTGGGGAGTCAGGGCTACCTCTCTCCCTGGACTGCTGCCTCTTGCAGTCCCAGGAGGGTGTGCCACCCAGAGCATGGTGACCGGAGGTAAGAGCAAGGTTAATTGGAAAGGTCAGCTTCTGCTCTCTTCTCTAGCTGAGCCGTTCAAATCCTTGGAGCTTGCAGCCGCTGCCAGCTTTATCTGGGTAACCATCAACTAGTCACACGGTGATTTGTAATGAGGGCAACTTCTGAGGACCAGGGATGTGAGAAATGGAAAAGGTCTGTGCTGGCATCTCAGCACCATGGGGCGGGGTCCCCAAGCTCTTCCCACCCAAGGAGCACCCTGGGCTTCCTCTGCAACTCAGGGTTGGAAGAAAGGGCCTGGAATCCTGGCTGTCACCTGCCCGCTGATTCACTGTTGCAGGGGGTGGGGGATGGGGGTAGGGGGGGTTTCCAGACAGAGGAAGAGCATGTGCAGATGCCTTCCAGCGTGAGAGAGTGTGGTGTGTCCCAGGGGTGGCAGGCAGAGCGTGTGGGACAGGATGGGAGGCTGCAAAGGCCCTGATGCCATGCCAAGGAATCGGGCTTTCTCTGGAGGGCAGTGGGGAGCCTTAAGCAAGTGGAGTGTGGGCAGAGGAGGGAGAAGATCAGGTCTGTGTTTATACTACTCACCTGCCTGCAGCATGGAAGAGGGGCTAGAGCAGCCATGGGCAAACTACGGCCCGAGAGCTGGATCCGGCCCGTTCAGCTGTTCTATCCAGCCCACGGAGCCAAAAGAGTGGAGGGTTCTCTTGCTCTCCCCTCTGCTCCATCACCAGCAGCCCAAGATGAGAGTGCCAGCATGGTCAGGTTGCTTTTGTTCCGGCCCTTCTGTCCAGTTTAAGAACCCATTGTGGCCCTCGAGTCAAAACGTTTGCCCACCCCTGGGCTAGAGTATATGGATGCTGGAAGACCTGGGAGGACCCAAAGGACCATGGAGCAGGGGCTGGAGGGATAGTTTGGATGAGCAGGAATGTGTTTTATGAAGCAGATTTCCAGAAAGACATTGGTGAGAACTTCCCTGTGGCCTGGGATGACAGTGTTGCCTTCCTCAGTTAGTGGAGTGGGAGGCATGCCTGGTGGCAGCCACACAGAGGCCTGAGTCGTGGTCACTGCCAAAGGCTGGGTGAGAGGCGCGGTAGGCCTTCAGGCTGAGCAGCTCCTGCTGGGAGCGCCATCTGGGTGCCCCGTCCCCCAGGCCTCATTATCTGCAGCGAGCTCTGAGTGCTTCTCCCATCGCTTACTGCCTGGAGCCTTGCCCAAGCCCAAAATGGCACCAGCAGGCCTCTATGGCTGCCTTCCAGACTTCAGGCAAAGATCTGTCTCCCCCAGAACTAGGAGGGGCTGGAGGACCTGGATCCTGTCCACTGGAAGGGGCTCAGGCCTAGGGCCTTTGTCCAGCAGCAGTGCCTGTTGGTTATCGTGCACCTACTGTGGTGGGCAGAGGGCTAAATACTTTCTGTACATGTTCTCATTTAATCCTCACACCGGCTCCACAATTCAGGTAGGATTGTTCTTATCTTTCTTATTAATCAGTTTAAAAGTAGAGGCTAAGCTACCTTTGTGTCTGAAAATATACATATACTGACACATTTATTGTGCACAGCAGCCTGAGTAAGGTTTGTTTACTTCCTCTCCCTCCATATTATAGGCGGGAAAGTAGATACTCAGAGAGGGGAAGAGAGTTGACCAAGACCACAAAGTTAGAAAGTGGTAGAGGGAGGATTTGAATGCCAACAGCTTCACTCTCAACCGGTTTACTCCATAATCTCTTCTCAATACCCCAGCTCTTTCTCTTTGAAATTGGCTTGACTGCTTTCCATAACTGGGGTGTGGTAGAAATTATTTCTTGGCATGTGAAGAGTAAGTAATATGGGGTGCTTTCCTCATTCATGTATTCATTCATGTATTCATTCATGTATTCATTCATTCACTCATTGAAAAATTGTTAATGCCGAAACCGGTTTGGCTCAGTGGTAGAGCATCGGTCTGCGGACTGAAAGCTCCCAGGTTCGATTCCCATCAAGGGCATGTACCTTGGTTGTGGGCACATCCCCGGTAGGGGGCGTGCAAGAGGCAGCTGGTCGATGTTTCTCTCTCATCGAAGTTTCTAGCTCTCTATCTCTCTCCCTTCCTCTCTGTAAAAATATCAATAAAAATATATATTTTTTTTTAAAAAAAGAAAAATTGTTAAGTGTGTACCAGCACTGTGCTCCTGGCTGGGATGACTAGCATGGGGTCCCTGCCCATGAAGAGTTCATGGCTTGAAGAGGAGATAGATATATAAAGAAATGTTAAGATTTCACGGAGGGAGGAGAGCGAAGGGGAGGAAGCCCAGGTTGCTATGGTAGCACAGAGGTGGCCTATCTGGTAGGATAGAGCGTGAGGAAAGGCTCTGATAGGAGGTGGATTTGAGCTAGTTGAGCTGTTTCCACGGTGGTGGCGTGGGGGTAGGTGCCACCTCAGGAAGGCCTTATATGTCAGCCTAATGGATTAAGACTTGATCCTGCAAGCCTTCGAAAGAAGGGAAGAATTTTAAGTAGGGAGTAGCATGAGGAGGTCTGTGGCTTAGAAAGACCACGCTGGTGAAGGAGGGCTTGGAGAGGGTAAGATTAAGGACCAGGAGCCCAATTGGGAGGCTTCTGGAACAATGCAGGTGAGGAAGGCTGTAGGTGGAAACTAGCACAATAACGGTGGCAATGGAGGTGCAGCTGGAGGAAGATTTGGTGATGGATTAGGTGGGGAAGGTGAAAGAGAGGGAGGAATGGTGATGATTTTGAGTGAAGCACGCATGGAAATGCAGGCAATTACTAGTGGGTGGGGGGAGCATGTTGCAGGCTGCCCCTGTTTAGGGAGGGAGGGTGAAGGTAGAGCGCATGATGGTGAGAAACATTGGCAGCCATCGTATCACACCCTTAATTTCAGCCAGTGGGGACACTGCAGCCTTAGGATTGGGTGTGGGCAAGTAAGGAAGCCTGCCATTTGCCCCCCGTTTTTCAGGAGCCTCTCTCTGTGACCACATTTCTGTTTTCCAAAGCGACGATCTACTCTTTGGAAAAAGAGAATTGTACCAGGACACAAACCTTTTAGCCAATCGGATGCATTTTGTAGTGTTCCTAGAGACTGGGAGAGTTTTCCAACCCATTTCCCCGCTGCCAGTTCAGAGTCTTACTAGACAGCACTGCCCATTTCAGCCTCTCAGCCAATCACAAGTGTCTGTCTGGGCCCTGAAGACCTGACACACTCTGAGTTGATATGTCGTCATGATCAGAAAGAGTCACATAGAAGTGCTGCCAGGTCTTTCGGTGCTTGTGGAGGGAACCGTTTTTGAAACGTACATTTCCTTTGAGGTGACAGGAGGGTTGTAAAGCTGCATGGCAGAGTCACGGAGCAGGCCGGGGAAGCCCGCAGAAGCCAAGATCAGAATCCGGTTTCAGGGCCAATTGCGGGAGCCCATAGTGCAGTCCCAGAACTGCTAACGTGACTGCCACGACCCCAAGCTTTCTAACAAAACTTCACAATTAAACAGGGAATGGCTGCAACTCATATCAGCAAGCCATCGCTTTCAGTTCTTAGAACACTTCAGTGTTCATACAATGCACGTGAACAAAGCAAACCCGAACCACCCAGGAGCTATGGGCACACCATTGTCCTAGCACCAGGGATGTAGGAGTCTCAAGTTTCCATAGCAACGAGGCAGAGAAACTGATCTGAAACCTTCCAGGGCCCTTTGCCAAGGTTATAAGGACACTGTCTAAGCCTTGGAGAAGATGATGAAACTGACTATCTCTGTCTTTGAAATATTGGCATGGAGAGGTGAGGAAGAGGTTCTTTTTTTTTTTTTTTAATATTCATCTGAAAATATTTTTCCATTGATTTTTAGAGTGGAAGGGAGGGTGAGAGACACACAGAGAGAAAAACATTGATGTCAGAGAGATACATCGAATGGTTGCCTCCTGCACATGGGGCCAGGGATCTAGCCTGCAACTGAGTTACATGCCCCTGACAGGCATCAGGACCCTTCAGTCCGCAGGCTGATGCTTTATCCACTGAGCCAAGTTTTCTTGAAGGAAACTGAGACCCAGGGAGGTGAAGCCCCTCCCCCAAGGTTGCCCAGCCTGGGAGAGGCCACACTACAAATGCCAGCCCGGCTTTCTGGTCCCTGGCCCCGTGTCCTTTTCCACTCTTCCTGGAGTTGGTACTAGAATAAGGTGCCCCTCACCTCTGCCAGGTGCTGTATCTCAAAGCCTTTATGCACAGCAAATTCCTGTCTGCCACTGACTTCCTTTATAGTCTGAGAGACTCTTTCTTCTTTATTTCTCATCCATCTTTTTGCAGCATCTTCCAACACTTTGGTGCTAAGGTTTTGTTTTGCTTCCTAAGACACAGACATTGCATTTCTTCCAGTCTTCGGGCTAAGTCTTTAATGATCAGTACATAAACTTAAGTAGTTGAGATGGATCCATTAGCTCATTGGTGGGGCGCCAGAGGACCTGGGACCTTCAGCAGCTTTCTCCCCGCCCCCCGTGGCCAGCTTCCCTCTGTGTTCCCAGCAACCCACTTGTTGCAGCTGCTTGAGGACTGTTGAGGCTTGATCCTCAGGGGCCTGCTGAGGGGAGGGTGTGAGGCTTCTCCTTGGCGGAGCCAGTATCTCCATCTGACTTGCATGTGATCTTCCTGCAGGAGGTTGTGAGCAGTGAGCATGTGTCAGGACAGCTCTTTGGAGCAGTGACCAGGCTGAGGGACAGCCTCTTCAGGAGAGGCCTCTGGGCTTGGCTCCAGCTCTGGGCTTATAAGGAAAATTCTGGAAGGAGGACATGGTCTGAGCATCTCTCTCCGGGAGGCTTGTACCCAGGACAAAAGTTAAGGGAGGGGCAGGGAGGAAAGGAGCACTCCTTCCTACCGGCTCCACTGCCGACTGAGACACACTTGCTGGCAAGAGGTACTTGGGGTGAGAAGGGCCTTTGGTCCGTCTTGAGCTCTTGAGAGGGAGCCTTGGGTGTCAGAGCTGAGGGCAGAACCACACGCCACAGATGGGATTGTCCTCAGCACCAGGCCCCACGCACTTGTTAATGACTGCATTCATTCATTTTGCGTGTTTTGAGTGCCTGCTCCCTGCAAGGCACTTGTCTAGCTGGGGGATATGGCAAGAGAACAAGACGGTTAAAGCTTTGCTCCTTGGAAGCCTACATCCTGGGGCTGAGTGAGCAGTTGGGCCTTTCTCCCCCAGCGGCCTTCCATCTCCAGCCGGGGCCCTGGGATGGTGGTGGTGGGGTGGGTTGCGCTGCCTACAACACCTGCCTTGGGCTCACAGCCGGTGTGGTCAAGGTGACACACCAGGTTTGAATTCCAGCTTGCTTTCTTTTTTTCAGCCCTAAGCCAGTTTCCCAGACTCCCATAATTTCATCATGAGCAAAACGAGGCTGACGGTAACAATGGCAAAGGACTGTGATGAGAATGAGCACAAATGAGACTGGCAAAGCACTCTACAGTATCTGGCATCTAGTAAATGCTCAGTAATTGGTAGCTATTCTGATTGTTATTATATTACTAGAGGCCCAGTGCATGAAATAAGGGAGGGGGGTGCCAGAGTGTGTTTCTCAGCCCAGCCTGCACCCTCTCCAATCTGGGACCCCTCCAGGGATGCCCCACTGTCCATTTAGGCTTGGTCCTACCAGGATCAGGCCTAAATGGTCAGTCGGACATCTCTCTCACAATCCAGGACTGCTGGCTCCCAACTGCTCCCCTGCCTGCCTTCCTGATTGCTCCTAACTGCTTCTGCCTACCAGCCTGATCACCCCTAACTACTCCCCTGCTAGCCTGATTAACACCTAACTGCTCCCCTGTCAGCCCAATTGCCCCTGACTGCCCTCCCCTGCAGGCCTAGTTGCCCCAACTGTCCTCCCCTGCAGGCCTGTCCCCCCAACTGCCTTCCCTTGCAGGCTTGGTCCCTCCAAATTGCCTTCCTTTCCTGACCTGATCACCCATAACTGCACTCCCCTGCCAGCCATCTTGTGTTCACATGGGGGTGGCCATCTTTGACCACATGGGAGTGGCCATCTTGTGTGTTGGAATGATGGTCAATTTGCATATTACCTCTTTATCATATAGGATATTAGTATCAGATGAAATGTGATCATGGGCTGGGGTGTAAGTCACAGTTTATCCCCAGGAGTTGAGTCACATTTCCCCAGAATGCACAGGGCAAGGAAACTTAGAGCCAATAGAGACCTTATGGCAGAAGATTCTAAACTTCCCTGTCATCAGACCACCTAGGAGCTCATTAAAGGTTCAGTTGTTGGGGTTTTACTCCCTCCTATTCTCTCCTCCCTCCCCAGAGATTTTGATTCATGGGTCTGGAGTGAAATCTTGATTCTGAATTTTTAATAAGACTCTGAAGTGGTTCTGTTGCAGGAAGTCCAAGGGCAATGTTTTGGGCAGCACTGCTTTCTAAGCTGTTTTCCTCGGCCCCGACCTAATGGTTGGCGCTCCTCTGCGGCTGCCATGGCCAGGCTATTTCTGTCTAATCACTAGGAGCTGTCACCTCAAATCGGGCTCCTTTTCCCGGGCAGCCCTGGAGACATGCGGACAAATCCTTTCTCCTCGCTCCCTGTCTAGACACCATGCTGACCTACAAAAGCTTTTCTCCTTTTAAAACATGATCACCTGTCTCCCAGTGACCACATTTTTCAAACTCTCTCCCAAGAAACACGGTTAGAGAAGAGTTTTTTGGTGTTTTTTTTTCTTTTTTTTTTTCTGACTTGGGAATCTGTCGTAAAAGTGTTCCAACGGTGCGGTGTATTTGCTTTTATTATTCTATTGAACAGATTCCCTAGCAAATGCAGAGTAGGTTTGCCTAGTGGTTAAATATACAGACTGTGACACTGGGCAGCCTGGGTTTAAATGATAGTTCTGCCCTTTATTAGCTGTGTGATCTTGGGCCTCAATTTCCTCATGTTTGTAACAGGACTAACAACAACACCTATCCTATAGATTGGCTGAGTTAATACAGATAAAGCACTTACAGAGTGCCTTCATTATAGAGAGAAAAATGTAGTTGCAAGCCACAACCCGGACACATCCAGAGAGCGTGGGGATCTCATACATTCCAGGAAATTAAATAAGAATCAACGTAATGGTGCTGACTGTCTTCAGCCAAGCCCTGTTCTTTCCTGATGTAGAATTCTGCCCTGAAGCACCACTTTGTGAAGCAGGAATGAACAAGCCACAATAGCGGTGGAAGAAGCCATGTCTGTGGCCACCACGTGTGAAGCTGAATGTCATTTTGGTCAAACCCCATTAGCAAACTCCAGACAGCCTTCTCTTTGCAGAATCACTCTAGCTGTGATCTAGGGGGCATGTAGGGGCCAGGGGACTAATTTTTGTCTCAGTCTTTATTTCTAGGATATGGAGTTGCTACAGGTCTTGGTTTCCTCGATGACAGCTGTAGAGGAAGAATCAGAGGGAAGGAAGGGAAGAATTAGCAGCAGCCAGAGTGGCAGTGTCCATATGACCTTCAGTGATGACCAAAGACAAGGGGAGGGAAGCCACACTCCTCCCTTCCGCTCCCCTCCCTGCAAGTCAGAGCCAGCCTTGCCTTCCTTGGGAGACAGGGTAGCAATGGGGCTTGGCACTGGGGCCTTGGGGTAAACAGACCTAGCTGGGCAGCCTGGCCTGGCACCTTTTAGCTGTGTGGTCTTGGGAACTTTGCTCACCAGTCTAATCCTCCTCTGTAGGATAAAGATAATAATAGTACTTACGTCACTGAGTTGTTGCATCAAGTTCAGTAAGGTAATATATATATATATATATATATATATATATATATATATAGTGCCTAGAACTCAGTAAGCTTTTTCATTATTATTATTTCTGAGTAGTCTTTTCCATGCGCTCAATTTAGGCTAAAGTCTTGATAATTCAGGTGTTTCCCTACGGAGTCTCTTTAAAAATATAGTCAGGAACAGCTAGCGAGAAAACACAGATTGAAAGTATACGTGGGCCAGCCCATGAGTTACTGTGTGTGTGTTTGGACAGGAAGTGGGTGGGGACTTCCATGAGGCAGCTAGTTCCTAAGATGCAAAGGGCGGGCGTGGCCTGCAGGACATGCACCCGCTGCGCTGGCTGGGTGGACTTGGGTCACCGAGAGATGGCGGAACACAAGGTGGAGGTCACTGCATGGCCCTCAGCAGGCAGACCCTCAGGGCAGGCTTCGGGAGCTCAGGTGGCCTGGCCTAGCTGGGCCTAGTCACCGGGCTGGCAGCAGAGCAGGACTTTGCTCGCTGGGAGGGAGTGGCATGAGCTCAGAGCTCAGAGCCCAGCCCTGGAAACTGGAGCCCATGGAAACAGCGAAGCCGACCGTGGAAGACTGGAACTTGGCCCCAAAGGACAACAAAGGCAATACAGAAAAATAACACAGGCCGAAACCGGTTTGGCTCAGTGGATAGAGCGTCGGTCTGTGGACTGAAAGGTCCCAGGTTCGATTCCGGTCAAAGGGCATGTACCTTGGTTGCAGGCACATCCCCGGTGGGGGGTGTGCAGGAGGCAGCTGGTCGATGTTTCTCTCATCAACGTTTCTAGCTCTCTATTCCTCTCCCTTCCTCTCTGTGGAAAATCAATAAAATATGTTTTAAAAATATTTTTAAAAAAAGAAAAGAAAAATAACACAGAAGACTGCACCTAGAGCTTTACTATGCGCAAAAATCACATTATCTCAAACCATTTCCCCACCAACCCAAGGAGGAAAGTATTATCACCACCGTATTACTGATGAATAACTGATGGCCTGGAGCTGCTCAGCCCAGAACTAGGACTTGCCAGGCCTGCTCACTCAGATCACATGCTCTGACCACACACTAGAGAACTAAGGTTTCCAGGCAGCCAGGGGCCAGCATCTGCCTCCCCAACAGCTTTTTACACTCGTTCTTTCATGTTCTATCAAAAGCACCACACGTGGACTGAGAGCCACGTAGATGCACCATGGGACTTGGGAAGGGACCTGATGGAGCCTCCTTGTCTAGTCCCCTCAACTTAAAGATAAGAAACTGAAAGTTCAAAGAGGTTAATAGCCTTGTCTGGGGGCACTGGGAGATGGTAGCCGAGTCAGGTTTGCTGGCTCCTTGCCCCCATTGTTTCCACTGCATGAACCGTCTCCCTCCCATGCTATAGTCCACGTGGGCAGACTCATTATGGGCCAGGCTGCCTACAGAACCGCAGCAGCATCAACATGAAAGGCGCCGGCATATCTCGCAGGACAGGTGGCCAGAGTAATTTGTGCCTGTAGTTGCATTTGTAAACACAGCATGAAGAACCCATCAAGAAACTGGCAACAGTTGCACAGGTTCAGTGTGTCTGCTAATGAAAACAAGGGAAACGCTGGGGGAAAGAAGATGGGTTGGGGGAAAGGTGGCAGTTTTCAGGTCATGCAGGATGGCAGGAGATGTTGGTCCAGGATAGACCTGCACCTCAGTGGGCAGGTGTGTTGGTGGCTTTGGCTCAGCCTGTCTGGCTGACTGGCTAAGCATCTTGAGGACAGTAACTGTGTCATGTTTACCTTTGGATCAGCAGCACTCAGCACAGGGTCTGACATGGAGCAGGTATCCAGCAAATGTTTGGTGAATGACTCACTGAATGAAGGGTTGAAAACCATTACCCAAGGTAAGGGTGAGATGGAATGTCTTGTCAGTAGCTCTCCCCTCCTTTCATATTACACCCACCATGGTCTCCAATGCCTCCAGGGAGCCCCTCTGGTCATCCTCTGCCTCTTTGAAATTAGCCTCAGGAGCCATCATCTTGGTGATGAGGATCACCGCTGGCATTGGTTAGTGCTCACTGGCTGTGGTCACAGGTCTGGATGCCAGGGGTCAGGGTGCTTCAGTTCAAGCCTTAGCTTCATCCCTTTCCAGATGTGTGGCCTCCCAAGCCTCCATTTTCTTCATTGTCAAGCAGGGTGATAGCACTAGGGAAGCTGAGGACTGAGACAGCACACAGCTCTGGCACCTAGTAAGGGCCCAGTCCACTTTAGGTCTTTGTACTGTGATGCCCCCCCCCCCCCCATTCCCTGTCAGCAGCCCAGGGAAGGGCCCTGCCTTTGGATTCCTGTGGAGGGAGGGCATTGATTCACTTCATTTAAAAATTGCCTTAAGCTATTGCGTGTATGTTAATGATGGCAGGGAGCTAGTTCCCCTCCCTGACCATTTTAGGCCAGGGATTTTTGTTCCCTGGGCCTCTCTCTGGCTAGCCTGGCCGTGCAAGCCTGTGCCTGTGCATGAGTCTGTGTGGGGAGGAGTGGGTGAGGGTGAGGGCCAAGCTCACCAGCCCTGGGGAATGAGGAAGCCCTTGGCTCCAGGAAAAGCTGCCCTGTGGGACCCAGTAGATCTGATTTACCTGAGCCCTTGCCCAGCTGCCCTGTCCAAGAGCCTGCAGTGCTGAGGTCAGGACTCAGAACTTCCACAGGTACAGGAGTGCTTCTGTAGAAGATTCATACTGAGTGTGAAATCCCAGGATAGCTGCACACATGTACTCACTCATGCACAAGCATGCACCTCTAAGCAGTCATACACTTACATACTCACATTCACACACAGTAAACACACTTATACATATATTCACACACATGCACACACCTGTCACATACTATCTCTCACAACACACACTGCCTCACACAATACTCTATACATACACATTCATACACAGACACACACACACACACACACACACACACACACACACACACACACACAGATCAGGTTTGGTCAGAACAGGTAAACCCATTCAAGGAGATTGCTGCTCGTATCTGCAGCTCCCAGCTAAATCCCCTACTAGATGACTTAGACTTCCTTGCTCAGCACAAAGTGGGGACAAAGCTGTGACTCTGTGCCCTGGGTACCCAGCCAGTTCTGGGACTGGAGGCACACATCCTAGAGCCAGAGCCCCCAGGATCACAGAAACACTAAGAATGAGGGCCAGGTTGGCTTCTTCCAGAGCAGCAAGCCCCCTAAAGAATCCCAGGATGGTGTGACTCACAAATGCAAGGGTTAGATGCATCTTTTACATTAAATCATGCCCCTCAATGGGCCCGTGTCCAGCTGCTCACTTCCCTTAAAGGGCTAGTGCCTGTAGACACTGAGAACGTACTGCATACACTGGAATTTGCATGATGTGATCAAACTTGTCCTCTCCCCACTCATGACTGTTCTTTTGTTCTTATTGGAGGTGCTTAGCCAGGGAAGCAGGATAGGGGTGTAGAGAATACAGGCTCTACAGTCAGATGGAACAACAGTTGCAACTAGGCTAGCCGTGGGATCCAGGTCAAAGCTCCGAGCCTATTTTCTAAACTGTAAAGTGAGGATATTCATGCCTATCTTTTAGAATTGCTGCGAGATTTAAATCAACGTTATGAAAAGACACTAGCTATGTAACTGGCATACAGTAGGGGTTCAATAAGTGGGTAGCTCCCTTCTCCTGTCTTTGTTTTACATTCTCCTGGCAGAGAGGCAGCTTCAACCTACATGAGAGACCCACACCATTCAGACACAGGTGACTCCCCATGCTGCTTGTGGTGCTCTGCCAGCTCTGATGTCAACAGACTCGATTCTGGCCTACTTCTTCTAGACCTGGTTATTTTTTTTTTATTTTTTATTTATTTATTTATTTATTTATTTGTGTGTGTGTGTGTGTGTGTGTGTGTGTGTGTGTGTGTAATATGTATATATAATTTATTATAGGAAATTTCCCCATGGTTATGGAGGCTGACACGTTCCAAGATCTGCAGAAAGCAAGCTAGAGACCTTGGAGTGCTAATGGAGCTCCAGTCTGAAAGCAACAGGTGTGAGACCCAACAAAAGCCGGCATTTCGGTTCTGGTCCAAAGGCAGGAAAACGTTGATGTCCCAGCTCAGGCAGGCAGGCAAGAAATGCTCCTGCAATAGGACCATCCTTTTGGTTCTATTCAGGCCTTCAGCTGATTGGATGAGGACCACACACATTGGGGTGGGCTGGCTACTTTACTCAGCCTACTCATTCACATGTTTATCTCGTCCAGAAACACGCTCATAGTCACACCCAGAATAAGGTGGTCTCTCTTCTTGAACTTCTGGCCAGTTCCTAATTATCCTTTAGTACTTTATTCATATGCCTCCTACTCTCTATAGTCTCTCTGCAACACTCTCTAAGTCTCAGTTTCCTCCTCTGTAACATGGAGTAATCATAGGACCTGCTTCATGGGGTTGCCATGAGGATTAAGTGAGAGAACCCATGTGAAGTGCTTACTGCAGTGTCAAGAGTATAGGCAGTGCCCAGTAAATATCCAGCCCTCTGCCTTCCTGGCATCTAGAGTTTTAGTGGTTTTGATGGTGGCCATGAGAGAGGGACTCTGCTGTCTGTCTTGGAGTCTGACAGGCTTTTGCCACCCACAGTTAAAGCAAATAGAGAATGTTTGGTGTCCATTAGCAGTAAATAGGAAATATCTCATTGCAGATGCATGGCTTGATGGGGTGATGCAAAGTTGGGGGGAGGGGAATTTATTATGCCCAGAAAGCTCTGGGTGAGAAAATAGGACAGAGGCAATGAAATCTGGTTTTATAAGTACGTCTAGATTTATGGTTTAAAAATATATGTGTGTGTATATTTAATCTTGAAGGAATTTAAATATTTTATGGGCCACTGCTCATGGCCTGGCACCTCTCACCGGTGAACTGTGGTGGCGGAGACAGCACTTTGTGTCCTCTGTTTACAGTTCAGGTGAATGAAGCTCTGAGGACATTTACTGAGGAAAAATCTGTTAATTGCAGAACCACTAGGAATAATAATTGTTGTTTCTGTTTGGTGCTGAAGTGAGTTGGCTGCATCAGACTGGAGACTTGCAAGGCAAACAAGTTGTCTGCAGGCATAGAAAGTGGATGATAGGTGACATTTGATCTAAAAGTACCTCAGATAATAAAATAGAGATTCTGTGCCAGATTTTTTCCCCTTTATGCAGAGAAGAGTTAAAGTGGAGGTAGAAGCAGATGCTTCTTGGCTCCATCCTCAGTCAAGGGTGGGGGCATCTCCAAGATAATTAAGACTTTCAGGAGGATCGTAATGCAAGGCGTTCAGACACAGATTGAAGCATTCTTGGCTGGGAACACTGAAGTCATTGGCAATCTGGTGACAAAACATGAGAGAGCCATTTATTTTTTAAAAATATGTTTTCATTGATTTTAGAGAGAAAGGAAGGGGAGAAAGAGAGAAGATAAGATAAGAGGAGAGGAGAAGAGAGGAGAGGAGAGGAGAGGAGAGGAGAGGAGAGGAGAGGAGAGGAGAGGAGAGGAGAGGAGAGGAGAGGAGAGGAGAAAGAGAGAAACATTGATGTGAAAGAAAAACTTTGATTTTACTGCAGGACCCCCAGCAGGAAACAAACCTGGGCACTTTCCCAATGGAGAATTGAACCAGCAACCTTCAGTGCATGGGGTATGCTCAATCAACTGAGCCATACCAGCCAGGGCTGAGAGATTCATTTCTAAAAGGGAAACATCTAATCCCTGTGTTGCACTCTCTCCTGGAGGAGGTATCTACATCAAATGAGAGCTGCCATATTGTAGGTGAAACATGATCACAGATGTGGAAGAAGCTAACCAGCTTAGTGTGTGGTGTACCAAAGGCCATGTCGCTGCTCAGTGAGGTCTGATGTGCTCCTGTTGGAGGGTTATACTTCCCACTGCCTCCAGGCACCAGACATGGCCATGTGACTTATTCTGGCCAAGGAAATGTGAGCAGAAATGGCATGTATCACTTCTAGGTGGAAACTTTAAGAGCTAGCCTATGCTCCACCTTGTTCTTTTTCCTCTCTGCCATTGACCCAGGGTCACTGATGCAGGTGCTCCATCAGCCTGGATTCCCGTGGGAGGTAGACAGTGACAACACGGGAGCTCCTGGTTGACTCTTGATGGATATGTAGCCTGAGGAAGAAATAAACTTTCGTTGTGTAAGCCACTGATGTTTGGGGGTGTTTTTATTACTGCATTCTAATCCAGTTTATCCTGACAAGTATGCTTTTTAGAAGGAAGAATGATATAGCATTTATTACTTCTGTGAATAACTAGATACATTCTGATTTTTATAGCTGTAGGACAGTAAGAAAAAGAAGTATCCATAATGCTATAAATGGACCAACAATTCAGTTTGTAAAATAGCATCAAGGACCTGAGGAGCCTACTTTTAAGAGTCTGCAAATTTATTCACAAAATCATACTATGTCACGGTCACACTGACACTCCCTTACCCACAGCAATGATCAGTTCATGACCAGCCCCATGGATTGTGGGGAGATGTCACCTAATAGAAGCCATCACATATTTGTCTTGCTCCTTTCAACCATATCCATTGCTTGCTCTTCCTTGAGTATATGTGCTGCCGAAGTGAGCACAGCTTGCTCTTCCTTGATTGCATCCTTCCTTTATGGCTTTGTACATGCTTGATACCTTGCCTAGAATGCAATTGTTCTCTTTGCTTCCAACATTTTGTCCCTTTAGTGAATGCCTGGATCCCCCTCCATGTAGATTATCTCCTTTACTGTAACAACCCTATGAGACAGTTCTTATGACCACTCCCATTTGCAGATAAGGAAACTGAGGCTTATAGAAGTTAAGTAGGTGGCTCCAAATACAGTAGGTTCTTGGGTTACAAGGGAGATCCGTTCCAAGAGCGTGACATAACGCCATTTTCACCGAAAGTCAGAACCTACCTACATAAGCACCTATGTCACTTACATGGAGCACATACACAGCAGTAATGAAGAGACACATTTAAAATTTTTTAAAAGATAACAATTCCTAACCTTGTGGCAAATAAATAATAAAAAACATAAAGCATATACATCGAAATGATGGAATTTTTAAAAAATAAATAAATGGGAGATGGCGATGTAACCATGAAACGACATACATTAAGTCTGATGACATAACCCGAGGACTGCCTGTACAGTGGTAACAAGAAGCAGGAGGTCATCAAACCCAAGAAGTCTAGTTTCAAAGCTGATATTCAACAACATGGCCTCCTTGGGAAAGTTGGTGAATGTGCCTGGACACAAGGCTGTAAGCAACAGCAACAGCACCGGCTATTAGAATCAAGAGAGAATTTCAAAAAGAGTGGGCAGCTCATGGCATTTCCAAGAGGGCCAGGTTCTCAGTTATGTACCTCACCCCAAGTCTTCCTTCAGTGGAGAACCACCCTTAGCACTTCCAGAACTGCCACTGGGCCCTGGGAAACAATGTAAACTGTGCCCTAATAGAACCCTTAGGAGCCATTGCACAGAAGACTCTTGCAGCTCTTTTTCTCTCCCAGGAAAACGGCCCAAATAGGGGTTGTTCCTTCAGCCTGTGCCTTGGAACAGAAAGACACATGGAGCAGCAGAACCTAGCAGAGGTCAGTAGCAACCACAATTGACTCACACATCCTGCAGCTTTAATATGAGCAAGAAATAAATGCTCTTCTTCTAAATCACTGATGGGTGTGTGTGTGTGTGTGTGTGTGTGTGTGTGTGTGTGTGTGTGTGTGTATTTGTTACAGTAAAACAGACTGATAACATGTATATTGAGAACCACTCCACATCAGTGTCTGCCAGTGGTCGGCAAACTCATTAGTCAACAGAGCCAAATATCAACAATACAATGATCAAAATTTCTTTTGAGAGCCAAATTTTTTAAACTTAAACTTCTTCTAATGCCACTTCTTCAAAATAGACTTGCCCAGGCCATGGTATTTTGTGGAAGAGTCACACTCAAGGGGCCAAAGAGCCGCATGTGGCTCGTGAGCCGCAGTTTGCCAACCACTGTGCTAAGCAGAAGAAATGCATAAGTAAATAGGTCTTAATCTCTGCCTTCATGCCACTTTTCTTTGATACTCTCAAATCACAGCTGGCACAGAGAGTGGAAATGTTTTACAAAAGGAAAAAAACACTAGTGAAGAAGATAGACTTTATTTTTAAAAATATATTTTTATTGATTTCAGAGAGGAAGGGAGAGAAGGAGAGAAGAGATAGAAACATTAATGATGACAGAGAATCATTGAATGGCTTCCTCCTGCACACCCCCCACTGGGGACTGAGCCAGCAACGCATGCATGTTCCCTGACCGAGAATCAAAACATGACCTCCTGGTTCATGGGTTGATGCTCAACCACTGAGCCACACCAGCTGAGTGTGGGAACTTCTTTGTTCTCTGTGTGGAGTGTCTCTTCCATTGCCAGTAGCAGAAGATCCGTGTTTGATTTCATCAGGGAAGCTGGTAGGATCTTTTAAGCTGCTGCAAAAGGTCCTTAGAGAGGGAATGGGCAGGAGCCTGGCAGCACCGCCGATACCATGAAAACCTGGAGAGCAGGCCCTAGGATGGTCTGAGGGACACTGGCCTGGAGCTCCTTCCAGTTTTCCCTGGTCCGTGCTTAGAAGAAGCTGATGGGTCCTGGGATCCCTCCCTGACCCGAATGACTGATGCTCCGCTCCTGGACCATCGATCTATTGTTTCAGGCTCATTTCTCAACAGAAGGCCTTTCCCAATGAAAGCCACAGACCGCAGTGCCCCTACATCAGTCTTCTTCTATGTTCCTGTATTTTCCAGAAGTTGCTTCTCTGTGTCTTCAACTTTGTGGGAAGACCAAGAGCTGTTTTCCCTGTTTCAGTTTAGACACCAGGATCTAGGTGATTCTGGGCTTTGGATTCAGTAGTTTTGAGTAGAAAACCAACCTTGGTAATCAAGACGCCCAAAGACATATTGTCTGTGTTAGAAAGGATTCGGGGCAGTGGAAACCCCTGGAAACCCAAATCCAATTAATAATTTCACGAGACAGTTCATTAGAATGCGCAAGTGCTTAACTAAACAAAACCGTAATGGAAGCTGTCAGAAGTGATCCACGTTGTGTTAGCATTTTCTCATTCACACATCATTTCCTCTACAATTTAGTTAAGTAACAAACACTACGTATCCCACCACTGGTTTTTTCAGCCATGCAGTGCAGTTGGTGTTTGTATTGGGCAAATGCGGAGAAAGGGCTTTTGACTCACCGGTTGGCACAATAGGGGCTTCAGCATGGGGATAGGCAGGGTCTGGTGCAGTCAACCTGGTGTGGCATGGCTCCTGGGAAGTTCTCTGGAACTTGGCATCCTGTGGGAAGGTGGCACCTTCTGCCAGCATCTTTGGAGCTCTGCCATCTTGGGGACTGTGAGAGGGAGACAGCCTTTCTGAGCAGAGCTGGCTAACCAGGCCAGACTGGGTACTGGGCCTGGGCAAGCCTGACTCTCCCAGGATGCCTTCCATCCCACCTTCACTGCAGAATCCCTTTAGCTGAAGCAGGTAATCATGGGAAAGAGATTCCTTTTCTTAGGAGGCTCCCTTTGCAGAGTTACCAGTGTTTTCACTTTGGTGAGAATGGTGTCAAGCCTTCTTCTCAGTAGGTTTTGAAGCTCAAGGGCTGGGGGTAGGAAGAGTGAGAAGGAAGTGAGAAGAAGGGACCCTGGTGTCCCAGCGGGGCTAGGCCTGGGACTGAGGGTTGTCACAGGAGCTCTGTGACTCTCAGCCTCATCCAGGTAGCCAGTCTCGCACAGGGAAATGGAGAAGGGAGTGACTGCTTGAAGTATTTGTGCAGCCCCACAGCAGGGAAGACAGAGCTGTATGTAAGGGTCTGCTTGGCCATTAGTTATCTGAGGATAATTAAAACACCACAAATACTCATTTATTTGAATAAAATGAATCCATATGTATGCATACATCCCCCCCTCTTTATTTCTTCCAGGGTGGGAAAAAGCATTCTCACATAGCAATGAAATGCTACGTTAATGCTAACAGGGTTGGCAATGCCAGTAGGTTTGGGTGGGTGGAAGCCGTAACTCAGATCTCACTTGGGCAGCCCAGTTGTCCCACAGTGACCTTCTAGTGGCCTGTTTTATAGAGTTGACCTTGCCTGGACGTGTAGCTTGGTCAGCCAACATCAGGCATGGCCTTGGCGTCTCTGTGAGCTTTAGCTCATCTATATGCTGCAATGGTAGTGGAGACAGCTACTGCTTACGGAGGACCTACTATGTGTCAGTGCATGCTGAGTGCTCAGCCCTGTTTGAAGATGGGTCTCATTATTGATAGGAAATGGAGATCAGAAGGGTCAGATAACTTTTCTAATGGCACTAAGTACAGAGCTGTGAATTTAAGTCGAAACTTCTTTTGCTCCATCTGAGGTGTTTTCTGTTTGTTTCTGTGTCTGTCTCTCTGCCTACTGTAATGTCAGGTCTGTGAGGGCAGGGGCCGTGTTGGTTTTATTCACTGGGTCTGAGGGGTAGCTCTCCCGTGGAATGAGCAGAGGACTTGTGAGCAGACAGAGACCATGATTACAAACTGTATCTGCCTCTTACATGTGTGTGACCTTGGATACATTCCAACTTCCCCACATCCAGTGTATTTGTCTGCAAAATGGGAATAGTAATTCTAGCCTTCCTGGACTATTGTGAAGATTCTCAATAATAGATAACATTTATTGGGTACTTATCATGTGTGGACCGAGCATTTTGCAGGGATGACCTCATTTCATCTTTGTGATATCCCAGGAAGGGGACCATAACTTTCTTATTTTATAGACGGGACACCTGAGACACAGAATGGTGACACGACTTGCTCAAACCCCCACATCTAGGAAATGGCAGGTTCAGAACTTGAGCCTCTGAATCTAGACATGGCATACTCCTCTCTAATGCCTCTCTTAGACAACATGCACTTGGTGGACGAGGCCCTCTATAAATGATAGCTTTTCTCCCTATGGGATCTGCCTTTTCCCATGGCTAAATTCTTTTCTGGGGTCAGGCCTCCTTTTGGATTCCTGTCCAATGAGCAATGAGACTTTGGCTTTCTCTCACCCCTGGCATCCTATTGGGCTGTTCTCCAGATTGCCCTGGTCCAGTTTCTGCTGCCTCTGTGGCCACTCATCTGGTGGCCATAGTTCTATCTCTGTGTTCTCTAGTCCCACCTCCAGCAACCAGGGTGGCAGCACTGGAAAACAGGTCCAAGTTCAGCCTTGGGGCAGACGTCTATTAGTCTTTTGACAGTTTCTTTGAGTTTGCTATTTATAGGGTAAGAGCAGGAGTGGGATTTAGGACTGGTGGCTTGTGGCCAGAGCCAGATTAGTGACAAACAATGGGAAATGTAACATTTCACTATTAGAAAACAGATTCTCAGTGTGTTTGGCCTTTTTGTCATACACATTTAGAAATGCCAGGATCGGTGACTCTTAGGTCATTAGGGAAGCATGCCACCCATTGTCACTGCAAAAGCAGTGCTCATGGACGCTCCGTCCTGGGGGACAGTTCACGATGCTGCTTGCATGAAGGGCCAGGTCTATGCCACCCATGTGGGGAGTTTCAGCCTGCAAGTCAGAAGTGACTTCCCAGAATGGTCAACCTGGGGCAGGCAACTGCAGAAATGAGCTCAGGAGTACCAGGAACCTAATTCTGCTTCAATGCCACACTCCCAAACTTACTCCCTGAGGAACCTGAGATAACCGACCTCAGTTTCCCCACCTGCAATGTGGGAATCACCGAGCAGGTTTGGGTCCAAGATTCCCTTTGAGTGAAGGTGTTTTAGGAAACTTCCTCTTTTGTTGTGATTCCACCTCTGTGATCACAGGAGATCTCCCCGGGAGAGGCCCCTCACGCTCAGCAACCTCCCTGAACCCATGCTGGGGCCAATGCTAAGGGTCTGAGCTGCCCACTGGCCCACCAGCCCACCGGCCTTATTTCCCATCTTTGCCCCATTCAAGCCTGATGCTTTCTTTCTAAAAGTTCCACCAGAAGTAGTCAAACGGGAGCCTGGAAGAGTCTAGAAACACATTTTCGGTCCCACTTACAGCAAAAGAGCAACCACCTTTGAGGCTCTCCACAAAAGTAAATGATGTTCTCTGTGAGCAGCCCCAGAAGAAATGTCATTGGAGATGCACATGGTTTTATGTGCCCTATGTAAATGTCCTGGGAAGTTAGCTAAGGTCCCATTCTTTAAAGCCCTCTTGTCCCTTGTCTTTTTTAAAAAAATATTTTTTTATTGATATTTTACAGAGAGGAAGGGAGAGAGATAGAGAAACGTCGATGAGAGAGAAACATCGACCAGCTGCCTCTTGCACACCCCCTACTGGGGATGTGCCCACAGCCAAGGTACATGCCCTTGACCGGAATCGAACCTGGGACCTTTCAGTCCACAGACCGATGCTCTACCACTGAGCCAAACCGGTTTTGGCTTGTCCCTTGTCTTGAACAAAACAGATGAGATACTTTGAGAGGCAGGAGTTGGAGGCTTAGCCGAGAAGACAAATGCGCTGGTGATGTGGAGGTTGAGGTGGGCTTTGCATTGATGGGAGATGGAGTGTTATCAGTTTCCTCACCAGGGCCTGTTGAGATGTGCCAGCCACCGGCCTCTCATAGGATGTGGGACATGATCCACACCTTTGAAATAGGGGGACTCTGTGACAATGGAGGGCTTCAACATCCAGAGTCAGATTTGTTTTTAAATATTTTTATTGGTTTTTAGAGAGAGAGAGAGGAAGGGAGAGAGATAGAGTGATAAAAACATCAATGAAATAGACACATTGATGGGCTGCCTTCTGCACAACTCCTCCTGGGGATCGAGGCCTGACTGGGAATTGAACCGGGACCTCTTGGTTCATGGATTGGCACTCAACCACTGAGCACACCAGCCAGGCCAGAGCCAGGTATTTTACTCAGATAATTCCATTAGGAGTTGCTTAGGAATGGAGACAGGTACAGAGAAGCAGCTGACAGATATTAACATCTGCAATGTGCCAAGCTCATTGTCTGCAGTCTCTGCATTTATTGCTCCTGACCCCATGAGGGAGTTCTGATTCCCCTCTCATAGAAGAGGAAACTGAGGCTCAGAGGCATGCAACACCTTCCCCAAGGTCACACAGGGAGCAAATGCTGCAGTTTGGACCTGAACTTGGGTCCAAGTGTCTGTGGTCCCAAAGTAGGACCAAGATTCTGGACAAGAGCTCTTCTTCTCCACCACCAAGCTGCCTTTTTCTTCTCCAGTGTCTATCTGTGGCCCAGGGAAAAGGGCTGCCCGTTGTTTGGGGGTCTGTCTGCTAGGAAATCTACATGAAGTTCCATCCACTTACTATCCATTACTTTTTCTGTGTTTGTACCTTGGATGTCTGAGCTCACACATGAAAACACATATTAAGACACCTACACACCACATGCACAGACACACATACACACATAGAAGCCAACTGATTGATGGGAGGAATTGGCTTCATTCTGGGACTTTCAAAGGAGTTCTTTTTCTAGCCAGCACCTCGTGTCCTGCTTGCATTGATAGATGGACTTAGAGGGTAGCCAAGCACAGATAATACCCTTGACTTAAGGCACATAATGAGTCCAGGCTTCAGGGGCTGCCAAACTCCCACAGCACCTTCTAGACACACTGTCCCTGCACAAACTGCCAATGGGGATGAAGAATCTGTCATGTTGGACAAGGTCTGAGCTGGGCTGAGCCATCCTCAGGAAATGTACAATTTTCTGTCACCATACTAGACACAGAAAGGACCTGAATTGGTGTGTGTGTATGTGTGTGTATGTATGTATGTATGTATGTATGTGTGTGTGTGTGTAAACATGTGTGTTCTCTCACATAAACACCCACTCCACTCCTCTCACCCCAGCTTCCTGGTCCCCCTTGGAATGAGGAGTTTCCACAGTACCAGGATGCTTTCTTCTGTCTCTAAGCGAAACCCAGGGAGAATGCCTGTGAGTGACAGAGGGCTGCGAACTGTGCCTGCAGAGGAGAACACACAGTCCTGCCGGCAGATCTGGGGCGGCCGAGTCTGACAGCTGGGAGACAGGGGTCACGAATGCCCGCAACACACAACAGACTGTTCTCCACATTGTGTGTGAAGTCACATGCCACTGGGACTGGGGCTGGATTAACCCTTTACTGATCCTGTGGAGGCAGGAGGCTTCAGATGAAAAATTGACTTCTTTGGTGACTTTAATGAAGAAGGTTGCTAAGAATCTAGGCTTGTTAGTTTCCTGGGAAGATTTAAAAACGAGGATTCTTAACCTGGAGTTCATGGATAAGCTTTAGGGAATCTGTGAACAAGCAAACATTCTGGGAATAATTCTGTATATATATATTATATATATATATATATATATATATATATATATATATATATATATATATATAAAATTCTGTGTATATATATATATAATTCTGTGTATATATATAATATACATATATGTGTGTGTATGTATACATATGTAGATATGTGTGCATGCATTCTTTGAGGAGATGGTCCAACCCTTTTCTCTGATTTTCCAAGTGGTGTGTGACTTAGAAGAAGAGAAGTACTACTTTATTAGCATAGTGAGGGCCCAGCAAAGTCTTCCCAGAATTGAGAAGTCCTACTCTGAGGACCACACAGGTGGGGTTTGGCTCTGTCTGCTTCAGGGTATGGCACAGTTGGGCCTCATTGGTGGCTGTGGACAGAGACACCTCAGAATGAGCTCTCTGCAGACCAATTTGTTAGGTTGACACCAGGGCCTGGTGGCAGGGGTAGCATTGAGGAGCTCTCTCTGTGTGACCCTGGATAGCAGTCCCGCCATCTTCAGCAGATTCCTTGGCTGGGATTCGGGGATTCGGTCACGTCAGTGCATTATTCCCAGCAGGAAACCTCATGCCATCCAAGAGGAGGGCAGCCTGTTCTCAGAATTTCCAGGAGAGCGGGCCCTCAGCAGCAGCCTGTCCCTCCTCTGTGGCTTCTGGCTGGGCCTGTGTCTTTGGCAGGGGTCACACAGAAGGCAGGGTCAACTGCTCACCCACCCAGGAGGGAAGGGTGCCAGCTGGGCCTGCAGGCACTGCACTGAGCCAGGCTTCCCCAGGCGCTGTCCGCACAGGTGGAGCTGTGGATGGTGTGTAGAGGCTGCAGATGATCCTCTGGGGCAGGAAGGCCTGCAGTCCGAAGGAGGACTCTTCACCTGAAGCTGGAGCTCAGCGGGCACATGTGCAGGGCTGGGCTCTGAGACCGTCCACCGTCATAGAAGCCTGTCTCAGAAATGAGTTGTAATGTGCTCAGCCTTGAGATTTGCCCTGAGACCACAGAAATGCCCCTTTTCTGAAAAAGATCACAGCCTAGAAGAAGGGACAGATGGGCCCACAGGTCCTACTAGATGGCGTGAAACCTGGACAACAGCTGGTGGATCAGGCACTTTTATTCCCGTATTTCTTGTACTGAGCCCAGAATTAGACCCAGAAACTGTGTCACGAGTGGATACATGCCTTCTGTGTAGTGCTCGAAGGGACTTTCTGTGCCTTAGTGCCGGGCATAAGGCCTGATGATTTGTTGTACTCACAGAAGGTTTGCCAGTGCGCGGCCTGACTAAAGGTAGGAACATGGGAAAATTTAACTGAAAAGGAGACACAGAGAAGGGAGCCTTCATTACCCTGTTTCATATCTCATGCTTCTTACCTGCCCATCTCATAGGGCTCTGAGAGAGCATGAGAAGACAATAGATGTCAAAGTGCTTTGTGCACTTTAGTGCTAGGCAAAACGCTAGCTGCCACTGAAGGTGGTTTTTCCAGTGCGGGAATTTCCAGTACCCTCTTTGTTCTTGTTGTTATAGAGACATCAGTATTGTCTCTGGGACTTGTTTGTAATGCTCCTTTGGGGCAGCAGCCAGGTCTGCCCTTGTGTTGAACTTCCTGTGCTACAGCTGGCATAGGCTAGGCACTTGGTTGGGATTCACAGGGCCATGGTGAGGGGTCTGGAGGGTTCAGATCTATAACCAAGAACCCAAGAGGTGTGCCAAGAGGCCCCGTCCTCAGGAGGCTGCCCGGAGGACATAACCACTTGGGCTCTGTTGTCTATGAATGTACCTCCTGAGTGGTGCCAGGTGGCCCCAAGCATGGCCAACAGAATAAGAGTGCTCTCCAGTTGTCATCATGAACAGGGTGTTCCAGTTTTTACACACGATGGAGTTGCCCTTGTGTGGACCACAGGTCAGGGAGGGTTTTGAATTCAAATGTGCCAGCATGTGGCTGCAGGTCAGAGGTCAGAAAGTACATTTTTGTTCTCTGAAAGTGGTTAGCCACAGAGGGCCTTGGTCTCTTCCTTCTGTTAAGATGTGCCAAGGGTGGTGGGATAGCAGAGTGGGAGAAAGTCATTCTTTCTTCAAAGGAGAAGATTAATTGGTGGAGCTCTCAGTCTTCTCTCAGTCACCCGGCACCTACTTATGGAGCAGTTACCACGCGTAGCACATTGCGCGGGGCCTGGGGCGAAGGAAGAAGTCACATGAATTCTGTTCTTGGAGTTTTCAGCCAGGACCGGATTAAGATATAAAGGTTCCTAAGAATTGTAGAGCTCTCTCCCCCTCTTCACTATATGTAATTCAAAATAAAAATGTATTACATCATAAATATTTATGAGGAATACCAGTCAGTTCTGATTTTTCTCACGATAACTACTTAAGCGCTTAATTTTCTTAATATATCAAATTCTTTCAAAAGTATGTTGGTGCTTTAACTTTGTTGCTGTCTTAAACACATGCCCAGGGTGCTGTTCAGATGCCGCAGCCCTGACCTCAGCTGTCTAGGAGATAAGACACACACAGAACAACAACATGTACCAGGAGCCCTATGTGTCAGAGACTAAGAGAACTCAGGCAGGGGGTGGTTACTCTCCCAACAAAAGATTGTGGGAGAGCAAACATTTGGCCCTGGACTGCAAAGCTAAGTGAAGTCGGTAAGTTCTGTGGTGGAGAACAGGTCATTCAGGATAGAGGAACCAGAATGAGCAAAGGCAAAGCGTGGGGATTGTGGAAGAGGGGGATGTGAAAGGGAGTCATGGGAGACAGGATAAAAGACGTGGCCAATCCTATAGGGCAGTGGTTCTCAACCTTTGAAATGCCGCGACCCTTTAATACAGTTCCTCATGTTGTGGTGAACCCCAAAATAAAATTATTTTCGTTGCTACTTCATAACTGTAATTTTGCTACTGTTATGAATCGTGATGTAAATATATCTGTGTTTTCCAATGATTTTACGCTCTACAGCAGCGGTTCTCAACCTGTGGGTCATGGCATTAGAAAAGTTGAGAACCACTGCTATAGAGCCTTGAATGCCAGGGGAAGGAGCTTGGATTGTATTGAAGTAGTTCTTGGGAGTCACTGAGGGTTTCTGAGCCTCTTCTATTATAGACAAGTTTTCACCTTCAGGATATTGAAAACCCCCCTGCATTGCCTTTAAGAGTATCTACCGTGATGAAGGGATGCCCGAGTAATTGAGTATTGGCAATTGCTTTCAATGTGCTTTGGTGTAATGCATTTTTTAAATGAAGTTCCAGCTAGCCTCTAAGTGCATCCATAGGAAAAAGTGCCAAAGGCGTCATTATCATTAACCGGTGCCAAATGGGATTTACAGAGATAGGGAAGTGAATGAAGACCATGTCTCTGTCCTCCCATTACTATTCAATTCTGCTGGGGAGGGAGCACAATAATTACAGCGATTAAAAAACAACAGCAATTTGGGGAAGCAATATTCTCATGCACTCAAAGTTAACACCCACACATTACTTATTAATTACAAAGGAACAAAGTGGTTTTGTAATGGAGAAATATGGCAGAAATGACCTGAAGTGATCACACGGAGCATTACCAATAATGGGACAAATGTGGGTTTGATGGAGTACATTGGGAAGGACACAGCATCACTTGCATACTATTCCTTATTTCTTTTATCCTCAGCCTAGGATATGTTTTATAAAATTGATTTTTAGAGAGAAGGTAAAGGGGGAAGAGAGAGGGACACATTGATGTGAGAGAGAAACATCAATTAGTTGCCTCTCGTGCAGGCCCTGACTGGGGATTAAACCCACAACCTAGGTATGTGCCCCAACCGGGAATTGAACCCTCAACCTTTTGGTATATAGGATGACACTCCAAACAACTGAGCCATCTATCCAGGACACTTATATACTACTAGAGGCCTGGTGCACAGATTCATGCACAGGTAGGGTTCCTCAGCTTGGCTTGTGGGGATCAGGCCGAAACCCTCTCTCCTACATCCCCTGAGGGGTCCCAGATTGAGAGAGGGCAGTTCTCGGGTGTTGCACCCTGGAATTGGACTCCCTCCTCTCTGGTTCCGGGTGTATTACCTGAGAACCGCCGCTGACAAGTGACCACAGCTCAGCAGCTCCTGCATTGAGTATCTGTTCCCTGCTGGTCAGTATGCATCATAGCTACTGTTGTTGGCTGGCCGCTTAGGCTTATATATATATATATATATATATATATATATATATATATATATTCTTGCCAAAACACTTTGACCTGAATATAATAAATAAAATTAATCAGACACTTTTCAAAGGTTTGAATTTTTTTCATTACCTAACTGCAACAGCAATTCCAAGGCAACAGTAATATAGGATACTGTACGCGTTTAGGACTGTGACCTCAGATTGTCAAGAAATTAACTATGTAAAGCTACCCTGGACCAAATATACAACCACTGAGCCATGCTCTTGTTTAATAAAAGAGTCCTGTACTATAAGCTTACTACACAATGAATTATGGCAATTAATCTTATTTTCTCATCTATTCCCATTACAAAAATGAAGGATAATCTCTAATAGGTTGAAGTGAAAATGTTTGCTAGAGGAGGGCTTGGAATGAACTGCTATTCCAGGAGTGTTTGGGCATTTCAGGTCTCTGAAGACTTTTTTTTTATTACATGCCTTGCTTCCCTTCGTGTTTTCTTCACTTTACTCCTGCTAAGATAATGTGCTCTGCTCTACTTGAATGCCTTTACTATGAATAATGCCCAGCCTTTGGGACATTGTTCTGACCGTTGTCCCCTCTCACAGTGTCTCACAGAGCTAGGCTGCTATGCCATAGTCTGCCAGTAAGTGTCACTGATCAGCAACTTTAAAATTTTCTGAGTCTGAGGCTTTGTGATCTAGAAAATGTATCAGTACTGTTCCTTATCGATTCTGTAAACTAAAATTCAACTAAAATTTTTATTTAAAACCAAGGGATACTCTAGAAAAACTGAAATTCTGGGTTTTTAATTAATGTTGCACCTGTGGTTAACTTTAGGCCATGGGTGTAACTGCTGTGTAGGGCACACAGTCCTGCCACAGTGTCTTGGGGGAGATAGAGATTCAAAGTCCAGCATATAGAGAACCTAATAGAATTAGGAAGGTGGCTTTTTGATTTTGTTTAGTTGTGTGTGTGTGTGTGTGTGTGTGTGTGTGTGTGTGTGTGTGTGTCATTAACGGCATCATTACTTACTATTACGCTACTGTTAGTTATTGCTATTTTTACTATTATTGACTGTCTATTTTGCATACCAGAAACTATAGTAGGTACTTAACCATTATATATGTAATTCTAAGAAATATCCTATGAGGTGAATGTTGTTCTTTAAATCTTATAAGTGTAGAAACTGAGGCTCAAAAAAGCTAAAGCAAGTTGCCATAGTCACATTGTTGGAGACAAATGCAGAACCAGGGTTTAAACCCTGCCAGTCTAGCAGCAAAGCCTGAGCTCTTTTCAAACTTTGGTGACTCCAATGTGTCCACCTTCCCAGGGAAACTGGCAGAGATACTACTGATCTCTAGATGCCACAGGGAGGGCTTTTATCTCGTTAAGGAAGTTCAGGCAATGATAGCAGGCAGAGGACACATTTGGGGGCAGTCTTTTAAGTAGTTGTCTCCCGGAAACCTGCCGATAATAGATGGGGATGGGATTAGGGCATGGAAGCTGGAAGTGTTGAGGAACCTGCTGGGGGGAAGATCAGAACTCGGTGCTTTGAGCACAGGCTGAGTTTGCACTTTGTGTAGTCTGTGCCACTTTCTCTTTGTAGAATCTTTGGCCACTCTTGTCTCTCCTCAGGGGTGCTGTCCTCATGAAAGACCTGAGAGCAAAGGAGAAAAGACAGTGTTCTGGGGGCCAGATGGTGATGGGACCTGGAGAGGATCCTCTTATTGGAAGTTCCTCCTCATTTGGTCCTGATTCATGGACAACATTTGAAACCCCAAGTCTGCTCTCCTGGATCCAACCCCCTTGTCCTCCCAAACTCTCACGAGGCTACAAACACTGAACCTCTCCTTTGAACCTGAGGTCCCTCAAACACACCTTTGCTGTTTTCATTCATCAGCTCCTTCATGATCTCATTCTTACACGCTTCCCAACAGACACAATTCTAGAAGTATCCTTATGATCTCTGCTTCCTCCAATGCTGTCTTACTAGCAGCTACTGCCTATGATGAGGGCTGGAAGCAGCAGGACTGATTGAAGGTCCATTTAAGGAGTATTAGACCCCCCCCCCCAGGCTCCTTTTGTACTCCATAGAGTCAGGTAAATAAATACTGGTCCCCACCTCCAATTTTGCTGGAGATTTATTCTCTTAGGAGAGTAAAATAGAGATTTTGAGCTGAGGAACATCCAAGCACTAAACGGGCACTATACCAAAAACAGCAGAATTAAGTAAAAGCCTATTTCACAGTGAATACGGAGACCTCCCCAGACATTGTCCTTTATTTAGTGGTTTCCTAGAACAGGAATAACCAGTTTTTTGTTTTTGTTGTTTTTCATTTTAGTCAGACAATAAGAAGATGAGAGAGAGAGAGAGAGAGAGAGAGAGAGAGAGAGAGAGAAGATTCCAAGATTCTTCTCTGGGGAACCTGACCAGCCTTTCAATAAAACCCCCAAGGTATTGATAATAGGTACTTACCCTAAAAATGGCCCAGCCAGGATACTCTGCTGTGAAGCTCATCGTCACAAAGCCATACACAGTTTCCAATAGGCCTGTTAGTGCACCAACTTTAGGTAAGAGGAGATGGTTGAGAACCACCAGACGTCCAAAATGAATGGCAAGAAACAATGTGAAAGACAGACATAAAACAAACAAATAAGAAAAAGTAACCTAAAGCAAACAGACAATCCAGGGAAACGAAATTTTTTAAATTGTTCAGTATCCTCAGAGAGATAAGATCATACATTTCATCCAGGAGGAAGATGCTTTTTATTTACTTTTAGAAAATCAGCTTCTTTTTTGAAACATATTTTTTGTTAATTTCAGAGAGGAAGGGAGAGGAAGAGAGAGAGAGAGGAGGCTCAATGATGAGAAAAATCATCAATTGGGCTTCCTCCTGTATGCCCCATGCTGGGGATCGAGCCCATAATCCAGGCATGTGCACTGACTGGGAATTGAACCATGATCTCTTGGTGCATAGGTTGATGCTCAACCACTGAGCCACGCTGGCTGGGTAGAAGATGGTTTTTAAAGACCTAGATCACAATCAAGAGTCCTTGGGATTTAACCACATGTTATCAAAAATGAAACACTCAGCAAAGTAGTTGGAAGCTAAAAATTTAGGTTATCTTTTAGAAAGTAGAGACAAGATGAAAGACAAATTATGGAAAGTAAGAGAAATGACAGTAATTAGAGCATCAGTCCTAGAGGGCCAAATTACAGGTGCTCCAGACAGAAAGAAGGGACAGACAAGAAAGAAGAAAATCAACAAATAAATAACTCAAGAAAATTTTCCTTAACTGAAGCACATGTCCAAATTGAAAGGTTGCACAGAGTACCTATCCTAATGAATGAAAATAAGCCCATATATCTCAGTGGATAGAGTGTCGACTCGCTGACTGAAAGGTCCCAGGTTCAATTCCGGTCAAGGGCATGTACCTTGATTGTGGGCACATCCCCAGTAAGGAGTGTGCAAGAGGCAGTTAATCAATGATTCTCTCTCATCAATGTTTCTAACTCTCTACCCCTCTCTCTTCCTCTCTGTAAAAAAATCAATAAAATATATATCTTTAAAAGAAAGAAAATAAGCCCATATAAAAGCATATGAAGTGAATTTTAAGAGTACTATGGACAAAGTAAAGCTCCTGTAAGTTCCCATACAAAAAAGTCAAAGGGTTAGAAATGACAATGACCTCATATTATTCAAACACAACATTGGAAACTGAGGGAAAATGATTTCCAACTTGGAATCACCTAAATTATTAAGTATAGATATGGAATAAAGTCACTTTCAGAAATAAACAGCTGGAAATGGGTGGGGAGGAGAGACAGAATATGCTTATAAAAGTTAAACTTTTATCTTCTATTAGGTAAGTCAATAGATAATGTTTTGAACTGAAAAACAAAAAATATAAACACAATATATTGGGGGGTTTTCTCGGACTCGGCTTCCTCATTTATTAGGTGGGTAAATGAGTCTTCTTCAGTAGGTTTTTATGAGAATGAAATATACGTTGTATAAAGTAAGTCTTTAATAAATGTTTATTTCAAGGATTTCTCCTTTTGTTTTGAGTTCATGAGAGACTTTAACAAGTAGACATGCTTAATGGAAAAGTTCACCTACTCACTCATCCATCAAACACTGGGGCCCATGCCATGGTCCTGAATAACAATGCCAAAACAGCCAGCCCCGAGTGGCAGGTCACACCGCTGTTTGTCCCTGTTTCCAGGTTCCCAGTGAATGGGGAATAGCCTCTGCCAGGGAGAGGCTTTCTTTCAGGTGCCCTTTCCATTGGAGGCCTTGGGGGGAGGGGATGTACCCTGTACTTTTTCCTGTTCTATCTTCCTAGTGAGGGCAATGAAAAAGCCAAAGTGTGGTCTGGGAAGGGATGGTGGATCGTCCAACTTTCTGAGCCAGGACCAGCAGGCCATTTGACTGACCTGCTCTTCACCCTTCTCTGTAGCTAAATATCTCCAAGGACATCTCTGGCGCCATCCCAATCTGGCCTGCCACCTCTCTCCTGAGCATTTTCTTGCCCACTGGCTAGTCATTTTGTTCACTTGGTACCTGGAGACAGCATGATCCTAAAAGTTTCTTCACGTGTCTTCTCTTTTCTAGCAACACAGTTCTCTCTCCTAGTTCATTTTTAATTAATCCAAGACAAGTGCCCCACTTTTTTAGTAGAAAATAGCAGTGACAGGAATCAATAGTGCCAGTTGATTCATGGTTGGACCTCCTCTGGGGAGCCTGAGACACGAATACTCTTCAGTATAATCTGGCGAGGGGGAAGGTCATGGAAATTTTAGAGAGAACACTTTCAGTGGAGTGTCAGGGACTGAAGCCAGGCTCTGTGGCATTTATGAGGAGGAGGTGGTGAGGCAATGGAAGTCATAATGAGCAACCCAGGAGGGTGCCAGCTCCTGTTACTTGTAGTGTTGCCTAGAGCTGTTTGCTGAGCAGAACTGTAAGGTTGCTTCTGGGGGAATCAAGGAGCAGTGTTATGATTGATTACTAATGTCTGATATGGGCATAAGCGTGGGCATAGTTGGCATGCCTGGTCATCTATGTGCCATCCTCAGCAGAGATAAGATGTTCAAGGGACTGGTTATTCATCACCATTCCCTTGACGTGGCCTGCCGTTTCTTGTCTCCATTTTTACTCAGGGTTGTTACTCATGATATCTCACAAGCAGCCCATGACTAATCAGAGCAGACACTAGCTGTAAACAACCATTGTGCCCATAGCGGCATGTACCACCAAATCTCATCCCTACAGTGACTTGTGTTGTTTACCGAACCTGTGGTGTTCTTTCGCTGTGTTGACCTAGTGAACCCCATCATTCTTCAAGCAGTCTTTAAACGTCATCTCCTCAAGTTGGCATTTCCTAATGACGTTGCCCCGTTATCCAGGTCCCCATGACACACCGTACCTATCAAGATTATACCAGGTAGCACTGCACACTTTAGTATTGCAGTTGTTTATGTGCCTGCATTTTTCTTTTTTCTGGAAGCTACTTGTGGGCATCATGGGGGTCTGATTCATCCCTGAGTCATCAAAGACAAGAGAATGCCTGGCGCATAATTGGTACTCGGTAAATTGCCTCTCTTAGCCTAGCATACCATAGGCTTTCATGAAATGTTTGATAACCTGATTTATTTGTGGTCAGTTTACTTTTTTAATAAGGAAAATGTGGATATGTTTGAGGATAAAACAAAAATGCCTGGTGCTCAATGGAACTTCTATGAATTGGGATTGGGCCCAGGGCTGTCCAGTCCAGAGGATCCAACCACCTGGAAAAGAAGCATCTGGTCTAGAGTTCCTTCTAAGACCTCATCACAACACGCCCTGCCCTGCACCTGTTGGCTCTGATCCCCCTCTTGGTCAGGCATGGAGACTGCTGAGTGAGCCAATGTCATCATTCATTTATTCAGCACATACTTACTGAGCACCTAGTATTTGTGGGTTCTGGGGACACAGACCCAAGCCCCCAGGGGTTTGTTAGAAAAGAAAACTATGTAATGATAGAACCTTATGATATAAAAGGAAACCTTTCAATTGTTTGTCTTTATAAGTCCCACCTACTTGAAAGCAGATCAGGGGAGAGAGGAAGCCAGTGCAAATAATTTTTTAAAAGATAATGTCAAAATAGTACAACAGGCAAATGACTGTATGCAGCCAGAATTGAGCATCAGTTATCCTTGGTTGTGTGCTGGTGTCAGGGAGGACCAGGGGCCTGGGGTGAACTCGCTCTGGTGACGGTTGTATAGAGGCGCTCCGCTTGTGAAGGTTCATCAGGCTCTACTCTGTGCGAGGTGCACTTTTCTGTGTGTACATCACACAGCCACACAAAAAAAGGGGGAAGGAAGGTGATGCCTGGGAATAAGTTAGAACAATCGTAGACGGTAGTGAAGTGTTCTCATAAACCTCTCCAACCACAGGGAGTACTGTTGCATTATGATGGTTTGTATTCAAAAGCACATAATTCTTTCTAGCTGACAAAGACAACCACAGATGAGCTCGGCTTTGGAGGGGGTGGGGCAGAACAGCAGCTTTGTTTGATTGGCTGCTGAGCCCATGGTGCCTAGCCCAGGGCCTGGGCTGAGCCGGTCAGCACCTCAGCTCTGTGAAATGATGGTACTAGTGACAGCCTGCAGCCTGTAGCATCACTGTGAGGCTTCAGGTAGAGGTGTGCCCAGAAATCGCAGCAGAGAATGGGCACCTGATTGGATTTGTTTTGGCAACGATGACAGCAATAACTATTCTCTCTCGAGAACTCCAGTGTGTGTGCCAGGTCCTTCCACTCTGACCTCCCTTGGCTTCCCAGCAGCCCCACCTAATTTGAAAGAAACTGAGGCCCAACAAAAATGAAATACTTGTTCAAGGAAACTGAGCTAATGCATGGGACAAAGGTGGCTTTTGAAATTTGGCTTCTCTTACTCCGAAGCCCTGCTCTTTCTCCTTAGCACCTCTGATACCTTCGTATCTGGCCCCAGTCCTGGCATTGTTCACTTCTAGAATCCATCTACTTCTTTCAGGGGTCTGCTGGGAGAACGGCCTGTTTGCTTCTGCCCTGAGGACAGAGGTGAGGCTGTCGGTGTGGAGGGACCAGGTCCCCCTCTTCTCCCTGTGTTTGCCCAGTCTGTGCTTTGCAAACATTTTAATGGAGACCAGAGTCTGTGCCAGTGAGTGCGGGGTGGGAGTGGGGGGGCATGGAGGGGAGGAGTGCACATGGGCTAAACCAGAGCCCACAGAGTGAGCGAGTATGCTTCCATCTCAAACACTTTGCCTCCTGGGCTGGAAAAGTACACTTCCTTCAGAGATGCTTGGGGACTGAAGCTGCTAAGAAATCCAGCCGTGAATCCTCTGAGGATGCGCTGCGCCCCTCATGACTGGCAACTTATTACAAATGTCACAACGTATCTGCAGCTGGAAGGATAATTTAGCAAACTCTGCCTCCGCCAAATGAGGATGTTTGCATTTCCTACCAAGCATCCTGTTCATATGCTAACAGAAGCGATCAGAGAAGGCGGTCTCAATCAAACAAACACACGATTAACCTTTAAAACAGACACGTAAACAATCACAATGGATGAATTATGCAGAGGCTGTCCCTGCTGCTGACACCAGCCCACATCTGGCTTCTCGGCCCAGGCTGTTCCTATAAATGACTTTCCTTCCTTCTTCCTTTCCTGGCGCTCTATCTGTTTTCCTTTGCACAGAAGCCAGCGGAGAGTCAGAGGCTTCCTGTCCGTGCTCCCGAACAGTCCCGCCCCAGAGGGGCTCAGGGGCCGGTCCTCTCAAAGGCCGTACATGCGCCTGCCTGCTGGCCCGCTCCGCCAGTGGGATGGCCTGGAACCACCCGAGGCAAACACAGGGACCTTTTACTCCCGCCTGTGGAGCCAAGGCCGTTAGTTCACAGAAGAGAGGAGAGTTGGGTACTGGTGGTTTAAGCTCCTTTGCCAGGGGCCTCAGAGACCACACCCCCTGCAAACCTCAGCTCACCTTAGAGAGACACCTTATTTACGCAGCATGAGCCTCGCTTTATGAGGTGCTGAGCTCAGGGGGAAAACACTTTATCCTCAGACAGGCTCTACACGTAGTCTGTGGGGGTGTTCTTGCAGACGTCCTGCTGTAGGCCAGACGGGCATTTGGCATCCTGCAAGGGCTCCTCTTGGCTCCTGCCAGCAGCGAGCCTCCTGGTTCAAGGCCCCTACAGAGGATCTGACAGGGATCTGTAGTGTTTGAGGCAGCAAGGCAGCGGGCGAGGGAGCAGGATGGAGGGAGCAAGCTCTCAAGCCTCCCAGGGCTGCATTTGCTTCTACCCTCCCTGGACCAGAGAGTCAGTAAGTGGAAGAAAGGACAGGCATCTTAGCGAGTTGGAGTCCAGGATCGAGAAACGCCACTGGCGCTGCCCCCCTGGGAATTTGGAAATTATGATGGTTGCTACTGATAACAGGGGCCCACATTTGAACTAAGCCTTCTGGCTTTCAAAGCACTTTCCCCTGTGTTCACTGACATACTCAGACAAGGCATAAATAGGCTGGTTTTGAATGTAGGAAGGAGAAATAAGTGGCTTCACATTGGGCTGTCTCTGTGGCAGGCTCGTCATTATATAATATCGGCAGATTGTGTCTTGGAATAGCTTGTTCATGAGAGAATAACACACACACACACACACACACACACACACACACACACAAAATACTGTGCTTTAGAAACTCAACAGATCATCTCTGATGCCTTAATAAAGAGAAAGTGAATAATAGAATAACATTAGCTTTTACCACTTTATCAAATGGGTTTTTTCACCATTTAAAATGAGGCTGGTCAGGTCCAAGATTCTGTGAGATTTAAACATCTCCTTCCCTTGGTTACTTATTCATTCCCTTCGGTGTCTCGGTTAAATAGTTACAGTGCTGGAAAAATAATAACACAGACTTTTTTCTAACCTAGACTGTTCAAGCGCTATGCACACCAGAGTATGCCACCAACGTGTGTTGAATAATTGAGTGAAGGAGTGGATTCTGACTTGTGCTTTCTGAATATAGAATTGTTATCAAGTCTGGGAGAAATAGTGCATTCTGGGCCCAAGTGGATAGTCATTTTTTTGGTCTCTGTGAGTGGGATTGGGAAAGGGGTCCTCTCGGACGTACTGCCCAGGCCCAGCCTCACTCTCTGAGCTTAGCCTCCTTGGATCTGCCTTTCTGTCCAGTTTCCAATGACCCCAGACGTTGCCACTGGCCTAGGTACATGGCCTGTATTAACTCATCTAAGCCTCAACAATCCGTGAGACAGGTGTTATTGTCATCGACTTCACCCCTCTGAGCTCAGCCTGCCTGGCTCTGCCTTTCTGTCCAATCTCCAGGCTGAGGTTGGTATTGCATAGAGGCCTCTGTGCCAGTCAATTAACAAATCTGTCTTCTGGGCACCGCTGCTGTGTACCTGGCTGCCAGCGAGGCATGGCTCTGTGGGAACAGCAGACTGGAGGGAACTCCCAGATGTGAAGGGAGCGGGGCCCTGTGCTCAGTACCTTACCTTCTCCACTTGTATGGAAAACAGAAGGAAAGAAAGTCCCTCATCCCTGGCTTCATGAGATGTACTGTCCAGAAAGAGGAAGAGGGAGAGGATAGAGGAGAGAACTAATGCTTGTTGATCTCTACTCTGGTCTTTGAAAAGTTTCTTAGCCTGGGCATGATGGATATTCTGGACTGGACTGTTCTTTGTTGTGGAGGCTGTGCTGTTCATTGTGGGATGGTTACTAGTGTTACCAGCATTTGGCTTCTAGTTTCTACCCATTGATGCCAGTGGTGTGCCTCCCTCCACCCTGCCAAAAAATGACCCCAGACATTGCCACTGACCTAGGTACATGACCTGTATTAGCTCATCTAAGCCTCAACAATCCATGAGACAGGTGTTATTATCATCGACTTTACATGGTGAAATGAAGACTTCCAGAGGTGGACACAAGTCTAAAGCCACAAGAAGAGGGTAGTGACACTAGAATTTGAAATCCATGTCTGCCATCCAGTGTCTGGGACTCCTGAAAGGCCAGCCTCTTGCAAGTCCTTTGTATTATCTGTCAAGTTTTCCACTGCTCCAGAACCCTGCACTATAACCTTTCTTCCCATAGATCTGAAATTTCCTTATCCCTTGCTTTGAGATCCTAATGGGGCTGCCAATGAAGTCCTTTTGTAGAAGAGAATGAGATGAGAACAAATATGAAGATGCCTAGTTTCAACAACATTTGGCATTTCTTTTGGCTTTTTCTCCCTTTCTTGACCCTCTTTCTGTCTCTGTTTCTGTCTCTATAAATCTCAGTCTTAATCTCTGGGTAATGGGAGCCATTGGGTCCTTGAGGTTTGGGGCTGTTTGGAGCTACCCTCTGCAAAGGCTGGGAGGGCTCCATCTCATCCCATACATATAACCCACTCTCTGCAAACCCTCCACCTCAACAATTTCATGTGCTGTGTCAGTACTAAGTTGGGAAAACAGAGGTCTGGATCTTTCTGGGGGTCACACTTGAGGCCTTGGTTTAGACCAGAGCTTGGGAATCATGCAGACACTGTTGAACATAGGACAGGTCATGTGTGGATTGTGCTTCTTGGAGAGCAGGCCTGGAGTGGGGGGCTATGGGCAAGAAGAGGGAACCCAGTACCTTACCAGGGAAGATCAGGAAAAAGTACACAATCCAGGAAAGATACCGCCCCCCCCAGAAGGGAGGCATGAAAAAGTGATGTAGGCATAGCCTCAGGAGGGGCATGCTGGTGAGGCTGCATCTGTCCCAGGATATGGGTCCTGAGCCCATATGGGTGACAGGCTGCAGCTAGGGTGAGGGGGCAATGGGGGGAGGACAGAGATGATGAAGAAAGACTTTATTTCTAATTAAATTGCAAAGCAGAGGGCAGGACAGTGACATAAGAGAGGATTTGGTCAGGCTGATGGCTCATGGACTTATGCTCTGCCAGTTCGGGGGGATGCTGACTGCGTTGGGTGCTTTATGGGGCAGAGGAGTGGCTGTAGTATTGGGACAGAGACCTGGGCCCCCATTTTGGATCTATTACATGAACACAAGTCATAAAGCTGGGCATCACAGCACCTGCCTTCAGAGGGATCATGTGGACAAGAGGTAGCATAGGTAAATTGCTGGCATGGAGCAGGAGCTCCAGAAATGGTAGCTGTCAACAGCATCTTTGACTCAGCCAAGAGTGCAATTTACTCCCCGTTTGTGTGAAATATTATTTATGATGTTGTCAAAATTTGAAAGATATGGGAGATTGTTAAAAGGAAAATAACCATCTATCAGTGAAAACATTTTGGCATCTTTCCCTTTAATTTTCTTGGACTACAACAACAATTACTGCTATTAACAAGTGCTACTACCACAACATAATCTCTCTTAACCCATTCCTTCTTAACCAACTCACAAATTCATCAATGTTCTCCACCCCCTTCCTTCTGTAAAACCCATGGCTGAGGGCCACGGCCCACTGGGCACTCACAGCTCCCAGGGACACTGGAGATTCCTATGAACATCTGCCCTCACCACTGGGGTGAATGCTTACAAGGGTCAGAGAGCTGCATTCATTCTCCATCCTTCTTCTGCTGGGTGAATCTGTTATTGTAATAATGTAATTTAATTAAATATTAACACATTGCGCACCAGTAGTTTCATTGCTAGCTTTATCCAGTGGCCAGATAAGTTTCTATTGAACAAGTACAAAAAAATGTTTTACAAAGCATCATACTTTAAAAAGATATTAGCTTGTAAGAACAGGTAATAAATAACTTCAAAAATGCAATAGGTATTTAATTTTAAGGTGTGCCTTTAAATTTATGTAAAACACTGTGTAATATGAAAACATGAGAAGGCTTGTGATCCACCTGCAATGAATGTGTCAAGTAACCCAATGAAATGTGAGTAAAAAGAGATTTTTTTTTTAAAGGAAAACCAAGTTGCATTTATTGAATGATTCAATAAGTCTATCAATAGCAATGAAGGCTATCAGATGAAATATGGTGCAGGGAAGCTGATATAGATTAGAAGAAATTTGTATATATTTTAGAAGAACTTTGCACTTAGATTGCTTCATCTGAGAGTTTTAGTTATGTCTCTCTTCGAAAGTCAAATCTGGAAATCACAGATGATATATCTAAAAGGTTATGAATTATTAAAAATAAATATAGAATTATAGTAGTGGCCTTATTGCTTTATCAAAAGATTAGTAAAAATGTTTCAAGTTGGAATAGTATTTAAGATTTGTATAGTCTGGTGTGGTTCATTTGGTTGAACATTGGGGTGCGTGCAGGAGGCAACTGATCCATGTTTCTCTCTCACATCAATGCTTCTCTCTCTCTCTCTCTCCCTCCCTCACCCTTTGTCTCACTCTAAAGTCAATAAAAACACATATTTAAAAAAATATTTGTATAGTATGCATGTATAATTTTAGTGATCTCTGCTTTATTCAATTTTTTAGATTAATTTATTCACTGGGCCTTATTATGTTAGATAAGAAAGCTGGTACTTGAAATACTGTGTTTTAGTGCTTGTTATATGCCAAGGCCTCTGCAAGACGCATAATGTATAATTATCTCATTTATTTTATAAAGACCTCTTTGAAGTAGTATTTCATCCAGAAAAAAAAATATTATTCATTAGCTATTGTGTGCAGAACACTGTTCCAGATACTGGAGATGTGAGTGAACAAAGCAAACCAGGTCCCTGTTCTCATGGAGGTACATGCTACTGGGTCTATGTGCTGGAGGAGGAGGCAGAACACAAATAATAAACAAGACCATTTTGTGTAATGATAAGTGTTCTAAAGAAAATACAACGTTATAATAGAGTGACTGGCGAGGGATTGGTTGAGGGTACAGGTATTGGGTGGTCCTCTCTGCAGCAGGCAGCAAAGGGGCTGAGACATGAATGACGGGAAGGGTCTCTTTCAGGGGCCACAGCAAGTGCAAAGGTCCTGAGGTGGGAATGAGCCAGGAATCAGGAAGGCCAGTGAGGCTGGAGCACAGTGAGTGAGAGAGAGGAAGGGTGAGAAAAGCAGGAGCAATGAGGCTCCTGGGTGAGGCCAGGGTGAAGAATATAGATGTTATACTAAATGAGAAGGGAAGCTGTTGTTGATTTTAAGTGAGGGAGTGATGGAATCTGATTTATGTTTTTAAATGTTTACTCTGGCTTTGGTGGCCGATGGATTGCTGAAGGTGAGGGGATGGCCATAGAAGTGGATAGACTATCTAGGAAGCCAGTGCAGAGATCCAGGCCAGAAGTGCTGAGCATGTAGACGGCAGTGAAAACAGCAGGGGCAGAGGGGTATGAGTCAGAATAGTATGAGATTTGCACAAGGAAACTCAGCGTCTTCCAGCTACCTCTGCAGGGCTGCCCTTCCTCCAGTACAATCTTTCCTTCCTCCCACCCTCTTTATAATAACCCTTCATCTACTCCTCTGCATGTCTATTAGAACCCACTAAAAGACAGTGAGCTGCCTCTTCTTTAGAAAAGTGTAATTGATGACAAGCAAACCTCTTTTTGCACAAGGACAAGTGGCCTGTTTTGTTTTCCTGGCACGCTCCATTATTGAAGTTGATAGCAATCTATTTCTGGGTAAGTGAGGGCCCATGGCTAAACCCAGGAGCTGTAGGTTGGGCTCAACTGAATCGGGCAATAGCTCATCTTCCCTGAGATTGGACCCAGTTTTCAGTATGGCTTTCTCTGGAGTACTGCTGATGGGTGGGGGAGATCCCAGGCTTCAAGGTGACAAGTTGGTACTAAAGTCGACCCTACAAAATAAGATGAAAAGAAGTGTTTTCTGAAGTGAGATAGGTGGTAAGTGACACAAAATTAAACTTTATGGAAGTGACATACTTCTCAGAGCCTTGACTATGCTGATGACAACTAGGAATCTTCAACAGTGCAGTCTTTCTGAGTACAATCTCACTGTCTTTTAGTGGGTTCTAATAGACATGCAGAGGAGTAGATGAAGGGTTATTATAAAGAGAGTGGGAGGCGGGGAAGATTGTACTGGAGGAAGGGTAGCCCTGCAGAGTTAGCTGGAAGTTAGCTGGGCCTGCCATTTTTCGAATAGATGATGACTGTCTAGTACTCAAACAAGGTTGGTAGGTCATCAAACTTTTATTGCTATATTTTATACCAACCCTTTAAATTATGTGGGAGAGTCTTCTCAAAGACCCCTTGTGCATATTCATTCATTCATTCAACAGACTTGCAATGAGGCCCCAGCTCATTTCTTGCTTCGTGTCCTTAGAGCTTCAACTGCGACATAAGGATGCTACTAGCACATACCTCTCAGGATTATGAAGATGAGATGAAAGGATGAATGTGATATACATTGCAAAGTATCTGGCACATAGTCAACTTGGGGGTCTTAGGAAAGATGAGGGAGGAGCTCACTTGGTTTCCTCTGGAGAGCCTATACCCTGCCTGTGCAGTCTTTGGTTACTTGACTTGATAGCTCCTGGTGGCCTGACGAACGCTAGTCCCACAAGTCATCCTTCTCCAAATGTTAAATTCATTTGGGGGGCATTTGCATACTAAGTCCCCTGTTGAAGATTCCCAGTCATCATCAGCATAGCCAAGGCTCTGAGAAGTATGTCACTTCCATAAAGCTTAATTTTGTGTAACTTACCATTCCTATCTCACTTCAGAAAACACTTCTTTTCATTTTATTTTGTAGGGTTGATTTTAGGAATCAAAGTTGGAAATCTAAAGCTCCAACCCCTCCCTCAGTCCAGAAGTTCAAATTGCTAACGAAAGTGCTGACCTGATTTCTACACCTTTCCATTCACATCTCTTGGGCTGAATCAGATTTTTTATTTAAGATGTAATTTCAGAGTTTATTGAGACATTCCTCATTCTCCTCCTTCTCTTGGCAAAACCAAGGTGATCTTGAAGATTCATGTGGGAGCTTCTACATTCATATGCTCCAACCACAGAGAACATGATTGGCTTATAACTCCATGTTATTGTGTTTTCCTTTGGTGGAATTGGGCTTCTGATTTGTGACACTCCCAGATGATCATGGTTGGGGTTGTAAGATTAAAATACTTACCCTCCAAGGAGAACATTCATCTTAGACCAGCTTTGAATAGTGGTACCATGGGCTAGATTGAACTCTCTGATTTAGCTACAGTGGGAATGCACTAAGATGAGTGTGAGTTTTGAGAGAATGGTATAGGAAATGCTGTCAAATCTACCCTCGCCCTCATAGAGTTGAAAACAAAAAAGACTGTGGCTGTGTGGATATGTGTGCATGTCAACTTACAGAAGGGAAAAGGGATTGTGAGGCATGACTCTGTGTCCTTGTCACCCTGCAAAGTGCCTCCCATGTGGCTGAGCTGGGTGAGTCTGGGTGGTGATTAGTGCTGGGAGGGAGATGGCATGTTTGAACTGAGCCTTGCAAGGCACAGAGATGGTTCCAGTCATCTTGGACATGGTAGCCCTGAGCATGGCCCCTGGAGTCAGACAAGGTGGCCAGGGACAAATACAGAGGATGAGGGAACAGATTTTTGGGGTCACATAGGCTCCTAGACTGAAGGTGCTGGGGGAGGGACCCAGTTCCTAGGCTCAAGTGTCTGGCTTGTTTATGCTGCCCCTAAACACCATTAGTTTTCTGTTGGGAACTGGAATGTCATCTTCCTGTGTTCAAATCCTACCTGGGACTCTCTCCTTTTCTCCTCCTCTTAATTGTGTGATGATGATGATAATGATAGTATTTAACATCATAATATTGTGATTTATAATAAGAAATATATATTTGGCCTCTGGTTAAGTTCCTGGCACAGAACTCCTATACCCTTTGAATTTCCTAAGTGTGGAGAGCCATAAATGTGTCTGTTATTGAAGTGTCTTTTGGAGCATCCCTACATCACCTAATATGGGGGCTGTTCACCAGAAAAACCAACCTTATTATTAAAGGGTTAAAACTTTCAGCGCCACCAGATGACTTCTTGTGAGGGGTGGGGGGTGAGAGAATGAGTTCAGTCACTCATTTTCTAATCAGTTACTCCTAAGTGATGAAGCCTCCAAAAACCCAAAAGGATTGGCTCAGGAAGCTCCCAGGTTGGTGAACACATGGAGGTTCGGGGAGACAGGTGAGCTCAGAGGGTATGGAAACTCCACACCTCTTCCCACACACCTTGCCCCACGTGTCTCTTCCATCTGGCTGTTTCTGAGTTTATATCCTTTTGTCATAAACCAGTGATCGAGTAAGGAAAATGTTTCTGAGTTCTGTGAACCACTCCAACAAATTAATCAAACCTGAATAGGGGGTCGTTAGAATCTCCAAATTAAAACCAGATATTCAGAAAATACAGGCGACAACCTGGACTTTCAAATGGCTTCTAAAGTGGGATAAGATGGGGGACAGTCTGGTAGGACCCAGCCCTTAACCTGTAAGATCTGACACCATCCTCAGGGAGTGACAGAAATGAGTGGAACTATAGGATACCCAGGTGGTGTTGAAGAATTGCTTGGTGTGTAAAACACACGCACACACATCATAAACATTTGTTAACCATTTAATATGTGCCAGGTACCATGCTCATGTGTTCTATCATGGCCTCATTAAATCCTTGCAGCAGCCTTCTGACTTTTTTTTTTATTATTGACTTCAACTTCATTTTATAGACGAGAAAACGGGGGCTCAGGGAGAGTACGTAACTCACCCCTGAAGAACTGAAGCAGGCTGATACCGGAGCCATGCTCTGAGCCATTATTATGTGGCCTCTGGTTTGCTGCTACATGCTGGCATATGAGTGGGCTGGAGAAGGAAAGGCTGGAAATTCCTACTCATGCCTTGTGGCTACCTACCTAGCAGGCCCCAGTGGTGGATGTTCAGTATGTGCTCTCTTTAAAAAACCATGAGGGGTAACCCTAGCTGGTTTGGCTCAGTGGATAGAGAGTGAGCCTGTGGACTGAAGGGTCCTAGGTTCCATTCCGGTCAAGGGCACATGCCAGTGTTGTGGGCTCGATCCCCAGTAGAGGGCGTGCAGGTGGCAGCAGATCAATGATTCTCTCTCATCATTGATGTTTCCATCTCTCTCTCCCTCTCCCTTTCTCTCTGAAACCAATAAAAATATATTTTAAAAAACAAACAAAATAGCTTGAGGTGTAGATATCGTCATTGCCATTTTGTAACCAACACCCATTGACTCAGCACCACTGTGTGCTAGATAGAGACTGTACTAGAAACTTCCAACCTTATCCCCCGTTCTAACAATTCTTCAAGGTGGCCGATGCTATCTCCTTTCACAGATGAAAAAGCTGAGGCTTCCTGGGTTTCAGCTACTTCCCAAGCTTATGCAGCAAAGTTGAGCTTGTGTACAAAAACATCTGCAAAACCACGAGGTTTTAATGAATGAGGGGTTGTTTTTCTGGAGTAGTCTCTGGCGTCGAGCTGTTCAGAGAAGCAAAATAAAAAGATCCATTCAGCTGGGGGAAAGCTTCCCTGTTGAAGCCATGACTGGAGAGTCCTGGGCAGCGACTTGGTCTCGGGAGCTTTGGAGCACAGATTCATGACTAACCACATGCTTTTGTGTGTTGCTGGCTTAGGCTACTTCATCCCTCTGCTCCCAGCATGCTTGGCTTCCATGGCAGTGGCCAGGAACCAGAGATGCCTCTTGCGAGACCGTGAGAGATGAGTAGGAACATGACCTGAAAGGCCGAGCCTGGTGCCCACTCATCTCTGTGTGCCTACTGCCGGATGCACGCTAACATGGCTAACATGCTCTGTCCTGATAGCAGGATGCCTGGTGGTACTTAAGCACCACGATACAATTTGGAATGATTTTCCTTGGCCCTGAAGGACTTTCTTCTTCTTCTTCTTTTTTTTTATTTTTATTAACTTATTAATTCTGGTTCAGCCAATAAAACACATCACGCATTATTCATTTTAGAATTTAAAAATCAAATTCTGAGTCAATGCTAAACGGATCACAGATAATCTTTCCTTCTATGAGAGATGAGCTTTTCATTACCGATTCCGTCCATTTGAATCACCTTGTAATGGACGGCCTTTGTTCCTCAGGCTAGTGTGGCTGTGGATGCCAAGGAAGATGGTCTTGCTCATGGGGGAGCAATGTCTCAGAGGCTCCCCTTCCGCGCTTGCTTCTGTGGCGCTGGCTGCAGACCGTGCCAGCAGAAACGGCTGGCCCATGCGATCTGCTACCCCAGCACTCTGCCAACAGCCCTCCCAGGGCTCAGATTCCAGGGTGAAAGAGTGAAGTGAAATCGTGTCGCATGATTAAACGAGTTTGCATCAGATAATGCCCAGCAAGTGCTTTGAAGCATAGAGATGATCAGCGGACTCTGCACAGAGCCACATGAAAACCGAGCCTGTCGGGAGGCGTTAGGTCTGCTGTGGGAAACGTGCAGAAATGGCCCGGCTGGAAGAGCCCCCACAGACTGCAGTTTGCTCCTTTGAGCGAATCAATTGGCTTTTTAAAACTCGGGTTTTAATTGCTTATGCCCTGGGAGTGGCTCTTTCAATACATTCCCCATCTGGCAAGGCTAATTGTTCCTTGCATCCAGTGAATAGATTGGTGCTCTGAGCCCGGGAAGGAGGCCTAGAGACGTTCATGCCTACGCGTGTCACTGCTCATGGCTCTTTGATGACCGTGAGTCTTGTCTGCCATATGACTCTTGCCAATGATTCTTAAGATACATTTTATATCTGCATATTCACAGGGCTCCTGGATGACGGAGGGGCAAGGTGTCCTTGTATGAACATGGCACCCGATGGAGTACCACCTGCAGCATGGGCCTGGCTTCTGACCTTCCCGGTGATGATGGCCCATGTAGGTCAGGGAGATGAGTGAGATGGACCAGAGAGGACCACCTCTTCCTGGACACTTGCTGGGCTGCAAGATCTGGTCTCTGTGGGTGCTCCTACCTGCCTCAGGGGACACATTTCTGCCCTGCACTGAGTCACAGCATCCCCCCCCCCCAACTTTTTCTCACCCCCAGTATCTTCCAGAGCTTTCCTTCAGGGACTGGTCTGGTGAGGATGGCTGTACCAGAGTGATAATGCTGCTGGGCTGCCTTATCTCATTTTGGATACACAATCCATGCTGAGCAGTCTCCGTTTCCTGGGAGAGAACCAGCCCCTTGCAGCGTGGTTTGGAGAGACCACTGTCAGCATCACAATGCTTCTTGGCTGTGCCTGCTAGGAAGGACCTTCTGGGTAGGGCTGTCTCAGAAACACCAGTCAGGGATGGTCCCACAGAGGGCTTGCCTTCCCTGGTAACTCTGCCACACCATCAGCCACAATGAAACAACAGAACCAATCTCTGTGGGTTCCTGGAGACTGGGCTGAGGTCTCACACACTGAGTAACTCAGTGCAGGGCAGAAACTGTGCATCCCAGAAGGGTATCTTGCCCCAGGACAGCTGTCCAGTCACTGATGAGCTCCTGCAGCAGAGTGTACCCCCCTTTTACTCTGGAAGTCTGCTCTGCCCATCCTTTTGTAGCCAGGGGCCTGTATGCTCCTGGCACCCTTCCCCCACATATAGCAAAAGGCCTGGAGTGAGAATCCCAGAGGGGTCTGGGTTCTGTGTTGCCCCTGCACAGCCCAAGAGGCCTATGACATTTGCTGAGCCAGTGTACAGCATATGCTACTTGAAGCAGCAAGGAGAAGTTTAAAACCCTGTAGAGAAGAAATTTTTGTAGGCTTTGGAGCAAAACTCATCTGCATGATGCTCTAATTACAAATCAGAGACCAATACACAATTCCACATGCATCTGGCTACATGTCCTTGGAAGGGACACTTCTCTACTAATAGGCAACTGCCCTGGGTCTCTGCCAGTCTGTACTGGCTTTACCCTGAGTGTTCCTATACCCCAGGCCCCTGGAATACCAGGCCTGCCTTGACCCATTTCACCTGAGCCAAGCAGGACAGGGGACTCTGTCTTCTCAGGGCAGAGAATCACGAATAAGAACGGCTCCTTATACATTTTACATGCACCATATTTGATCCTTCCAGCCACCTGACGAGGTATATATTATTTTCCTGTTTTGATGGATGAGGTAGTTAAGGCCAAAAGAGTTAAGAGGCCACATAATTGGCAAGCTTCAAGGCAGGGCCATAAAGGCAGGTTTGTCTGACTTCAGAGCCCCAAACATTACCTACCTTAATCTATCCTTTCAGGGATTTAGCAACACCAAAGAAGGTAGAGCTATGGAACTACCAGTTAGAGGTAGAGGTGGTAAGAAGAGAGTGGGAAGAAGGGGGAAAGGGTAGGAAAGAAAGTGACATGCTCATTCATTCATTCACTCATTAGCACATTACATATGGTTGATGCTGGGTTAGATACTGAAATGAGTAAGACCAGCCCCTGCTCCGGAGAATATCACAGAGTAACGGGCATTGTGCTGAGTATAACCGTGTGCAATCTGCACATAGTTCTGCAGGGCACAGGGTAGAAAACAGTGAGTTTTGGGTGGGAATATGCACCGGGGAGAGGATTGAACTTGAGGGGAGATCGGGCATTCTTGGCAAAGAGGACTCGTAAACAAAAGCCCAGAGATTGAGGGGCACATGGGCTAATTGGGGGATGATGGCTGGTTATTCCTGGGCAGGGGAGTGGTGGTGAGAGGAGGTTGGGTTAGGAGGGACCTTGGCTGTCATAGCAGGTCATATGGTGAGGCACGGCAGGAGCATTCCTTCCCTGCCTCCTTCACTCAACTCATATTAACTCCCTTTACAAACATGCATCAGCCACTATCAGCAGATAGAGGGTCTTGGCTGGGTTGGGTTGTCCATCAGCTTGGACAAAGGCATCCCAGGTCTGCGTTTTTGCTTTGGATTTGAGGGACCTGCTAGCAGAGCATAGATGCTGATACCAAAACCATGCTGGAGAGTAGAGAACAGGCAGGAACTCCTGTTGGCTGCCAGGCACATCCCCATGGAGATTTATTGAGTGATAAATGTCAGTATCAATGTAATAAAGATGGTACACTATAAGCAATAAGCACCTTCCAGGTGAGAAACCATTTTCAATAAATTGTCAACCTGTCTGGTACTGTGAATTATTAAAAAAAAAAAAGATTATGAGGAAACCCCACTTGGAGTTGTTTAACTTTCAGATTTACTCCTCAGCTCTGTCCCTTCTAGTCAGAAGGACCAGTGTCCTGAGGCACCCAATGAACTTGGACTTTTATCTTTATAAAAAATACCCATGTTTTTTTTTTGTTTTCTTTTCAGTGATGGGAATAGTGTTGATGGGGAATGGATTTCTGACCTTCAGAGGGTTTTGTGACAGGCAGGAAATTGGGGGGAAATGAATGAAAGAGAAAAAGAAGGCAGGAAGGGCCAGAGAGGCAAGGCACCTGGGATGGTCAAGGCATCTGACAAATATGGTGGTGTCAGCTTGGGCCCATTCACCCCTCGAGAGCAGCACATCATTCTGGGTGATTCCACCGCTGCTGGGAGAACGGTGTCCTCCTTGCAGACTCCTGCTCACTCCCAGGATCCCAAGGCTGCTCTGACTCCTGGGCTCTTGTCTTTCCAGAGACTACCTCTGGGGTGTGCTGACTGCACTCAGAGCTGGGGAGTCTCACAAAGATAATTCACAGAGGGGTCAGGTACACAGGAGGCCTTCATAGGGCAGCGATTTTGTCTCCAGAAACCTAGATCAAAACCTCAGCTGGCCATTTTACCTCATGGAGTCTCCCCCACCTCACCCCCCACATTTCACCCAGGTTCCCATCACATTGCTGGCCTGGCCCTCTCTGTCCTGCATTCTCTTTTTTTAGAAGCAAACTCCCAGTCCTACACCCTGGCCCAGAAAGGCCCCTTTCCCTCAGCCACAGCTGGTGCCCTAGTCCTGGGGGGAGGCTGTATGTGCTGTCTTTCTACCTGGCATTCATCAAATTGGTTTCTGGAGACTTCTCTTGCTAGGAGGAATTCTGCTGTGGCCTTAACATAACACACATTGGTTATCCCGATGTTATCAGGCTCACTTGAGACTGACACGGTGATCACATTTTACTGATGAGAAATCCGAGGCTTCAAAATGTTGAGTGGTTTGTCCAATGTCTCACACTGAGTGGCATTTTCGTGGGCCATGCTCAGCTGCCCAGCCTCTCCTCATGCCTCCTGGCCCTGGTCCTAGCTCCGCTCTCTTCCCTTTGCCAGGGCTGCTAATCCCCAGGACTGTCATTCTTGTAAGCCATGTGATCAGCCTGCTCCGTCCTGTACCCATCCCATCATTTCAAAGCAGCAAAGAGTCCTTGGGGTGCTTTATTAACATTGCACTTGGCTATTTTTTGAAGCAAAGCCTTGGTTGTAGTGGTCCTCAGAAGGCCTGTTGCATTTTGCAGGAGCTCTGCAAAATGTCCTTCGAGGCGACCCAGCTCAGCTAGCCATCGCGACTCCAGCACTCGCCTGCTCTATGACTTCAGGTGATCCTGCTTTTTAACCACTCTGCGCTTTTGCTTCCTTATTTGTAAAATGCAGCCAATGGTTAATCTCACTGAGCTCATCTAATCTCACTGAAGACTGAGTGAGGAAATGAGCGGAGAGGCTCTGGTGCACAGGAGATGCTGTTTCCTGCGGGGAGAGAGGGTGACACACTGGACCCAACCTCTCCAGCAGTGGCTGCTTCGCTTGGCCTTCATTTCAACCTGCATCTGCCCACACATAGTTCACGGCTTCTCTTTCAGAGCCACATTAATCATCCCTCCAAAAACATGCAGGCAGGGAGCCTAAATACCAACTCGCCCAGATATTGAGCTCATTATTTATTGAAGAAACTTGGGTGCATCTTGGGCACGGCCTGCACCCACTTGCCCTCCTGCAGCTCATTAGCGAAACTGAAGCCGGCTTTAGTGCCTCCTGCCTTTTGAATTCTTGCCTTGATTGAGAGGAAATGTGTGTTTCAGACTGGCCTTGTGGGGGGGATACCTGACCTTTCTCGCATCTTCTGCTTGCTGGCCTTGGTTTCCAGGAGCTCAGTGTGAGAGTCCCGGAGCAGGCTGGGGCGCATTCTCAGATCCATCCTGCCGTGGGCTTCTTCAGAACGAATGGGCAGGTTTACCCTCAGAGAAACATCCAATGGACATTCTGTCATCTTCAACCAAGATGTTTTAGTTGTGTTTGCTAGGACGGTGCTGAGTGCCCTGGGAGACCAGAGAGGGGACTTTCCCTGCCTGGGGGGATCAGCACAGCTTCCAGGAAGCTGGACTTTGGAGGAAATTTAGCCAGGCTAAAAATGGAGCTGGGAAAAGGAGGGTATTCTGGACAAGAGGAATAATAGCAAGAGCACAGTCCAGGGGGCATGGCATTCTCAGGCACAATGGTGGGCACCGGATTGGACTGATGGGGAGGCGAGGCAGACAAGATTTCGGACTGGCAAACCTATAAGCTTTTCCTGGTTTGAAGAAGAGGACTCTGATCCACTGGAGTGAATCTGGGTAAAGGTGTCTCAGATTGCAATGTGCATCTGAATCATCTTGGGCTTGGTAAGTGCAGATTATGCTCAGTGTAGGTCTGTGCTGGGGTCCAAGAGCCTGCATTTCCAACAGGCTCCTAGGCGAAGCTCATGCGGGTGACCCACGCACGGACCATACTTTGAGTAGCAAGGAATAGACCTGCAGCAGGCAGGACAAGCCCGGTGTCTGACCATGGAGGGTTTTGATCCTTGTCTGCTAGGACTATGCACGGATGGCAGTGAAGCTTGGCTTTAGCTAATTCGTGAAGCAGCTGAGAGACTGGCGTTTTAACCAAAGCACAAGCTCACCACCTTAGTATGTGGGATACTCATTTGTTTTTATCTTCTTCTTAATGACATTTGCCTTCTGTAGCCATGTTTCTGAATTCCCACAAGGACAGAGCAAGAGCCTCCACAAGGAAGACAGACTGTTCTGTCTGTGGGAAACCAGGCTGGTGTGTCGTCCCGAGGGCTTCTATCTGAACATAAAAGGCTGAGGTCTCATCCTTGGGGAAGGATGCCCCCTCTTTCAGTGAGTCCAGTGATGCCATCTCTCCGCCTCTGTGCGTTTTCCCTCATTGCAGAGCAGATTAAGCTGGGCCTTCTGCCCAGAGTCCTCTCGTTCCCTTGCCCACTGGCTCTGCAGGCTGTGAGTTGATAGAGAGCTTTAATAATGGGCCCTGTGAGCAGTGTGGAAGCACAGCTCCAGGGTGGAGCCAAGTACCCAGCACAGGTGTGCTGATTGCATGGGGGCCAGCATAGCTTAGGGAGGGTGCCAGGGGCCCACCTGACCCTCATGCACAATCTGGCTGTACTTAGGCTCCTCAGCAGCCAGATGGAGGCGCCCCCCCCCCTTTTATGGCATTCTTTTCTTTCTCACCCTGGGGTCCCCATCCCAAAGGCTCTGGTGGGAAGTTTGTGCCATTCAATCCAGTTCAGAAACTGCATGTTAAGCACCCGTCATGGGCCTGGGCCATGGAGAAACAAGGGTCCTTCTCAAGAAGTCACAGCTGAAAATAGAAAAGGATTTTGACAATTACAAGTCAGTGTGGTTGGAGGGGAGCTCGGGGATTGTGGGGAACTAGGTAGCGGTGAATGATTCTGTGGCATGGAATGGATAAATTCAGTCAAGATCAAGCACATTGGGTGGTATGGCCATAGACTGGGATGGATACATTCAATGTACTTAAGTCCTGTTGAGAGGGATCCCTTCATCCTACACATACTTATGCAGCCTGACACTGAGCTATGAACTGGGATTCAGCAGTAACAGAAAATAAGGCCTGTGCCTGGAGGGCCTCCTAGGACAGGAGATAAACATGTCCTGGGCAGGTGTAACAGGTCCTTGCCCAAATCCTCTCACCTTGTTCCTTCTGGGCACACTTGGCCCAACTTCAACCATCAGCCCTTACATTTCTTTGCTCAGGTGTTTTCTCTTTCCATTGATGTCCATCCTGCTGGGACAGGCCAGAGTGCTAGGGAATTAATGTCCCTGCCTGCCACAGCAGCTGTCAATCAGAGCCTGGCAAGAGATGGTGTATAAATACCCCAAGTTTCTCTCCTTTGGGAAGACAGCTCTGAGATGTGAGATTTACACCAAGTTTCCTAAGAAGGATTCAGCCCCAGTCTCCCACTTGCAGGATGGAGCACCCTTTACTGCCTGCCTTTCTTCACCGTCTCTCTCTTCTCCCTTACCAGGATTTTCTTCACCTCCTACTCAGACTCTAATGCTTGTCTCAGGGTTGGCTTTTGGGCAAACCTACCCTGATAGTAGAGAAGGAGAGATCTATGTTTCAGAAGAGGCAGCAGCATGAGCGAAAGCAGAGAGGTGCGGGAGTGTAAGGTGTGTAGGGGACTGTGGGTGCTATAGTGTGGCTGTGGTGAGGGGTGGCACCGACTATCTTCTCATGCTGGGTTAGGGGGACTTCTTGGGGTGGCTCTAGCACCCTCTTGGTCCTGAGCTCACTCACCTGGCTCCTGCGGGTAGCTTCTCTAACCCATGGGAAGCCTGGCACTGCCATCCCATTGGAGTTTCCCTCTGGAAGCAACTTGAGCAAATTCCATTAGATTAGAGGATCAGTGTTCAGTAACTTGGTGAAGATTATTGATGAAAGCATTTCCCAAAACAAGTTCCATAGAGCATCAGTCCAGGATTTTGCCCCTTAAAGGATGGCTCCCTGGTCACATGAGCTTGCCCTGTGCTCAATTACACTTCACTCTTGGAGGTCCCAAGTGTACATCAAAGGCCTGAGAAGTCCTGAGTCACACACAATTCTTTTTCACTTAACCAGGATTACCCAGCATTTCCATAGTCATTTGACCATGAAACCTCCTATTTCACAGCACTTAGTAACTGCACAGAAGAAAGGTTCTGCAGAGCATGCTGGGAGGACTCGCCTGGAGAGTCAGAGAGGACTGGAGGGCAGAAGCTGGCTTCCAAGGTCACTCTTCTGCTGTCAGTAAGTTCTCTCAGGCATGGCGGCCAGTGGTCCACAGTCCGACCACAAAACCAACGCTGGGACCAGGTAGTGGCTGGAGATACCTGGAGCCTTTTTCTGCCAGAGACTAGAAGCATAGTTTTGAATAAGTTTATAATATGCATCATAGATAGTTGCAGCTCAGAAGGCAGCTGGAGAGATGAGAGAAACCACTACCTGGAACTAATTCAGCCCATTAGGCCAATGAAAGATGGACAGACAATCAAGAATGAATACAGAATATCCAGACCCACTACCAGAGGGATAAACTAAAACCTGGAATGAGAGAAGCAAAAAACCCCACACCAAATAACAGTGACTGAGAGTGAGTTATGGCATATGGCTGAGAGAGAGATGGAGAAAGAGAGAAAGATATAACGAGGGAGGGAGGGAGGGAGGGAGGGAAGAAGGGAGTAAAGGAAGGAAGGAGGAAAGAAGTACTCTGCTCTTCACTTGTTTTGTGGCCACCACCGGTGACCTCCTCTAGGAGGTTACATTTTAGACTGGAAGTCATTGAATCAAAGAAATTTGAAGCTCAAAATAGGAAGGGTGACAAAGAACAGTGTTTCCCCACTTAGATTTTAAAACTCAAGAGGTGCCGAAACCGGTTTGGCTCAGTGGATAGAGCATCAGCCTGCGGACTGAAGGGTCCCAGGTTCGATTCCGGTTAAGAGTATGTACCTTGGTTGCGGGCATATCCCCAGTGGGGGGCGTGCAAGAGGCAGCTGATCGATGACTCATTGATGTTTCTAACTCTCTATCTCTCTCCCTTCCTCTCTGTAAAAAATCAATAAAATATATTTTAAAACAAAACAAACAAACAAACAAAACTCAAGAGGTAGTTTTTACTGCCTCCCTTCTCTCTTCTCCAACATCCCGGTGGGAAGGGAGAATGGGATAGCTTTGTTCTCCTCACTTTTCTTCTCCCCCAACTCCTGCGTTGGGGAGGGGAGCATCTATGTATGTTACCCATCCACAGTATGACTTGAGTTTAGAAACCATAATATGAAACACAACTGTTTAAAGGAGTTTATGTTTCTGACCTGGGCCCCACTGGTGAAGCTTCACAGGAGATCACATTGGTTCACCAGCCAGGAGCTTCAGGGTGCGATGGGGTGTAGGACTGGGCCTCAGACCATAGATAAATAAATGTGTTGATGTTCATGCATGTTCATGCATGCAGAGGTCAGCCTTGTAAACTATGGGTTAGTGAGTTTAATGTCATTCCTCAGCAAACCACTGAAATGAATCATTATTTTTAAAATTATTTTTTTAAATTTTATCAAAGTAATTATTTACATAGCTGAAAACTTCACGTAGCATCTACAATAAAATAAAATAGTTCTCTACTTCACCAGACTCATCTTCCCAGCCCCGACCCCTACAGGGATTCTGTTTAATTCTTTTAGCCGCTTCTTCTCATATTTGCCACTACATTTCTAGATTACATGCTTATACCACTGTTTCCTGACTCACAATACGAGGCACTGTATGTATTGGATTCCTGTTCTAGTAGATAAGGGTTTGGCTTCCTTACACTCTCCACTTCTCCCAAACACACTCCTCCCTCCCCCAACCTTTATATGTTGGGTTAAAACAGTAGACAGTGTTTACACTATACACTATGAAAGTATTGCTCTCTGTTAAGCAGACTTCCATGATGTAAGAAACCACTAAGCACTTTAATAGGAAGGGATGATTTAAGGAATTGGTTGCACAGGTGATGAAAGAGCTGGGGCACAAGCAAGAAACTCGAGAAGACCAGAAATTAGCAGCAGCAGGAAGGCCCCTGCTGCCTTGTGGAAGGTTGGCGAGCCAAGGGTAGCCTGCAGAAGTCCATGCCCCGCTCCTCTCTCTAACTCCCATGATACGGAACAGGTTGGAGAAGAGCAGGAAATGGATAAAAGAACAAATGGGCAACTACCAGGCACACTAATGGTAATATTTGCCCTTTTTATGAAAAATAATTACCTAAGTATTTAGCACTGATTTTTTTTCAATGTGCTTCTATCACATCTGTTTTATACCTTTGATATTACTTTTCAAATGTTTGAATATTTCATATAATTCACTTATTTCAGCTTGTTTCTTGGATGTTTGACTCCAAGAAACAAAACAGCTCCAGTCGGGTTGTTTGCTCCAGGCCTGCCTCATGCTGCCACCTGGGGTTTCAGGACACCTTCATCCCAGGGAGTCCCTCATCCTCAATCCTGGGCTGAATCCCCTGTGCTAATGCCATGGCTTCCTCTTTCTCGGTAGCTCCCCAAGAAAGAGGCCATGGGAAATAGATGGTCTGCCTTTGCGTGTCTGAAAATGTCTTTATTCTACACTCACATTTGATTGACAAGTTGGCTGACTTTAGGACTCTAGGTTGAAAACATTGTTTTTTCTGGAGGTTTTGAAGGGCTGGGGGTTTCTTGACTCCTAATCGCCAGTGTTGCTTTTTTAGATCTGGTGCTATCCAGTATTTTTGCTCCTCTGTATATGACCTGTTTCGTGTGTGTGTGTGTGTGTGTGTGTGTGTGTGTGTGTGTGTGTGTATGTGTGTGTGTGTGTGTGTGTGTGTGTGTGTGTGTGTGTGTGTGTTTTTCTTTGGAAGTTTTTAGGATCTTCTCTATATCCACAGATTATCCTTACAAACCGAGACAAAGAACCCCATATATAGACTTGTTTTGCTGAGTGCAGAAAGCCAGCCCCTCCACAGTGAGGAAAATATCAAGACCCAGGGGGGGATTGAAGCTTTTGTCGTAGATAGAACATGATATCCCAAAGGACTCAGTTCCTAATTGCAGGACTTCCTGACAGAATTAGCCATCAACCGTGGAGATCAAGTAAAGCCGCTCCTTGCTGCTCTGACTGGGTGAATCTGGCACTTGGAATAAACAGGACCCGTGGGGTGTAATTATAGAAGCACCTTTATTTTTGATATCACTGATTAGACTGGATGGGAGTGAGTGTTCCCTGGATGTGGATGAAAATTCAGACATGACCAGGACGTTCTTCCCCTTTGATAGGCAACAATAAATCATATGATTAATTTAAACCAAACACAGTCTCAGATTAGTCATTAAGAGGGGCCCGTGCTATGTAATCAGCAAAACTTCAAACTTGATTTGATAATTCTGCTCCAAAGGCTCTGCCGTCCAAGGAGGGGGAGTGTGGTCCTGCTTCTCTCTTCTCTTGCTCCTCCTTCCCGATTTGCTAGCTGTTTTCTCCCTGCATTCCAGAAAGGAGGAGGCAGGTGAGGTTTAGGGCAGGTTGGGTCTTACTCGGCTGACACTGTCCTAAGTTGGCTTTGTGTCCTCTGTTTTTTTCTGAAAACACCTGCTGAGCCAGGTAATATCAAAGTCCTTGACAGAGACAGTATCTCAGCTTTAACTGGCTACTCCTAGTCCTCCCAATGTTCCTGTCCTGGTGGTGCCCCTACAGAAGCTTCCTGAAGGACCCCTTGCCCTGGCAGCTGCCTTCTTGGGCAAGGGCCTGCTCCAATGACAGCAGGCTGATGTTTTCACCTGAAGTTCCATATCTGTGTTCTACCGTCCTTCCATCGGAGGGGGTTTTAGTGGCAGCTTTAGCTGTCTCAGGACTGAACCATCAGTCATGAGACTCCTGTGTCCACCAACTTCAGGGAGCACATAGCAATTCTCTAGGCAGTTCAGGGACGCTTCTCCCACTAAGTTTGGGGAGGGAGGGAGGTCATCTAACCTTTCTCCTTAGGTGAGACCTCCCAACTCAGAAATCCTCTTCACAAATCCTCTCCTTACTCTTTAACAACCCAGTCTTGATCCCTTAAGTCGGTGAATTTCTAATCAAATTCCAATCACCTACTTTGAAGTTTCACAGGGGTTTATCTTAAAACTCACTTGGGCAATTGGGTGCCTTAGTGAAAATTCCCAACTTAGCATTCTTGTAATGTGGGCATCTTCCAGAATCTGCCTTCCCGTTATATTTCCTCACACCAGGCCAACATTCCTATGAAGTAGCCAACTCGAATATTCTAATCACCTCAGAGCAATTAGATATCCCCTCCCAGGCTCCTGGAAAGCCATGGAAGGGGGCCTGCAAATTTGATTTCTTCAGAAAGAGAGTTTCCTGGTAAAGGACATTCCAATTAGTGCACTGATGGCTCAGCCTTGTCGCTGGAGCTGTCGATAGCAGGGCGAGAGTGCTGGGCGATGCTTTATGAGCCAATAAAGGAGGATGCCACAGCACCTCCAGAGCCATAGGAAGCACGTTTTGTTTGCTTATTTACTGCCTTTAATTTTATAGGCTCTGGGAGAAATTCCTCCCTCCTGAATGTGTCCAATTAGCTTTGTTTACCCACGAGGAATCACGTTCCTTGGCTCTGAGTATCTCTGAGTAACCACAGAGAAAACACAGAAGGAGGACAGAAATACATATCCCTCGCCTGAACAGTTCCTGGCTCTAATTAGTCAGCTATGGCAAGGGGGAGAGTCTGGAATTCCAGGGGACATGACTGAAGGGTCACATCTTCTTGCTCTTACTGATGTTTATTTACATGACCCCCAATTTCACTGTACCTGTGAGAACCTTGGCACTAAGCTAGGGTTTTCAGTTGGGTTGGGGGAGGACTGAATGAACTACCTGGTTTCTGATTTCTGATGTTCATGGACATGGCTGGAAGATATGAAGGGGAAATAGGATTCTTGAATTAGTATGTTGAAATATCATAGCTTCTGGGGGAGAAGGGAAGGCTGAACAGAGAAGATACTTTTGGGTTCTCCATGTCCATATGTCTGTCACATGAGCCATCTTTCTGTACAGAAAGGAATATGTTGAACTTAGAGAATGAAATGGGTCATGAGAACTGTTGGTTAGAGCATTGTCCTGATATGCCAAGGTTGTGGGTTCGATCCCAGTCAAGGCACATACAAGAAGTAACCAATGAATGCATAATTAAGTGGAACAACAAATCAGTATTTCTCTTTCTCTCTGACTCTCCATTCTCTCTCTAAAATTAAAAAAATAATAATAATAAAAAGAAAAAAAAGAAATGGGTCATGAAAACCATGGTTTCCCAGCTCTATTCCTGGATTTGGTGTCTGTTGCTTACTCTTGTGTAGACAGTGGACTCGGGGTCAGCATGCTTTGAAATTCTGTGAATTCAAGACACCACATGGCAGATAGGTGTGCACTATGACCCCTGGGACTTGTTCCACTCAGGCTTCCTACGGGAGTGTGTTGAGGATGGGAGATGTAGATGGGCACTTACAGGGTTTTCTAATGTCACTCTGCTCAAGGCTGGGCATCTTCTGGAAATATGATAAGTAAGTGCAACTGTCTGCATAACTCCTCTCAGGGCTGCTTAGCAGTATCGTTAAGTGCTCTGCTCAGCATAAACAACAGGATCCAGCAGCTTCTGGCGAAGTTTCAAAGACCGTTTTAAAGTATATTTTTGGATTTCTACATTCATTAAGACTAAAAGGAACAAAACTCATTTGGGGTCTCGGGAGCTGCAACTCTAAACTCTCGGGCTGTTAGGAGCCGTGCCCTCAGCTTCTTATCCTGCTGTTTTAATGAGGTTAATTATTTTTTCCCACTGAGCATCTACCTGTGATCTTCGTGAAAATATGAAATAAATGACATGCATGGAGATTGAGAAGAATATCACTGTGGAAAGTGGATGTTAACAGGCCCTAGAAATATGATAATGATCAGCTCTTTGTGATGCAGTGACTGTGATGTGATACTAACATGTATTGCGCAGGTAGAAAACACCAACAGAAGTGATATGTAGCAGAATTGTAAGAGAAAGGTGATCTTGTTCGGTGCTTTTCTTTGTTGTTATAAAATTGAAATGGGAGAAAGTCCAGACCTGCGTGTTGAAATGTACATGGTATTTAGTAGTCCCTTTATTTTTGTTTGTCGAATGAGTGTGCTATCTTTCCCAGGAAGGTGTATCAGTGTGTGTGTGTCCACAGGGTCCTGCTTGGTCCTCCCCTAGCTTCTAGTCATGCTGGTCTCATTTTAGTTCTTTGGACCCCCCCCCCCCCCGAGTTCTTTCTGGCCACAAGACTCAATACTTGCTGTCCCCTTTTGTTCTGTGGCTCATTCTTATCTTTCAGGCAACAACTTGAATGTGTCCCCCAAGTAAGACCTAGGCTGACCACTCTGCCTAAAGCTGTGCCTCCCCTCCATCTTTCTCTTTACTATGCTACGTTTATTCCCTTCGCAGCAATTGTTACATTCTGCAGCGGCCTCCATTCTTGCTTTATTTTACTCAATGTTTGTCTCCATCAATAGAATGTAGGCTCCACTTGGCAGATTTGCCTGGCAAGTTCAGTTATGGCCATAGCACCAGGTGCTCAATTAGCATAACAAAGTTAATGGCTCAGGAGTGAACTTGCTTCTCTCTCCCCCCACAAGGGTTGGCTTTGCCAAAAGACAGCACAAATGCTGCTGACCCTGGAGACTTGTCTTCCTTCCTTCCTTTCTTTCTTCCTTCCTTCCTTCCTTCCTTCCTTCCTTCCTTCCTTCCTTTCTTTCTTTCTTTCTTTCTTTCTTTCTTTCTTTCTTTCTTTCTTTCTTTCTTTCAGATTTTTTAAATTGATTTTTAGAGAGAGAGAGGAAGGGAGAGGGAGAGAGACAGAGAGAAACATCCCTGTGAGATGGATACATGGATCAGCTGCCTCCTGCACTTTCCCTACTGGGAATCAAGCCTGCAAGCTGGGCATGTGTCCATGTGTCGTGTCCTGTCCTGTGGTGGAACCAGCCACCTTTCAGTACCCAACCAACCGGCCAGGGCTCCCTGGAGACTTTCTTTAGGAATTAGGTATTCAGGCTGATACTGAAAGTGATGCTCACATATTTCACTCTGCGCTGTCTGTACGCTGCCACCTTCAGGCCTGCAATGAGCCTTCTGGAATCCTCAGGCTTTCTAAATGCTAAATATGTGGCATAATCAGATCTCTGATCTCTGGTGAATAACTAACACACCTTTATGTTAAAATGCAGATTTTTCCATTGAAAGGCAAATCTCTCTTTTCAAACCTTTGAATAAGACTGGGTTTGTATTTATAAAGTAAGTTATATGCAAGAGCATATTCTGGGCCCTGAGCACTTTCGTTTGATTGCGCAGTAAATGCATTTTCACTCATCCGAGCTCTTGCCTCAGAGTATTTTGCACAGATATAGTCAAATAAGTGACAGTAGCCCTATTGACTTCTATTTAATTTTATTCAATAATGCTCTGCAGGGTTCTCTGAGCCTTTGTTTTCCAGATGGGTTGAGAGTATTTTGTTTGGGGCCAGGTGGGTTTGGGGGCTGTATATAGGGGCAGTGGGGCTCAACTGGGTGACATGGGTGGTACCCTGTCCCCTACTTAATGTATCATCTTGTCTAAGATGCTTCTCAGAATTTTTATTTCCTCAACTCTCAAACAGATATTAATTCCTACCCCCATGGGATTATTTAAAAGATGAAATAATATATGCACAATGCCTGGCACATAATTAGTGTTTTATGAACATAGCATATCTGGATTCATTCTGCTTACATTTTAATCGCCAGCACTCCAGCTAGAATCAGTATATAAGTGTATCTTTGCTCTACTTGGAGCATTCAGTAGGCGCTCAGTGCACACTTAAAATGTCATTTATTGTTTTCTCATTATAGAACGAATGATCATCATCCATTGAACAACCCATAAATAACTGCTAATATTTTAGTATTCTCTCCCACTTCCTTCTTTGAATTGGACCCAACTAAAATTGATTTCAGTTAGATTTACTGGGGGCAGAGAAGGGCAGCCCTGAGAAATACATGAGGCCAGAGGAAAATATTGCCCTGATACACCCCCACTTTCATGTGACCACGCTTTCCTTTTTTACCCTGGCCTGGCCCTGAGGCAAAGTGAGATTCTAGGCATTGGCCCCAGTCCTACAAATTCTTCTCTCTGAGTCTCCACCAGGTGGTGCCCAGCAGTGGGTATCCTGGTCCGCACTATGATTTTGGGGGGGTCCTATTTGAAAAATCCCCCATTCCTGAGAATCCTGCCTACATGTGACTCAGGGAACTGCGTCTCAATGAGGAACCCATGAGGCCCTCCATCCCCCAACCTGCCTTGCTTTGATTCCTCAGCTGCTTCCCTGCAGCTCAGCCTCAGCTTCCCTGTTTCTCAAAGTGTGTTCCAGGGAACACTGCATCAGAAACACTGGAAGACTTGGTTGTGTAGAACAAAGGCTCAGAATCTTGAAAGAAGACTTGGCCATTTGTAAGACTTGCACAGCAGAAAGGAAGAGGGATTGTGCTTACCAGCTGAGGGCTGGGGTCCACCAACGCCTAGGTCCTTGGCAGCTTTCCTTTTCTAAACCCGAATATATTCAAGAACCCTTCACGATTTGCCTTGGGGAGGAAGGGCCTTTGATGCTCAGGTGGGAAAATGAGACATCATGATGTTCTCAGTTATTAATTAAACGTCCAAAAGGCTGACAGAAGGTAATGATAACAGTACCTGAGAGAAGGCATACTATTGGTCCAATACCATGTTTATGGTACATGAAGGGTCCCAGTATTTGTTCGGGGGATGCAGGATTGCTTTATTATTGGTGATGTGAGTTTGTTGGTCGGGGAGGAGCTAGTTTCTTGGGATTTGTTAATAAGTACCCTGTTTAGTAACTTCAGCCCAGCACCTCTGGGGATGGCCCAACTCGGGACGAATCTGTATTTTCACCGGACTTGCCAGGTGGCTTCTTGTGTACACACTGACGTTTGGAAAGGTTTCCCCAGCCACGTGGTTCTACATCTTGGCTGCATATTGGAATCACCTGTGGAGGCAAAAATGAAACGAGACAAAACAAGGTGCCTGGAGCCCATCTTGAGAGATTGATTTGGCTGGGCTCAGGCATTAGTCATTTTTTGTCGTTGTGTTGGGCCCGTAGGCTTTATGTGCAGCCGGGGTTGGGAAGTCAGGGTTAGCTGTGGCCTCAGGGATGACGCCTGCCTATGCCCCACCCATACATCAGTGTGTGTAGAGGGTGTTTTCTAGGCTGACTTCAAACCTCCCACCCCTAAGGCATTTATGGCTGGAAAATGGGGTGGTTCCCTTCGAATGCCTTTATCTGGTCATCTATTATTGGTACAGCAGCCTCTGGTTCCTGCTGGGAGCCCAGAGCAGAGCCTCTGTTGTCTTGTCTTGCCTGTCCCATCTGGTTGTGGGTAAGAAAGCCGCTCTGAAGGAGCAAGGGCAGCAGCTGCAGCTGGCACCAGTCAGTCCTGGGAGGTTCTAACTTTCAAGGCGACCTTGCCTGGGACAGCAGCACCTGATGCAGTGGGTTCTGATGTCGGTGGAGGCTGCAGAGCCCTCCCACCGCCCTCCCACTGTGGGCACTGTTGTGCCCCTGTACCTGAATACCAAAGACCATCAGGGAGCCACATCCGAGGTAACTGCAGGAAGCCTGGATTTATTTCAGACCAGCCCAAGCTCAGTCCCACCAACGCTGGCAACAGCGAGGCGAGAAAGAGAGCGAAAGTCCCATTTCCATGGGTTTTATACCCGGGGCATATCACCCTGATTGGTTGGGTTAGGGATAGGGGATAAGGGATTGGTTGGGCTAGGGATGGGGGATAGGGTTGTCGGGGGCTGGCTCCTCCCTCCCCCCCGCAAGGAATGAGTGTCAGCTGGGGCCTGGCACATGTGCGCTGGTCCCGGCTGTTCAGGCACCTGCAGTGTGCGTGGCCAGCGAGCACACACAGGGATGCCTGTCTTCTCTCCATCAAGGCCTCCTGCCTGCTGGACCTCAGCTTAGGAAGATGCTCTCTTCTTAACACACTGCCCCTGTTCATAGATGATAAATTCATCTCCCATCTTTTATTAATCAAAGACACGTGAAGCTGTTAAGCAGGGCTCCTGACTCCCATTGGATAAGGCGTTTTTCTAGAAATCTAACCCGAAGCCTAGGAATGATCTCTGGGTGCCCGATAGTTAGGCCTTTTGGAAACAGTTTTGAAGACCCTGGGAATTTCTGCCCAGGTCGCTCGTTCTGTGCTATGTCCCTCTCACTTCTGCCCCAAACTTGCCTCTGTGTCGTCTTTAGTAAGTCCCTGAGGCTTTTTGATGGAAGGATTAACTTGGTCTCATTCTCTCCCCAGGAAATGAGACAAGAGAAACTCACTAACTCACTAGTTTACAAGGTTCAAAACCTCTTCTTTAGCCATTGACCCCTTCTTTAAAGGGTTTCCTAGGCAAAATTGTAATATATAAACACACTAAATTAGAGGCTGTTTGGTAAAAGGGGAACGAGAGGCCTCAGACCTCCCTACCCTCCACTCAGGGTCTACCTTCCCCAAGGGGGCTCCACAGAAGCTTTTGAAAATCACTGTCCTAAGTTATTTTTCAGTGGAAGGCATCTTCCCTCCTTCCAGGGGTGGGGGGACTCTTGAGACAGTAGGGTTAGGTGGCATGCATACTTCAAAAAAAGCTCATTCCCAACAACCACTGTTTTTATTTGTTTTCAAGTTGTGACATTTACTTTGTATTTATTTTCAAATTGCAAGTGATAGGAAAGGTGGGTAGAGATTTTTAACATTGATAAAGAGAGGACAATGATTTATAAAAGGTTGTAATCCACTGATCTAGATCAGTGGCTTTCAAAATGCAGGTTACACCCCATTAATAGGTCATGGCATCAGTTTTCTAGGTCACGACCAGCTTTCCTTCTTGACAGAATATTGTAGCATAAAATAGAATGAGCCGGAGTTAGTCACACATAGTAAGATGAAATACTACTTTGCACATTGTGGTTTCTCTTATGCATGTTTGCATGCATGTGCTAGATCGACCTAATGCAAAACGTAGTTCTTACTGTGGGTCACGATCGAAAGGAGCCAAGAGCTGGTCTGAGTGGGTGGTCGCTGCTGTTCTCTGAGGCTCTGACTTCACCTCCTGTCTGCATTTGGGCACCTTCAACCCACTGTGCTGAGCAAATGCAGAGGGCTGAGGGCTCAGGGAGGCAGCTGGGTGGGCCGAGCCCCTTCCCTTGAGAGAGCCCAGTACCCCACAAATGTTCAACAATAGCGTTCCTCCTACTGGCACATGGCAGGAAGCATGGGGGTTAACAGAGGGCCAACCTTGCCCAAATCCACGGTCCAGGGAGCTAATCGTGGTATGTCTTACACGAGGAAAGTGATGTGGGTATACAAAGTGGGCTCAGGATCTCCCCTTGATTACTCCCAACACTCAGCACAGTGCCTGACCCATGACATTGGTAACAATTGCCAATGGTAATATAGGACCTAGAATGTGAGAGGCATTGTTATTCATTTATTCAATCCATAATAACCCCACGCAGGGGCAATATTATGATTATCCCCAATCTTCCACATAAGCGAACCGAGACGTGGAGAGGCTGAGGGACTTGTGCCAGGCCTACCAGGCTAGGCTACCTCTCTGCCAGCTGCGTCTCAATGCATATCCATTGAATAAATGACTTAACTTTCATTCATAACTTCAAATGCATGGAGTTCAATTTCCACCTCTCTGTGAGTGCCTAGAATAGGTAGGGCAAGCCAACGTGTCTTTTGTAGTGTGCGTGGACCCACCGGGAGCTTCTGTCTGAGGACTCCTCCTCCCCTTTCCATCCACCCCTACCCCCCCCCCCCCTGAGGAAAGGGCATGAGAACTGGGCCCACCTCCTTCCTAAACAAAGCGGAACATTCTCAGGGGCCCATGAGAGGCTGTGCCTCAGGTGCCTTCTCTAGTCACACAGGGTCTCTGAGCAGAGCTCTTATCCTCAGATCGGAGCCTGGAGCCCCAGGTCTCCCAGGAAGGCCTTCTCGCCCCATCGTGACTCTTTCTGGGCGTAGGAACAGGCTTGCTTGTGCACTTTGAGAATTTACTCTGTAAAGCAAACACTCATGATTCTGGAGGTCCCTGAAGGAAGTTAGGGATAATTCTGAGGCCCACTGAAGTGGCCTCGTCTGACCTTGTGCACGAGATGTGAGTGTGGCTCCTTTCCAAAGCCCGTCGCTGACGGAGATAGATAACCAGGGACCGCTTATTCACTGTGTCCGGACATGTAGTGTTTCTTTGTTTGCAACTTTGGTGTAGCTGATGGCGGGGCCCACCTCCTTCCTCTGCCACAGGTGCCAGTGCAGAACAACTGGGTGGCTAAAGAATTTACCAGATGGGAAGGACTCATTTCCCCCCTCTCAAAATTACAGTCATAATGGGTTTGGGGGTTTATTTTTGGTGTCCGTGTGTTTTGTTGTTATTGTTTTGGGGGCACGCATTCTGCCGGACACACGCTGCATTCATAATACAAAGCCCTGAGACACCATAAAGCTTTTCGCATCTTTCGTAGGATATTTTCACCGTCAAGCTCCAGAAATGGATTTTGTTTGGAAACTGCCTATTTCTTTGAATGGCTTCTTTGACGTGGATGCAAAGCTTCTCCCAGTCCTGCAGAGGTCGGAGGTTGGAAGGGTCTGTTTGTTAACTTTCTCCAAAGGGCGAATCCACTTCTTTTCGCCAAAGCCCAGCTGTGGCTGCCAGGGCTAGGAGACTGATGACGGAGGACAGTAATGAAAAGATGCTGGTGAACCAGCAGCTGCTGGGAGTGATGGCAGGCGCAGCCCTGGCCCCCACAGCAGGCCTCCCCCTCCCCGGGAGCCTGTGAGCAGATCCGCCAGTGCCCTGGCTCCTAGTGATCCTTCTTCACTGCGAATTACACGGAAAGATTCAGATGTGGCCGTTTAACCGGAGGGAGCCCCATCGCATTTTTTCCTACACGTTTTTGTCTTTACAAGTGTTCTCATCTTTGAAAGGACACATTTAAAAATATATATATTTTATTGATTTTTTTACAGAGAGGAAGAGAGAGGGATAGAGAGTTAGAAACATCGATGAGAGAGAATCATCGACCAGCTGCCTCTTGCACACCCTCCACTGGGGATGTGCCCACAACCAAGGCACATGCCCTTGACCGGAATCGAACCTGGGACCCTTCAGTCCGCAGGCTGAAGCTTTATCCACTGAGCCAAACCGGTTCCGGCGAAAGGACACATTTTTAATGGTCTTTCTACATGCAGTGAGCAGCCACTTGGGACGGGAGGCCTCTGTGTTCAGGACAAGCCTTTGTGGGGAGCTGTGGCCCTCTGTGTGCACGTGTGTGTGCTCATATGTGAGGAGACAGCTGGTGAGAAAACAGGAGCGCTACAGTCCTCTGGGAGCCTCGGTTAATAGTCCCGGGATCTTGTGATTAATGCCCTCTCCCTGCACCACGTACCTTCCTGTCAGCCTGACATACAGTTGCAAGTGCTTCTGTACATCAGACCCAGGTACCCGCACTGGTGAGGGTCTCTGAGGAAGGATTTGCCGCTTTGCCCAGGGCTCAGGCTGTGCGGTTTGACTGCCTCAGAGGGACTGGGAACACTGGGTGGTCGAACAGGTTGCATTTTCTGAGAGCCATGTTGCAGGGATCCCCTGGGTGTGGAGGGAGCCCTGAGCAGGGATTGAGGGCGTCCGGGGCCTTTGTCTACTCTCCTAGTCCAAGAATCAGCTGTTACTTAGCTGTGTGACCTCGGCGAGTCATTTAACCTCTCTGGACCTGAATTCATTTATTTCTAAAACTAAGAGCTGAATAGGAGGTATAAGGATTCCATCGAACATTCTGTTTCCAGGTGGAAGCCACCAGTCCCCGTGTGAACCAGAATCCATCATCTGAACCAACTTAGAACAACGGCATCTGGGTCCGCCCCTTTCATTTTTTACCCAGGAGAAAACTGAGGACTAAAGAGAGGGTGGGACCGGCCCAAAGCCCCAGGAGTGTGTGTGGTTCCCAATCACCTCCCCCTGGTTCTCAGAGTGGGGCCCAATGAGCAGTCTCTGATTCCCTAGGGCAGTGTTTCCCAAAGTGTGGCACGCGTACCCCCAGGGGTACGGGAAGAGTTTGGTGGGGGTACGCGTTGCACCGGAGTTTGGTGGGGATATGCACTGCACCGTGCTTAGCTGCGCCTAATTCTACATTCTCATGAATCAAGTCAAGATAGTCTTGTGAGGCGGTCCGGTGTGCAAATAAATGTTATTTATAGTATAACTTTTATTTATATTTTATTATGAATAATTTTATTTTTCTTTTATTATTATTTTATTTTGATTGTTATTAAAATACATCCTTTTTTTTGACGAGGGGTACTCAACGTTACGAAAATTATAGAAGGGGTACACATATGTCAAAAGTTTGGGAAACACTGCCCTAGGGAATTTGTTAGAAATGCACTTTCTGAAGCAGCACCCCATACTTGCTAAGTCAGACCTCTGGGTGGAGCCCAGCAGTGATCTGTGAAATTTACGGCCTCACTGGTTAAGTCTGAGGCTTGCTAACATTCGGGGAAAATATACCAACACGGCTGCCCTTTTAAGACCAGAAGAAAGACATTGGAAACCAGCAGGCTTCCCTGAGAGATTGGAGTGAAAGAAAGGGGTAGAGTAATAATACAGAGGAAAGGCATACAGCCTCTTCCCAGCTAATGCCAGGGTGCAGGTCTCTCAGTGTGAGGGCTCTGTGTCGGCGATTCCTGCGTCTCCGAGGTTCAGGCGGCTGCACGCTGGCATCTGAAGTTGGTCCGGCCACAGGCTGTCCTACAGCAAAGGGCCACGTCTTTCTCCCCGCTGAGCCCGGCTGTCCCCATCTGTGCCCGGAGAAGAAGTGTGCCACTTTCACATCAGCAGCGTTGGCCAGCCAGTTCATTCCAAGAAACAGATGTGTAGAAACACCGTGTTTTATGTGTGAACAGCGAGGTATATATTTTAGGAGTCCAGGTGCTCAGCTGTCAGCTCTCAGGGGGGAAAAATGATGGTATGTGCTTCAGAGTTCATTATATCTCCTAGGCAGACTCGTAGGTTTAAAGGGCTGCTTTAAAGTAGCACATAACGGCTCCTATAAATCCTGGTTCCTAAGATACGGACATTTGTCACTCCCTAAAATGAGGTTTTTTTTACATGTTCTTTATATTGGTTGGCTTGGAGCATAAAAACTTGGATCTTTAATAGTAGCTTTCATTCTGCATAATTCGAATCAAAGTCCATTTCCATTTCCATGAGGGTGTGTGAGCCCTGAGCTTGGCTGCCGCTGCCCGCTCATTAGTCTCAGCCACACCCAGGCCCAGAGCCCAGGCGGGCTGCTGGGGAGGACCGGCAGTCCCAGGCCTGCACAGGAGTGGGTGGGATTTGGCTGCCAGAGACGGTCACGCAGTATGTGGAGTTGGCTCCCAGAGTCAGAAAGAACTCCTGTTCCTTGCTTGTTGTGTCAGCCCAGGCAGAAATGACTGAGCTCTCCTCCCTAGATTCCTGAATTATTCTTGCTGGGACTTGCCACCCTTCCTGAATCTGGGGATGCCCTCTCTAACCCTTGCCAACTCCAACCAGGGTGTGGGACCTGATTCCTCTAACCTTTCCCATGCCTATGGTCTTGGTCTCAGTGACTTGAACATGCAGAATCACAACTGCCTTTTGTCCTTCCCAGCTGGGATTGGATTGGACCACCCTTGTCCCAAGACAGGTGGGCTAAGGCTGTGTCCTATGAGGCCAATACCAGGGACTCGGGTGGGTCCTCGGTGGAACTGGGCAAAGAGGTGTAGCAAAGCCAGTGCCCAAAGGCAGAGGTCCACGGCCAGCAAGCAGAGCCTAGCTAACACATTCACAGGGCTAACCTGGTGTAAGGCACTGCTCCAAGAGCTAACACAGATTCACTCCTTTATTCCTCACACAAGCAGGTGAGGCAGGCATGTTAGCATCAACAGAGCAGTCATCATATCCACAGTGTGTGCTACCATTACACCAGGGGTTGGCAGACTACAGCCCACAAGCCAAATCTGGCCTGCCGCCTGGCATAGATAGTTTTCTTGGAATGCAGCCACACCCACTCATTTATGTACATTAGTCCCCTCTTCACCCTGGTTCCACTTTCCATAGTTGTAGTTGCCCATGACCTACTGAAATGAGAAAATAAATAAATGCAGAATTTCAGAAGCAAACCATTCATATGTTTTAAATTGCATGCCACTCTGAGTAGCAATGAAATCTCATGTCATCTAGCTTTATCTCACCCAGATAGGAATCATTCCTTTGTCCAGTGTTATCCACGCTGTAGACACTAGCCATCTGTTAGTCAATTAGTAGCTGTCGAGGTTGTCAGATCCACTGTCATGGTATCATAGTGCTTGTGTTCAAATCATCCTTATTTTGCTTAATAGTGGCCCCAAAGCCATTCACACCACTTTTATTACAGTATGTTGTTACACATGTTCTATTTTATTATTAGTTACTAGAGGCCGGGTGCACAAAATTCATGCACTGAGGGGGTGGGGGACCCTGAGTCCAGCCTGTGTCCTCTTGCAATCTGGGACCCTTTGGGGGATGTCCACCTGCTGGCTTAGACCGGATTCCCCCAAAGCCAGCAGTCAGACAGCCTGGGGCTCTCACAGTCCAGGACCCCTCACTCCTTACCACCTGCCTGCAGGGGAGGTGGGAGAGACTCCCGCCACTGCCACTGCACTCACCAGCCATAAGCCCAGCTTCTGACTGAGTAGTGCTCCACCTGTGGGAACGCACTGACCACCAGGAGGCAACTCCTGCATTGAGCATTTGCCCCCTGGTGCTCAGTGCACATCATAGCAAATGGTTGTTCGGCCAGTCTTTCCACTGTTCAGTCAATTTGCATATTAGGGTTTTATTATATAGGATTGTTGTTAATCTCTTACCGTAACTAATTTATAAATTAAACTTTATCAAAGGCATATATGTATAGAAAAAAACATAGTATATATGGAATTCGGTACTATCTGCTATGTCAAACATCTATTGGGGGTCTTGGAATGCACCTCATAGATAAAGGGGACTGCTGAACTGTCTATGGCTGCTTTCCCAAGCGGAGTTGAGTAGTTGTGACTGAGACCACATGACCAATCAGGCCTAAACTAGTCACACTGGTCCGTTACAGGAAAAGGTTTGCATCCTCTGTTTTGCTCCTACTTCCTGCACTTGACTTCCATGAATTTGAAAGCAGATTGTTCCATGCATGTGCCAGTGTGCATTTCCCTGGGGAATGGTCACAGTTTTCATCAGATTCTTAGATGAGAATCTTCCCAAAACAATAGAACTACAGCTTTAGGGTGTATTGAAAGCAGGGTTTGGGGTAGCCAAGTGCCGGCCCCAGCCCAAAGCACAGCAGCAAGAGGCAGAGGCAGAGATCAGGAGCCAGCTGGCAAGTGGGAGGATTCCATCAGAGCTAGTAGGGAACACACAGAGAGGCGGGGGTGTGACGGTCACAGTACCTGCCTTGCTTGGCGTAGGACAGAGACAGGACCAGTGTGGCTTCTCTGTCAGGGATGAGCCCCCTTCACAGCTCCTGGCCACCTGGTGGCCTCATGTCGCCTGCTTTTCGGAAAGCCTGGCCGGCAGCCCTGCCCTGCTTGTCCTGGGCACGTCTGCCTGTCCAGTCTCAGCGGTGGAGGGTCAGGGATGAGTGTGTGGGTTGTGCTGGGAGCAGTGCAGGGGCATGGTGGGCTCTTGACAAATGTGGACTCTTGTCCCTTCGCCTCACTACAACCCGGAAGGCCAAGTGTTAGAATCTCCCTTCTAGAGATGGCCAACACCACGGTGACTGACCTCTCACCGGGGCAGGCAGAGTGGCGGCCCCCCAAAGGCGTGCACATCCTTATCTCTGGAGCCTATTGAATATGTCACCTTCCAGGACAATGGAGAAGGAAGGTTGCAGGTGGAATTGTGTGGTCGATCAGCCAACCTGGATTATCCAGGTGGATCTGGAGTTTCACAGGATTCTTATCAGTGGACAAGGGTGTCAGGAGAGGAGGACAGAGTGATGCCCTGTGTAAAGGACTCAACCCACTGTTTACGGCCCACGGAGGAAGAGAGCTCTGAGCCAAGGAGTGCAGGTGGCCGCAAGCAGCTGAAAATGAGGATTCAAGGATTCAAGTGTCTATAATACTATCAACAACAACAACTACATTAACAAAGGAAAAAAGAATCCAAGGAAATGGATGGTCCTCTAGAACTTCCAGAAAGGAACGCAGCCCTGCCAACACCTTGATTTTAGCTCAGGGAGACCCTGTCAGGCTACTGATCTCCAAAACTACAAGACAATGAATTTGTATTATCTTAAGCCACTACATGTGTGTTTTTCTTTGTTAGAGCGGCAACAGGAAATTAATTCATTTACCATGAGTTGGATAGTTTTCAAAGAACTTGACTGGCATCCAACCCCCCTCGCTTAATCTTTGCAATGAACTAGAGATAAATATTAGTGTCTCCTTTAAGCAGATTAAACAGATGAGCAAGCTGAGATTCAGAGAGGTTCAGGAGCTCGATGAAGGTCACACAGAGCTGTGAAGGGCAGAGCAGACTCAAGCCCCTGCAGCATGCGGCCCTTTGCGGGGCCAGCCCTGGCCCTGCCTGATCACAAGACAGACATTCTGGGGAAGCCTCTCTTCTTCTTCTTCAAAACACTCTCCGGGTGCCAAAGGAAGCTCTCCCGGATTCACCTATGCCAAGATGAATAAAATCGCTGTTCAGAGATTTTAATGGTATCGGACTGGAGACTGTCAGGACTCCTTTCTTCTGATTAGCTCCAACCCCTTCCCTGTCAGATTCCACTGCTTTCTCTTCCCAGTTCTGAGGATTCCTGGAAGAGAGCGTGTAATTGTGGGGGGGCTGCTGGCAAAAGACCTACAGCTCATGTTCTAATGCCCCTCCAAAAGGAGGGGAGAGGGGAGACGCTCCACTCAACAGAATACCGTGTTTCCTTATTATTAGGGCTCTTAGCACTTCCAGGGGAGCCCAACTACCAGTGGAGTCATCAGGTCTTGCTTTGCTAGATATAAGCAAAGCACCCTGATGATGTGCTGAAGTCCTCCTTTCTCTCCCAATAAAACCCGAACACTGGCTTCATCTTACAAAAGAGAAATGGAGGCCCAGGGCGTGGGTTTGCCAGTGTTGGAGGTGGGGCTGGCCGAGGCCTCTGCTTCTCAGGCCAGCCTGCTTCCCTCCTGGCCTTGGCTGGGACCAGGCTCCCACCGTGGCTGGGTGTTGGCCCTCGACTGGGTGTTGGAAGAGGAGAAAGGGGAACACAGAGCAGAGACAGAAGGCAAAGGAGGCAGCCAGGGCTGGCCTGCTGCTCAGGGTGAAGTCCCTCCCTGTATTGGGGAGTGAATCCCGCCTCCTCAGCAGAGCTCCACCAATGAGCTTTGATGTTGTACAAATGCAGTCTGGGCTTCCTCGGGGCAGGGAGGCCCACATATCAGCCTCCTTAGTGGGGGTAATGGTGACCTCACATGGGCAGGGAACCAGCAGGCCAGAGTTTACTGAAAGAGATGAGAAATGTACATTTCTGAAAACTCAGTAAGCCCTTTGCTTTTTAACCCCAAATAAAACATGCAACCAGGCACCTCAAGAGTAGAAGAAAATTTTATAAATCATTGAATTGTATATTTGAAAAAGGTATAATGTGTGGTATGTAAATTATAACCGAATAAAACTGTTTTTAAAAAAGTAAAATGAGTGGAAGAAAAGAAAGCATCCTTTAAGACGTTTTATCAGGGATTCTCAGCAATGCTGTCTCCACCATTTCATGCTCAGCCTCTGTCTTTCCAAAGCTGACTTCGCAGCCACTTCCCATGGCAGCCTGGCCCTCTGTCCCTGTTCACAAGGGAAGGAAACGGAGGCCTGAAAGGGATTTAGGGCTTGCCCAGAGAGGGTGAGAGCAGACCCAGGAGAGAAGGGGTCCCCCAGAGCACTCTGCTGGGAGGTCCAGAGACAGGGACCACCCATCAGTTCCCTTTCTTCGGATGTCTTTAAGACACAGACCCCTTGGCTGCAGAGACAGGCCTGCCTGTCCCAGTTTCTCCTGCCTCATCCCTGGGTTCAGGATCTTATCACCAAACACCCAAAACGTCAGCCAGCAGCCAGCGTTGAGCATGGCCTAAGGGGAGAAACCGAAATAGCCATGGCTGTAGGACTGGCTGCAGGGCAGAAGCTGGGCCCCCTCTCCTCCCACCCTTGAAGCCTTTCTAGCCTTCCCCTCTGCCGGAAACAGGGACATACAGCAAACCAAGTAACCCACAGAAACAAGAAGGCTCCACCTCTTTCCTCGGAAAATATCCCTGAAGGGACTCCGACTGAGGGACCAGAAGCAGAGCTGCCACTTCCCATGAGTGCAGGGTTCCTGCTTGGGTAGCAGGCTCAGCGGGACTCGAGCTGTGTCCCAGTGGGTTCTGTCTGCCCCCTTAGTGGGGCTCGACCAGTCCTCTGTCCAATCCCGAGGTGGAAGCCCAAACCACATTGACCTGCAGCCGCAACCATGCAATGCTACCCTCCTATTGCTTTTTAGGATTCATCCTAAAATCCAAGGAGCAGAGATGGTGCTGGCCTCTTGCTCAGAAAGAGATCGGGGCTACAACCTCCCCTGCAGCTCTTCCAAAAGCCGCCGGCCCCTCAGAGCTGTCACTGAAGTGCATGGCAAGAGCTGGCCATGGGTCAGCTTCCAAAGATGGCCACCTCCAGGAACCCGGTCCAGGAGAGGACAGGCGGTTGGAAGCGGACAGGGCTAGGCAGCATTACAGTCTGCTTTACTCCCAAACCCAGTTCTTATCTGCTCCATCGCACAGTCTCAGCAGCGCCAAGACCCTGGAGCAAGAGCAGCCGGGTGAGCCCTCATCTGGCCTGTTCACTGAAGGTATCCTTCCCGCTTTCTGCATCAGTGGCTTCAGGAACCTCAAAAGCCTTGGCAGGATGTCCAGATGTGCTTCTCAGGCCTGGCTGATGAGCCCATGGACAGAGCTTAGAGCTGCATTAATTGCTTTTGTTGCATTAATTGCTCGAAGCTTCCGGAGCTGCTTCCCTGCCCCACTTCCCTCCTGTCTCCAGGAATTAACCTGAGGCTGTCAGGACCCGCACTGTTATTCTCAGCTCTCATTTGTGAGCTCTGAGTCAGGCACAGTGGGCATATCTCTGAGACCATTTTGTGGCCTTGCCAGATGCCTCCTGAACACTGGCAGAACTTTCTGGAAGGCAGGCCATGCACAGGGAGGGTTGGAGATTGTTTACCATTGATCACATCCCATGGAACGGCCCGAGAAGCTCCTACGACCATACTGTTCGTCCTGGATGGTTTTGCTGACCTGAACCAGATAGGTGTTTGTCCTGGCCACACCTTCCCTGGCTTCGTGGTCCCACTGCTGACACAGCACTGGTGCCCTGCAGCTCCCTCTGGAGGGTTTCAGGGGGGCCCTGGCAGACAGGAGAGTTACTGACCCCCCTCCCCTCATGACCTGCTGCCAGCCAGGTGCCAGGCACTGTGTAAGAACTGGGGGTCCAGGGAGAACAAAGCAAATCTGACCTCCTGGAGCTCACATTCTGGTCAGGGAAACAAGCAAGATAAATAGAAAAGTACATAGGTAGGTGTTGAGAGGATAGAATGTTTAGGGAAGGCCTCGCAGGGCAAGTGGCTTTGGAGTAAAGACATGAGGGTAGAGGGAAGCACCAAAGGCACAGAGGTGAGATGCGCCAAGGGAGCTGTGGGAGGGGGTGAGCTCTGTGGTCTTGGGGTTCACATCACCAGGGCTTTGAAAGCATTAGGAGAGACTCTCTTTTATGCCAAGGGAGATAGACAGCCATCAGGGAGTCCTTCACAGAGAGGGGCCTCGCATGGTGGTGCCTCCCCCAGCCTGTGGGTCTCCTCAGCCATGAGGGGGCTCCCCTCCTGTCCACTCACGTGGCTCATGGTGAGCTGGAGTAGGCGGAGGAATTCCTCCCTGCCTGTGTGTTACACGTGCCACTTGCAACCCACGCGTGGCTGTCTGGGGAGATGGCCATTCAGTTTTCCCTCTCAGTGAGTGTGTCCCTAGGACCCAGACAAGGGCCTGGCTGGTTCAGAATGGGCTGGGATGATGCCTCCCCATTATACTCAGAAGCCCCACCCCCCAAACTCTCTGGCTCAGCTCTGAGCTGAGTTCATTGTGCCCTGCTTATGAACGACCTCTGCCTAGGACAGTCCCCCTGGATATATGCTTCTCTGGAGTCATCCTTGGTCAGCTGTGCCCAAATAGGTCTGAACCCCAGAAGGAGAGAGATACAGGGGTCTGGCCCTTCACCACAGGTGTCCAGACACCCCTTGGCGTGCAGAGGACCCAGCCTCGGCACTTGCCTGAGGTGTCTTTCCCACCTCAGCATGTTAAAAATGGTCCTCCTTAGCTGATAGCCAAGTAGGTCTGATTTCTTACTGGAGAGGGAAGGGGGTCAATCTAGGACGGGTTACATGCAGGGCAATTCTCTTTGGACACAGAGACCATTCATCTGGGGACTAGACAGCAGCAGCAGCTTTCAGAGTCAGGACCTCCAGGCAGGTGTTGGGGGAAAAGCACCCAGGTGGGACTGTGGGGCTTCATGGAACCTTAGCAGCAGTATTTATTGAGCTAACATTATGTTCCAGGCACCATGCCAGGCTTCTCACAGGCACCATCTCTTGAATATGCACAAATGATCTAGGAAGAAGCAAATGTTATTATCAACCCCATGTTACAGATGAGGAAGTGGAGGAGTAAGATAAGCTAGACTGAACTGGTACATGGTAGAGCTGGAGTACAAACCCCAGGATTCTGTTTCTATAGCCAGTGCTCTTAACCAGTCCTTGGAAAGGAAAGGAAAAGAGATAGAGTTAACAGAGGCAAGGCCTCTTTACCTAAGAGATGCCAAATGTAAGCTGTAGAGCAGGAGACAGCACACTTAAAGACCCAGATAGTATTTTCCACTTTGCAAGCCAGATGGTCTCTGTTGTACCTACTCAATTCTGCCCTTGTAGCTCTGAGACTCTGTTCTAATAAAGTTTTATTTATAAAATAGGTGGTGGGCCGGATAGGGCCCTTGTACCATAGTTTGCCACTCATGGTGCAGAGGAAAATGTGGGGTTTGGAGGAAAGACCTTTCTTATCAAAGACACCTAGGTGACCTTGGATTAGTCATTTAATCTTTTCATCGTTGGATTCCTCATGTCTACTAACTAACCACTATGGGGTACTACTCATTAATTTATTTTAATATGATGTATTGCGTCTCTTGAAAGAGCTATGCACTGAGTTGGGAGCCAAGCCACCTCGGGGAACAAGACATACATGTTCTTGCCCTCACGTCATCATTCAGGACCCACTGCTTTCAAGTTTGCTGAGTAAAACCTCGAGTAAAAAGGTAGAAGCACGGGATAGGACTCAGGACTTTAATATGTTTATAATGCAATAATACACAACACAGGGCTAATTGAGAATCATAATTTTTCCATGAGCTGATCTCATTTTACTAGGTAATATCCATTTAGGTATGTGAGAGCAGTAAAACTCCATTCCTGTTAAATATTATATGATTCAATTGGTTCACTGATTTAGATTTTTACTACCCGCCATTCCAACTGACTGAGTCATACATCATTTTAGAGATAACAAGGGCCTTCAAGATCATGCCAGCCCCGGGCTTCTCTTCAAATAAGCCTCTTAGGAGAACAGGGGCTCCCTCCCTTCTGGGATGGAGCTTATGCTTTGTCATACAAATGCACCCATAGTTGTTTTACTCCGTCATATGTCCTGATCTAATTAATGTGCCCGAGTTTCCCTCTGTAAGGCTCACTGGTAACCAAGATGAGGCACCCATCCTTGAAGACCCTGAAATCCTAGCCCGTTGCCTATCTCCAGCCTGTACTTTATAGTTACCTGGCATCATTGTGCCACGCACCTTCTGGCTCTATGTGGACACCTGAGGGGACATTGGCAAGTGTCCCCAGCCTGCCTCTGCTGTCCCTAACTTGCTTCTTCTTCTTTCTGGCCTGTCTCATTCTGGCTCCTGGTTCTCTCTCTCTCTCTCTCTCTCTCTCTCTCTCTCTCTCTCTCTCTCTCTCTTTCTTTTACTTACATCATGCTTCTGAGCATAGAAGACATCTCTGTCCAGTTTCTCTGATTTCTGACCTTGAATGATTTAATCTGACTACCTGCCCCGTGGAATGAATGTCAAAGTCCTGACCCATCAGCCTATGTCCCGGCAAGACCTACCTGTTACCCCCATGAAAGAGGAATGTAAATGAGCTGTCAGGTGTCCCTTGCTATAGCACCTTTAATTACCACTTATTGTGCACTTACTCTGAGCCATACGCTGGTCTAAGTGCTTTGGGTTCATTATTTTATGACATTCTCATAGATCTCAGGGCCAGGTGGGTGGGTAGTATTATTCCTGCAGTACAGGTGGGGAAGTCCAGGCATAGAGAGGTTGAGTGTTTGCTTGTGGCCCTGTGGCAGGGAATGGTGGAGCAGGGATTTACTTGAATCCGTGTCTATGTGAATTCAAAACCTCTGCTCTTATCGGTAATAATGCCTCCTCCATTTTCTTGGAATGGTCCATGCAAACCATGACCTGGTGTGGGGACTGCCCCCTCAAAGTCTACCAGGGGCCCCATGAGCAGTGCCAGAGTGTGGGGGCACTGAGGGTGGATTGGCCATCCCCGGTGCCACAGATGGTGGGCAGAATCTGGAAGCAGCAGGAGGCAGTCTGGATGGGGGTCCTTGTAGGCAGGTGAATGTCATGTGGGGGGGCCAGACAACTCACAGCAGGGCCAGACAGTGGAGAGGGAGGTGGGCTGGTAAGAACCGGGCAATGGAGCAGACCCTCAGTTAGGGGACCTGGGTGTGGGGCAGGCTTAGGGCTGGCAGGGGGGTGGGATACAACCTGGGGAAAGAGACGCAGAAACCTGTTGTAGTGTTGGGGCCACATCTCTGGCAGGGAAGCAGACTGGGAAAGAAGGGGTTTCAGTTTGAAGCCGTGGGGCATCAGGGTCGCATCCATCAGCCTCCCAGTAGACCCTGGTGGGTATATTTCTATATCCCTTGTGCCTAGTGAATATCAGGTGGATGAATGAATGAATGGATAGATGGATAAATGAGTTCAATGAAACATGAAGGTCCCAGTCTCTCCTCCTTCTGCCCCCAAAGATGGTGCTAAGAAAGGTTACCCAAAGAACGGGTAAGGAAGGGAAAGGGGTTGTCATGGCATATGCAGGGGTGCGCTCTGACCCGCTGTCTCCTTGTCCCTTCTTTCTCCAGAGGCTCCCGCCAAGCCCGAGGAGGCCGAGGCTGAGCCCTTCACAGACTCCTCTCTGTTTGCACACTGGGGCCAGGAGCTCAGCCCCGAAGGCCGGCGCATGGCCCTGAAGCAGTTCCAGTACTACGGCTACAACGCCTATCTCAGTGACCGCCTGCCGCTCGACCGGCCCCTGCCTGACCTCAGACCCAGTGGGTGAGCAGAGTCAGTGGCTGGGCTCGCATTGACCTGTGGGGAGACGGGGTCACCACAGTGCTGGCACGGAGCCAGGACGGGGCATGGACTCTGGTGTCACCCCCCCCCCCCGCTTCAGCCAGGGTCTGTCCTTTCGGCCAGCATTGGGCAAGTCGCCCTCCCCTTTCTCCTTCCTCAGCCTCAGTTTCTCCTTCTGCTAAGCAGGGTGGGAAGGCTTCATTCCATTTGAGATTTTGAGGGTTAATCACCCAATGTACTCCTTAAGGGCACTAGAATCATCTAGCATTCCTGTTAATAAGCAATTTTAACCCATTGTTGCATTTTTATGAACAATTATGTTTTTTTCTATAGATTAGGTTTTTTTTTTTTAAAGTACATCCATCTTCCAGGGCCAACAAGTCATTACCCCCGTCAGAGAAGTCTATCTTGACTCCTCTCTTTGTTACAGAAGATGTTCCTCTAAGGTTCAGTTAGAATTTTTATTGCTCTTAATTATTAAAAATGTGGGCACGTACCACAGCTGGGAAAAATCTCATTAACTTCTGTGAGCTCGCCCCACACCTTCTTTCCCCCTCTTCCTCCTTATTTTAAAAATGGTCTTAAAGCTGCAAACGGCCGTGAGCTTATATCTAGAGTTTTTAGGAAGGATCTTGCTGCTGGGTTTGGAGACTGTGTTCTTTTGGGGAGGACAGTTCCGTTTAATTCTGTGGACACTTACTGAGCAGCTGCTGTGGGCAGTGTAATGTTGTATGGTTTTTCCTGGCGCAGAGAGAACGTGGCCGGGTTTTAGGGATGCAAGGGCCACCGAGGACCTACAAGGGAAGAGGAGTAGATGTTCGCTTAAAGGATGTTTATTGAGCACTTCCTATGTGCCATCATAGTCCAGGCTCAGGGATAGAGCAGTGAACAAAACAGACAGGAATCCTTGCCCTCTCGTTGGGGGAAGACATATAATAAACAAAACCAAGAAGTCAGCGAGGTGGCACGTGAGATGGCAGTGAATGCTCTGGAGAAACATAAAGTGGGAAAGAGAGACAGGGCCAGGCTGGGATAGGAGAAGGGGTTGACGTTTTAATGAAGTGGTCAGAGAAGGCCTCACTGAGGTGGTGGCATCTGAGCATCGACCTAGGGATGAAGAAGCAAGTCATGTGAATATCTGGAGGGAAAACGTTCTAAGCAGAGAGACCGGCAAGTGCAAAGGTCCTGAGGCAGAGAAGTGTGCTTGGCACGTTTGAGGATGAGAAAGGAAGCTCATGTGTCTGGAACAGAGAAAGCAAGAAGGCTGGAGGTAGAGATGGGGTTGGAGGGGCAACAGATCAAATAGGGGCAGTGGTTCTCAATCTTGGCTGCTGGTTGGACTCATCTGGGAGCTTTAAAATACTCCTGATGGCCGGGCTCACCCAGACCCATTAGATGAGCATTGCCAGAGGTGGCACTCAGTATCCATATGGTGTATAGTTCTCAGGTGGTTCCAGCAGACAGGCGAAGTGGAGAATTGCAGAGAAGGGCTTTGTAGGCAGCTGCGAGGATTTCATCTTTTACTCTGTAAGATGGGGGTCTGTGGGAAGAGCTTGAGCAGATTAATAATGCGCTTTGGTTGTCATTTTCAACCGCCCTTCTGGCTGTGGTGTTGAGAACAGACCGATAGGGCCAGGGTGAGAGCAGGGAGACAAGTTAGGAGGTTCCTGCAGAAATCCAGGTGAGAGGTGGTGATGGCTTGGACCGTGACAGCAATGGGGCAGATGCTGAGATAGAATTGGATTCTGGGAATATCCTGAAGGTGACTTCAGCTATGTGCCACAGGGTCTCGCCCTCTGGGAGTGCCGCAGAGACCACGCCCAGGACCTTTGTAGAATCATATCTGATGTGAGCAAAACCCAGAGACTCTGGTGAAAGGGTCCCAAAAGGAGTTTGGGCCCCAGGTCTCCTGCAGGGTCTTGGCCATGACCTTGGCCAGCGCAGGAGCTGCAGCTAGCTCTGACACAAAACACAGGCCCACCTCTGATGCAAAGCACATGTTTGTTTCAAATGAAAGGGGACAGAAGAAGGAATCTAAGGACAGGGTGGGCCTTACAGACTGCAGCGTGGCTGTGACAGGGACGGGTATTCACACAGGGCTTGACTCCTGGAGAAGGCCCCTCCATTTGGACCACGCCCACCTGCAATGAAGGCAGGTGGAGAAGGCACTGGTCTATTCTTCCCATTCAGAGTCATGGAAACGGGGGAGCAGAAAGAGTAAGAGTCCTGTCCGAGGTCACACCTTCACCCTTCACTGCGGGCGGTGCCCTGCAGGCTCTTTCTTTCTGCTCCCTTCCCGAGGGAGAGCAACAGGAAGTTGGTGGGTGGCGGGCACGGTGGGCACGGCCTTTCCCAGAAGGGCAGGGCTCCCCGGCAGGCAGGTTCCTCTCCCGAAGGAGCATTTGCAGAGGCAGCCTGGACTGAGAAAGCATCCCTGCAGGACCCCAGGTGGTCAGAACCCACAGTTTCCTCCTGAGCCGCTGGAAAGGAGCAGGCATCACAAAGAAAGACATTCCATCTGCTTCAGTTTATGGAGCTTCCATACCTCCCCCCGTGGAGCAGGGCCACTTTCCTCAGCCCCTTTTCATAGCTGGGAGAACGCAGTCTCTGAGAAGAGGCAGAGCGGAGCTTCCTGCTCCTCCACGAGGGCTCCCTCAATGGCCCATCCACGCGGTTCCTCTTCGCACAAGTGTTGGGAGGCTCTGTGCACGGCCTCCGTGCAGACACCCCCCTGACTAGAGAGCTGTTGGGGACCACTCCAAGCAAGCATGTGCGGAGGTAAAGCAGTGCCTCTCCTGTCAATTTCCATAAAAACATCCCTGCCTTGTCACAGGGTCTTTGCTGGGCTTATCCTGCTTAACTCAGTTTGGAAACATCTTTTCCATATCTCTTACTATCATCCCATTTCAAATTACGCTGGCAAATATTTATGTAGCACGAGCCATGCTTCCTGGGACCCGTTTGGCACTTTGGTTACATTAACTCTTTGACTCCCCATAGGAACCTCTGGAATAGAGGTTTTCCTTCACTCCTTTCTTTTTCTTTCTTTTTTTTTTTTTTAAATATATTTTATTGATATTTTACAGAGAGGAAGGGAGAGAGATAGAGAGCTAGAAACGTCGATGAGAGAGAAACATCGACTAGCTGCCTCTTGCACACCCCTTACTGAGGATGTGCCCGCAACCAAGGTACATGCCCTTGACGGGAATCGAACCCGGAACTGTTCAGTCCGCAGACCGACGCTCTACCACTGAGCCAAACCAGTTTCGGCCCTTTACTCCTTTCTTTACTCATACTCGCAATCCTTCTGGCCCCAGGTGTGTAGTTTTTCTCCCCACATTAGACTGACACTGGCTGGGTGTCCTACAATTCAATTTCGTTTCAACACTGGTTAGCATCAGATCCCACAGGTTAAGGGCTCAGCACACCCGTCTGCCCTCACTTCACATGCCAGGCACAAGTCCCAGGCTGTCACTGGCATCTGTATTTTTTACCAACTGATATAAATTGGGATTCCCACAATCCCTCCTTGGGTTCAGTAATTTGCTAGGTCGGCTCACAGAGCTCAGGGAAACACTTGTGTTTACCAGTTTATTATAAAGGATATGATAAAGGACTCTGGTGAGTGGCCAGATGAAGAAATCCCAAGTGCAGGACCTTCTGTGGCGTTGGGGTGGGTCACTCTCCTAGTAAGTAGATGTGTTTACCAGCCCGGAATCTCTCGAAACCCCACAGGTTAGGGATTTTTAGGGATGCTTCATCACATAGGCATGATGGATCATTAACTCATTGTCCAGCCCCTGTCCTCCCTCCAAAGGATAGGAAATAAAGCTGAATGCTTCAGACTTCTACTCGGCCCCTTTTCATAGCTGGTCTTTCGGGTAACCAGCCCTCATGTAGGAAGGAGCCCACCAGGAGTCATTTTATTAGGTCAGAAACTACTATTACAGTCCAGGAAATCCCAAGGGTTTTAGGAGCTCTGTATCAGGAACCAGGGTCAAAGGCCAAATATGAACAAAAACAGCTTAATATCTATATATACATATATATAAAAAGCCAGCAACCGGAACACTGTAATGACCAGACCAGAACAACCAGTCACTATGATATGGCACCCACTGCGGCTAGTGAACCACGGATCAGGGGGTGAGGCCAGCCAGTCAACCTCTGGCAGCCCCTCCCCCTGGCTGGCCCCACCCCGATTGGTCCCCACCACCCCGATTGGTCCATGGCCCCTCCACCCATCCAGCTCTGCCCCTGATAGGCGCCCTCACACCAATGGGGTCGAGGCCCACTGGCCAATTGCCCTTGGTCACTCCTCCAGCTGGCCTGGTCCTGATTGGCCCAAATAGGAGCAGGCTGGCTCACCAATCTCCCACGGGATCCTCCTCCTGACTGGCCCAGCCCCAATCAGCCTCGATTGGGGCCAGCTGGACCTCACCCATGCACAAATTCATGCATGGGGCCTCTAGTATATAAACATAATTTCTTATAATTTTACAATAGCATTATTAGTCTCCATTTTACAGAAGAGGAAACTGAGTACAGAAAGATTATATATCTGCTTCAGGTCACTTGCTGGCAGAGCTGGGGTTTGAACCCAGCCAGTCTGGCAAAGGAATTTGTGCTTGTGACTGTCACAGTGCTTTGCTGCCTTCAGGTGGCAGTTTAGGGACTGGGGGTGGCTGCTTTAATAGAGCACTAAGCTGATCAGATCTTCTGATTGGGAAGGTCTGCCTCTCAGTAATGGAAAAAATGTCTTAGTCAACATCAAACCTGTTATCTGGGTGGAGAGTGATGCCACGGCGACTATTGGATTTGGAGCCAGTGGGTGGGGGTGGGAGCACCTGGGCAGGAAGCCAGTCTCCAAGAGAGTCATGCCAGGTGACTTTTGCTTTCCAAGCCCGTGCTCTTCCCTCCTGTTTCCTGTGCTTTACCCTTGGAGACATCTGCCCCTGGAGGTGTCCTTGGAACCTGCTCTTTGCTCTTTGTATTCTTGGCTTTGCTCTTCCAAGTTCTAACCCTGACGTTATTCTTGGCTTTATTCTTGGACCAGAAAGTGGGTGTTTCAGATCCTGCCCCATCCTTCCTCTCCTCACTTCTGGCCAGTCTCTCATTCTCTCTCTCTCTGTCTCTCTCTCTCTCACTGAAAAATGACTTACCTTGCCCCCTATCTGAGAGAGGACTGAACTGTGCTCAGTGCCCTATATATATAGGGTAAGACATAACCAGAAGGAGAAATGTCCATCCAACTGGTTGCTAGACTCCATTAATTTATTTATCCAATAACCATTATTGAGCACCTAGTGTGTGCCAGACACTGAGTATGCGTCAGCCAGGGAAATCTCAAGGAGCTTCCACTGCAGTGGGAATCCAGAGTGCAAGGCCCACAATCTCCTGGCCTCCGTGGGGAGGAGACACCCTTGCAGGTGTCTAGCTAAGTCTGGGGCTGGACTTGATGGCCCGGAGAAACCCTGTCCTTCTGTGGCCTCCCTGGAAGGAGATGGGGCCTGCAGCGTGGTGTCTGCAGCGAGCCACCCCTTACCTGTGTGACTCCCCTCCCCTGGGAGAGGAAGGACAGGGGAGCAGGAAGTCAGTCGGCAGCTCTTTCAGCCTCATCTGGGCTCTTTGGGCAGAGAGAGGACCAACTATCTCTAGGCACCAGGATACTTTACTTTTGGGGAAATGAAAAGGCCATTCATTCTCCCTGTGTTGTTGTAACAAGGCCACTGGCCATCCAGGTGGGAAAACCTGGGGACTCTGGACATTTCTATATCCTAGACCTCTGCCAATGAGAGGCTTTGCCAGATCTGGCAGGGAGAGGAGGGTTGGCTTGCCTGCTTGCTTCCTGGGTTGAGAAGATATCAGGACCACAGGACTGAAGGGAGAAAAGCTGCATCTAGGCCTGGCTGAGTTTGGCTTTATTGCTTATGCCCCAGTCCAAGCTCCAATCCTTCTTGTGGCTCCTGCTCCCAGCGCCCACCCTCCTCCTCCTTATCTGTAGGGACCAAAGTAACCTCCCTGGAACCAAAGGAGAAAAAGGAGAAAACAAGCCTTGATTGGCGGGTAGACTACATAGGTATATCATTTGTCAAAACACATCAAACTGTGTACTTAAGATCTGTGCATTTTTGCATGTAAATTCAGCATCGGGGATTTGAGAGAGAGAGAGAGAGAGAGAGTGTGTGTGTGTGTGTGTGTGTGTGTGTGTGTGTGTGTGTGTGAAAAAGAGATCAGGGAAGTCCTTTGCCTGAGAGATGGAGGGGGAGGATGGAAGAGACATCTTCTGAGAGGTCGATGGGTTTTGAGAAGACAGTTGTGGTTGTGGGGAAGGATGATCGTGGGGGTGGCGGTGGTTAAAGCAAGCTTGCCACCCCAGCGACAGCAGCTCAGGCAGGTGGCATGTGGGTGACCACAGTTCCACAGCAGCAGGCACATGCTGATTTTTTTTCCTACAGGCAGTGGTTGTTATTTCCAAACAGAGCCTGGGGGCATTCGAGGGAGAGTAGGAGAAGGGGCCTTCCAGTGCCAAGCTTCAGGGCTGTCACGTTGCCATGGCAACTCTCTGGCCTTCCTCCAAGGTAGCTCAGGGCAGAGCCTCGGGCAGGTGCTGCTTCCTGCCTTTTGCTGGCAGATCCTCAGAGGCTCCTGAGTAAATGATGTCACCTTTCTCTCCTGCAGTCCCCTGAGGTCCACTCCCTCCCTTGCAAGGGGTAGGGTGGACTGACTCTTTGATTGACTGGTGTGTTAGGGCCTGCGGCTGAGGCATGAGGGATTGTTAAAGGACCGATTATTTTCTGCAGCCCTGGGTGAGAGCAGCTGGGGCAGATCCACACCCACACACCCACAAAGGAGCCTGGGCTCTGAGCTGGAGAAACCATGTGTGAACATCCAAGAGGAAAGGAGCAGGACAGGATAATAGCAGAGAGAATGCATCCTGGAGCCAGAGGCTCTGTCCATCTGGAGCAGGTCAGGGTTCATCCAAGGTGGCCTTGGGTGTTGGCTACCACCACCCTGGGTGTAGCCACAGGTTTGCGTGAATGGATTGGAGTACTGTGTGGTCTTCATGGTCTCTAGATAGACATCTAAGAGCTCAGTTTGGGGGCCAACAGAACTGGCTCTATGGGTGTGTATGGTGGGTAGAATAATGGTCTCCCTAGGATGTCCATATTTTAACGCCCAGAACCTGTGAATGTGGTGTGTTATGTGGCAAAGAATGAAGGTTGCAGACGGAAATAAAGGTGCTAATGCGCTGACTTCAAAATCAGATTCTTCTGGGTAATCTGGATGGGCCCAATGTTATTACAAGGTCACTGAAAAGTGGAAAAGAGAGGTAGAAGAATCAGAGATGGCAATGTGAGAAGGACTTGACCAGCTGCTGTTGGCTTTGAATTTGGAAAAGAGCCATAAGCCAACAAATGTGGGCAGTCTTTAATTCTTTTTTTTTTAAACAAACCCACAATTTTGGTGTGTTGGGATGGTACTTTAACCAACTGAGCTACCCAGCCAAGGGTCTGGGCAGCCTTTAGATAGATACTGGAAAAGGCATGAAAACAGTATACCTTGAGCATCCAGAAAGCACTGCAATCCTACCAGCACCTTGATATTAGCCCAGTGAGACCTTGAGAATGGTAAGATAATAAATGTGTATTGTTTTAAGCCATAAAGGCTGTAGTAATTTCTTACAGCAGCAATATTAGTGTTAGGAAACTAGTATAGCGTGCAACAGGAGCCCAAGAAGGCTATAAGGACTCTGAACTTGGCTTAAAGTTCTTGGCTTACTTTGTTAAAATTCTGAATAATTTTTTGACAGGGGCCACCATCGTTTCTTTTTGCACTGGGCCCCACAGAGTATGTAGCTGGTCCTAGGGGAATGGGGGTGGGCTCCAGGCGTCAGTGCTGTGCAAACTGCTTAAAGTCTGGTGTGTGTGTGTGTGTGTGTGTGTGTGTGTGTGTGTTTCACTGAATTTTATCCTCCCATCTCTCTGAAGTAGTTATTGTTCTCATTTTATATAGTAGAATCCTGAGTATTTGAAAGGTCAAGAAACTTGTTTAAGTTCCCACAGGCAGTATGTGTCAATCAGTGGTTTTACCTGGGTCATGTGTCTCCAAACACCACCTCAGCACCCGTGGCTCCCCCTGCTCAGGGGAGCTTTTCTAGTTTGGGATCTTGGCTCTGTGGAGATGACCCAAAAATTTATGGAAAGAGTGTGCTCTATGAGGGCAGCCTCAGGGCAGAGGAGTAAAATAAAACACCCTTAAGTACTGATTCTGCTGTTGCACTGAAAATGCTAACTTCACAAACACAGTTGAGGGAAAATATTCATTAACTAAAGCAGTCTGGAAAAAATATTTCTGGTTCTTAGTAAATGTTAAGTTCATTATGGGCCACTAGTATCCTGTGGTTGTTCTTAAAGGTGGAGTAATCTTGAGCTGTATATTCTTTTCATCTTTATGGATTGATTGTTTGAGAAATTTGTTGTTCCACTTATTTATGCATTCATTGGTTGTTTCTCATAGGTGCCCTCACTGAAGAACAAACCCACAACTTTGGCATATCAGGACAATGCTCTAATCAACTGAGCTACCCAGCCAGGGCTTGAGCTATATTAGTAGAGGTATAATGTCTTAAAAGGGGGAGGTGACAGTTTTGTTTTACTCTGCTACTCAGATCACAACTACATAAATGGAGTGTAATGGATATAAAGAAAATAGAATATGTTCAGGCTAGAACAACCTAGGAGAAGAACTGGGTAACGTGACAAGCAGATGAAGCTTCTGCTTTGATTATAGAGTAATATTTAAAACCTGATTCCCTGGGCTCCAAGGTCAGGTCTCTTACTTATAAGCTGGTTGACTTCTAACAAGTTAGTTAGCCTCTCTTGGTTTTCCTGTCTGTAAATTAGGGATAGTAATACAAAGGTGACATTATATTATAAGTAGAGCTCTAAGAACACTGCCTGGCATGTGGTAACTGCTCTTTAACTTTTTGCTACTTTTATTACCTGGGTCTCTGATTTGTAAGAGATATCTTGGGGGACGCTCTCATGACCTTAACTACCTGAAGGACCACTATGTGGACAAGGAGCCCCATGGGACAGGCTACCTGCCCTGGCGCTGGATGAGAGGAGGGCTAAGCAGCTCTGTAAGACAGACCAGACTGAGGTCCCGGAGAGGGACTTCTCCCCGCCCACATTCTGGGCATCAGAGGCTGAAACCAGCCTGAACTTCCTTTTCCTAGCACACAGGGCCCACCTTCCCTCCCCCCACAGTCTTCAGCTCTCCTTGCACAAACCTGTCCCGCTCACCAACAAACCCACCACATGGAGACACTCAGTCCCTGTGAGGCTTTCCCACCACGCCAGCTGACTTCTGTGTCCTGAGAGTGACTGGCTGTCCATGGAGCCCAGGGATCCCATTTTTCCTGCACTTCTAAGATTAGAAACAAATAGCCTCCTCCTCTTCCTAGAGGCCTGATGCATGAAGATTCATGCAAGAATGGGCCTTCCTTCACCTCGCTGCTGGCACCTCCTTCACTCTGACCAGAGCCACCTTTCTTCCTTCCCACACTGCCCAGAGACCTGGAGCATCTGAGGTGGTGCTGAAAGCCTGCATGCATCATTGCCATACTCAGCACTCACATATGCAAATTAGCACACCATCTTTGTTGGGTTAATCTGTATACTCACTCCTGATTGGCTGTTATGTCATGAAGGTACAATCAATTAGCATGTTACTCTTTTATTAGGTAGATGACTTGCAATCCACATCTAAGATAGTAATCTCTGAATTGGTAGTTACCTGAAAGAATGTTTGTAGAACTTTAAAAAAAAAAAAAACATGTTTGTATTGACTTTCAGAGAGAGAGGAAGGGAGAAGGATAGAGATATAGAAACACTGATGAGAGAGGAGCATCACCGATCTGCTGCCTCCTGCATGCCCCCCACTGGGAACCGAGCCTATAACCGGGCACATGCCCTGACCTGGAATCAAACCAGTGACCTCTTGGTTCAGGCTCAACCACAGAGCCACACTGGCCGGGCAGAACTTTTGTCTCTGGATGAAAGCTGGATGTCTTGATGATCACACCTACTTGGTAATTTCCCTGTTGGCGATTCCCGTGCCAGATTCTGTTCCTAGATCACCTGGCCCATTTCTCTTCCTTACAGACTGTAAAAAATCCCCATCTCAGATGTCCACCATCTCCTCCACATCTTGCTGATCCCTGAAGGCCCTGCCACCATTATCCTCTGCTTTACCCAACTCTGGCTTATTGGATGGTCTGTTCTTATTGTTGCAGTCGGGCAGGGAGTTAGTGTTCAATGCAGCAATTCCTGTTCTATCAAATCATGGTGGGATTCCCATCCCAGAGCTTTCATGGGCCTGAATTGATTCTACCATTCACCATTCAAGTATTTTTACATTTTTTTCATTCAGCCAGACACCCAGAACTTTCTGGGTGGACATTGTAGGAGCCGGGGGGGGGGGGGGGAGGGAAGGGGGATACCTGGTGAGCAAAGCAATCAGGGGGAGTCTGGAAGAAGCTACAAGTATACCATGCATGGTCATGGGAGGATCAAGCAAGTCTTGTGGGTGCAGGTAGGATGGTGGAAGGGGAAGGTGGGGTGGACATTGATGACTGTGAAGGGCTAAGAGTGCACTGCTGACCCTGGGCCAAGTGGTGCTGACCACAGTTGTAGGAAGGACCTCTCTGGGGGCACTTGGGGTGTGGGTATGTGTGAGTATCATCTTCTCACTGCTTGATTAAGGTAGGTCCCACCTCCACTCCCAGAACTCTGACATCGCTGGACCTGGTTCCTCATGTTCATTGGCAGATAGACCTCAGCTCATATTCTGCTTGATATGCATTCTGGGGAGGGCTAGCCCTCCTTCCACACAGGCCAGGCGGCCCCATGGGCAGGGAGCTTGAGGTCAGGGAAGGGAGACTCTGAGATCCAATCCGGAGGCGTCTGGCTGCTGCCCTGGGTGAGACCCAGGGGCCAGGAGCCTGGGTTGGCCTCATTCGTCTGCACTGCTTCCCGGCCTCTCACAGTAATGGCACCGAAGCTCTTGATATAAACTTGCCTCGTAAATAGCTCAAACATTCTCGGGGGGCTCTGCTGAGAGGCTCCCTACATCGCTGCTCCCACCCGCGCACTGCCTTCTGGGTGCAGAGATCGATAAAGTCCAGTTTATCATGACCATCAATTCTCGCTGATTAGACAGCCATAGTACTCGCCTCTCAGAAATGCCTTGGTTTTTTGTTTTGTTTTGTTTTGTTTTTTTCTCTCGTGGAAAATGGCTCGACTCTGAACAAGAATGAAACCAAAAGGGGAACTTTTGTAGCTCACTTTTATAGGAGAAGGTGCCTCTTCTCAAAATGAGTAAGGGATTGGTCTCATGCAGTCAGGCTCTCTCCAGGAGTGTCACTAGGGAGGGACCAGGCACAGCTCTGTGGCTTCTCTGAAGCTCATGTCCCAGCCCTTCTCTGGAGAGGCCCTCAGAGGTGCAGTGTGTGGGGAAGACAAGAGGGCAGGGCCTGAGGGCAGAGGGTGTGCATGGCCAGACCTGGAGGACCAGGTGCTGCGAGAGGCCATCTCCGCAGGGTGACTCCTGTTCATTGGCAGGTGGACTCCAGCTCATTCTGCTTCCTATGCATTCTGGAGAGGTCTAGCCCTTCTTTTAAAAGTGTGATGAACAATCCTCAATAAGGCCAGTGTATGGGACAAGCTCCCTGTCTCTGGAGAGGCAGAGCTCTCAGTGGGGACCAGTGCTGGTTTGTAGACAGAACAAGTGCTGGGAGGGCTTGAGCAGCTCCCAGGAAGGAAGGGAAGGGAAGGATTCAAGGACATCAGGACATTTGGCCGGGGGTGGTGGGGGATCACTTAATCACAGCGCAAAGAAACTGAGGACTACTGAGCCTGAACCTGAGGGGCTGACTGGAGCAGCAAGTTCAGCAGGGGAGCGGGGTGGGGGAAACTCTCCTAGCAGGAGGTTTGTAAGAAGAAGGCACCTGCTGAGATCAGTAGCCTGCGTGTGAAATGTAGGCCTTCTACAAATACAGAAACCTGTTAGTTTTGTTCAATTCCAGAAACTTACTAAGGTGCCAGTCCCTGGTTTACGTTTAGAAGGTAACACAGTAGCAAAGTCAAGTCCTTGCTCTCTGGGAGCGTCCTCACAGTAGAGGGAGACAGACGGTAAACAGGGAAGTGATGTACTAGACGAGGTGTCTGTTATGTTCAAAGGTTTGTCATGCAAAAACCTTATGTCTGAAAGAGACTTTCATATGAAAATAGTCATCAGCAGACTTTAACTTGTAAAATGGAGACAACATTTCCATTCTGTTTGGAGAAAGGCCATGAGGAGGCCCCTCAATGACACTGGGGCGCAAACCCGCAGGGCCATTACTGGGAGAACATCACCGTGGTCTCCCGGGGCGCGGGACACGGAGTAGTTATGTTGAGAATTAAGAAGGGAAGAGAGCAGGGGAAGGCAATTACCCTCTAACTCTGTAAAACACATGGGAACACCTGGCAATCTGGCCCTCAAGGCCTCAGAACTCAGGGGAAACCTCTGCGGAGGGGCAAGCAGAAGGAGGGTCACAGTCCTCATGCCGGTGGAGTCCGTGAGGAGGACAATGAGCTATTCCCAATAGACTGGCCTTATTGGGGGCTGTGCATCACATTTTTAGAGAAGAAAAATAAAGGTCACGTGCGAGGAGTTTGACCGTACATGGTTATTTTTTTAAAATGCAATTTGCAAGTGGGTTGCGTGTGAATGCTCAGTTCAGTTTCCACGCCTACGGAAAGGCCAGCTGCTGGCCTTGACAGTCATACATAAGCATTGGCAAGGAGAATTGCTTGACTGTTAACCACAAACTTTTTAATTGCTATCATAGAAATCGTCTTCACAACAATAAAAGATCTTAAAAAGGGTGTGATGAGCTTAAGGAGTCACTCCAGTCTCCCTCCTTCTCGAGTCCCTCCCTGCACCTCCCCTCTCCTTTGTCCCTTCACCGCAGTTAAAGGAGCTGCTTTGACTCCCTTGCCTGGGCTCCAGTCACAGCACGTTCCCTCCCCCCACTGGGCCTTTGGAGGGCTCACCTTAAGTGACATTTAAGTTTTTGATCACATTTCTCCTCCTCACAGAGCCCCTCCCTGACCACTTCTCCTAGAACAGCGGCAGGGCATCACGCTGACCTGTTACTTTCCATCTCCGCACTTATACAAATCTTGTCATTTGTTTGCCTCTGTATTTACCTGTGTCCCTGGACAAAGTATAAGCTCCACAGTTACAAGTACTCTATCCACACACCCCTGCATCCTCAGTGCAGAACTTCCTCGTGGAAGAAGCTCAGTACACATTGATCCCATCCTATATAATAAAGAGGTAATATGCAAATTGACCATCACACAAGATGCATAAGATGGCCAGCCCATGTGGTCACAAGATGGCTTCCCAAGATGGTGGGCAAGAGAGGGCAGTTGTGGGCAATCTAGCCAACAGGGGAGGGCAGTTTGGGGCAACTGGGCCAGCAGGGGAGCAGTTAGGTGTTGATCAGGCTAGCAGAGGAGTGGTTAGAGGGTGATCAGGCTGGAGGCAGAAGCAGTTAGGGGCAATCAGGCAGGCAGGGATGTCTGACTGCCAGTTTAGGCCCAATCTCAAGCGACAGTTGGACATCTTCCAAGGGGTCCCAGATTGGAGAGAGTTCAGGCTGGGCTGAGGGAAACCCCACCCCCCGCCAATGCACGAATTTTGTACACTTGGCCTCTAGTTAAATATAACAATGAATGAATTCGACACCAATCCATAAACCTGAGGGTTTTATTAAAATTGTAAGTATGAAGCAGATTTGGGAAAAGACTCCACTCTTTCCCTTCCCCCACCCCTTTTTGGTGAGAGAGAGAGAAGGAGAGCTTGAAATAGAATGGGAGAAGTTTCTGTGAATTTCTGGTAACCATAGAGACAGTGATTTTAGTTTATTAATCTCCTCCTCTTAAGCAGGCGGGGGCCCCACAGTGATTTCTCCGAATTGCTCCATGCTGGTTATCCCACAGACTTCCTCATTAAGGAAGGCAGGCCCATTCCTATCCTGCAGCACTTTAATTACTGACGAGCAGGAGCCCTGTGCTATTATGCTCATTAGTGCATGCTCTAACCTGGCTTTGACTCGACATTGGAGCAATGCAACGTGGTCACCAGCCCTGACCATGGAGTCTTCAGTGGTTGGTGGTGGGAATGGGAAGCCTCCTCTCTGAGCCCAGGGTCTGGGGCAGGGCTGCCATTCAACCCCCAAAGATGGGATCTCAGGGCCTCTGGAATGGCAGCATTTAGGTTCAGCCAGAGAGGGGCACCAGTGAAGGCAATGCTCACAGGGAAGGAACTGGACATATCTGTCAACCATGACACTTCTTATCGTTTGGCCTCTTTATGGCCTCTGATTTCAGGGTTGCGTGTTCCTCTTCCCACCGGGAATGGGATGCAGACTTTCATGAATTTGCCTCACGTCCTTTGGGTAAGAGATCTCCAAATGGCTTCAGGGTTTCAGTGAAGCGAGGGGGGAATGGGGCAGTTAAAGGCAGTCTTTCCCACATTTCTTCTTCAAGAAAGAACCCTGGTGTAGATACCAGAAGACTACTGTAGATATTTTATCTATGCAGTTGACTCCTGGCGGGGACTCAGCCTCTCTGGGCCATAGTGTCCTTATCTGTGAAATGAGACTGGACTTGTCCTTCCATCTCTCCTTCATTCATGTAGAGACTCTGACTCTGACTTCAACCTGGTTCTGAAGGCCAGACCCCTGTGATGAAGGGAGGGCAGGGAGGCCCAGGCAGTATGCCTACCGGAGGAGCCAGGATGGATTCCGGCAGAAGTCCCTGGGGGGACACATGGTTCCCTCCTGAGGCAGACCATCTGAGGTCCAGCCTCACCTAGGCACTGGCTGCCATCTTGGAAAAACAGAGACTTTCCTTTTGGTTGTATTTTCTGTCCTATTGGCTTTAGAAATAGGATGGAAAATACTATTTACTGAGTCATGCTTATAGTTAACACTCAGTGACCACCTACTGGGTCCAGGTTTTGCACTAAGGACACAGCTATTCAGCTGCGATAGTGATTGACAAATTCAGATCCTGTTGTGGGGCAAACAGTTTTAATGGTTCTGAGCTGGTCAGCTGCACACCTAGGGCTTGGCTTCACTGTATCAAAGAAAGAAGCCTGGGAAGCATCAGGACTCCTAAGCCCTCCAGGAAAGCTGGAGCCAGGACATGGGGTGGACCAGCACCTGGGGTGCCCCTGAGGATTCCCTGAAAGATGTAAGGTCCTGGTTCTTCTTCTTTCCAGGTGCCGCAACCTCTCCTTCCCTGCCAGCCTGCCAGAGGTGAGCATCGTGTTCATCTTTGTCAATGAAGCCCTCTCAGTGCTTCTGCGCTCCATCCACTCAGCCATTGAACGCACGCCTTCACACCTGCTCAAGGAGATCATCCTGGTGGATGACAACAGCAGTAATGGTGAGTGTTCAAGCTCCTCGCTCTGCAGCTGACCCTTGAGCAGAGGGGTCAGCCTCTACTTGAGGTTCTCGTTTTCTCTATGGCTGCTCTGGAAGGTGCACTCCAAAGGTGTGCCCTCTTTGCATCCCGCTGAGGCCTGGTCCCCAAGCTCTGTCTTACCAACCTTCCTCTCTTCTCTCCAACATTCTAGCGTAATGAGATGACTAGCCCTGACCTCTGCCCTGACCACATCCACAGTAGATGTGGAATTGGAGCTGTGTACACAGGGTAATTGAAGTCATTGACTGGGAGGAGAGGGTTGGCAAAGAGAAGTGAGAAGAACAGCAAGTAGAAGTTGAGAGAATGCTGAGTATAAGACATGTAGGAGTCAGGAGGAAGAGGGCTGACTGGTGAGAGACAGGACAGGCACAGCAGGAGAAACTGGAGGACAGAGAATTTCAGGAATGAGAGTCATCTGTTTGAATGAACCCACAGACAGGTGGAAGGACACAGAATCTGGGAAGAGGCCAGTGGGTTTGGATGGTTCAGAGCATGCAAACCTCAGCAAGAAGCTTTTAAGAGTTGGGATGCAACTGTAGAAGCTAGGTGAAGGCAAAGAGCAGGCATGGAGGTGGACTTTTCTGTCATGGATTTTAACTGTGAAAGAGAATCATGAGCTAAGACAGGAATTGAAGCAAAGTTTTACACACACACACACACACACACACACACACACACACAAATTTAATTTAAAAAATTTTTAATTAACCACAATCAATAGCAAAAAATATATTTATATCATGACCAGGATGTCATGCCTACTCACACCCAATTGTATACACACACTATTGAAACAAAACTTTTAAGAAACAATAGTTACCCTTATAATGGGAGAAGCATGCTATTTTCTATTATAGTCTGGTCTGTGTTACTCGGGTGCATTGTATTGTATTGTGTATAAGTCAACTTGTTCTCCCTTGTTTAAAAGTCAGCTTGTTCTCAAGACCCTGACTGCAGATTAGAATTGCTCGGAGAACTTTTAAGAAGTTCAGGTGGCCATCCCTTAGCCCTGGTGATTTAATGGGTCTGCGGAACAGGTGCCTGTGGCCCTTGGCTTGGAGTGGGGATTCCTGAATTCCTTGAAGCCAAGGGGTGGAGCAGGACCTGTGAGGAGGGAGGAGAGGACAGGATCCTGGACACAGAACCCAGGTTGCCTCTGGGAAGAAAGGGCCCCTCTTTCTGCCCTTCGGGAGGATCAGATGTGTGAATGGGGAGATAGCTGGAGGCAATGAGGAGTGTGGCAATGGGTGCTGAGGCAGAGCAATAGCACCCTCTGGTTTTCAGGACTCTGCATGGGTGGAGAGCATGGTGGGAAGGGTCTGCTGCCAAGATGGAGAGCCCCTTGTAGAATAGGACAGGAGGGACCAGTAACGGGGTTCCCTGGGAGCAGCCTGAACTAAGCTCTTAAGAAGGGAGGAGGGACACTTGAGACTGGCTCTTGGAGGAAGTGGGCCGTCTCTGGCCTCACTGAGCAGAGGACTGAAGGATCCTTTGGACTGGCCCTGCCTGACTTGTGCAAGGGCGGCTGTGGCCATGCCCTGGGCAGGCTCCACTGGGCCTGCTTGTCTTGGCACCATCTGACTCAGCACAGGACTGCCATTTTCCTCACCTCAGGCCTCTGTGCTCAGTTCGCAAGCATTTACAGAGCGCCCGGCTGGGCCAAGGGCACGAAGGAATGATGGACCAGATCTAGCCCCTGACAACAGGGAGTCATGCAAATAAATGTAAAATAAGGATGAAACATAACAGGACTCGGTTTCCAGGCTCAGGTCTACCACTTCCTGGTCACTAGTCTTTTGCGTTTTTTTTTTTTTTTAATACATCTGTATTGATTTCAGAAAGAGGAAGTGAGAGGGAGAGAGAGAGAGACAGACATTAATGATGAGAGAGAGTCATTGTTCAGCTGTCACCTGCACAAACCCAACCGGGGATCAAGCCTGCAACCCGGGCCTATGCCTCAACCGGGAATCGAACCAAGGTTCATAGGTCAATACTCAACCACTGAGCCACACCGATCGGGCTGTTTTTGTTTGTTTGTTTTGTTTTGTTTTTAAATATATTTTATTGATATTTTTACAGAGAGGAAGGGAGAGAGATAGAGAGCTAGAAACGTCGATGAGAGAGAAACATTGACCAGCTGCCTCTTGCACACCCCCTACCGGGGATGTGCCCGCAACCAAGGTACATGCCCTTGACTGGAATCGAACCTGGGACCTTTCAGTCCGCAGACCGACGCTCTACCACTGAGCCACACCGGTTTCGGCTGTTTTTTGTTTTATGTGCCATGTGGGGACATCAGGCCCTGCCCTGTCCATCCCATAGTCACTGCGATTAAATTGAGGGAATGGGATTGAAAGTGCCGTATGAGCCGCGTGGTTCTAAGAGGGAGTTAAATGACAACAATAAAAATAGCAACATTAACAACAATCGTAGCCGGCATGGAGCCTCTGCTTAGAGGCAGCCCCTGCCTTTCTCTCTTTTCTGGTGGGAAGATCAGAGAATTTGTCATTAGGCCAGCTTTTCAGTGCCGGCTCTTTCTAGCTTCTTCCTAGCTGTGAGTTCTTAACCTCCGTGAACCCCATTTCCCTTATCTATAAAATTGGGATTGTATAATTCCTACCTCGGGGATTGTTCGGAAGCTTGAATGAGATAACGCAGGATGGAAGGGATGTTGGTGTTTAAAACTGTAAGTGAGGCAGGGGTACAGAGCTTTCAGAATGAATCCCTCGCTAAGCCTTCCTTCCCAGGCGTTTGTCACAGGTTCTGTGTGTTCTGGTGCCTTGCAGCCTCTTCTGCAGGCCCCTGGCTTTGTTTCCATAAACACAGGGAAGGGGTTCGTGGATGACTGCTTTCTTCACCCAAGCCCTTTGGACCTTTAGCTCTCTCTCTCTCTCTCAGAAACCCAGGGCTGAAGCTGTGCAGATGGTCCTTGTGTACGAGTCCGAGTTCCTGTTCTCTTGCTTCTTAAGCAATTTCTTAAATGAGCTTCACTCTTTCGGGCGCTGGCTCCTGTATAAGATGCTGACAGTATGCTAAAGTGGTCTTCTCAGACTTTAGTGTTGGAGCCTGACTGAAAATATGGAGATTCAGATCAGCCACTTTGCTGCCCCAGGACATTTGCACTTGCTGTTCTCACCACCTGGAATGCTCTTGCCCCTTGATACCTGCACATCTTGTTCCTTTGCCTCCTCAGGCCTTTTATTCAAATGCCACCTTGCCATCAAGTTTAAGATGGAAGACCTACCTCTGTTATTCCTCACCCTTCCTTGCTTGCTTTCCTTTAGAGCACCAATCACCACCTGACGTACTGTATACTCACTTGATTACTTCCCTTATTTACTTGGACAGCTTCTCTTCACTAGTATGTAAGTTCCATGAAGACAGGGAGATTTGTTTTGTTCATTGCTGTGTCTCTAGCACCTAGAATAGTACCTGGTTACTTGTAGGTGTTCAATAAATATTGATTCAATGGAAAGAATGAATGAGTCTTGATTCTGTAAGCCTGGGGCAATCGCTAGGCATCTGCACTTTAATACGCTTCCCAGAGCTTTCTGATGCAGTGGTACGGTCTCATTGCTGTCCTCCACCTGTCCTGCAGCTGGAGCCTTGGACAGCAGGCACCCAAGCTCCCCCAGGGCTAGCCTCAAGCAGCGGGCAAGGTGGGTGGAGTATTTCTTCCTGCAGTGGGGTCCTGAGTCATCCTGCTCACCTCAGGAGTTGGCGTGAATGGCGGGTAGAACACAGAGCAGGAGCTGTGGGAGGGGGCTTCTCTTGCTGTTACCCCAACCAGGGAGGACCTCTGCACAGAGTCAGGTGGCCAACCCTGGGCCTCTGCCTTCAAAGGCATTCGCCACAGTGGGAGCCTTGCAGGTCCTCCCTGCAACTCCAAGGCAGTGCTTCCCCTCCCTGGCTCCTCTTCCTTGTCTCAAGGAAATGGTGGGAACCCGCTCGAGCCTCCTGGTTTTAATTACTGTGTTTTGCAGTTACTCCCAGTGGGCCAATGACTTCAGCTGGGGCTGGGTGATTCAACCTTTATAGACCTCCAGAGGAAGCACCAGGATTTTCAGCTGATAGAGTCGTCTCTGCCTTTGAATCTGGGCACTCGTTTACTTGTTCATTCATTCGTTCATTCATTTGTTCAATTCCTCAACAGGTCTTTGCTGGCCATATAATTTTTGCCAAGTAGGTTGGCACATGCTAAGCCACCACCCCCTTCCCTCGTGAGCTCACTCATGTGACACAGGTGTTCCAGTACATGGCTCAGAGCGGGTCTCAGTGAAATGAGTCCTGGCAGGCTCCTTCATCAACTGTCCAGAGTCACCACTTCCCCCAATCTAGCCACTCCCATTTCCAATTTTTTTTTCTCCTTTGTACTCAGTTTCTCTGTTTCCTCTTTAAACTCATATTCTTATTTGATAAATTTAAAACTCATACACTCTTCTTTCATGCTCCTTTGAAGGCCGGTCAAAATCTGAATTTTGTAACTAAAAGTACATCAAACAATGGCATTATCAAATACTCTTTTAAGAATCCCATCCCCTGGAGGTTTTGATCTGCTCCGGGTTGGCAGTGACTTGCCCAACCTAAACCAGCTTGATGTTTGATCCCCTCACACACGAGGCTGGGGTTGAGTGGTCTCTCTCCTGGCCTATGGACATCCTTTCCTGGGAATGGCTGCCCCCCGCCACCCCCTTTCCCCCAACACACACACACACACACACACACACACACACACACACACACTCCTACTCCCTCTGCCCAGCTCCAACTTTAAGCTCCACTCAGGTGCCACAGCTTCCTGCAAGCCTTCCATCCTCCGCACTACGCCCCCACCGGCTGGATCAGGGAGTGCACCTCCTTCACAGTGCTCGAGTTGTTTATTTACTCACTAAATTACAGGGAGCTGTTTGATACAGACTAGCCAAGCTGACTAGTGTGAGAGGGACACAGTGCTGAGCATCTCAGTGTCCCTCCAACTAGCCCAGTGCCCAGCACAGAATGGTCACTAAATAAATTTTGTTAACAAGAGAACAGGGAAGTAGACATGATTATCACCAGTATATCATAGATGAAGCTAAGTCTCAGAGAGGGGAAAAAAAACCCCAAACAATAAAAATCGGATCAGCGTGACTCCCAGTGCTCCAAGTCAGAGTTCCACTCAGTGAGCACTTCGTATGTGCCAGAGACTATTCTAAGTACTTTGTAGAAATTAACTGGTGCTCTGGGACAATGGTAAGAACCATGATCAGTGTCATTTTTATAACAAGCAGGCATAGAACAGTTAGGAACATGTCCAAAGTCACACCGAAGTGGGATTTGAACCTAGATTGTCTGGCTTCAGAGCCTACACCCTGGACTATTAAACAAGGTTGCCTCAGGTGCACACATCTCTCTCACGCCCAAAGACTTACTTGAATGTCGTCCTCATTCTCTTGCCTCCATCCACTCTGGAGAGAGAGAGACGTTGGGCAGCAGGGCCAGTAAAGAAGAAAGCAAAGAAGGAACTTAAGAGAAGGGTGTGCTGCTTCCTCAGCTGGAGCTTTGCCGGGTCGAAGAAGGAGAGACATTTCCCACCGAGCTTCTTGGCTCGTGTTGGGGCAGACAGGAAATTGAAGAGTTGGCAGCCATCCTCTAGGTCACCTTGGGAGAGGGGGGCAGCTTCCTGTTTCCTTTGAAATAGAGAGAAGTTGATATACCTGTGTGTGTGCACATCTGTGTACATGTGTTTTCATGTGTGCATCTGAACAAGGATGTGAGAGTGACTATGAATGAACCTGTGAGTGTGCATGCACGGTGTGAGCATGTGTAAACAGTGTGTCTTAGTCCATTTGGGCTGCTATAACAAAATACCATAAATTGGATGGCTGAAGCAACAGACATTTACTTCTCAGGTTCCGGAAGCTGGGAAGTCCAAGATAAAGATGCCAGCAGATTCGGTGTCTGCAGAGAGCCTGCCTTCTGGCTTGCAGACAGCTGCCTTCTCTGTGTGTCCTCACGTGGCCTTCGTGGGTGTGGAGAGAGCGAGCTCTAGTGTCTCTTTCTCTATTGATAAGGGCACTAATCCCATCCTGGGGGTTCTGTTCGCATGACCTCGCTTAACCCTAATTACCTCCCAAAGGCCCCACCTCCAAACACCCTGTGAATTTGGGGGCACTCACCTCCATGCCATAGCTCTGGGCTGTGTGTGCAATGTGAGCGGTGGTGTATGCATGCAAGTCCCCACTGACAGCAGCTCAGCCTCTCCCACCACTACCTGGAGCCACCCTCACAATCCCGATGAATGACAAGTAATTGCACAACTGTGAATCATTGTTATTTTTAATTGTTGGTATGAAAATCACAGCGTGGTGACGAAATAGAATCAGAGCTCCCCAGATTGCCGCCAGCTGCTGGGCCCCCTCCCCCAAGCCTCTGCAAAGCCCCCACCCTCCCTTGGCTCAGAGCCTGCCTAATCATTGTTTAATGTTTCAAAGATGCTGTCCTACACAAGAGATACGCATTCTGGGCTGTAAAAATACCAACAGCTTTGCATGCAGCTGGAATAATTGCAAAAATTAAAAAAAAAAAAAACGCAGAGGGAAAAAAAATGGTCAGACAGTATTGTGCTTTATGGAGCTTAAAGAAGCCCATGTAGCTAATCTAATTACAGCCGAGCCTCAGGCAGCTTGAAGGCATTTATACAGCCAGGCACACGGGCTAGCAGCTCTCTCAGCTGAAGGCTTTTTGTCACCACTCACCTCTGTTCCTTTGACCTGTGTGACTGGAGCGGCCCTCCCACAAGACCGGAAGTGGGTACCCAGCAACCTGGAGATGAGGCAGCCAGGAGGACTGAGTTCTGCAGGAGCCCTGGAGACTCTCACCTTCGCTCCTTCTGCCAGGGGCCGCCTCTACCTGCCAAATTCATCATTCCTCACCAGCCTGGGGGGCGCTCTTGGCCACAGGCACATATCGGTGTCCTTGGTGTTGCCCATCGCTCTCCTGAGGAAATGGTCTGGGTGGCTCTTGAGCTCCTGCCTGCTGCTGGTGGCAGATGCCTAGCCCTGCCTGCCGACGCAAGCCCTGACCCTAGGGCTGGGCCCAGCCTGTGACGAAGGGCATCGGATAAGTATCTCTGGCAGATTCAATTGTGTCAGCTTCTGAGCAACCCTCATGGGGTTCTGCAGGTGGTGCCCTTCACCAGGGCACCCAGACAAGGAGCATGTATGTGGGGGGGGGGGGGTGGTCGGGGAAGAGAGGCGTGGATAAAATAGTCCATGCTCTCCATTTGCTAACCCATGCATACTGCAAACCATGCATCTGTCTCAGATGTGCATTTTTCTAATTGAGGGTCCCAGAGGGGATGCCTTTCTAGGATGCCTATCGAGGTGCCATGTGCTTGTCGCCCAGCAGTCCTGGCCTCCGCAGAGAAGAGCAGCAGTCTCCCTTTGCCCTTGGGCGCCTGGCCTAACAGAGCTGCTGCAGCCTGCGGTGTGTCCTGCACCTGCTGTCCTCCAGCCCCCACTCTCCTCAACCTTCTCTGAGTTGGTCTTACACTTGGCCTCCTGAGTTCCTTCTCCACCAGCCCTCAGTTCCCTGCTGGGACGGAGCCTGGCTCAGATACCCCGCATCCCCTAAGCTGGGCCCTGGCTCTCCATACAGCCCTGGCCAGCCCCCTTCCTTAAGAGGAGGGACTCTGCTTCCTGGTTTGACCCACTTGCTTTCCTGCATCCTGAGGGCTGGGACCTCCCACTGATAGACCCCGCCCCCTGAAATGAGGGCTTTTCCTCTGTGGTGCCTGGATGTGCCCCGCCCCTGGGGATGCTGCCTCTTGGTGGACCAGCCCCAGAGCTCAGTCTCTCCAAGGGCCAGCCCTGCGGTTACCAGCCTCCTCTGTCCTCACCTGCCACTGCACACAGCCCGGCCTGCCTGAGTCTGGCAATAGTGAGGGCAGCTCTTCACCCCTTTTGGGTTCCTTTACCAAAAAAGGAAACAGACTTAGAAAATCAGGAATTTTCCAACATACTTCCCTGTAACCAAGAATAGGGCCTAGAGAGCTTTGGGACAGCCTTAAAAAAAAAAAAAAAATAGGCTCAGGAGCTCCCTGTAAGCAGTCTGCAACCACGGGGTTGGATCGTTTTGCTTTACAGAACCCGCCAGGGGGACCAGTGTTTGATTAGCAAAGCTGACAGGAACCAAGTACAAAAGGCCTCTTTCTCTGGTCAACTGTGTGACCATTTGGCGAAAGGGAGATTCCCAGAGCCGGAGCTCTGAGCCGAGTGTGAGAGGGAATCAGGAGAGGCGCCCCCTGCCTTCAGGTGAGGGGCCTGCAGCCAGCAGCTGGGAGTCAGGCAGTCCCTGGAAGAGGCCAGGACGGAGCCAGCAGTGCAGCTGGCAGGAGCGGTCTCCTTGTGCCCTCTTGGCTCCCGGCCTATCTTGCTCAGCAGCTTGAAAAGACAAACCAGTGCTGCCAGTGTAAGTGGAGCTGAATGCAGGTACTGCTGGTGAGACAATCCCCTCCCTCTAGTTTCACAGGCATGGAAAACGGCCCGAAACCCACCACATCCATCCTCCAAATCAGCTATTTGGAGTATGGGATGCCTCCTGGTGGGGTTGGTTTCTGAAAGGCTGCCCCAAACCAGGCAGGGAAGCAGGTGTCCTCCGGCAGCTCCAGGGACCAGGTTCTCAGCAAAAGGAGGTGCGTGGACGAAAGCTGGAGTCTGCAATCATCTCAACAGCCACCCATATCTGTCCCACAAATGAGCTTTCCGAGCTCTCAGGAGACCAGCATGCCCCTGGTTTGATGTCAGGGTGGGAGGCTGTGCTGGGGAAAGCATTGGAGTGGGGAAGCCAGCACAATGACCGAGGCCTGAGGCTCCAACCATAGGTGTGGACCCACCCATGTGCCATGTCAACAGAAATCTGCACTCACTGTGGAGGTGGGGTGCAGGGAGGGCGGGTTTCCATTTTTCCGTTTTACCAGGGTCCTAATCTGCTCTCAGGGGCCCTAAATTGGGGGGGAAACTTTTTATTTTTTTCTGGGCCTGCCTCGCCTGTCTGCTAGGCCCATGGGGACTCACACCTCTTCGGCTCTTGCTGTCATTCACGTGCAGTCCCTCAGCAAACCCAGTACCCGTTCCGAGCTCTGTGCCTGGAGGCAGTGGGGAACCCTATGTGGTACCTGCTGTGATGAGCTTCCATGGGGGATGGCAGCAAGCTTGTGGGCAGGCTCTGCAGCTCACATTGGACAAGGATGTGAAAATGAGCTACCTCATGTCTGGTGGTTGTTAGAAGCTGCTATCTCATGAGCTCAAGATGTAAGTAGAATTTTAGGGAGAGAGGCTCTTGACCAGAAAGAAACCATAACAATATCGGATCAGTGAGCAGGAACATTGTGAACTCGGATGCCATTCTTGGTCACATCCCTGCATCTTGAGACCTTGGAAGCCACTTGCATCAGGCACCTTGTGCCAGGCTAGGAGTGGGAGAGGGGACTGACCCTAGGAAAGCTGACCAGGCTGAGAGGAGACAGACTGGGGGAGACTCCCAGTAGCGTGTCAGTCCCATTTGGGCTCATCTCACGGGGTTTCTCCAAGTGAGATGAGAAAGAGGCAGGACAGGAGGCAGGAGAGGGGGCAAGAGCTCAGGCCTTCATGTGAACCAACTTGGAGTGGGTGGCTGTGATTTGGATGTACCACTGCTCACCAGGACTCACCATGGCTCACCTAGTTCTTCCTCTCTGCATCCCTTCCTCTTCTTACACTGCAGCCCCAGCGGCTGGTCTCGGAGCATGCTTGTAGTCCTTGCGGCTGGTGCTGGGGTGGTTGCCATCTGGGAGTGAATAACCCGGGAAAATACTTCTCTCCTCTGGGGAAAGGAGTGTGAATTCGAACTCTACAAACCCAAACCTTTAAGTCCTTCCTCACCTGGCGAATTTGATGGGGTGACAGAAATGAATTAGAAATTAGATCAGGGCTCAGCATTTACATGGGTTCCGAGCCAAATGGAAATTAAAACGAGTGACCTCGACAGTGTTAATGGCGAAGGCGAGGCTCCCAGCGTGCCTTGGCAGAGCGTCCCGACCGGGTCTGGGAGGGGAAGTGATCAAAGGATCCTGCTGATGAGCTCAGGGGGTGGACAGAGGGTTCTCTACCCAGGTGGTGGGGAGGAACTAACTTGTCACCAATCAGCACTTACTGGTGCAACAGAAAATTCAGCCACGTGGCAGGTTTTCATGCCAGGCTGTGCAGTGGCCACACTGACTCCCTAAACTAGTATCCTCCCTAAGGTGCGTAGGCACTGAAGAAAAAAAGGAATGTTTTTACCTGATTTGAAAGAGGTTTCCGGCTAGGTCCCGTGGACTGAGTGCGTCTGCAAGCTTATCTGTGCTGTCAAATTTCATTTGGCTTAAACATGAGAACTAATGCAGAGAATCGAAGAAAACAAAGTTGGGTGCCGCGTGCTCCTGACCAGGGCTGCTCAGTCATGAGGCTAAGATATTGGCTGAAGTGATTGTATTTTCTCTGGAAAGAACATTGAAGGTTGTTGTTTAACCTTTCTGAAGTGAGTTCCTAGAATCTTAGGGGGCCAGCTGCTGCCCTCTGGATCTCTGTGCTCTGCATTCCTGTGATGTATCAGTCCATCATTGGGTGAATGCCCACTGTCTACTGAATTCTCAAATTCTGCGTGGCCGGAAAAGCAAGTCTTCCAAATGCATCCATTAGAGGGGGAGGGAAGGAAAGAGAGTGGGAGGAGGGGAGGGGAAAAGGGAGAGAGAGAAGGAGAGAGAGAGAGACATGGGGAAACAGATGAATGGATGGGTCAGTAGGTGGATAAAAGAGTTTAATCTTATTTCATTCCGTAACATAGGTGTCTTATGGTCATTTGAAAGATGAAGGAATTGAGGATCAGAGCAGGTAGTGAGTCACCAAAGATGGTGGCAGAGCTGAGGCTTGAGTCCATATTTCTCAATTCCAAATTCATCTCTCTGTTATTGCCTACGAGGCTTTTATTTTTTAGTGCCTGCCCTGTACTTAGAAATGGACCCACTTGGGTTTGGATGAACTGCTTATACAAATAGGTGGCCAGAAGGAGATCTATATTTTTCATTCAGCAAATATTTATTGATCACTGTGTTGGCAGTATCCTGGCCCCCGGCGTACACCGCCTCTTCCAGTTACTCAGTCAGATGCTAATCTGGGCGCTGCTGCCAAGGGGCTCTGTGGATGGAAGGAAGGTCCAGTTTGGGGGGTCTGACCGAGTGACATGAGTTCTTTACAAGCAGGTTCCTCTGGCTGGTTGCAGAAAGGGGAGGCCCAGAGGTGCGCTCTGGTGGTCTGGAGGAAGCAGCCGCCCACCCTGTGAACTGCCCTAAGGACCACGGGGCAGGGAACTGTGGGTGGTCTCTGCTGAGAGGACCTGGCTGACAGCTAGCAGGGAAACACGGATTTCAGTCCTACAGTGACTGCAAGGAAAGGACTTGTGCCCACAACCAGTAAGGCTGGAAGAGGACCCTGAGGCCCAGATGAGAGCTGCGGCGCTGGCCAGCCCGGATTTCAACTCATTGACACCCTGAGCAGAGGGTCCTATAGAAACTGTGAGATAATCAGCTTGCGTTATTTTAAGCTGTTACATGTGTGGTATTTTGTCACAGTAACTTAATACCAAGACAGTCGCCTCCCGAGTGCCAGCCCCTGTGCTATCCCCGGGGATGTGACATGGGCATGGTCCCTGCCCTCCGGGGCTCACAGAGCCTGATAGTGCTCGAAAGACGAGTCATAATCAAATGGTGACAGACTGTGATAAATGCTGTAAAATATGTAAATACAATGATATGAAATCTGTGCTTCAGATTAGAAGACTAGAGATGGTCTCTGTGAGTTGAACTCTGAAGGATGAAAGAGTCAACCATGTGGAGAGCCATGGGAAAGTTTCAGGCAGAGGGAAAGCACATGCCACGACCCTGAGGTGGCATAGAGCCTAACATATTTTCAGTCACACGAAGGCAGCTGTGGCTGAAGGATGGTAAGGAGGGCAGAGGCTGGCTTGAGATAACGTTGAAGGGTTAAGCAGGGCCTGGTAGTGCAGGGCCTGTAGAGTATTACTCTCGGTGCTATGGGCAGCACCAATGAGTGTTGAGTGGGAGAGAGAGGTGATCTGATTGACATTATTGGAAGATCTCTCGGGCTATCCTATAGTGAACAGTTTGGATAAGGGTAGGAGTGAAAGCAGGGAAGTCAAGGCTCCCAGAATACTGCAGGCCAGAAAAGAGGGTGGTTTGGAATATGCTGGCTGGAGCAAAAGAGAAGCAGGTGATGGACTGAGATTTGGGGTTTGCTGGTGAATTGGATGGAGGCAGTGAAGGAAAGGATGGAGTCCAAGGTGAAGTTCAGGTTTCTGGCTTGAGCAATGGCGTGAATGTGCCACTTACCAAGATGGGAAGGACAGAATTGGGGGGGTTGAGGGAGGGAATGGTTTGGGGAGTAAATCAGAGTGAGTTAAGTTTTGAATGTGGGACATCTGCGGGAGAGCTCCAGGAGACATTTGGGCAGGTGGCACTGCTGAGCAGGGGTGGTACCCTGGATTAAGGACATCTGCACCCACTGACCTGGCTTGATCATCCCCTGGAAGAGGGGCAGAGTGCCCGGGTCCACACAGCAAGGCTGCAAAGATCCGGGCCTGGACCTCTGAAGCAGTCACCCTTCTGGCCCCGCCATTCCCTTGCTGAGCCTGGTGCGGCCACATGCCAGAGTGGTGCGTCCTGGGATGGAGTGGCTCCGGTGTGACAATGACCTCTCAGCGAGCTGCTGGAGTTGTTCTGGTCTAGTAGCAAGGTGCATCAGGCACCACATTACATAAACCCGCAATTGCAGCCTAATGTTGTTAAGGGGCCTGAGGGAGCGCGGGAAGAATGAGCGTGAACAAGGAATCGTTGGTAGGATGATCAAATCCCTGATTAAAATCACCTCCCTGGGTCAAGTGGCCTCTAGAGGAAGCGGAGAGTCCCTCTGAATCCTAATGGGGCGTGTGCCACTCCTAAAGGATGTTTGGCAAGACCGCCTCTTCCTTCTCTGGGGGCCGCTCATTGCAGGAGAGGCTGCCGTGGAGACAGCTCCCTCGGGGATCTGACCACGGGGCTCAGCATTAGCAGCTCCTGACAGAGGCTGCCTGGCAGGTCCGGTGTGGCTTCTCCACCTTGCCTTGGAGGGGCTGTTCCCCAGGAGCAGTCCCGGAGACATGAATTCAACAGCAAGTAGTTTCTTTAGGAAATTAGAGAAACACCATGAAGTCAGGGAGTTAAGCTAAGGAAGGGAAGCAGCCAATAAGAGTATGTTCTGGGGTCAGACACCCCTGCAGGCCGGTAGAACTGAATTCTACAGGGAAACTGGAGGTGGTGTAAAGCATGCCTGAGAACGGTCACCCCTGAGGTGTGTGGGGGCTGGGGCATTTACACACCAGCTCCCTTTGTTGGTTCCCTTTAGGTGTTCATTGCTGCTCTTGAGGAATGATAATTTCTAGCATGTCAGCCCTCCATATACTGGGACAGAGCAGTTTTCTGGAGCTTTGAATAAAGCCTTGAGTGGATTTTCTGGCCCTAAGACACAGTGGTGGAGAGAGGAACACTGAGGGAAGGAGGCTCAGTGGGAATGTTGTCCCCAGGCACAAGGTTGCAGTTTGACCCCATTTGACCCACGATGAGTGCATAAATAAGTGGAACAACTCCCCCCCCCCCCCAGCATTCCCCCTCCCCCCTTTCTTTCTCATAAATCTAAAGAAAATTAAAGATTGGGGGGTGGGGGGAGAAGGAAACTGTAAGGGTATGATTAGGCCAACCATAGCATCTGCCCCAAAGGCCATGAGGCATAGGTTTTGGATCCTTTGGGAAACTGTGTTTTTAAAAGCTTTGTGATACTGACTCTGCCTGAATCTTCATAGGCCAAGCTGCAAGGCATGCTGGGACCTCTGAAGCAGGCTGAAGCTGTCACCCAGGTTATGCCAGACCAGGGTTAGAATGTCTCATGCCCCTTGAGGTTGACCTGCTGCCTGTAGGCAGAGCCCACAGTGCCTTGAGACATGGGGCTCCATTTCCTCTTATGTCTCTGTCCAGCGGGTCCGTCCTGTGGACAGAGCACCTGCAGGAAGCCGTGGCCTGGGATTGTAGAGACTTACTCGGACAGGGGCAGAGATCAGAGAGCCACATTGTCAGCAGTTTGAAACACAGCTCAGCCAAGAGATCTTTGGGAAAAACTATGGCAAGAAAGGTCTTAGGTCAGTTCTAAGAATGCAAACCAGAAAACCGAGGTAGAGCCACTCTTGTAAGGCCTGAGTATGCTGCAGGGAAGCGGGGGAAGCTGCAGGGAAGCGGGGGGAGCTGCAGGGAAATGGGGGGAGCTGCAGGAAATCGGAGGGAGCTGGAGCTTCACTGGCAACAGGTGCTGAGGGCGCTCCTCGGCCCCTCAGATGCCAGGCCAGAGCCCTGGTCGGTGTCGTAGACACTATTGGCTCCCACCCAGATCCCCTTTACTGGCCAGCTCACCTGTCCTCCAGGTTCTGTGAGTGCCCGCGGCCAGCAGCTCAGCTGCACCCTCCTCCTTAAAATGGCCGTCTTTGGAGAGCTTCTTCGCCTAGACATGCTGGGAGAATCCTCTTACAGGGATGGCCCAGAACCAGAGCCTGGTGCGGGTATCTAAAATCCCACCCCTGGCCTTAAACGGGATGAGCCTGATGTGCCCCCTTGATGCTCAGAGATTCGGTGGGAGCAGCCTGGGCCTCGATGCAGATGGACTCAGGTCTTTGCCGGCTTCTTCTCCTGCCCTAACCTGCTCCCCTCCACTCGCCACCAGGAATTACTCGAGCCTGCCCTCACTTAAACCACTCACCCAAGAATTCCATGTAAGACTTCTGAAATGCATGGACTATGGCAACAGCACCAGGCTGAGTGGGAAGAAGTTTGCGAGAGATGGGTATCCAATTTGTTCAGATTCCTGGGCCAAATTGGACCCTTCTGAGCAAACTAGGATGGTTGGTCAGTGTCTCAGAATGAATTGAGTTCCTGGGTGAGCCCAGAGCTGTGCTCGATTCAGTGGGGACTAAAAATGAATCTCGAAAACGTGTTCTCCATGAAATTCAACTAAGCAAGGTTTATTTCTATAAGCCTTTTCCTTCCGTTGTACCTTTAGTACATTTTAGCCATTCCCTGTGGTTAGGTATCAGATTAAAAAAAAAGAAGAAGGGACTGGAAGTTGGGAAGAGGAAAAGGGAGTGATGATATTTTGGCAACATGACCTTGGGAGAGATGAAGGAAACCGAAGCATAAACAAACAAACAAACAAAATAGCCCCAGCCCTCCGCTCCCCTGGGCTGTTTTGAGAGGAATAGAAAAAGCCATTCCAGGACCCTACCCTTTCCTGGATGTCCCAGTAGGAAGCTGTCCCAGTAGGAAGCTGTCTTGGAGAGCTAACTTTTTTTATTTTAAAGATATTCTCTCCACTGCTGATGTGGCTCAGTGGTTGAGCATCAACCTATGAACTAGGAAGTCATGGTTCGATTCCAGCTCAAGACACATGCTTGGGTTGTGGGTTCGATCTCCAGTAGGGGGCATGCAGGAGGCAGCCAATCAATGACTCTCATCATTGATGTTTCTATCTCTCTCTCCTTCTTTTCTCTCTGAAATCAGTTAAATAAAAAGAAAAAGATAACCTCTCATTAAAATTTTTTTTCTTAAATTTTATTTTTCAATTAACTGCTATTCTACTGAGGAGGGCTTAAGACACGTTGGCAAACAGCCTGAGTTAAATGAAGGTGGCTCTGACCTTTGCACCTGAGACACCAAGTGCGGCTGCCTGGCAGGAGCCACGGAGGACAGGAGGCAGGCGCCACCAGCTCTGAGCCATGAAGTCAGACGGATGGCGACCATTTAACGGGAACTCCAGACACAGAGGAATGCCGCTCGGTGTGCACCTTCTCCGCCTCAGAACAAAGCAGACTTTCATGCGTGTCATTGAGAACTGCAGGGGAGCGGAATCTGGAAAAGGTTTCAGAGAACAAAGGTTGTAAATGGAAATTAATTATACAGTGCCACGATGACTCATTTAAGAGTGTAAAGATAACCACTAATGGTCTCTCTATTTCACGTGAGGTTTTCATTGTTTGAGTGTAATGAAGGTAAAACTGCGTCAGGGCTCACATAGGTTCACTTCTGCTCTCGCTCTTCCATCCTCCTATTTTCCCAACAATCTCAGTCCTCTGACTACAGGATCAGAAGGCAGGGTCCTGGCAGGAAGCCGGTGGCACGGTTTAATAATAGAGATTATTTGCAGAAGTTGAAGCAGCATGTAAAGAAGCCACAAGAAATAGGGCAAGACCTGTCAGGGCAGAAAATATAAGTTAACCGGAGCCCAAAGGAACTGAAGGGACCTGGGCAGGAGCTGGCCTTGTACCACCGGGAGGTGCAGCAGGGGAATAGACCCTTCCCTCTCACTTCCTGCTCTCTGGCATGGCTGCCTGTTGATGCCTTCCCCACAGCCAGCCTCCTGGGGCACAGAGAGGGCAGAGGATGGTGGGAGTGCATGGAGGGTGCAGGGCCAGACCACATGTGGTCCCAGCTAACAGTGCTGAAGGACAGACCCTCACCATGGAGAGCGGCTCAGAGTGTAATTCTGATGGTTAGCTGTGTCCTTGTCAGTGCATGTTAGTCTCTTTGCAGGAGGAATAGAAAGGCCCTCAAACAAAGAGAAGAACCAGTCATCAGAAGTCAGCCCCAGAGACTAACAGAGCAGGGTGACATCAAAGGAGGAACTGAGGCCCAGAGGATCAAAGTGCCCTGTTCACTTCTGCACTCGCTCCTCCATCCCTCCTGGGATTTAGGGACAAAGCCAGAACCCAGTTCAGAGATGGCTAAAATGCAGGGTGTGGTGAGGTGACAGTCTCTAGGAAGGGCTGGGATCTGAGATTCCTGTGTGGAGCTGCCTCCAGTGATAGGGGCAGGGCAGAGCTGGATGGGCGTGGACAGAGAGGAAAGGAAGAGCTCTCTGGGGTGGGATCTCCCCATGGAGCCTCACGTTGGGGCTAGGGTCTCCCAGAGGACCTTGGCCAGCACATGAAGTCCAGGCCGCGGTGGAGATGGAGGGCTGATGAGGCCTAGGACTGTGGCCAGTTGGTGCCCTCAGCTTTTTCCAGGCCGTGCCCTTCAGCCAGAGCAGACTATGTGGAAACATGGGCTGCTCTGGCTCTGTGACCCCTGTTAAGCTTGCCCTTGGGGAGGACAGGGGTTGCAGACTGCCTCTGAGGAGCCTGAGCTACAGGAATTTGGTGACCAAGCACCCTTCCTAAGGACCTGAGCTCAGGAGAAGAGCATTTAGCTTCCCCCCATCAGCCAACAGCTAGGATGGGTGGGCAGGATCCAGAGAGCTGCCACTTTTGCTGCCCATGTCTCAGCAAGGGAGTGAGGTCTGTCAGTAGCATGAAGAAAATGCTGGTTTCACCTTCAGCCTGTGGTTGGTACCAGGACTGTGTTTGATTGAAGATGCCTGCCCTCTAAGAATCCATAGTGACCGTCAGTGCCTCACCACCAGGTCAGAAATAGCAGACTGATGATTAGGATGCAGGTTTATTTGTGGGGCAGGGCTGTTTTGGCCATTTGAAGCCTGGTCATGTGAGTTCTTGTGTCTGCCTTGAGCACTGTCTAGGAATCTAGCTTGTAACTGACCCAAATCAGGCAGTTCCCTCAGAGAGCCCTGCCCTGACCCAGGCACTGCCACTTCCTAGGCTACATATGCCCAGCCCTTGTCCTCAAGGAGTTCAAGCTCAGTGGGTAGAAATGGGAGCCTGAGAAGCCACGTAAATTAATTTTTGCCCATTGCAGACTGTTAGTACATCAGCTGGAACCTAGCAAAATTAGACCTCCCCCTCATGCTGAGAATGAGGGCCTGGGTATCTAACCAGCCACTAGTAAGTATGAGAGAATGGACTCTTTTTGTTTATCGTAGAAACATTTGGCTAACGGAGAGAATAGGGATCACCGTGGGTGATGCCAAAGAGAAGGCGACTCTCAAAAGGAGAGTGTGACTTAGTGTATGTATGTCCCCTCCCATCTGGAGCACCTCCTTCCAGAGCCTTCTCCACTTAGAAGTTGGGTGCTCTATGACCTGACCATTGAGGGCAGCAGTCCTCTAGGCCACATAGCATGTGGATACTTTTTAGCTCCTTGGCAGGTGTTTTCTCTGGCTAGCTGTATTATAAACTCCGCGGGGAGAGGGCCACGTCTTAGATACAGTTTCTCCCACCAGACATCCAGGACACACTTGTTCAAGCTGTGAATGGCTGAGTGGGGGCCTCCACTTAGTGCCCCTAATGGCCAATTAGCCATGCTAACCTGACCTCCCCTCTCCTCTCTGGAGCCAGTGATGGCCTCCAACTTTTTACTCATGGATCTCACATTCCTGGGGGATTCGATCCCTTTTCCTTTAGCCTAGCAAACCTTTGTTTGGAAATGTCCCTCCTTCTACTTTGCGCTCCTTTTTGGTTTACGTTCAGTGGCCAAATACAGCTGTGCACGCCCTTGTCCGGCAGTGCTCTCTGACTGGGTCTGGACAGTAGCAGTCACTGGGACGATCTCCTCTCCTGTCCCATAAATCACCGGGCAGCACTGGCTGGCCACATCATGCTGCCGACTGCGAGAAAGCTCTGCGGTGCTATTTCTGAAGAAGAATAAATGGAGCTGGAGCTCAGCGGCCTTTGCTGTTCAGCTCTGGTTCTGCCGAGCAGAGAGGTGTGTGCTTAAGGGAGGCAGGTTACGTCTCAGGGGTGGCGGCTCTCTCAGGGGAAGGCAGCTTCCCTAATTGCCTCTTCATTGCAGAAGTTGCCTGGTCTGTTTCCTCCAGGGACAATTTGCTCATCTGCGTGGAGGATGCTTTTAGCTATTCAGCTCCAGCCCTTTGCTTGGTCTGTCAGAAAGCCACACGATTGCAAAGGGAGGATGACTTCTGGCTGGGTGGCAGCCTTTAAAGCCATCCCCTGCAGTCCACAGCTAGCCCTACGCACTGCCATCCCCCATACTCCTTCCCCCTGCAGCCTGGACTCAAGCACCTTTGCTCAGTCCATTATATGTGCAGAATCCCAATCTATTCCCAGTCCCCAGGTTAGAGAATCTGTTGGCTCACATCCAAGCACCTTGGCACTGAGCCTACCTCCCTCCCTGACTCTGATTAGGAGAGTTTCCCCAGTGATGCTACAGGAGGCTCTCTTAGGTAAGTGCCCTCCTGGTCTAGCCTGCTCCCAGGACCCTCTCCTCAGCGCCACTCCCCTCCCCCCCATGGATAATATTCCTTCTGGGTTTACCCTGCTGGGAAGGACCCATGGCAATGGCCCTGAGCTTTAGAAAGGAAGGGATAGGAACACCCTCTGGGCAAGGAGATGACCCTGGACTGTGTCTGAGAACTCTCATGTCCTTTCTCTTCTTTTATCTCAGGCATTTTCCATAATTTGGATTTTCATATTTGTTTTGATGGGTGTCATTCTAGGATATGGATTCAGTCATATTCTGAAATTATTTGGCATCCTTGTCCCAATTTTTATGACATATTAACTCCATGGCCCCCTTATATTCACTTTTCCTTTTATTGCTCTACAGTGGCACCTGGGATTCACCACCCCCAACTCCCCACCCCCTTCAATGCCATTGAAATAGTATATAGATATTGGACCATTTTTGTAAGTTACTTTGGGGATAGAAACAGGGCTGGAAATACCAGTGTTTTTTTATGTCAACTAGCTTGATATACTTAGTATAAAAATGAGCCGTATGGAGACAGAATATTTCAATCTTTACCTGCAATGTAATCGTTGTCCCAGATATCAGCATGGAAAACCAGAAAAGGAACAATAAATTGCTGTGTTATGATAGACTCTAATGTCATGGAGGCTGCAGACATCATGACGATTAGCCTCCTACTTAATGAAGGAGGGTTGTTTGTTGTGTAACAATCCCAGCAGCTGCTAATCCAGCCCAGACGCTTGGCCCATCACAGGTACTCAGCAAAGAGTGGGTATTATTTTAAAATGCAATGACTGATTCATTTCTCTAATGGATGCAATTTTTATTAAAATGACAACATAAATTACAGTTACTCACAATGAGAACGCTGAAATAGGGAGCCATATCCTGGGGAAATGCATTATCCCCTCCCAGCTCATTGGGACCTTCAAATCCTCTCTCTACCAGAAATCTCTATGGGATGAGATACTAGGCGTCGGGCCCAGCAGGCCTGTTGATACCCTGCACATGGCAGAGCACCACACTGAAGCTGCTAAAAATCAGGTTAGGGCTAGTGCATCAGTAAAGCTACCTGCATAGAGAAAGACACATATGCAAGAGTCCAAACCAGGTGGTTAAAGAGACACGCCCACTCAGGTAAAAGTCACGTTTCTTTCTTAGCAAATAGCACCCTCTGCCATCACTATTGGGTGAATCTTGCCTTTTTCCTCTCGGCAAACGTTAACTTTCTCTCCCCACTCTGATAGCTTCCAGGCACTGAAAAGGCTTTTTCCAGCTCACAGATTGGGTCGAAGGAACCCTCAGAGGGTTTGCACTTTATTCAGTGGTCTTTATTCAGTGATTCTAATTTTCTTCAGGAGAAAAGATGATACTTCCCTGTTCTGCAGTCTCAGAGACATGCCTCCTAACAAAAGCTCCTCTTCTGCGTGGTTCTCTCCGCTCTGTGGCTGAGAAGGGAGAAGCTCCATACCAAGGCGTTCTGCGCACAAGTCCCTCTCACCCCCAGCCACCGAAACCTGCCTCACCCTCTTTACTGTCACTGTGTTCCTCCCAAAGTCCAGCCGTATCAAACTCACCTGAGAAACTATTTATTTCACTGGTCTCTGTGGAGGAGATAACCATCATCTTAATTTTATCTTAAGAACATTTTAAATACAAGTGGAACAAAACCAAAGGATTTTTAAACAATGATACAGTGATTTCCTCCCATGTCTCCTTCACAGCCTAGAAAATGAGAACAAAGGAAGGGAATACACAACAAAGGAGATAGTTTCCTGCATTCCCCTCCCCCCGACCCCCTGCACCATCTCCCATCACAGAGCAGGAGGGGGAAAGAGTGATGGCCAGTGCCTGCAGCCAAGTCCCAGGACTGAGGACACAGAAGCAATAAATAGCCAAGTTGGGCTTTACTCGTTCACACATCTTTAAGGAATGAGAAGGTTTCTCTTTGAAGTGCATGGGTGTGGGGAGGGTTGGTGTGGGAGGTGAAGCACAGCTCCATAAAGTTCTGTGGCTCAGAGTTCCTTCCACAGTTAGCCTGGGACCCCTTCCCTCCTCTGCCTTCTGTGACAGGCCTCAGGCTGGGAATAGAGTGAGGGTCCCCTGAGGGCTGGATTAGGCCGGATGTTCAGGTAGAGGCCAGAGTGGTGCTCAAGTCATGGCTGGTGGAGTCACCAGGGTGTATAGTCAGGGTCTGGATCAGGTTGGGGGTGGGGTGGGGGGAGAGGGACAGATTGTTGTGCTCAAGGGGAGACCAAGGTCAAGATGAAGTCAGAGTTAGGTTGAGATTAGAGCTAAATAAGGCAGAGGCGCACTTGAATGGGAATATGGCTGTGGGTAGTAGAGTTTGAGAACTGGGTTAGGTTTGGGTGGTGCCGTGGTTCCAGAGGTCAGATCCACCTTGCGCCTCTAACACCAAATGTTTGGCCCACTCCCCTGGGGGCTGTTTGAACCTTAACTCCCTCAGGGCCCGGGGCTCATGCCAACGTGTGAGTGTTTCAGCTCTGGCTCCTGTCCCTCCCGCCTCCCCATATTTCCCAGGCATTAGCTTTTCCCTTGGGGAATAAAAGTAGCTGAGTTGGATCCAGCAGGTACAGCCACTTGTCTTGCCCATATGCGGATGGATGGTGCTGGCAGAGGCCCGGGCACTGACGCCGCCGAGGGTCCCCTGGGAACCCAGCGATCAATGCCGCCCCTTTTCCCGGAGCAGAGATAATTGGTTCCGTGTTGTGCATGCATGCACTCCTCTTGACACTCACTCCATTCCAGAAGGAAAACCCATCTTGTAAGGAGCCTGTGAGAAATGGAGCATTCTCCTTCCACTGCCAGGCAAGTGGGGGGGTTCGGGTGGGGGGCCTTAGCTAATCATTTCCCTGGCGTCTCTGGGCACGGGTTCCTTGGAAGAGCCAGGCTGCCTGGAAGTGACTCTGAATGTTGTCTTCTGGGTCCTGCCCACCTCACACCGCTCCCTGGAAGCAGGGGCCAGGAGTTAGGGACAGAAGTCCTCTACCCCGCGGTGAGCAGTAGGTTGCAGCTGCTGGCAGCAGGGTGGGATTCTCTCGGTACCATCCACAGCCACTGGACTAAAGGATCATGAACAGCCTCACCCCTTTCAACAGCATGAGAGCACTGTGCCCACCAGACCCACTCTAAGCAGCCACGCCACTGCTTAGATGGGCTGCTGTCTGCCTGGCACGCTGTCCTCCCCAAGTGCTGGGCACTAGGCCGGATCAAAGCCTTTCTCTGCCTTGACTGAGGGCAGGGAAGGAGGGGGTATAATACCAGATTATGATTCCATTTGGAGATTTCCAGAAAGAGGAAGTTCGGGGAGGAGAAAAAAATGTGATCTGACCTCCCAGCAACAAGGGGCGACACATGAGGGTGGTTGAAAGACTCAGTAGTATTCTGCTTCCAGAAGGGAAGACCCAGAATGTCCAAAGCACTTCATGAACCAAAAGGTATGGCTTGTGGCTCAGTCACCAAGGCAAAACATGGGACTAGTGGGTAGAAATGACAACAAGGTAGATTTCTTCTCTACTTGAAAAGGCACGTGTTTTTTTTTTTAGCCAGAGCCATTCAACAGGAGAATGAGCTACTTTGTGAGGTACTGAGTTCCCTCTGGCAGGAAATAATCAAGCAAAGTGGGAACTCACATAGCAGAAGCATGGTGTCCAGGATTCAGGTTGTGGCGAAGGATTGGATAAACTGACCAGTAAAGGCCCTTTCTGTGGGACAGTCTGAGGAAGATGTCCAAATTCAAGGTCAAATGCTTGACAACAGGTCCTACTTGGCCTTCTGCATACTTCTCCACTGTCTAGGCCCCTACCTCTTGCTTTGTATCCTATCATCTCCCTCACACCATGTTTGAGCATTACCATCCCTTCTGCCCTGAGGAGAACATGATTTTTCCTAAATGACCATGTTTTTTCCTGGTTCTGAGAATCACTTCCCTTGGGGGAATGCCTGGGGCAGGGAAGAGAGAAGCACCCACCTCCCAGAGCTGTGCCACCTCCAAAGAGAAATAAGCATCGCACCATCCCCGGGGACCCACAAGGACCTACCTGAGACACCTTGTCAGATGCCATCGGCACTACACAGGCCTTCACATCTTCCCATTTCCCTCCGCAGCCTCTTTCTCCTGCTGCCACGAGACAGGTGCATCAGGGTGTCAGAGTGCAGGCTTGGAAAAGGGCTGACACCTAGTTCCCCAAAGAGTGTTTGGGATGCATGAAGATGAGGACTAGGCCATGTGAAATCCCTCTCAGCAAGACCCATGGCTGATGTCCTTGCTCTCACATAACTCCACGGGACCAGTAGAGGCCTGTCGGCACCTCAACATAAGGAGCTCATTATTTTGCTTCCCACTGCTGTGAGGTTCTTCTCAGCATGGCGGCTGACCAGAGGAAGCGGCCTCCCATCCAAGACTGGTTCAGTAGGATACGAGCCGTTTAGGATTCGAGACACACTGTCATCACAGATTAAAACATGTCTGTGCCCCCAGTAACAATTATTATTTTTTCTGAGAATATTGACTGTGTTGCTTACATGTCATAGACGAGAGGGGACGAAATCTAATTTTACCAGGCTGGGTCATTTAGAGGCAATCTCCATTCAATAGACGCACTGAAAGATAGCATTCCCGTGGTGACATAAAATGACCGTGATGGCGTGACTCTTCTGTTGCCCCACAATTTGCTTCCCAGCCTTTCAGCCTAATTCTCTACACATGGAAGATTCTGTGCCAGCCACCTGTGATTACGTGTCATTTGCTCAATATGTAAACTCATTGCGTATCCTTCGGCTTTGGTACATTCTGTTCCTCCATATAGAAGGATGTCCTCACCTTTCTCCATCTGGCAAACGCCTCTTCATCCCTTAAAGCCCAGCAGAGATGCAATCTCTTCTGTAAAGTCCTCCACCTTCTCAAGAAGAGTTTGTTGTTGGGAATTCCATGACCTCTATTTACCTCTATTGTGGCACTTACCAGTTAGAATGGAGTCTATTTAGCTGTTGTCTGTCTCCCATTAGGCTGGGAACCCCTTGAGACTGTCTCTTCAGTGTCTAGGACAGTGCTTGGCATATAGTGGGTTCTCAATAAGTTTGCTCAAAGTTTGCATAAGTTTGTATGCAAAGCAAACTGGTCCCTCTTGTTTACATTTTTTAAATGGATATATTAAACATGTTAACATGAGATATTTGCTCAACAAAAGGAGCTATTCCTTAGTAGAGGGATACCAGTATTCTTGTTCCTAGAAGATGTGTTTTATGCTCAGAATGTCAAAGGGAAGGCCAGAGTGGGACTGGGTCTGAGCCTTAAGGGGAAAGTGCTGGGACCAGGCCAGCTGAGGCCACTCAGCACCGAAGCCTGCAGGGAGTTCACCGTGCAGCCTAAATCTTCACTTTGCTCCCCCACAAAAGCAGCAAGCGTCACCTCTACCCGCCACATTCAGGAAGTGGGTCTAAGTTGATGTGTTTGTTTCTTCATTTCTCACTTAGAAAGGGAGTTAAGTTTACTTTGCTCTAGCTCCCAACCCTGGAATCTCTGAGGTCAAGCACCTTGTGATTTCCTGGCTTTCTTCTGGATTGCAGAGGATGTGGAAGCACCCTTTTCCCTGACGGTAAGGGGTTTGGAGACCTGCAGTGGGTCAGGCAGAGATTCTTTTGGAATGCCAGACCATTCTTCCCACCTGCTGTTTACTTCCCACAAATTTAATCAGCACTTTAAGGGGATGTGGGTGTTAACCTGGCTCCGTGGAGGAATGTGGATAGCTCTCCAATCCTGCCAGTGGTTCCTTAAGTGGTTCCAAAGAAGGCCTTTGATAAAAGCAATAAAAAGAATTCATCGATTGGGTGCACACTCCTCCTAGAGACAGGAGTGAATCATTCCTCTTTCTTTTCAGAAAGCCTTTCTGGGTCACATTCTCCACGCTACGTTCAGTGCAGAGTACTGGAGCTAAACAACAAGCTGTGGCACAGGTGTCTCCCCAGAGCGGGAGACGGACTGGGAAACACCTGGCTTCAGGGGAAGGGCCTCCAGCCTAGTCTTTTTAGGCTCAGCAAGAAGGGAGGACTCTCTGAGAGTTGAAATTAGGTGTTCGACAAGCAAAAGAGAAAAGGGAGCTTAAGTGTCCTGTGACTACTTTAAGTGGCCCAAAAGCTTTGGTTCTGCTGCCCTTACTGGTCATCTCCAAGATGAGTACAGCTGCCCACTTCCAGCCTGTGTCCCCATCTCCCAAGATACACCCCATTGCTGGAAGAGTCTTACCCCTGTTCAGAACTGTTCCCCATTATGTGTCGGCCTAAAGCCAGGATGCCCAACCCGACATTTTGCATCTGTCATGATTGCACTCCAGCCGTCCTCTCTGGGCTCAGCTCACTACTGCCTTCCTGTGTCCTGTATCCAAGAACTAGCCTACCTCCAACCAGCAAGGAGAGGGTGCTTAGCCCCACTGCAAGCACTGGGGCCAATTCTGTCCTGAGTTTGGGAAAGTTTAAAGGTTTGTAGATCAGTAACTCGGTGGTATGTACTCATAACATGGTTCCAGTACAAAATAACTGGTAAGGAATGGGATAAAAGCTGAAACCTCTTCCATCCACGGCCATCCAGCCACTCTCCGTCAGGATTAGCCAGATGAAAGCACAGATATTCCTGATGACATCAAAGCCAGGTTGAGAAGCATACTTAAGAATGGACCCAATGGAAGTCTGAGAACTCTACCCAGGTGCCCAATACTATGAATCCTCCATTGCTTCCAGGTGCCCATCATCATGGACCTCATCTGGTCTCCTTCTCTTCCTCCCCTCCCATTGCACCTAAATGGCATAAGGCACCTGCATAAGGTAGAGGATGACAGTGGCAAGTGTTTCCAACTTGTGGTTTTTTTTGGATGTTGGCCTTTGTAACTGAGTTGTAACTGATTTCTTCCTTGTCTGCGTGACCAAACCCCTGGCCCCCAGTCCAGATAGATGGGCCATGTTTTCTGCTGGAGAGTCCACCTCTGAGTTGTCAACAGTTGTTGTCTATACACCTCCTGGAATGGGATCCATCTATACCTGTTCCAGATACCACTTGCAAACTCATACCACCAATACTGACCACTGGAAGGACCTCCAGCCCTTCACCTGTTGCCAGGCTCCCTTGAGGCTACATGTGTCTGGTCCATCTTCTTCCTCCTCTCTGCTTCTGGGACCTTCTCCATCCACTCAAGGCTAATGGGCATATCTCACCTATCCCTGCCCATATGAGCTGCCTCAGGGCCAACATGTAAATTTTGGCTCCCACTCTATCTGGTGCACTTGAGTTTGGGGCACAGGTTTATGTCTGTTCTTCCAGTTTTATGTCTGTCAAATTATATATTGTTAAATTTGACACATCATTTTCTCTTAATTTTTTTAAAAATCTATTACCATCTTCTCCCCCTCTCCTTCCCCACCATCTTATCAGTTACAAATGTTTGATGGGTTTACCTTCTCTATCTTTATCTAAGCTACCAAGAAAAAAATATACATCCAGATGGGACTAAAGACAGTTTTTTTTTTTTTTTGTGTGTGTGTGGGTTTTTTTTTTTTTTTTTTTTTTTTTTTTTTTTTTTTTTTTTTTTTTTTTTTGCCTGCTGTTAAAAACCCCTTTTACATTGATATGGAGCCATAAATTAATCCCTTTGGACATAGTCATTCAATTTGTAGCTATTTCACTTGATTATATAAGCATCCAGTCCAGATGTTTCGAAGTGGTGGTTTTCTGGCAACTTGTTTTGTTTGGTCAGTACAGTATTTCTAAAAATGTAAACTCTTATTAAAAATTAGGTCCCTCACCAAGATATCCAGATTTCTGGCTTCCCTTGAAAAATATTAATGATCAGCTGGAATTGAGTGGCAGATGCCTTTGTTAACTAGGCATGCTCTCTTGTGGTTTACCACAGACAGACCTTGATTCAGATGTTTTGAGTTTACAATCTTCCTAAAAAGTATGAAAGGAGACTTTGCCTAACCATCATTATATTAGTTATCTATTGCTGTGTGACAAGTTATCCTAGCCGTAGCAGGCTAAAACAACAAGCATGTATTTATCTCACACAGTCTTTGAAGGTCAGGACTATAGAAGTGCTTCAGCTGGATGGCTCTGGATCCTGAGGTTGTAGTCAAGATGCTGGCTGAGGTTGCATTTTATCTGAAGGCTTGACTGGGGCTGGGGGACCTGCATGGATCTTTCCTCAGGACATGGCAGCCAGTTTCTCCCCGAGTGAATGATCCCGGGGAGACTGACTAAGCCGTGATGTTTCTTTTTTTTTTTTTTTTTTAATATATTTTATTGATATTTTACAGAGAGGAAGGAGAGAGGGATAGAGAGCTAGAAACATCGATGAGAGAGAAACATCGACCAGCTGCCTCTTGCACACCCCCTACCGGGGATGTGCCCGCAACCAATGTACATGCCCTTGACCGGAATCGAACCCGGGACCCTTCAGTCCGCAGGCCGACGCTCTACCACTGAGCCAAACCGGTTTCAGCCGTGATGTTTCTTATTACCTAGTCCCCTTCTGCCACATTCTATTCATTAGGAGAGCATTAGCCCATCGTAAGCACCATGCTCCTTCTGTTTCCAGGAGATTTGCCCAGGCTGGGTTATGTGCCTGGGTCATCTTCCTTCCTCTCTTAACAGGATTTTTGCCTGTGTGATATGAAATACCCTTTTGTCTGTGGTGTGAACAAACTTTTCTCTTTGCTCGGGTTGAAACCCCACCCGTGTATCTGGTTGTCCAGCCCCTTTCTTCTCCACATCGGTTTAGCTATTACCTCCCGTGGGTCCCAGGGCCCTGAGAGGGGATCTGTGCAGCCAGGAGACTGAAGTGTCTTGGGAACAGGCACCCTCCTCTTCATGTTCATTTTTATCCAAGTCGTTAAGTACCTAGGACTCTAAGAAGTTGAGAGAGACAGCAGTGGGCATGGAAGGAACTCACTTTGAAGCAAGGCATATAAGGATCTGAGTCCAGCCTCTGCTGCTGAAGTATGCGGCCTTGGACATGCCCCACACCTCAGTGTTCTCATCTACGAAATGCAAATACCAAAAGCTCCTCTCAGGGTTGTTTTGCAGATTAAATAATGATGCCTGTAATGTGTGGAGCACTTTAGTGCAGGAGCATAGCAATTATTTAATAAATGTTAATTTCCTTCCTCTTCCCTTCAAACCCGGCCTTATTCTCATGGGTGTAGAGGCAATGACTGCAGGAGGAGCTGTGCTTTCTCTCAGGGGTCCTCATACAATATGCCATTGGCCCCAATCATGGGCCCCTTGTAACTCATTTTAATTCGGTTCTTATAGATTTCAATCAACTGCAATTTTGAATCTCCTTTCTGTTTCCTCTACACGACCTTTACAAAAAATATGAGCTCCCTCAAAAGTTCTCCACGGTCTGATGTTTCTAGATTTTGTACTATGTTCTCCCTGTTTTGGATCATTGCTGGTTATTTGAACAGAATTTTTGTCTTGAGGGCCGCCGTCCAAAGCCTGTAATCCATGAAATCACAACTTTCTTTCCCTTCTACTCTTTGAAATCTGTGTACTGAAGCCCAGGCTTGGGGTACACGTAGCGTGTCCCTCTCCAACAGGCACTGTGAGATTTCCCCCAAGGTTTCCCAGCATTCTAAGGACTCCAAGCTCTTTACCAGCTCTTTATGGTTGATGAGGATTATAAGAGCAAAGGTGTTTCTTTTAATATTTATTGCTCCTGTACCATGTACTGAGCACTGTTTCAGCACCAGAAGTCAGTCGAGAGAAAAAGCCCATGCCTGTCTAGGTCATACATTTCAGTTGCATACCTGCCTAGAACAACATCAAAATAGACAAACAAGGATTAATGCTAGAGGCCCAGTGCATGAAATTGGTGCATTCGGGGGAAGGGGGGGTGTCAGCCCAGCCTGCACTTTCTTGCAGTCCTAAAACCCTCAGGAGATGTCTGACTGCCTTGGAGGTGGGAAAGGCTCCCACCACTGCTGCTGCTCTGAGCCTGGCTCAGAGCTTCTGGTTGAGTGGTGCGCCCCCTATGGTAGCCCACTGACCACCAGATGGCTGCGCCTGCATTGAGCGTCTGCCCCCTGGTGGTCAGTATGCACCACAGCAAGAAGTCGTTCTGTGGTTTGATTGATTTGCATATCAGCCTTTTATTATATAGGATAATTTTTAGATAGTTAAAAATAATTGCAGGAAAATAAGACAGAGTAGGTGATAGAACACGTAGGGATGGAGGGGAGTGGATTAGAGGAATGAGGTGATGAGATGGTGGAGGAAAGCCTTTCTGAGGCTGTGCTGTTCCAACAGAAACTGAACCCAGGGAGTTAGCCCTGCAAAGACCAGGAGGAGATCTCTGAGGTGGGCATGGCAATTTCCAAGGCCAGAGCTGAGGAAATAAAGGGTTTTAATCAGAACTAACATAGTCCCAAGATAATCAGGGTGGCTTTTAGGGACTTCCTAATCCTCCTGGAATAGATAAAAGGATGTCTGTATGTTTGCATATCTGTGTTTTTGTGTGTTTGTTTGTGTGTGTGTGTGTGCATGCTTTTTTTTTTTTTCAGGGGAAAATACCTGTTCTGTTGGTTTCATCAGACTCTCTTGCACAAAGAGTTAACAACCATAGCATCATTCCCTCTAGCCATGGTGGGGGAGGAGTGGAGAGGGCAGGAATTGTCAGCTTATTAAACTGTCAAACATCCTGCTTTGCATGGGAAGCCTTCCCTCTGGCATCTGGGCAGCCAGGGTCCTCCCTCTTTGCCTCCCCACCAGCCCTTCGATCTGGGACACAAACAGCCTCCTACTTGCTCCATCTGGTCAGAGTGCCCATAGCAGGTTAGAGATCCAGAGTTCTCACCTCTTTGGGCTTCACCAAACACTTCCACCCTGATGTTAGGTGGTTCCAGGCAGGAGCCTTGTGCCCTCCCAGGCTTGAGTTCTCTTTGCTCATTACCCATGTTGACCGTATTGCTAAATCAACTTCTGAGGAGGAAAGGATTATTTTCAAATCCCACCTCAACAGTTTCCTCACCTGATTCATGGTCACTTCCCACGCATTCTTTCTCTACCATCCCTGCTGCTCTCCATAGTAACCAGTTTGCACATTTCTCCTCTGGCATCACTTAATCTCTAAGCAAACTCCCTCTTCCTCTCCTCACAGAAATGTTGCCCTTCTTAATCAGCCTTTGGGAATTCCAGGCCAGAATCGGGAGAGCCAAGTGCTGCTTCTCAATACCATTGGCAGGCCCAACTGATGTCCCGCCAGTCCTTCGCTCTCTCACAGTCAGTGGGAAAAAGAGCAACAGAATCACCACTTAGTCTCAGTGTCCTGCCCAGCCCTTACAGATGTGCCTCTTTCTCTGTGTGGGGTTGTTCAGCCCCAGGTGGGTTCACAACAGAGGGAAATAGCTGGTCATGGCTGGGTGAGCCTCAGCCATACCCCAGGTAGGAGGTGCCTCTCCCATGTGGCTATGGGCTCTCAGTAGTCAGTGACAATGCTGTCCTTATACCCATCAGGGCTGGGGAGTCTCTCTTTTGTTGGTTGACATTTACATCAGGGTTATGTCAACATGCTGTGCCTACAGAAGAGCTAGCTTTCTGCTCCCATTTTCCCAATATTCCAGAACCTTCTCCTCCTCTTCCTTGTTTTGTTCTCCTCCTCCTCCTCTGAGTTTCTCCTTGCAGCCCGAGTAGAGAAGATATTTCCACCCGGACACTCCTTTCCTGTCCCCTGTATCTTCCTAGCAGAGCCCCCACCTCCATCCATCTGAGACAAATGGAAAGCGTCCCGTAAAGCTTGCCCCGTTCCGCACGAGAGTGTCACCGCTCCTGGTGACAGCCACTTTGCACACATATCTCAGTGCACTGAAATGATCCGTTTAATTATTTCCTCCTACTACACTGTGAGCTTCCCGAGGGTGGAACGCCCGCTTACTCCACATCCCAGCCCTGATCACCTGCCGAGTGCTGGGAACACGGGAAGAGGAGAGGCTTTACCTTGGAGGGAGGGCTCTGCTAGTCCTCCCTTCACTCAGCCCCATCTCAGCTCAGTTTCATGGCCAAGGCCAAGCCTAGAGGCCATGGAGGCACTCCTGGGGCTGACCCTACCTTCCAGGGCGGCTGCCTGCTCTGTTTGGATGCGCCTTGTCGGGCTGAGCAAACACCTCATTTCACATCTCATCCTGGGGCCTCTCCCTAAACCCAGCTCCTTGCTTAGGCCAGACCACATGCCTCAGCCTTTGCTACGGTGTCTCCTGAGGTCCACACCTGTAACCCTGGCTTCATAAACACCAGCAGCATCCTCCTGCATATTGGATAAACAGCATTGCCGCCCCTCTGTGGTTAGTGCTACCCCTGCTTAGAGACCGCAGCTGCTGGGCCCCCTGTCCCATCACTGCTGGCCCTCACTGCTCGCTTTTTACTACGTAGCACAAGCTCCCTGCCTGACATCACAGGATGCACCCTTTCATGTTCCTATGGATTCCCGGCCCCACCTACTAGTCTGGAGCTCCCAGGGGCAAAGGAGCCTGGCTTGCTCCCCGAGCTGAGCCCGCCCTCTATAGCAGCGGCTGGTGTAGAGACCTGCTCAGTGGCATTTGTTGAATGAATGAATGTCCAGACAACATGCCGCCACCTCTCGAGCCAGAGTTCACCATGTCTGCCCTGTGCAAGGGCTGAAGTCGATGGCTGACGGGTTGGGGTGGGAAAGGGGCTGGGGATTGAATATGGAGTAGCCAGGTTTTGAGTGGCCACGGGCCTCTGTGCCTACAGAAATCCCAGGGTAGCTCGCTGCCCTCCAGCTTTCCCAAAAAATGCAGGGGACCCTGCTCCCAGCCTTAGCACCTTCCTTTGACAGGGAGGAAAGGAGCAAAGACGTTCAGACTCATGAACAAATAACAGGACTACTATTCAGCACTGACAGCATGCCAGGCATTATCTCCCTACAGCAACCCCAAGAGGTAGGTAACATTACTCCCATCTCAAAGGTGAGGAAACGGGTCCACAGAGGTCAAACCACGTGCCCAAACTCACTTAGCTGCTAAATGGTTGCACTGGGGATTAAAATGAGGTCTTCTCTCCCCCGAGCCCTGCTCCTTCTGTTCTACATGGCATCTTTCAATAAAGAAAGAAACACCGAGGGCTCCGAGCAGGGTACTTGGGTTCTGCCTTGCCACCCCCTCCTTCCCAGGCCCTCCCCTTGGAAGACAGACTGCCTGGAGGCGTTCTCTGAGCCAGAGGAAAAGAGCATGGGACCTCCTGATCTGATGAGCACGATAGTGAGCTAGGCTATAAATATGTGTGTGAAGCCCCCAGGGTCCCCCGAGTCAGGAATCAGCAGGCTGAGGCAGCTGTCACACAGCCTGAGCAGCACCGATTTGCAAAAGTACAGAGCTGGCTTCCAGCCTGAGGGAGCCTTAGCTTTTCCCTGGAGGGGGAGGGTGCTCAGGACTGAGCCGGCAGGATTCAGACTGAAGACTGATCCTCACTGGTCGCCTAGCACCCTGCGTCTGTGTTCCAAGAAAAGGAAAGGCCCCTTCTGACTCTCAGCCTTTCCTCCGGTTGGAGAGCTGCAGAGGAAGGAAGGCCTCCCTCCGAACTCGAGCGAGGTCAGATGAGGCAGGAAGGTCGTCCCAGGCAGAGGGAACAGTTCGTGCAAAAGCACTGTGGCACCACCGACCGTGGTATAGGCCAGTGATTGGCAAACCACAGTTCGCAAGCCACATGCAGCTCTTTGGCCCCTTGAGTGTGGCTCTTCTACAAAATACCACATTCAAGCGCGCACGTACAGTGCGATGGAAACGTCGTGGCCCCTGAGCAGAAGTCGGTTTTTAGCCTGGGCGAGTCTATTTTGAAGTGGCGTTAGAACACTCAAGGGGCCACAGAGCTGCATGTGGCTCACGAGCCGCAGTTTGCCAACCATTGGCTATAGGCCAACAATGGTGCAGGAGGGGGGTCTATAAGTCAGGCATTTACAGAAGCTTCAAATACTGGGATCTCAGGATCATGAGAGTTATTATCTGAGAATCACAGACTCTAGGAATCTCAGAATCCTGAAATTTTTTGGCTCAGGTGATAAACCCTTGGACTCTCAGCCATGAGCTTTTGGGTCCTCAAATTCCTGAGCTAGGCAACGCTCTGAATTCTCCAAGTCTTGCACAAAATAAGTTTAGCCTAAAAATTCCAGTTGGCCCATGGCTTGACTGCCAAGGGCAACTGGGGGTAGGAGGGCCTGGGCCTCCTGGAACCCCCTTGCCCGATGGGACACAAGGAGGACTTGTTCTGGGCTTGGAGCAAACCTGCTATTAAACGCCAATGCCGGCATTTCCCTGGAGGGAACTTACCTGCCCCGTCCCCCAGCATTGAAGGGGCTGGGGCTGCAGCAGGGTCTGCTTTGCCTGGATGCACTCATCATGGATTGTAAGTATAAATCCTAGCATTCCTGCTGAAAACCATCGGAGTAGCCAGAATATTTCATGCCCTTTAGGTAATTTCACAGCTGCAGTCTCACCTTTATGTCATAGGAGTTTCCTCCTTACAGGGTCCCAGGGAGCACAAAGGCAACCTTGGCTCTTTTCCAAGGCCATTCGGTCCATGAAGACAACTGATTTCTGTTAGTCCATTATTCTCATTTTCATTTCTTTAATTACTCACTGTGGACATCGGTGAAATGGAGGGCCTGGAGCTCTGGCCCTGGGGGAAGGGGCATTGGATTCTCTTCCTGGTGGGGCTGATTACCAGCTATATGTGACCTTGGGCAAGTCTGGGAGGGTGAGGAGCAAAGAGGGGGTAAGCATTCAGAATTCCCTGTCTGGAGCCCAGGGTGCGGGTGGACCTGTGAGCACTCGGATTGGTTCAGGCAGCCTTTTGTCCTGGGCCCATCCATAGTGGATGGATTTCCCCGCAGGATTGTATTGTGAACCCCAAAGGTGAGTAACAAGCATTCTGGGAAACCGTTGCCCAAACGCAGGCCCTCCTCGGTCACGTCTTGATCTTGTTGCTCAGGGAGTTGTATCCCAGAGAAGTTGGAACTTCTGTGTGAACGCTCCATATCAGCCGTCTAGTCAAAAGGAAGCTGAATTTGGCAGTCTAACCAGAGAGAGAGAGAGAGAGAGAGAGAGAGAGAGAGAGAGAGAGAGAGATTTGCACCCAATCAACACACCTCTGACTGACCAGGGGGCCATTTTTCTATCATTCAGAAACCAGTTCTGACCATTTTGTTATTGAATACAGGCTCTTTTGGAAAATAGGTCCTTTTTAGAGCAGGTAAGAGGGTATTAGTGGATGTTGAGAGCCTGGCTTTGGAGACCACTAAGCGCAGAGTGCATACTTCTTGTGGGTTTTTGTGGTCACCCCTGCCTGGCTAGGTCACAAAAGAGTAGGCCTAGAGACAGGTGGCTGTCTACTAGGTGGTAATTCTGGAACTTTCTCTTAACTTGCTAAGACTGAACTAATGTTTGGACTTCCTTGGAAGGTGTGCCACTCTGTTTAGGTCCGGTAGCCATATTTATGTGCCATCTGTGGGGCTCCTGGATAGAGCTTTCCTCCCCCCAAGTCCTGAGTGAGGAGAACAATTTAAGGCCACTTCACATCTACTTCAGTATCAATTGACTTTGAAGAAGTGCAGCTATTAAAGGAGCCGGACAGCAGTGCAGCTGTTGGGTGTATTGGACAGAAGAATAAACTACATGGGAGACATTTGTAAACTGCCCAGGACCTGACAGCTTGTCTGGAGTGATCTTAGAGAGGAATGCACAAAACAAGGCTGTCCTCCCCCTCAACCCCTATCCCCGCTCCCCACGCCACCCCAGGCTCAGGACTCAGGCTGGTCTCTTTTGCTCTGGATCCCAGCTCACCAGCATTCATCAACAGGGCCACCTGAGTCCAGAGCCTCCCCCCCTCCAGATCCTCCAGAGCTAGGGGTCTGATGGCATCTCCATGTATTTATATTTTAGCTTCTCGGGTGAGTGGATGATCAGCTGAGTTCAACAGCCATTGCATCCTAATGAATGATCTCTTCTTTTAAGTGTGTGGACATATCATTTGTGTTCAATGGCCCAAATGGCTTTAGAGGAAAGCCAGTTAATCTTCTGTTCTGGGGAAGACCAGCCACTGTTCCCTCTTAGAGAAATAAACAGATATGTGCTGTGCTTTTAATCTTTAAATCAGCAGCACCATTGGAAGCAAGCAATTATTAGCACTTCTCAACGGGGATGTTCACACTTCCTTCCCAGGCAGCTGGAGGGAGGGAGTGACAACTCTAATCCAGGTTGAGCTAAAGGGCAAGACTGGCCTGAAACTGGGGGCAGGCAGAAGGGACAAAAGGCAGAGCCTTGGAGGTATCAGGGGGAGGCACCTGGGGACTACAAGGGATAGTCCAAGGCAACAGATCCAATGGTTGGGTTTGGTACTATTAACGAAAAAAACAACAACAACATTGAAACCTGGTTGTGCCCAGGGGGCTCCAGAAAAAGGCAAGTTACAAGTTACCCAGACATCTCATAGATATGTTATCTTAGAGGTAAAAAGTCAAATGGGCTCAATAAAGATCAAAGTTGATCTTTGTCTGGGAAAATATCGGCCTAGAAAATGATTGCCCACTATAACCTGTTTGTAGTAAGATATTTAATTTTCAAACCATCCTTTGTGGTTACTTTAGGTCTCTGAATTTGCAAGACTGTTATGCAGGCCTTCCCTGAGTTTGTCAGGTTAGCGTGTGGCTCTTTTCTTTCACAGTACTATCTGCTGTGTCAGGCATCCACTGGGGGTCTCCTGCCTCCCTCTCGGCATTTCTGCCTCAGATGCCCAGTTTCCTCATCTCCTCAACGATAACACAAGCAGGGGTACAAAAAGCAACCTAGGGCCACATCCTATCTGTCCATCCAGGCCTGTTGGTTTGAGGGTCTTAGAATGCATCCCCTATGGTATGGAGGGACTAGTGTTAAGAGCTGTGCAAGGTTTCTCCAGCTCAGTGCTGCTGACATTGTGAGCTGGGTAATTCTGTGTTGTGGAGGGCTGTCTGTGCACTGGAGGGTGTTCAGCAGCCTCTATGCCTAGCAGCACCCTCCCAGTTGTACACCAAGCACTGCATCCCAGGCCCAGAGGCCTGTCATTTAAGAGGACTCAGTGTTGTCCAGCCGGTGTGGCTCAGTGGTCAAGTGTTGACCTGTGAATCAGGAGGTCACGGTTTGATTCCCAGTCGGGCACACGGCCGGGTTGCTGGCTCAATCCTTAGTAGGGATATGCAGGAGGCAGCCAATCAATGGTTCTCTCTTATCATTGATGTTTCTATCTCTCTCTCCCTCTCTCTTTCTTTCTGAAATCAATAAAGAGGCCTCATTATCTGGAAGAACTGAATTGGTTTCTGATCTTCTTTTTCAAAAATCTCCCTGTTCCTTCCCCTACTCTTCACCTTTCTTCCTCCTTCCCTCTTCCTCTTCCTTTCTCCACCCCCCTCTTTTTCTTTTCCCTCCATCTTTCCTTCTCCCACTCTCCCTGACATCTCCCACCCACCTCAGTGGAGTACATCAGATACCTTTTAAACATCCATTAGAATTAATGTCTCAAAGGGACTGTTTTGTTCACAGTATTGCCATAGCATCTAGATCAGTAACTGGTTCATAATGAATGCCCACTATTTGCTGAATGAATGAGTGAGTGAATGAATGAATGAATGAATGAAGGGTGGCCTCTCCCTTCATTCCTGCCTCCCCCAAACCTGGAACGAGCCTGGAAAATGATCACCTGAGTAGTGAGGGAGGGACAGGAGCGGAACCTGGTTCTCCATAGCAAGCCTGGGTAGGCAGGCTGTTTTACAAGATGCCTGTGCAGCTGCCTTCAAAGAGCGAAGCCCCATGGGGCATCCATTCCCTGATTCTTTTCCCTTTATGCAAGAGATGAAGGGTACCTCATTAGGTGTGTACTAATCAGTTCAACAGCCATTGGTACCAGATTTCTCCTGCTCAGCCTGCAGTTTGTTCCTTTTAGGGTGACTTCGTGGAGCTAATTGCTTTTTATGGGAGCGATGCAGAAGACATATATAGGGAGGGAAGAAAGGACTCTGACCAGGCTGGTGAATTTTGTATTTTTATTTGGCATCTAAGTCTGAAGGAGAGGGAACAGGCAAGCAAGCCCGCACTCAGCTGGCTCTGGGATGGGCACCTCATAGGGATGATGGAGTGGCCTGTGACCTCCGAAGAGGTGACCAATGTTCCTGAGCATGCTGACTTACAGACGTCATCCAGATGTCATCCATCAGAACAGGGGTTTGTGGACGGCAGGAGAGGGCTGGAGGAGCGATATAAACAGGATAACACCTGACGCCATGCAGGGCGCAAATTGTATTTCTTTGTTAGAGCTGGTGTTATCATCAGCTCTGCCATTGATTCTAAATTTGGCAAAGTCACAGAGAACAGACTTCCTACCTCCCCTTTGCTCAACACATTAAAACAAACATGAAATACAGCCTTCGCTTTCTTTCCACAATTATACCCCTGTCATGTTCTACGAAGACATTTTATTAAAAGTTATTTATAGATATTTCAAAGATAATGAAAAGTAGCGTATGTAGGGGGGAGAAAAGGTAAAAGACAATGTAGCTTTTAGGCTACAACTTGAAAATCAAATCTTTAGCAAAGTGAGAGAAGCAAAAATGCTCATAGAACCCTGTGATTAATCATTATATTTGTCTCTGAGCTTCCTAGCAGCCTTGGCAAAATAGGTAAATATGATGTGTTATGAATTTGAGTTTAGGCAAGTAAAGTTTTTATATGTTTTTGAGCTAAGTTCTGAGAAGTATTTATCATATATTACGTGTAATATGTAATAGGCAATATCTTATACAATAGTTTTCTAACAAATATAGAAGTACTCTTGAGATATTTTTTTGCTTTGACAGTTTACAAAGGTTGAAGGAAAAAATGAAAACCTTATTAGGCAAAGGTGTTTTGAAAAGACTGAGCCAGTGTTACCCAGGGTATTATAGGCCTTTTAAAAAATTTTTATGCCAGTTGTTTGGTTAGAGCTAAGGGAAATCTCTCTTTTAATCAGCAACCCCTGTTTGGGATGTAGCTCTCTGAGAACAGGATTTTTCTCTAGCTGATGCACCAGAAACTTTTATTCTAGTTCACTGTTGACAGAGCTCCAAGCTACAAAGGGGCAAGCAGCTCCTACGAGGAACAAAGCCTTTTCATCTCTTGCTGCCACCTTCTTAGCTGGCTCTTCTGTGTCTGAATTCATTTCCTGTGCCTCAGGAGTTCACAATCTCATTTTAACCCCGGCCTCATACCAGAACAATAGATCCTGTTTTGATAGCCTTTGTGTATAACAAACCACCCCAGAAGTTAATGGCTTAAAACGGCAACCATTCATTAGCTCATAATTCTGCAATAAGAACTGGAGCCCTTATTCTGCGATAAAGGCAGTTCTTTTCTGCTCTATGAGGTGTCAGCCGGGTTCCCTGTGTTCGCAGTCAGACCGAAAGATCCGAGGTGGCCTCACTCACATGTCTGGGACCTCAGTGGGGTACTGAATGGCTGGGGCCTCTCTGGGCCTCTCATCCACAAGGAGCCTGGCTCCGGCTTCCTCACTTAGGGCAGCCAGGGAAGGAAAGCAGAAGCCTCAGGCCTCCCAAGGCCTGGACTGGCAGGAGGTCCCTCCTGCTGAACCCTGTTGTGACACAGTTGGCCCAGAGTCAGTGTGTGAGGCAGCTACACACAGTTGTGAATTCAAAGAGGTGAGGGTCTTGGGGGGGGGTCATCTGGGGGCAGTCATCCAGACCCCTGTCCTATCAACACCAAAGAAGTGGTCCCCACAGGCAGCGACTCTCACCTGTGGAGCGAGTTACCACCCAGTTCTCAGTCAAAGGGCTGTACAAATATCAGGCTTCATGAGCTCTCTATTTAACGTTCTCAGAAAGGACATAAGAGGGGTGGACTTTGAAGTGATGACACAGCATTTTAAGAGGCCTCCTGTCAACCGTACATGAAGATCTAGAAGCATGGGGCACACTGAGTTATGCTGCTCTGTGGCCAACTTCCTGACATTTGTGAGACAGCGGCATCCCCGGGCCTCCCTGCCAGCTGTTCAATCCGAGATCACGGGGTCATTTTTAAATCAGCTTAAGTGAGCTATACAGTGCGTTGGTGGCAGCCCAGAAGTCAACTGGAATTCCTCTGGGCTGGAATGAGAATGCCTGACAGCCCCCACTGGCCCTAAAATCTGGACCAGGGTCACACTGTTTAAAAGAATGACTTGAATGAGAATTAAGTGCATGGGCTCATCACTTTTAGAAGCGGGAAAAGTAGAAGGGCTAGATAGCAGACACTGGATAACAGAATCAGGCAGGGAAACATTTTGACTTTGGATAAACAATATCACTCCTTTTGAAAATGAATTAAATAGAAGTAAACATACAATCCTGTGTTTTGGTTCAGCACATGCATGTGCACACACAAACACAAGCATGAATACATGCACCCACCCACACATGAAGAGATGGCATGAGGAGGCTTCACTTAGCAGCACCATGTGGAGAGAACCTGTAGGTGTTTGTTTCCAGTAAACTCACTTTGAGTCTGAAGTAGGCAAAGGTAAGGTGACCTTAAACTATAAGAATAGGGACATAGGATAAGGGAGATGATTAATTCCCTCTATTCTGAATAGCCCAATTTACTCCAGAAGTATTAGGCCAATTTCAAGGTGCATAGATTAAAGATGTTAGAGAAAAACTAACATATATAGAGGGAAGTTTAAGATGCTATAAGGCCTTGAACTCATGCTATATGAGGAAATATGAGGAGGAACTGAAGATATTTGACCTAGAGAAATCCTCAGCAAGACCTGAAGGGTGGTCTTCAACTCGAAATGCTTGTCTTATGGAAGAGGGATGTGGTCTGCCCTCTGTGGCCACAAAATAAGGCTTGGGCCAATGAGTAGAAGGTTGAGAGACCCTGGCACTTGAGGGCAAAAGAAAAAAGAGCATGTCATAATCAGAGTAGCCCCATGAGGAATGACCTTGTCACTGGAGGGGGCTGGAGGATCGCTCATCAGGATAGACAGAGGGGTTCACACCTTTGATGGGTAATTGGTTCAATATGAACTTTAATATCCTGTCCAACTATAACTCTGGTTTGGGATTTGTAGCGACTTGCTCAAGGTTACAGAGCAGGTTAGTAGCTGTCCAGGACCAGAGTCTCCTGCCTCCCTCTCAGCATTTCTGCCTTGGATGCCCAGTCTCCTCACCTCTGCGCTGATAACTGAAGCAGGGGTACCATCCATCCAGGCCTTGGGTTTGGGCAGTTTCATGTGCAAAGGGATTTGCAGTCCATGTCTAAAGGAGGACTTACCATTCTGGCAGTGACCATTATGCCTCATTGTCCTCCTGGCATGAGGCCCTTGCACACGTTCATATCTTCTGCTTGGCCACCATGGCCTTGCTGCTTGCAGACTTCTAACCTGGGGTCAGGGCAGAGGAGGAAGAGATGATTCTGGATGAGAGTTTATGAAGAAGGCCTTGTCAACGAGAAATGGATCTCCTTCCCTTACAACTCCCAGTGATGGAAACTGTGAGGACAGAAAGAGGGAGCTAACTTTTTTTTTTTTAGCATTTACTATGTGTTATGCATTTTTCATATGTCAATTCCACTTAATCCTCATAACAACCTAGTTTTCTAGGACTACAAAGTACAAAGCACCACAAACTGGGTGGCTTTGAACACAGAAATCTATTGTCTCTCAGTCCTAGAGAAGTAGGCAGGCCATGCTCCCTCTGAAGGCGGTAGGGAAGGGTCTGTTCCAGGCTTCTCTCCCAGCACCTTGTGACCTCAGGTGTTCCTTGGCTGGCAGATGGCATCTTCTCTGTGTCTGCTCACCTGTCTTCCTTCTGTGCATGCCTAACTCCGTATCCTTCTGTCATATTGAATTAGGGCCTAATGCCTTTATCTTAACTTGGTTAAATATGCAAAGACTCTAATTCCAAATGAGGTCATATTCTGAGTTACAGGGGGTTAGACTTCAGCATATCTTTATTGGGGGTGGGGTGGGGGAGGGACAGAATTCAACCCATAACAGTTCACCCTGTAGTCACCCCAAGTTCATGTCCTTCCCATCTGCAAAATAAACTCACCCCACCCAAACTTCCTCATGGACATCCAGAGTTGGTTTAGTAAAGCAGACGTACAATGCGGTGTTGTTGACTCTAACCACTGTCCTACTACTACACTCTGCTGCTGCCATGGGGCACACCTACCATGCACCTGGCACTGTGCCAGCTGCTTTGTGCCCTTTTCTTATGCCTAGTGGGCTGCTTACATGGTGGGGCCCAGACTGGGCACCAAGGGACAGGGAACTCCCACCATTCGTTCTCAGCCCAGGTGGGTCTGTCCAGGGCCTGGCTGAGAAGATGGGAGGAAGGGTGGTTAAGGGCAGGTGCTGAGAACACAGGAAAAGAGTGAGCCTCAAGTTCTGGGGAGGAGCTGTGGTCACAGGTGGGAGAATGTGGCCCACTCAGGTCATCATTTAGGGGAACAGGGGTCTATAGGCTGTTGTCTGAGCTGCTGTGGAGGACACAGTGGGCGTGGATGCTGTGCTCTCCCCAGTGGAGGGGCGAGGGGCCCTGCTCGGTTGCTCAGGCCCCATTTACAGTTATGAAGAAGGAGGGGACTCAATGTGTAGCCAGGCCCAGCAACAGCGGGCAGCAAACCAATGCAGCTGCTCACAGGGCACAGATCCGGGTCATGCACGTCCAGGAGAGATGGAGACCCAGCAGGAGTGGGTCCTGGGCGGCCATCTCCGAAGATGCAGCTTTCCCTCGGGATTGGGAAGGACTGTGGAGGGCACTGGGATGAAGGAGCTGGAGAGAAGAATGTTTTTTTGCCATCATGAGACCCGGCTTAAAAGCACATGCTGCCCCTCATTGACATTGGAGAAGTTCATAAACCCTTCTGAGCATTACTTTCCCGTGGGCTCATTGTAAAGATTAAATTGTCTATGTGTGTAGGCATGCAATCCTATGCAAGTTGCTGGGCTCCATAAATGCTATTTTCACCTCTATTTTACCCTTCAAATCTGAGCTGCACTGGAATACCAAGAAAGACCGGGGAGGGGAATGGACCCTCCAGCCTCTCTCTGGGGGTCATTTCTCCATGAAAGGGGGAATGTTTTGATCGTTCCCATTATGCTAACAATCCATTTTCCCCCTCACAGAGGAGCTGAAGGAGAAGCTGACAGAGTACGTGGACAAGGTGAATGGCCAGAAGCCCGGCTTCATCAAAGTCGTGCGCCACAGCAAGCAGGAGGGCCTCATCCGCTCCCGGGTCAGCGGCTGGAGGGCGACCACTGCCCCTGTGGTGGCACTCTTCGATGCCCACGTGGAGTTCAATGTGGGCTGGTAAGTGCCCATCAGGAGAGGAGGGTGGTCCAGGAGCTTCGACTCAGAGGGGTGCAAAGCATGCTGGGATCTCAATCATGTGGGGGTAAGCAGAGAATTCTGGGAGCATGTGAGATGTGGGTGTGTGAGTGACTATGGCCCTTCAGTGTGGGGAGGGCCAGGGGTCAATAGGGTCACACACAGTGTCTAAAGCAGGGGTGGGCAAACTTTTTGACTCGAGGGCCACAATGGGTTCTTAAACTGGACCGGAGGGCCGGAACAAAAGCAACCTGACCATGTTGGCACTCTCATCTTGGGCTGCTGGTGAAGGAGCGGAGGGGAGAGCAAGAGAACCCTCCGCTCTTTCTGCTCTTCGGGCCGGATAGAACAGCCAAATGGGCCAGATCTGGCCCGTGGGCCATAGTTTGCCCACAGCTGATCTAAAGGATATGGAGACATGAAGCTTACTCTGGCTGGCGTGGTCCTCTAGAGGACATGATCTGGCAGAAGGGTAAATGCTACGGGCAAAGCAGAGAGTGCCAGCCCAGCTAAGGACAGGGCTGCAACTCCCAGGAAGGTGAGAGCTGGGACAGACATGAGACAGAAGCGCAACCACACCGACAAGCCAAGGCCTAGTAGGCGGAGGGGGCTGAGGTGGTTTGATGTTGCCAGTGCCCTCAGCTCCCCCCAAGCCAGGCCAGTGGTAGCTCAATATGGCAGATTTTCTCTCCTGGTGAAACTAGGCCTCAGGAAACCTTTATTGCTCTGGTCAGAGCTGCTGGGGGGGGGGGGGGGCGGGGGGGGGGAGAACACACACAGCCTTCAATAGTGTTTTCCAAGCAGGGTGGGGCACATGATACCGACATCCCTCCAGGCCTGGGGTGCCTGTGGCCCACTGTGTGTGGCTGTGCAGAGAGCCTGGGCATGGGAGGACCAGGCACTGGGCATGGCTGAGGGTACCCCCTCCTGACCACTATGCCTGATGGCGCTGGGTCTGCTCTCCTCCCAGACTCTCTGGAGCGGGGTGAAGAGTGCCACTTAGCAGGAAGGAGCAGCCGGGCGTGCACGCGGCACGCCTGGATTTGGGCAGACTTTTACATAACAGGCCGAATGAAGATTGCAGCGCGGCCGTTTTTCACAGCCGAAGTCCCTGCTTGCCATTTGTGACTATTTAAAAGGCGTTTTTGTCGGATTTATAGCCAGGAGAGGAGAGGGACGCTTACTATTTCAAGCTGATTTAAATAAACAATTATGCAACAATTCATTATTAATGAGAAGCTTATCATCACTCTCTGCAAACACTTTACTTGCCCGGTGCCCATCAGGGCCTCTGGCTCCCTGGAAGCCAGACCTGCCACCTCTCCTTGGGCACGGGCGAACGTGTGGGGCGGGTGGGGTTTGGGGGGGACACAAACGGAAGGATCCAGGCAGCATGAAGGAAGTCTGTTCTCATCCCTGTCTCTGCATCCTCACCTGCCTCTGTTTCCTAGTTAATGCGCTGAATTTGAGCAAAATCAAAGCTCATGTTGAAAGCTTTCCAGGGGACCTCAGATCTGTTTCTTTCTTCTTTCTTTAGGTCTTGATTTTTTTTTCTAGTGGGAAAAAAAAAATGAAAGCAAGCAGACCCAAGGATGTAAGGCACTAAGAATCTCTCAGCTCAGCCCAGAAGGTGCTAGAGGAGTGGTTAGGCCTCTTGCCAGCCCAGAAGCGTGGGGGTGGGGAGGCTGTCAGGGCCGTCCCAGGAGGAGAGCAGTGCTCCCCTGGAGGAGAGGCCCAGGTGTCCCTTTCTCTTTCCGCAGGGGAGGGAGCTTGAGGAGCTGTCAATCTGGTGTTTCTTCACTGTGAAGGCAGTAACCCCTCCCTTCCTCCTTCCCTTCCTCCTGCTCAGGGCCGAACCTGTCCTCACCCGCATAAAGGAGAACCGGAAGCGGATCATCTCACCGTCGTTTGACAACATCAAATATGACAACTTTGAGATAGAAGAGTACCCGCTGGCCGCCCAGGGCTTTGACTGGGAGCTGTGGTGCCGCTACCTAAACCCCCCCAAGGCATGGTGGAAGCTGGAGAACTCCACGGCCCCCATCAGGTACCGCACCCTTACCTGTGATCTCTCTGCCTCGTCCTCCAGGGCGAGAGCTCCCCTCCCAGCACAACCCTTATTTCCCAAACGTTGGTTCCATTATGGGATTGGGAGGGCGGGGAGGAGGTAGAGTGAGATGAGCGGTGGTGGAAAGGAATATACAAGTGACCTCCAGTCACTGCTCAGCGGCTCTGTGGTCTCTTTTCAAAGAGCCATGGCCCCCAGATTCATTCAGAGGCTCACGGTTACTCATTCCAACACATCGCTGTGGGGCACCTGCTGGGAGCTTGGGATCCAGAGTGATTAGGATTCAATCCCTGCCAGCAAAATCCTGAAGTCGAGTAAAGACAGACACAATAATTGGAATAACAAATTATTCCACCACGCTGGTGGAAACCGCAAGGAAAGTAGGGGGAGAATCCTTCGCCGAGAGTATAGCATCTGCCCTTGTTTCTAAGGGCAAGTAGGAGATGGCAGGCTCAGGCCGGAGGCATCCGTATGTGAAGGGGCGGAGCGAGTTCCTGGGCACAGGGCAGGTTCAAAAGGAGCAGCCTGAGGCCTCGAGGCTGGAGGGAAGGAGAGGCAGGAGCAGACCTCAGGGCACCCCACACGCCTTGCCGATGTTTGTTTGAGCTTATCCTTTAGGACTCCGACGAAAGGAGCTTCAAACTGCATTTCAAAGGTCCCGAACCCTTTCAGCCTTTGCTGCTACCTTCACAGACCCCCGAATGACTCCCCTGTGCAGCCTGCTGGATGGATCAGGACTCCTGAAACAGCCGTGCCCACGAGCCCTTGTTTCCATCTGCTTAATCATGGATCAGGCGCCTTTGTGCTCCCCGCAAAGCGGCTCCCTGTTAAATGCGCAGACACACCAGAAGGTGGCCTAGGGGACAGTCCCTGGGATGAGAGAGATTTAGACACTTGATGTCACTTTGTATTACATGAGGAAGAAAGATTACGAGAAATGTAATTGAGAGTGGGTGATTGTTAGCTAAGATCACATTTTCCTTGCCAGAAGAAAAACACACGTTATATTCATATTTAAAACAGGATGGAAGAGAACTCCACCTGACTCTCCTGTGCTTATCTGTTCGGCCTCTGCCACAATTTTGGCTTGTGAAATATTTGTTTTGAGGCCCCTGTGTGCAAGGACCTTTTACCCACATGGTCTTATTTGCTCCTCATCATAACCTGGTGAGGTTGTGTCATCCCTGGTTCACAAGACGAGGAGAGGAAGGCTGACCAAGGAGAATGGCCCTGCCAGAGCCTCTGGCCGGCGGAGCCAGGATCCAAACCCAAGTCAATTCAATCCCGTGCCTACCCTGTTTCCCCGAAAATAAGACAGTGTCCTATATTAATTTTTGCTCCCAAAGATGTGCTAGGTCTTATTTTCAGGGGATGTCTTATTTTTCCATGAAGAAGAATACGATACACATTTATTGTTAAATGAAAATAAAGGAAATGTATTACCTGTACATGGTATGGTAGTACAGTAGTTGTCAACACAAACCAGACAAACTGTGAACCCTACCGTATCAAGAATTTATTCAATGACAATCATGTCATCATCTTCTGGAACATCATCATAACAATCCAATTCCTGAATTTCCTGGTGGATTTCTTGTGACTCCATTTCTTTCAGAATCAGTGGACCAAATCTCTCCTGTTTAGCAATAGCACTGTCTTTAAATGAGTACTTCTTGTCAAGGTAGCGTGCTCACAGTGCATTTGCAATGCAACTGTCAGTGATTTTTTTCTCCCATGAATTCTTCACCCAAGTCACAACTTTTTGCAGTTTAGGTTTCACAAAGTTTCCACGCTGATTTCTTTCCATTCACACAGCAGTGATGTCAGGACTCCGCGTAACGTCACTGGTTGCTAGACGCCAGTCGGGGCGGCCCTAGCGACCAGTTTACGGTAAATTAATTTTCATTCTGAGACAGAGCCTGGGGTCTTATTTCCGGGGGAATGCCTTATATTTCACTCAGAAGGAATCCTATAAGTAGGTCTTATTTTTTGGAGGATGTCTTATTTTGGGGGAAACACGGTAGTTGTCATCCCCCTAGTCACCCCGCCTTGAGCTCTGGCCTGAATTCTGCCCCAGGTCTGTTGACTGTCAGAGGAAAATACGCCACCATGTAACAAGCATTCTTACAGAAGCCCACACCGGTGTTAGCTGCTTCAGCGTGGTCTTCAGAAACCCACAGTCTAGGTCCTTCACAAAGAATAGTGTCTCCCTCTTCAATCTTCCTTTCCCTCCTTCTTAGCAAGACCTTGGCTGAGAAAAAGTATATGAATGGAGAAAACATTCCTGGTTTTATCCCCAGATAAAGACAGTACCACAGAAGGTTGTGGGTTACATGAGTTTATTACGCCCACCTGGGCCCCTGTTTCCTTGGGCTGTCCTTTGGTGCTTTGTCCACGCACGGCATAAGCTGCAGGAAGAGCCCAGAGGTGCCGTCTGCTGCGTTCTGCGGGTGTGTCTCTGAAATGGCTTTTCACTGCGTCCTGAAGTGACTGACCTCTTAAAAGAAGACTGACAGAAGAGATTTCTTTCAAATTCACTGCCAGTCAAAAGAAAGCCTTGCTATCCCTGAGGAATTAGTATGATATTTCCACATGGGGCATGAAGATATTATTTCTAAGACCGGGTATGTTCACGTTCAGCTCAGCCACCAGGAAGGAAGCTCAGAGTCTACTTTGTGGATCCACTTTACAAACCATGGAGAAGGACCTAGTGCTGCACATGCATTCTAACTAGCCCCCAACTTCATGGTGAATTTTTTGTCTTTTCAGACACTTAACAATTTTATTTTCTATTGTATTTTACTTTTTTCTTGTAAGATATTTGGGGGGAATGAGACAAGGTATAAATCAATACAAGCTCCAGACTGACTGAGCCCACTTAATACCCTCGCTGGTTAACGAGTAACGGGCTGCCCGAGGTGGCCTGTGCTCTTTCCCTGACTGGGTCTGGCCAGATGGGGAAGGCTCCGTCCTGAGTGTCCAGCTGTGCCAGCCCAGTTCATCCCTGCAGGAATGCTCAGGGAAAGGCTGAGTACCCATTCTGCCCACCTGCTGAGCTGGTGTCTTATGTCACCATGATTTAGAGGGGATTCTCTGGGCCTTTGTAACGGGCAAGTGCATCTTTTAAAATGATCTTTGGAGTACCAGTTATGTCCCAGAGGATTTCAATTCTTAATTTCATCCTGTTAGGGTATATAGTTCATTCTGTTTCATAGATATGGAATCAGAGACTCAAAGAGGCTAGGGAACTTCTCTCAGAGAAATAGCCATAACGAGGATTTTTTCCAAGGCACTCACTTCCAAGGCCAGGGCCAAGCGTCTCCCACCAGAGCAGGAACTCAATCTGCTTTGGGAGAGGTGGACTGACCACCCTAGCCACCTGCAATCCAGGGAAGGTGAAGCCAGTCAGAATAAAATGCTGTGATTGAAAGGAGGAGGGACAGGGACCCCCAAGTGCCCGTCTCCATCAGAGCAGCTTCTGGCATCAGTCTTCTCCCAAGACATAGCCCGCCGAATAGCTGTTTCCCCACAGCTATTTGGATGAGTTTCCAGTTTCAAAAATGGGTCTATTTGCATGTGACTACCAGTTTTCTCATCACCGAAGAGTCTTCATTTCTCCTTTTTTTTCCTCTTTCCCTCCAAATCCTTCAGCCACCAGCTGGTAGGTTGCTACCCAAGGACTAGAAATGGTAGCTGGGTGCAGTGGAGCAATGCAGAGTCATTGCTCCCAGCAGAGAAGCAGCCCACACACCCTTATGCTGATTCACCTGACGTGGGTCACTCCTGGTAAAGTCCCGTGCTGGGTGTCCACACACAGCCGGTGAGCCCCACGCTCATGCTCGCCAAGGGAAGGCCTTCCAGCTGCTGGGCCTACTAACGGTGGGTGTGTAGCTCCAGCCTAAGACCCATGCTGAATTCTGACAGACAGGTGTTCTATCTCAGGCCTACCTGTTGGATGTCTCCCTGCATGGCCCCACAGGCACCTTATATCAGTGTGCCCAGAAAGGAATACTTGCTTCTGAAGCCAGCTTCTTTTCTGTACCCAATTTTTACATGTGGCTCCACCCCACCATCACCCAAGCCAGAAAGCCAGCTGCCATTCAGATTACTCCCTTGCTTTTACCTTCATAGTTTATCTATTTCGAAGTTCTGCTGATTTTATAGTTAAAATATGTCTTTAGGCAATCCCTATCTCTACTCTTAGCCCAGGACCTCATCATTTCCTGGGCTACCTGGATATAGCAACAGGCTTCCTAACTGGATTCCTAATTTCCATCCAGTCTCTTACAGTCTGACTTCCCTCAGCTGCCTGAGGACTAAAACACAGATTTTTATAAACACGGTACTGCTCATACCACTGTCTGCTTAACATTTCTTATGGACACTCCTTTATTATTTAGATAAAATCCAAATTATTTACCATGCTAGCCAAAGCCCCAGCTAACTTTTCTAAGTGAACCAAGGCTGGCATGTAGAACCCAAGTTGGGGGGAGGATGGGAAAGCTGGCAGCGTACCCAGGTAGAAACAGAGACTGGCTGTGCGGTTCACAGTTAAGGGACCAGGGCAGCTATAGATACAGATGTGCAACTCAGACTGGCAGGCTGAGCACCACTCCTGTGGGCTAACACAAACGCAAGCACCAGGGTGCCTGATGGCTGGTCCCGGGACAGGAGTTGGCTGCTGCAGCCCTGCTGAAATAACCTCCCTGGGACAGCTTGTAAGGGTAGACCTGGGAGGGCCACTCAGAGAACGAGCTCTGCGCCAGCTTTGGCAGCAAAGGAAGGAAAAGGACCAGTTCCTCTTGGTGGGAAGGCACCGCTGCTCTCATTCCCCTGGCAGAACCATGAAACAGCCCCTTTGCTAACCTGGCCCATCTCCTTTCACCCCTGCAGGAGCCCAGCCCTCATTGGCTGCTTCATTGTGGACCGCCAGTACTTCCAGGAGATTGGCTTACTGGACGAAGGCATGGAGGTCTATGGAGGCGAGAACGTCGAGCTCGGGATCAGGGTGAGCTAGCCAAAGATTTTCACCCATAGGGCTTGGCTCAGCTTCCCAAAGGGTGAATGAATCTAAGGGCTGGAGAAATGGGGCTCAAGGTTGAGGGTCACGTAGTGATTCCGAATGTCCATTCACTATGCTTGGTCCATCTGTGTGCAGTCAGCGCTGATTGGGATGAGACAGAGACACAGGATGGGATCTACAGAATTTTCGAGAAGAAAATGACTTTAGAAACTGCATGGTTGAGGGTGTGGACATGGAAAAGTTGAGCTCCCAACTCAAAGGAACAACCTCTTTGTTAAAATCAAACATATGCCAAAACCGGTTTGGCTCAGTGGATAGAGCGTCGGTCTGCGGGCTGAAAGGTCCCGGGTTCGATTCCGGTCAAAGGCATGTACATTGGTTGCAGGCACATCCCCAGTAGGGGGTGTGCAAGAGGCAGCTGGTAGATGTTTCTCTCTCATCGATGTTTCTAACTCTCTGTCCCTCTACCTTTCTCTCTGTGAAAAATCAATAAAAATATATTTAAAAAACAAACAAACATATGCTCCTCCGGGTGAGCAAAGTTGTGCTCAAGTGCAGGCATCAAAGGTTGGATGAACAAGATTAACCCTCAGAGTCAACTCTCGTTGGGATCTCTCACTCTGATAGTCTCTGTCTCCTCCACAGTGGCCCACAGACCTTTCCTAAAGACTTTGTCAAAAGAGAGCTACAGGGAAATAAACTCATGGAGTATAAACAGCAAAACATTCCATGCTGGTCAGACCCTCAGGTCAGTTCATGCCTCATACCATTCTCTGGAGGTGACCCTAATCCCACCTCAAAGCATAGGGCCTTCCCAGCTATCACTGCAAGGTGTGAACCCTCAATACACACCACTTAGTTTCTCATCCTCAAGAAACATTTCCCAGGCTCTGCCCCTTTCCCTGGGCCGATGAAAATTTAATTCCAAAATGAACCCCTCCCCATGCCTGATGGGATGCACAGGTCCCCTGGTGGTTGACAAGAATGGGGTGATGGATACAACAAAGGACCTGGTCCTACAGGGAAGTCCATGCCTCTATCTAGGTTATGGTCCTATGAAAAACCCAACTTTCAAGCTGTGGTTGGTCCCTTCAATGGTCCCCACTGTCCTCTCCATGGGGATCTTTAGGCAGCCTGACTCATCCATGCACTGCAGGCTTGCCAGCCTTTAGAGAAGACCTACTAGTGTTCATGGCGATCAAAATGTAGCTCCTTACTGTCAGCCCCCCATGCACGCTGCACCGATGCCTGGCTGGCTCCTACTGGTGATCCACTCTGACACCTTTGGCCCAAGTGTCTTTCTGTACCTGATATCTCCAGTTTCTAATATTCGGTTCCCACTCAAGGACTCCAGCTGTGACATACCTTCCGGTCAACTCTGACCCCCTTAGCCCTCCCACCCACTGGACAGTCTCCTGGTCCTGCACATTCTCCAGTGTGCCCTGGGGGGAGACTGGGCACCTCCGATGAGCATCTCACATCACCTGCAGTGGCCTGACAGGCACTGTGTGGGCTGAGCTTGTTGCTCAGACTGAACACTAGGGCTTTGAGGCCTGGCAGCAGGAGCAGCTTCTCTGAAGAAGAGCTTAGAAAACACTTCCTGACAACTGTATTCCCTGAACCTGAGACAGTGCTTTGGAGGCAGTCAAATGCATGGGCTTATTGGGGAGCTAATATATTCATAGAGGGGACAGTGCCTGCATAATCACCTCATTTTTAAAGCTCTCCCTACACTGGTCATTTATCCGCCACTTGCATCCTCACCATCTCATTTCAGCACCGCTCCTGGATAAGTGCTTGCCCCCAAACATTATATTTTTCACTAAGAGTTGCTGCCAGGAATTGGCTGAGCGAGCAGGTTAGCCTCTCGTCACTTATGCTCTCTGGGTAAAACTATCTGGAACGGAAAAAAGGAATTAGATTTGTGAACTCTGCTTCCAACACATCTGTGAGTCAATCATGGAGTGATGGGAGATTTCTGGCTTCCCCTTGCCTGGGTTATAAAGCTGTTTTGAGCATGGGCCTAGGTAAGCCTTTCAAATACCTGTTAAAAATGTTTGAGTGGTTTCGTGTTCAGGGTGTAAAATTCAGTGCAAAATGTTGCCTGGCTGGCTTTTCCTTCATCTCTTCCCTCCTACTTTAAGGAGATGAAGTGCCATCGGAGTTGAAGGAGAGGTGGCTTTTGAAGCGGGCACCCAGCAACTTGTTGGTTGGCAGAGCTAAGGACAGGGGTGGGGCTAGTTCATTTGAATTCTAGTTCCCTTTGCAAAGAATCCAGGACTGCTGAGCATCTCTACAATGGAGTCCCACATTTTGTGTGGTCGCCAGTGTTTTGTTTTTTTTTTAAAAATATATATTTTATTGATATTTCACAGAGAGGAAGGGAGAGAGACAGAGAGCTAGAAACGTCGATGAGAGAGAAACATGGACCATCTGTGTCCTGCACACCCCCTACTGGGGATGTGCTGCAACCAATGTACATGCCCTTGACCAGAATCGAACCCAGGACCTTTCAGTCTGCAGACCAACGCTCTACCACTGAGCCAAACCGGTTTCGGCCGTCAGTGTTTTTCTTTCATATTTTATGAGTTAACATGTCTGAACCTCACTTTCCTCTTCTAGGATTTCCCATCAGTTACCCCAGGACTGTGTGTGAAAATGAGAGACATTGCTTCTCTCACTTCATTTAGTCAGAGATCAGTATTCAAGGTCCTTACCCATCTGGAACACAGAAGTAGTGTCATTTGCACAGTTATTCAGTACCTGCTCTGTGCCAGGGACTGTGCTAGGCACTTTGTTTATGCCATCCGTCTATAAAACACTCTCAGAAGTAGCTGCTATTCTAATATCTCTTTTTTTCAGATGAGGAAATTGTGAAATTAAGAGCTTACATATCATCTCAAGGTCATACAATTTAGAAGATGTAGAGAAAGGGTTCAACCCCAGGTCTTTATGATTTGAAAGACTAGATAGATATACCACAGAGATCTAGAGATAAAAGCCCTTATAATATCCAAAAAGAAGGGCATTACAATGTCCTTGCAGCAATTATCTTCTACTTTATTCGTTATCCTGTCCACTGAGTTCCCATTTAAAGTCTTATTCTTACCTTGCAATCATTTCTGATAAGTAAGTCCACAACTCAGTGGGAGAAGGAAAAGAGCTGCTATGGCCAAGCAGAATGAAAAGAGTGGGACATAAGAGCTGATGTTGTGTAGAATTCATAATGATTATGTAATTGATGGCTATTAAAGTGCTAGGATATATAAGAAAGCATTTGAGAACCGGCAAGGAATTAAGAAATTGTTAGACAATGTTATGGATGGAATTGCATCCCCTCAAAAATATGCTGAAGTTCTAACCCAGGGGTGAGCAAACTTTTTGACTCGAGGGCCACAATGGGTTCTTAAACTGGACCGGAGGGCCTGAACAAAAGCAACCTGACCATGCTGGCACTCTCATCTTGGGCTGCTGGTGAAGGAGCGGCGGGGAGAGCAAGAGAACCCTCTGCTCTTTCGGCTCCGCAGGCCTGATAGAACAGCCGAATGGGCCAGATCCGGCCCACAGGCCCGTAGTTTGCCCATGGCTGTTCTAACCCCTTGTACCTGCGAATATGATCTTATTTAGAAACAGAGTCTTTGCAGATGTAATTAGCTTAAGGTGAAGTGATTTAGGATGGACCCTAACCAACATTACAGGTCCTTTATGAGAGACACACAGGGAAGGTAACCATGAGAAGATGGAGGCACAAGCCAAGGAATGCCTAAGACCACCAGAAGCTGAAAGAAGGATTCTTCATTCAAGGAAGGTTTCTTCTCTCGAGTTTTGGAGGGAGCATGGCCAATACCTGATTTTAGACTTCTAGCCTCTAGAACTGTGAGAGAATACATTTCTGGGATTTTAGGTGATCCAGCTTATGGTACTTTGTTATCAGAGCCCAAGGAAACTAATACAGAGACCAATAATTAAGGGAAAGTAGGAACTGAGAGAAAGCCTGAGTTTGTTCTATTTGAAGAATCTGGTGACTTCAGGATTGTTTTCTCAATTTCATAAAGTACAGAAACAGAATACAAAACCTAAGGCTCGCCTAAAATAGAGTGTAACAACATATCCTCCCTCTTTACACACACACACACATACACACACACACGCACACACACACACACACACACACACACATACACACACACACACACACACCCCTCCCATGAAGGCCAATGATCTCAGTATAAAGAGGAATTAGAGATACTCCCAGCCTCACCATCTCAGTCTTCCTGCTGGGAAGACAGGAAAAAATTGTTCTCTATGAATCCCTTGGATTTATAACTTAAAATCAAAATACTTCCTGGTCCAGAAAACCTCAAGAATAGTATTTAGCTTAAAGTTGTTGGAAGTTCTTAGCCATCTGCAAAAGTGTATGCAAGTCCTCTCTGGGGAAAGACCCCTTTAACTCAGGCCGCAGACTTCCCACAGCTAAAATTCCAAGGGATATGCAGTCAGTTAAAACCACACACACACACACACACAAAGATAAGGATAAAAGAAAGCACCCAGCCGAAACCCATTTGGCTCAGTGGATAGAGCGTCGGTCTGCAGACTGAAAGGTCCCAGGTTCGATTCTGGTTAAGGGCATGTACCTTGGTTGCGGATGCATCCCTGGTGGGGGGTGTGCAAGAGGCAGCTGATCAATGATTCTCTCTCATCGATGTTTCTAATTCTCTATCCCTCTCTCTTCCTCTCTGTAAAAAAAAAAATCAATAAAATATATTTTTTTTAAAAGAAGAAGAAAGCACCCAGAGCAAACACCAACAAAAGCATTGGACAGCCAAATTTGATCCACAAAGTCTTCAGATATTGAATCTATCAGGCACATTATATAAAATAAGTTGTGTAATATATTTAAATAAAAATTTTAACACCTTTAAAATATGAATAAGAAGCAAGAGACTATAAAAAGATGAGTCATATTAGGATAAAATAGAATTTCAAGCATGAAAAATATTAAAAATAAAATTAAAAGCTTAATGGATGTATTAAACAGTTAGACAGACATTGTTAAAGGAAAGAAATTAGTAAACTGGAAAATAGACCTGATTATTTAAAATCAGCCTAGGACAGTGGTCGGCAAGCTCATTCGTCAACAGAGTCAAATATCAATAGTACAATGATTGAAATTTCTTTTGAAAACCAAATGTTTTAAACTTAAACTTCTTCTAATGCCACTTCTTCAAAATAGATTCACCCAGACCGTGGTATTTTGTGGAAGAGCCACACTCGAGGGGCCAAAAAGCCAACATGTGGCTCAAGAGCCACAGTTTGCTCACCACTGGCCTAGGATGATAAAGAAAAAGAAAGGTTGAGAGACATTTAAAATTGAGGGAGAGGGTCTAGTATTTTAGAATTCCAAATGGAGATGATAAAATGAGAGGACGAGAGGATGTTTGGTCCCGGAAGAAAGAATACCTTTATTACATTCATCCCTCACAATTTATTTGCAATTATTTTGCTTGCAATTTTAAATTTTAATTTTTTTTTTTAGTTTTACTCATTGTTGACAGTATTATAGATGCCCTCCATTCCTTTCCCTTCCCCCCTCTCCACTCAGCCATGGCTCTAACCCCAGCCTTCTCCACACTGTTATTTGTGCCCATGGGTTATGCATATATGCACATATCTTTCTTCCAGGACCAAACATCTAGGCAGATTCCCAGGTTTACAGTGCAATGTTGATCTTAATAACAGTCCCAAGTCATAAAGAAAAGTCTAAATTGTATTCTGTGTAATCTGTTCAATAAGACAAAAGACCCGCATATATATCTAAAGATTTCTTTGGGAAATGTAAAACTTGTTAAACTTCAGATATTGAAAGAGACAACTCCTTAGTTATGTGGAATTGACAAAGGAAGACTGATCTGGCCTAGTTTATTTATAATTCCTTGAAATTAAATTATTTAATATAAACAACAGCTATTGCCCTAACCAGTTTGGTTCAGTGGATAGAGTGTTGGCCTGTGGACTCAAGGGTCCCAAGTTCGGTTTTGGTCAAGGACATGTACTTTGGTTGCGGGCACATACCTAGTAGTAGGCAGCTGATCGATGTTTCTCTCTCATCAATGTTTCTAATTCTCTAGCCCTCTCCCTTTCTCTCTGTAAAAAAATCAATAAAAATATATATTTTTAAAAATAAACAACAGCTCTCTCCAGTTTTCTGGAATAGAAACCATAGAGGTAGGAGGGGGAGGGAAAGCCTGGCATCACGACTGGGCCAGTGGCCTGCCATGGTGTCCAGAGCAGGCATTCAGACGAAAGAGCCCCTCCTCCCCATCTTGCCCAAGATGTAGATGGATCTTGACTGGATTGGGCTCTTTGGTCTGCATCACAGAGAAGAGAGTGACCAGATGGGATTCTCTGTTGGACACCCACTGGGTCATATCTGCAAGTCACTGACTCTTTGGATATCTGTGCTTCGCTTACTTGTGGGTTCTTGGCATTTTTAGTCTCTTTCTTCAAACATTTATTGTCATCTGTCTCTTTAGAATGTGGTCTGTTATTATAATGCTTTTTAAATAGCTTTTCCCCCTCCAGGCTGAATGACCTTTTACCATCTGCTGGCTAATTCTCTTTATTTTGGCTCACCCATGTTATCCAAGCCCTACTGCCAGCATTGCCGCTCTTGCCTAGCCTCACCATAAGTCTGACTGGGTGGAGGACAGCTCCCTGTGAATGATTCTGCCCCGACACCCTATGAAGCTGAGCAATGTCCAGGAGAGGGGAAAGTCCAGCCAACTTGCTCCACGCTTGACCTTGTGGTCACCAAGGAATTGTTAAAGGTTCTCTCCGTTCGGATATCCTTATCTAATAGCTCAATGAAGCAAAGATTTGCAGTTGAGATTTCTCAATACCTCAGAGAGTGATTTTATTTTAAATCTGTGACATCTTTCTATTGTCCCAGTCTGCCGGTTTTCATCCCCTCTCTAAAGTCTTCATCACAGCCATGGAGTACCTAGGATCTCTGCATGGCATGCCCTGGGAAAATGCCAGAGGCCATTGCATAGGGCCTGAGGGATGAAGGAAGCAAGAAGGTATGGACACAGTGGGGGGAGTAGATGATACAAACTTCGTAGTCACCGGGATCAGAGATGTCTTAGTCCCTGGACTTGGTTCATCTGTAGCTCTCTCTCCACTAAGAAATAATGGCAATGCCTTTCATATATATTTTCAAAAATCTTTTTCTACAATTTCCCTGTTAAATGCACACAGCAATCAAGTGCTATAGGCAAGCCAGATATCATTGCCCTATAATGTTTTAAGATTAAAAAATGTTTATGTAGACCAAAAAAGTTAATTCATTCTCATACCTTGTTATCTCAATATTATAGTCATTATTTTAACAATAAAGATAACAAGACATCAATTTAAGTGCTTTGCACACTATGAAGTGTTCTATCTATACTATACAAAACATGATCATATCTATTATATGTGTAGATATATGTTATATAAGTACACTATCATACAGTTTACATAGTGATTTATTTTTTAAAACATTTTTAATTCATATTATTATGGTCCTACTGAACTTTTTATTCAGATAACACTCAGGAATCTATATTGTAAGCAAAGAAATCTGACTCAGGCTAACTGAAAGAGAAAAGGGATTTATCGCAGTCTCTTGTCTATCTCAAATAATTAATGAGGAGTCTGGAGAAGCTGATGCTGAAATTGAGACTAGATAGCAGGAACCATAGCCAAAGCCAAGTGGTAATCATTATCTATTTAGGATAAACAGACCATTGCCATGATGAGATGTCCCACCACTGGATACCGAGTACCATTCCTCAGGTATTGGTGATATTCTGAGTCCCGTGTGAGAGCCCAGTGTTGGCTAAACCTCAGTTATACATCCATGCCTTAGCTTCCAAGAGACAGGGACCAGTCATACATGCCTTCTTGCAGCTTCCAGAGGCCCAAGAATTACACACTACATGGTCCCTAATTTAGGAAGGGGATTTAAACTTGGGCTTAAGTGTCCTCTACAACAAGTAATATAATATCTAGGGTAGTGCGCTCAATATTCTGGACATTTTATAATAAATGGGATTTTTAACAGCAACTTTATTATGGACAATTTCATATGTATGCAAAAATAGAAACCAATCCCTCTGTATCAATCACACAGTTTAAAACTCATAAGCTGTTGGATTTTAATCCCTACTCCAGTCCAACCCTTCCCCAACTCCAGTTATTTTGAAGCTATCCCCAAACATTATATCATGGAAAACTACTTCAATCTATATCCAAAATAGATGAAAACTTTTAAAAAACAAACAAACATGACCACAATACTATTTTCAGTTTTAAAAGTATTGAAAAGAATCCCCTAATACCATCAAATATTTAGTGTTCATTTCCTAATTCTCTCCTAAGTTTTTGTTTGGTTATACAATTAGTTTGCTTGAGTCAAGATCCAATTGTTAACATATCTTTTCAAGTGTTTATTACTTTATTTTATTTCTCCTCCATGTGTTTTGTTCCCCCTTGTAATTTATTTTTTAAAAGATCAGGCCATTTGTCCTATAGAGACTCCCACGGTCTAGATTTTCTGTATTGTGTTTCCCTAGCATCATTTAACATGTCCTTCCATCCCGTATATTTCTTCTAAATTGGTAGTTAGATCTAGAGATATAGGTTCAATTGTGCAGCAAGAATATTTTATAGGCAGTATTTATGTAATTCCATCACGTAGCACAGGATGCCTATCTGTCTACCCATTTGTGATGCTGACCGTCATTGCTGATTATTGCCCAGATCCAATAATTCATTAGAGATGGCAAAATGATGACATTTTCATTTTACTTCTTCCTCATTTATCAGCTGGAATAACTGTTGGGGCACAATCACCTATTCTTTGGTTGCTCGGAAGTATGACCAAGTTCATTTAAAAACATCAGAATAAATAATTCTGTAACAGCTTTCAAAGCATTGAATTGATTTTTCACCACCTTCCAAAGGGGAACATTTCATTTCTAGCATTTTTAGTGTCATTAGGAATTTTCATATATTTGATGTATCTCAGTTCATTACACTTAACATCCTTATTGTTTTGCAAATTTTCACCTTTGGCCATTGAGAATATTGACAGCCGTTCTGAGTCCTTTTGCTTCTCGATGGGCTTCCCTGCCAGCAGAGGGGTTCCACGCTCACCTGTGCAGTTCCTGCTCCTGACCAGTGGTCAGCCAGGTCCCTAAGGAGCCCAGCCTTCTTGGAGTGAGCAGTACTATTTACCACTTCCATCCACGGCTGCATATTGCTACTGGCATGGTCCATGTTTCTGGATCTTTTTAGTAGTTAGAGCTAGAAATTATTTTCGTAGAAATAAAATACTCCAGGCGTTCGTGGTGATCTCTCTGGTGCAAATTCAGAACTACTGGGTTGTTTCTTAACCTTATCCATCTTATAGCTACATTTCCTTTCTCCCATGCCAACACTTCTGCATTCTAATGATACCGATATATTTACTTGTTTGTTTTATTCCTCAGTATGCACACAACTGTCTCAGAAGAATTTAATATTTTTTTTTGCATTTCTTTTTGTCTAGTTTGTATTCCACTAGAGATAAACTGTCAAGTGACAGTTTAAAGTCACCTGGAATAGTTCCTCACTGTATGGTTATCTTACCGACCTAATACAAAGCTCCATTTGTCTCATTTTGCTTTTGATTTTTAGGAATAGATTTTTTTCTTATTTAACTTTTTGTCACTATTAAATACTTAAATAATTCGAAAGTGAAATCTATAAAAGACAGTGTCTTCAGAAAAACATACCTTTTATCTCTGTCCTCATCATCCTGTTTCTTTATTACCTGTAAAAAAATATTTTTTTCTGTTCTACTTTGTACTTTAAAAACTATAGTCGTATATGACACACTGACTTTTCTGTTAAGGATGGACCACATAAATGATGTTGATCACATAAGATTATGATGGAGCTGAAAAATTCCTATTGCCTAGTGGCATAGCAGCCATGATGTCATAGCACAACCCATCACTCACGTGTTTGTGGTGATGCTGGTGTGAACACACCTACAACATGGCCAGTCACACGAAAGTATTGCACATACAGTGACGTACAGTACATAATACTTGATAATGATAAACAAATTTGTTCCTGCTTTGTGTATTTGCTAGTCTATTCTTTTTATTTTTATCTTAGAATATACTCTTTCTACTTATAAAAAAATGTTTCTGTTTACTCTGTCAGCAGCCTCATATCATATGTCTTGGGTGGCATAGGATCACATCAATTTCTCTTGTACTTGATTTAATCTTGTGTTTTGTTCAGTAAAGTGCTGGTCAGGCTTGTAGCCTAGGAGCAATAGCTGGCACCATGCAGCCTAGGTGTGTAGAAGGCTGTACCATGCAGGTTTGTGTAAGTGCACTCTATGACGTGCACACAATGATGAAATCGCCTAATGACACATTTCTCAGGAGTACCCATTGTTAAGTGGCGCATGACTGTATAAGAAAAAATGTGTAAGTCATCACCTATCTCTTTCTTAGATAAATGGTAGTATACTATGCACACTTTTCACTACCTTGTTGTTTTTTTCATGATGTATATTTTTTCTGAAGATCACTTTATAGTAGTATGAAGATATCTTTCTCAATGCTTTCCTGTGGCTGCATATTACTCCAGTGTGTGACCATTTCAGAGCCTATGCTACCAGTTTCCTTTTGAGGACAAATGCTATGATTAATAGTATTGTGAACATATTTTTTACATTTTACTAGGTTATCATTTTAATAGATTCCTACAAATGGAATCGTGAGGTCAAATGGCAAGGTCATGTGTAATTTTGCTAGCCCTCATCAGATATCTCTTCAGACGGGCAATACTTTTTTTTTCCTAGCAGGAGTGATGACAGGGCCTGCTTCCTCACAGCCAACCAACCTATGTTATTGAATATTTGGGGTCTCGCCAATCTGACAGATGAAAAAATGGCTTTCAGAGTAGTTTTCATTTGCATTTCTCTTATTAAGAGCTAGGTTGAGCAGCTTTTCATATGATTAAGGCCATTTGCATTTCTTTTTCTATGAACTTTTCATATCTTTGGCCTATTTTCCTATAGAATTGTTCATCTTTTCTCTATTTTTAGAATCTCTTTAACATTAGGGGTGGTAATTTTTTGCATGTCATATACATTGCAAATATTTTCTCCCAGTGTGTGACTTATCTTTTCATTTGCTTCTGGTGTTTTTGTCATGCAAAGGCTTTTTCTTTTTAATGTAAGCAAATGTACCAGTCTTTTTCCTTTGGCTTCCAGAATTCACTCATAGAAAAACTTACTATCAGGTTACTGAGGCATTCACCTTTGTTTTCTTCTAATACTTGTATGATAGATAATTTTTACATTGTAATCTGTTTTATTCAGAATTTATCCTGATGCATGGTATAAGGCAGTGTTTCCCAAACTTTTGACATATGTGTACCCCTTCTATAATTTTCATACCCCTCATCAAAAAAAAAAGGATGTATTTTAATAACAATCAAAATATATTTATTTTTTTCTTTTTTGGTACATACACAAAATAATAATAAATGAAAAATAAAATTATTCATAATAAAATATAAATAAAAGTTATATTATAATTAACATTTATTTGCAAACCGGACCATCTCATGCCTCACAAGACTGTCTTGACTCATGTGAACATAGAATTAGGCGCAGCTAAGCACGGTGCAGTGAATATCCCCACCAAACTCTTCCCGTATCCCTGAGGGTACGCGTACCACACTTTGGGAAACACTGGTAAGGAATAAACCCACGGTCTTATTTTTCTGAATAGCCATCCAGTTATCCTAACACCTTTTATTTAAATAACATCTCTTCTTCACTGGTGTGTAATACTACCTTTATCATACACTAAATCACCATACATATTTGAATCTGTTTCTGGATTTTATATTCTGGTTCCATTGATATGTTCATGTATTCCTGTACTAATATCACACAATATCAATTATATGGGCTTTATGTTATATTTGTAAGTCCAAACTTACAAATGTTTGTATGTTATGTTTGCAAATTGGATTTTCCATGTTTGTATCGTGGAGGTCTTAAATTCAAAGGAAGAGAAGATGTTTGAGAGACACAAACATCATCTTTCCCTCTTGCTTCCTGACTAGACTTTACAAACTTGATGCCAACAATATGGGCACTTAGTTTTTTCATACTGATACTTGTAACATAGTATGTGCATAATGAACAGGGTTTGAATTGGAATGCCAGGCAAATAAATGGAAGAGAATATATTCTATATATCTTATAGGATCAGAGCTACGAACAGTGGAACAGAAGCTGTAATGGGTGTAGTTATCAATTCAATTCAAGAAACAGATATTAGAACCATTTTTTTAAAAAAGGAATGCCTAATGGGATAGTGAACTTTCTATAATTGGACCTGTTTAAGGCATGGCCACCTCTCTGTGTTACTGGAAAGACAGATGAGATTTATGCTCATAATGCTAAGTTCATAGTAATATAGCAGTAATTATATGTGAGATACTGTCCTAAGTGCTTTATGTGTATTAACTTACTCCTTGCAACAACCTTGTGATTCAGGTACTTTACCCTCACTAGCAGGTGGATGCACTGAAGCACAGAGAGGCGATATAACTTGCCCTATGTTCAATGACTGGTAAATGGTAAAGCTGAGATTTGAAGACATTGTGCCTTACATAGGTAGGCATAGTGTAGTGGCCTTCAGTGGCAATCAAAATTTCTCATGATCTCCTGTGGGTTCATTCACATATTGACTCATTCATTTATTCTTTAAATGCCCACTTGCTGGTGCTGGGAAACTAGAGGTGAACGACACAAACCCTGCCTTTCAGTGGCTGTCTGTCTAACTGGAAAGACAACTATCTTTCCATTTTCTAAGTACCAGTCAAATAGAAGATTATAGAAATATCATGAGCTTAATTAAACAGGATGTTTCCACCCCTCCCTCCATGTTGACTACTGATCCACCAATGGCAACTGTAGTGAATACACAACCCAGAAAATATGTTCACACTTTTTCTTGCAATATTCCTAAAAATATATTTAAATCAAGCAGTTATCCTTTTTCCAAACTATGAGTAATAATAGTCAACACAAATTAAAGTGACAAGTAAAAATGAACACAGTAAACATTTTTAAAATTGAAAGATTGATTGAAGAAATTAATAGTAGCATCATTTTCATCTGCAAAATTTGATTCAGGAAAACTAAACTTGGTTGAAATCATAACCATAAAAGAAAATTCTGTGATGGGGACCATAAATGTAAAATGTGATGTGGATTTAAAAATACTGATGGATGAATCATACCTTAATTGTTAAATCAATGCAAAAAAAATCCAGTAAAATAAAATTGGAAATTACTATAAAAAAGAAATGTATTTTTATTACATTTTATAGAAAGTTGACCAAGAATATTAAATTGCCTTAGTGACATTTACTCCAGAAAATACTTTCTGGATGGAAATTTATCACTGTAAATATAGTTTTTTTGTTATCTTAAAAATGCTTTTTATTGATTTTAGAGATGAAGGGAGAGAGAGAAAAAAACATCAATGATGAGAGAGAATCTCTGATCTGCTGTCTCCTGTACAGCCCACACTGTGGATGGAGCCCACAACCCACATATGTGACCTGACTGGGAATCAAACCATGACTTCCTGGTTCATAGGTCAACGCTCAACCACTGAACCACACTGGCTGGGCTGTGAATATAGTTTTGATTAAAGCATTAATATGGCATAACCTACTCAGGGTCAAAATGGTAAGGATGAAAGCACCTGTATGTATTGAAATAGCCCCTGGGACAGAGTGACCACTGGACACATGGAAGTTGTCTCAGGTGTCACAGCTGAGGTGGCAGTTAGGCTAGGTGCCAAGGAATAAGTGTGTGATCTTCAGGCAGGAAAAAGGGCAGGCACTCCGGAGAGTCAGGGTAATGTGCAGATTGACAGCATAGAAGGCACATGACTGGATAAACTGTATGGCTGGGAACTAGATTCTGTATCAGGACAGGGGCTAGGCAGAAGGGTAGAGACAGAAGACAGGAGAGGTAGAGCTTTAGAATGGGGGTCGGAGAGGGGAGAGGATTGGTCATTGGCAGCCAGAAGGCAGCCTTTGGTGGGCTCTTTGCTCATCCTGGCTTGTCCAACATTTTCATCAGTGACTTCAATAAAAGGAAAAATGTATACTTATGGTAGATGACCTGGGGCCAAGAGAGTTCAAACACTTCTTGGGCACCAATACTGGCATGCATTTCTAAGTCTGAAATATCTAAGATTTGGCATAGTGACATGACTCTTGGACAACAGAAAGAGGTTATTATTTCATAAGCAGATACATATTCACAGTTGTTAAAAGTATTGGGCCATAGTCTGGAAGATGATGATGAGGAGGAGGAGGATGACAGTGATGATGATGAACATAGTGATGAAGATGATGATTATGATGATAACAGGAACTTCTAGTTATTGTGTACTAGTGGCCCATAATCTTATTATATTATCTCAGTACTTTTTATAATAGCCCTGTGAACTCCATGTTCTTATCCGCATTTTGTAAATTAGGAACCTGGAGGTAACAGGATTAAACGCTTCCCAAGATCACTCAAGATTAGAACCAACCTGACTGGTTTCCAAGCTCATGCCTTCACACTGTTGCTTATCCACCTCTACTTTCAGGGTTTGAAATCATCCATGGCATACAGTTCGATTTCACAGGCTAACCTGGGCCAACATGGCTTCGGGAAATGGTCAGAGTTCTGTTTCAGTGCTCAATGAATCAGCTCAAATCCCTCATGGGGGCTGGGGCCAAGGTTCGCTAATACCACACAATGTCTTTCCCTGAGATCGCAGTAGACTTCAAAACTGGAGCCAGTGCCCTAGCCGGTTTGGCTCAGTGGATAGAGCATCAGCCTGTGGACTGAAGGGTCCCGGGTTTGATTCCAGTCAAGGACACATGTCTGGGTTGCAGGCTCCATTCCCAGTAGGGGGCCTGCAGGAGGCCATGTATCAATGGTTCTCTCTCATTATTGGTGTTTCTATATCTCTCTCATTCTCCATTCCTCTCTGAAATCAATACAAATATTAAAAGAGAAAAAAAAACAAAGTTTTAAAAAAACAACAACACTGGAGCTGGTGATAGAGATAAGAACTGAGCCAAAAGCCAGAGTCTGGGGTTAGAAAGGAGATAGACTGAGGAACTGGCAAAAGAGAGAAGCCAGAAACAGACAGAAAGTCAGAATCCTGGGTTCCCGGAGCCACAGACACAGAGGAGGAAAAGGTAGCAAATCAGGGTCTGTAGCAACTGCCTAGAACAGGCATCACCATTATTTGAGACTTTTTACAAAATATATCTAGGGCTAAAGGGCTAGATACCTCGCTAAAATTACCAGTAAAAAAAAAAAAAGGTTCTGGCGGGTTAACATGTGTGTATCCATCCTGCTATGATCTTGACCTTGGAGCTTTCAGTAATCCCAGCTCACTGCTAGCATCATGGCTGAGGAAGATGATTAAAAACACTGGCTGTCACTGTTTCAGGTAAATCAGCTGTTCTCTGCCAGCACAGTCAGAGAGACTTAAGGAGGAAGAGAAGAGGTGTGGGCACTGGCATCCCTGCTCAGCTGAGAGGGTCTCGAAACCATCAGATGCAACATCTCATAGAAAGGCCACAAGCGGGTTCTCTACCTCTCATCCCCGAGACAGAGAAAATTAAGCACCTTACGTTGGGTTTAGTCTTTGGTTGCTTCTAAATGTTAGGGTTAGTCTAAGTTAGCTGGAGCTAGAGTTCAGAATAACCTGAGAGCCTGGAATAACACCTTCGTGTGTGTGTGCGCGCGCGTGTGTGTGTATGTGTGTGTGTGTGTTCGTGTGTGTTGTGTGGGTGAAGACAGTGACCCCTGTCACTGTTCTGTATCATTTTATCATGAATTGGCATCTGCTCTGACATTGTCTTTCAGCTGCTATCATGGGGTGAACCCTTCAGAAGACTGACAACTGTACAATAGAATAAGTGTTCCTCTATGCGGTCTTCTGAGGCCAAGGATTTCAGCACAGTTTTCAAGTTTGTGGGCTTTTATGCTTTCTAAGGGACATTTCCCAGTGACTCAAAGCTTTAGCTGATGCATCGTCCACATGTTCCCTTAACACTGTGTTGCATATTAATTAATAATGGTTTCAGTTACCACTGAAGGTCAAGGCCTAGCCTTTCTTGGTCCTTATAAATGAGCTATTAAAGGCCTGACAAAGATGGCATTGAAATTTCAAGTCCAGATGATGGGAGATTTAGGGGTGCTATTGGCTAAGAAATGGGTATTTGGGATAGAGACTTGTTTAGGGAGCAGGGGGAAATGGAGAGTGAGTTTGATATTAAAAACTGCAATGGAAATAATGAAAAGCTTGCGTTATTCATCTATCTATTCACTCCTAAAGTGAACATTTATTATGCTGCTTGTGCTATGAAGTTGGCATTAGCATACAGAACAATGTAGTATCTGGATCATGACTTCAACAGGAAGTCAGAAATACATGCCTTAAGGTAAAGAGAAGACTCAGACGTGAGACAAGGGGAGCTAGTGCCCTCTCGGTGCCCAATGAAGGTAAAAGGATGGAGGAGCCTCGTGAAGATGAAAGTTTGAACTAAGAAGAGACTTTAGAATTGAGTGTGGGCATAGGACATGGAGAACAGGAGCAGATTGGTGCCCAGATTATGGGAAAGAATTGGCTAGGAAGATAAGAGCTAGATTGTTGGAAGATCACAGATATCAGGGAAGGCAGTACAATAACCATGCTAAGATGAATAGAAATGGTAAGAGCTACCGTGCAGCAAACATTTTTGCTCAGTGAATTTATTTATTTAATGCCGGTACAGTGCTGAACATGGTGCGCAGTGATGAACAGGAGAGTCTAGGGCCTAGACCAGCCGTGGGCAAACTATGGCCCGTTCGGCTGTTCTATCCGGCCCGCGGAGCAGAAAGAGCTGAGGGTTCTCTTGCTCTCCCCTCCGCTCCTTCACCAGCAGCCCAAGATGAGAGTGCCAGCATGGTCAGGTTGCTTTTGTTCTGGCCCTCCGGTCCAGTTTAAGAACCCATTGTGGCCCTCGAGTCAAAAAGTTTGCCCACCCCTGGCCTAGACTCTAGGCTGTGCCTTCAGAGAGCTTGCATTCTAATGAGTTTTATGCTGTATGTCATTTACTCCTCCAAAGGCTAGAATTATTATCCTCATTTTACAGATACAAACAACGAGGCTCAGAGAGATTGGGCCACTTGCCCAGGTTGCACGGGGAAAGAGTGGTGGAGCTTGGCTTTGAACACAGGTCTGTCTGGTGACAAAGCCTCTAAATCCCCAGTGAGTATGTGTGAGAAAGGGCATACCAATGCGGCTGGGAGAAGCCCTTTGAAGGCAGGGGTGGAGTCAACAGCTGGTGACATCAGACAGACTCACAGGGCCAGGCAGGGAGAGTTTAGAGAGTTTATCTGACCATGAATGGAGGGAGAGTCATTGAAAATGGTGACTCGGTACTTGCTTATAGGGCCATGGGAAAGTATGGACTTGACCTTGACAGAGTGGTTGAAATTTTCGTGTCCTAGGTGGTCAGCTGTAGATGGCCCTGCTCTCTTAGAATGTGTGCCCTTAGGCGTGGCCTCCTGGGATCATGGGCCTGAAATTCCCTAGTCTCTTAAGCCCTGAGCAACTTGGGGCCCATGAGGCCTCAACCTCTGGGATTTGGGGGACTTTCCTGCTTGTGATCTCCATGGATGAGGGAAGCTTGGTGCCCCAAGCAGCCAGGAACCAACCAGTCTGCCATGCCCGGCAGCAAAGGCGCCTGAGAGCGTGGGAGGAAGGCGTCTCTGCCATCGCACATTATCTCCTGCACACTCTCCACAATTACAAACCAGCCACCAAACAGACGCAGCTTAACACTACGTTATAAAAGTTTTATGGTGAGTAAAGATAAGTTCAAAATTAATCCCTGAAGAACAAAGCAATTAAAAAGTACAAAATGAAGCAACTCACCAGAGTGGCGGGGAGCAGAAGAGGGAGCACACCAATGGAGAAGTTTTCTCTGGAAGGGGCTTCACGATAGGTTTTTAAATTGTGTTCAGTGAGGGAGCCACAGGAGAAGGAACTTTAATAAACTGCCTGGGAGAGGTAATAATAAAGAGTTTTGCGATTCAAACTGAAGGAAATTTTTATTTCCTTAAAGAATTGGGACCAAGGGGGGGGAAATGGCAATGAAGCCATTATTGGGACAACTAATGAAATTTGACTGTAGACTGTAAAGTAGATAAAAGTAATGTGTCTATGTTTAATTTCCTTATTTGGGGGGGGGGGGAGACACGAAAATAAGCAAATAAATAAATAAATGAACATGGGAGTCAGCAATGTATGTTAAAGCTCTGACAGATCATTCTCTCTCCTTTCCTTTTCTTTTCCTTTTTTTGTGTTTGTTTTTCTTTAATTGAGCCTGCCTGCTGTTTTGTGTCATGTCCTGAAAGGGAGGTTTTTGCTACCAATACATGGCGGCTGGAATTTTCCAAGGAAGGACCACCAGGCAAGGCCAGAATTAATTGTTCAAAATGACTGACAGAACCTGAGCCTGGGCTTCTCTTTCCCTCCCTTTCCCCCTTTTCCCCCTCCTCTTGTTTTATCATCATCATCATCATTGTCATCATCATTCTGACACTGGTTTTCTTTTGACAGAACCTGATATTCATCTATCTGAAATTGCAGAAGGGGAACACAGAAGCATTTATTCCCATTCCGAATGCTCTTTGCTTTGTAAAGCCATGCAAGGTGGTGGTGGTGGTCGGGGGAGGGGGGGCGTTCCAGTGCTTGTCAGTGGTGATTTACAAAAGTTATCCCTACACACAAATTTTCCTGTTGAGCAAGGCTCACCTGAATATAAAGTGAGTCCTGGAAATAAAGTTAACTCCTGGTGAACTACCCCAGGGAACAATATTTACTCCTTTAGGTTCTGTGTGTGTGTGTGTGTGTGTATGTGTGTGTGTGTGCTGCCTGTCTAGTTGTCTAGTTTTGGAAGATATGAAGGACAGGCCCCTGGTCCCTTTCCCTCCTCGGGGCACCACCCAGCAGTGGTGGATTGCCCACTTCAGATCCTGCTCACCAAGGCGTGAGGGGCGTGATGACTTGCTTAGTTTTCACTGCAGCCATGTAAAGAAGTTGTGTAGTAGGAGGGAGAAAATAATAATATTGTGACTTCAAGACAGAGACTTATTTTGGATTTTAATGTTTCTGAAATCAGATTTGACTTATACATTTAGCCTATCTTAATAAATAGTAAATATATAAATACATTACAACTTATTATCCAAACCAGAACACTTTTGAGAGTGAAAGGGGTTTCTATTAATAATTACACTGGAACGACAGGTATAAACTAATATTGTCATGGGCAAACCAGAACATATGGTCATACGACTTATAATTTTATGTGTCCATTTAATGCAGTTCATTCACTTGACATTATTTGTTAAATGCCTACCATATGTGGCATTGGGTATACAATGTTGAACATGGGCATATAATATTTAGAAAGTAAACACAGCCCTTTCCTCTTAGAGGAGCTAATGGTACAATGAGAGACAGCTGATAAAAGGGGTTAAAAAATAAATATATAGTTACAAATTGCAGTAAGTGCTGTATTAGATAACTCGAGCTGCCATAACAGCATACCACAGACTAGTGGCTTAACCAATAGGAATCAAATTTCTCACAGTTCTGGAGGCAGGAAATCTGAGATCATGATGCCAGTGTGGTCGGGTTCTGGTGAGAGCCCTCTTCCTGACTTTCAGATCACCTATCACCTTCTACCGTGTTTCCCCGAAAATAAGACATCCTCCAAAAATAAGACCTACTTCAAGGAAACATAATACATCCCCTGAAAATAAGACCTAATGCATCTTTGGGAGCAAAAATTAATGTAAGACACTGTCTTATTTTCGGGGAAACAGGGTAGCTATGTCCTTAAGTGGCAGAGAGAACGCTCTGTTTCTTCCTTTTCTTATAAAGATGCCAGTTCTGCCTGGTCAGGTCCTTACCCAACACCCTCCTTTAACATTAAGCACCTTTTTAAACTTTCCTTCTCTAATACAGTCACCTGGGGGTTAGGTCTTCGACATGTGAATTGGAGGGGGATACAATTTAGTCTATAGCAAGTACTACAATGGAAAACATAGAATGTAACTTCCAGAAAGCCGGGGATTTTGTATGTTTTGTTCTGTGACGAAATTCCTATCTCATACAACAATGCCAGGCACATAGCAAGTGCTCGATAAATAATTATTGGCGTGAATTAAAGCAGAGAAAGGACATGATCTGATTTATAATTCTGGGAGATGGATTGAAGGTCAACAGGGTTGAGGCAAAGAGACTTGTTAGGAGGCTGTTGATAGAGTTGTCCACACAAAAATAATAGCGCTTGGACCAGGATGTTGGCTGTGCAGATTGAGAGATGTGATTAAATTAGCTATATTTAGGAGGTAGAACTGACTGCATTTGCTGATGTAATTGGATGTGGTGGGAGAGGAAGATGACATAATTATGGATGAATTACATTATTTATGTACAGGCTTGGGCTATTAGGTGGATGAAGGGAAGACTAAAGGACAGATGGGCAGGCAGGGAAGAAAATAAAGAACTTGGTTGTGGACAAGGTAAGTTTATGGTGCCTGAGAGACATTCAGTGAGGGTGACGTGTAGGCAGTTAGATATATAAATCTTCAGCTCAGGGGAAGGTAGTATTTCCCCCTGCCTGAAAAAGCTCTCATTATAGCAATGGTGAATCAATGGAATCTTACAATGATAATAATTTTATCCAATACTTAGTGGGTTTTAAACTTGTACTGGGTGTTCAAATAAACATTCTACATGCATTACCTCATTGAATTATCAAAACATCTATTTTTGCAATGTGTCATTTTTGTCTCCATTTCACAGACAAGGAAACTGGATGCTAGAAGGTGAAATGAATTGCTTAAAGTCACCAACCCAGCAAATGGGAAATGTGGGCTTTGATGCCAAGACTGTTGAACCCCAAAGCCTGTGCTTGTAACCACAATGACCTTCTGTTTTCCAAGGAGCAGAGGTCTTGGAGGCATTTTCTACTCTGCTTCTAAATTAGCATGTGACCTTGAACCTCAATTTCCTCACCCAGGAAAGGATGGGAGGTGATATCAGGTCCTCTATAGTTCTACCATACTGCAATGCTGATCTCTTTGGTAAATCCCATTTTTAATGTGAGTTTTCTGTAAGTGCCTTTCAGAGATGATACCCAAGCTGAAAATTCATTCTGATGTGTATAAAAAGGGCAAATCTCTTTAAGCAAGGACCCAGCACACCAGCTGTCTTCATCTGAATTCCAATGGAGTAAGAAGAAAGCTCCATAGAACAAATATAATTTCTGAGTGAGAGGATGCTCAGCATCTCAGATTCATTTTTATCATCTGAATGATAACTTCGAAGGTCCCATGGAGCCAAATGTGGGGGTAATGCTTGGGCCAGACACACAGCTTCCTCTAATGTCTGCACCAGGGTCTGCAAGACTGCAGAAGTTCCTCAGTTATACTGACTCAGTGACACCTGTGTTACCTGCCACCTGGTAGATGGCTCACTGTGCTGGGGTGACAGAATAGCGATTCTTGGTTTTCCTGCATTTCAAAAAAGACCCTCCTGAACTATGGTGGGCTAGTGTTATACTTTTTAAAAATATATATTTTATTGATTTTTTTACAGAGAGGAAGAGAGAGGGATAGAGAGTTAGAAACATGGATGAGAGAATCATCGACCAGATGCCTCTTGCACACCCCCTACATGGGATGTGCCCGCAACCAAGGTACATGCCCTTGACCAGAATTGAACCTGGGACCTTTCAGTCCACAGGCCGATGCTCTATCCACTGAGCGAAACCGGTCTTTGCCAGTGTTACACTTTTGAGGGGACCTCTGATATGGGCAGCCCATTTGAATTTGATTGGGACATGCTAATGAGCCATTGATAAGTGTGGGCTTTGTTTCTGATTAGATTAAACTTCTGAGAGAATAAAGAAACAGTCACTGATTAAAGACATAAAGAGGAAACGCTTTAAATGAGTAAGTGGTTCATTTGCATATAGAAAAGTATAAATTAAACATGGTCCAGGGGACCAGATCTGAATAGCAGCTTGATAGAGCGAGCTTTTCTGAAGGTGGCCACAAAGAAGGTGTGCTCACAGCAATTCAAAGGGACTTCACTCACCAGAGAGGGCTCTGAACACTCCCCATGAAATGGGAAAGACTCTCAGATGAGGGATGGGAAGGGTTTTATTTGGATTTCAGAAAATTGCTCCCCAAGTCCCCAAGTTACATTCAAGCTCACTACCATTCTCTAGTAGTACCAGTGATGGGCATGGGCTCAGTGAGCTTAGTTCCAAACAAATACATGATTAGAGTAAACTGCACATGGGTCAATGGGATCCTGATTTGGAATTTGGCCAGTATGTCTGCATCTTGGGGCTGCTATAGTTTTGTTTCCATGGAAATGCCTGGACAGGGACTAGCCAGTCTTTCCCACCTTCCTGGCTCATTCTGAGATGACAGAGCTGCTGAATATGGCTGCCTGAGGAACCCCTAGCCATGCATGACCTCCAAGCTGTGGCCTCTTCTTTTTCTCCCTGCCAACTTCTTCCAGGTCTTCTGACCTCTGCCCTGGTTCTGGACTTGAACCAGACTCCAACCTGTTTTACTGGGGTCCTAACACCCTCCTGCCCTGGCAGCTTCCTCTCTGATAGCCAGATAAATCTTCAGCCTCTAGGAGGTCCTGCTCTGAACTGACTCATCATCTGGATTTGGGGAGCTGTCACTTTCTGGACCATCTCTTCTCAGGCCTGGAACCTTCTGCCACAAAGTCCCACCCAATAGACTGCATCCCTGGTACCAGTGCTACAGGGCCCAAGCCCAGGCTCCTCTGGTCACCTGGGCTCTTTATACACTGGCAGATAAAAGTCATCAGGAAAAATAATCACAGGCTATCTGAAACCAGCCCCCAAGCCCCAGAGGCTTAACCTAGGACAAGTTCATTTCCTGCTCATATCACAGTCCCCTGTGCAGCTATTTTCCAAGTCATGACCCAGGGACTCAGGTTGCTTCCTTTGTGGGTTCCTTATCTTTGAACTTCAAGGTCATCCTGGCTTACATATCCAGCAGATTGGGAGGGAAAGGGATAGAAATTCTTGCGGGTTTTCCACACTAGATACTTACCCATGTAGGCCAGGAAGTGACAGCTGTCATTTCCTCTCTTATTCCAATGGTCTGGTTTGCTCACATGGTCCCTCACGACTGCAAGGGAGTCTGGAAGATGTAGAGAAGCATACGGGAGTCTGCCACACCCTTGTAGACCACCCTCCTCCTGTCTCTGTTTCTCTAACCCCAGTATATTCAGGCCTGACTTCTTTCTTTTCTTCATTTTTCTGTCTTGAGTTCAGCTTAGCCTGACTTCAGACAGTATTAATAAGGCCTGTTGGCTGATAGGAGATTTGAGATCATCACGAATAAACTCTCCTTGGTTGGAACCATGAAAGGAAGCCTTCCAAGCTCAATGATCACGTTTGTCAAAGAGATCTTCATGAGCTCTCCCATGAGGAAGTGAACTCCCACAGCCCCCGTCTTTATAGTCAGAGCATTAGGGTCTGAGGAAGAGCTGGATCCTCTGTACATGATGGGCCAGTGTGCTGAGCGCGGTGCCATTGCTGCCCCCTGGGTTTCCTGTAGGTAAGCAGCTATTTCAACAAAGCTCCAGTCCCTGTGAAACTGCCTTTTAACGTTTTCTTCAGGAAAAGCGTCCAGACATTCCAGCCCAGTTGGTACCTCCTTGGAATTCTGCCGGGTGACTCCCCCTGCCACCTTCTGATAGTTAGGAAGAATCCCCTTCAAACAGGGAAGCTGCTTTGGGTGCTTTGTAGGGTAGATGTGAAAACGGACCCCATCAGGGACACCTTCCAAGAAAAAGCACCCCAGTTTCCCCAAGCAGTGATCTGTCCAGAGACGCTTCACAGTAGTGTCTCTTGTAAGAGGAGGCCGGAAGCTGTATCCCCAGGGAGTGTTTTTCAGTGTGGTCCGATGAAAGAATAAGCATTGTCAGATTTTAAAAATGTTTCTTTATGCTTTAAAATAACAAAATGTCTACCCTTGGAAACTTGGGAGAGTACCAAGTAAAGTGTAGTGGGGATAATTCAGAACTAAAGCCCAGTCTGTCTCTCATTCACGCAGTAAGTGTCTATCATGAGCCAGACGCTGTTTTAGGCATTGGGGGGTCTTTAATGAGAGCAAGGGGGCCAGGGCCTCCTTGGCTGGATGGTGTTGCAGGCCCATAAACAGGAGAAGTAAAAGCTCTATCTCACTAGTAGTCAGGGAGTTGCAAATTAAAACTACAGTGAGAATGAATCTCATATCCATTGGATTGGCAAAAATGAAAACGTTGGACAATGCCAAGTATTGGCGGCAGTTGTGAAGCAACATGAGAGCTCATCTGTGCTGGTGGGAGTGGAACTTGGGGACTGACTCTGGAAGAGTTTCACTTTTCCCAGGCAAGATGACTGTGTGTGTAACCCATGCCTCCGAAATCCCTCTGTAGCGTAAACACTCGGAGGCTCCTGCTCTTGGGCACCAAGAGACGCATATAAGATCGTTCCAAGAAGCGCTATTCATCATACTGGAATTAGCCAGCCTGCCACCCAACAGGAGAATGCCTGAGCAAACTGCTGTATATTTACACAATGGAACACAATGGCAGCGAAAGGAAATGAAGCAACGAGCAAGCTGCAGAATGCAGACAGTATGCTTCCATCCACATAGCATTAAAAAACAGCCAAAACGAAATCTAAACAGATAGTTTAGGGTTGGTGGCAAGGAAATTATTAACAAATTTCAGGATAATGGATTACCTCTGGGGGTAAGGAAGGGCATACAGCGATTTCTAAGTTCGTGCCAATGTAACTGTTTCTTAAGCAGGTGGTAAGGAAACAGTTGTCCCCTGTATTATGTGTCTTTAGCTGTATGTATGCATTTTACATACATACACAATACACCCCTCCCCCCCCACACACACACAGTGATCATAAGTGGTGTGCAAGGGGAAGTATGGGTGTATGGGTGCTATGGGAATACATAGCAGTGGTATTTAACCAAATTTAGGGGAAGTAGGTATGAATTAGCAAATAAATGCAGGTGGTGGTGTGGTGGGAGAGAAGTCCAATAAAGGGAATGGCATGGGGTGGGTGGGGAGAAAGCCAAAAACAAGATCTGCCCTAGGAAGTAAGAGAAGGTGGTGAAACTGGACAGTATGGGGTAAAGGATGAAGCTGCAGTGAATAGGAGGGCCCAGACCTCAGAGATCCTGCAAATCATGTGGAGTGTGATCTTTCTCTGGAGACTAAAGTTTCCAAGAGATGCATTTGGGAGGAAGTTGACTCCCCATCCCAGCTCCTCCTCTATTTCCCACACTTAACTCAGCTTGCTGATAGCCCCTGCCTTTTGCCTTAACCTTGCCCAAATTTGACCTCTTTCCCCTTCTTTATAAATATATATATATATATTCATTGATTTCAGAGAGTAAGGGAGAGGGATAGAGAGATAAAACAGCAATGATGAGAGAGAATCACTGATTGGCTGCCTCCTCCACGTTCCCTACTGGGGATGGAGCAGCAACCCAGGTATGTACTCTGGCTAGGAATAAAACTGCCACCTCCTGGTTCATAGGTTGATGCTTAACCACTGAGCCACACCGGCCAGGCCTCTCTCCCCTCTTATCCCATGCAAGGTTGGACAGGGGTGCAATGAGTGAGGTGCCTGTGACATAAAACTGATGCACCGCCCTGCCTAACCTGGCTCCGATGTCTCTGTCGCATGTCTGACCCCACAGCCACTCTGTGGATTACTGTGGTCTGCCAGCGATTGTCAGGCCTCCGCTTCAGCCTCCGTCCTCCTCATCTTTCTCCTCCCGCCTGCCTGCTTTGGCTTTCTACTCTTGTCTCAGCATTTCACAGCCAAGTTAGGCGGAAACAGCTACACATAAAAAGATAATTAACAACATGAGCCAAGAAATGCGGACCGCATGAGTGGTACAAATCGTGTTTCGGGAGTTCGGAGGAATGGGGCCAGGCTGGCTTTGGATGGATGGGGAGCAGGAAAGAGGCTTTCTGGGCTAAGGGAACAGTGGGGACATTTTGCCAAGAGCAAAGAGCTCAGTGCAAGTCCTGAGGAGATAAAAGCTGGAAAGGACTTGTGATCTCGAACTGTGAACCATGGCTATGAAGTACAAGGCTCAGATGTCACTGGCCCCCCGCCCCCCACCCCCCAACCCCTTATCCACAATAAACGTTACTAATAAATTACAGCAGGCTTTTCCACTCAGCCCCGGGCCGGGGGTAGGGGGGGTGGTTGGGGGGCAGGGGCTCAAATCCTTCTCAACACAATGATTCAAAAGAACATTAGCAAAATGATTTAATACAGGAGTGGCTGATAGGAGACATGTAAATCTGAGTGGCCACAGACTACAGTGGGCATGGGTCTCTGAGTATGAGAAATGGTCACAGTGTGTCCTGTTGCCTTGCCTCCAGCGCCTCCCAGTTTACACATCCCAGTTACAGCTCTGCCAGTTGTGTCTCACATACGGGCATCATCTGAGGTACTGGCAAGAAAACTTAGCCTCACACAATGAAAGAAGTAGAAAAGCCCAGCCAGTGTGGCTCAGTGGTTGAGAGTCAACCCAGGAACCAAGAGGCCACTTTTCGATTCCCAGGCAGGGCGCATGCCCGGATTGCAGGCTCAATCCCAAGTGGAGGTATGCAGGAGGCATCCAATCAATTGCGTTTCTCTCTCATTAACGTTTCTATCTCCCTTCCCCCTCCTCTCTCTCTAAAAATCAATAAAAACATATTAAAAAGTAGAAATAAAGAAGTAGAAAGGATCTAAGACATTACTGAGTCCAACTCTTCCATTTGGCAGCTGGAGACCCTGAGGCATGGAAGGGGAAAGTGGCAAACATAACTCAGGCTTGTGACCCCGACCTTGTGCCAGCAGCTGCCAGCCCTGGGAAAGGAAAGGATCTGCCTGTCTTTGCTAGTGGGAGCTTTTCATACAGTATCTCTTTTAAACCTCCCAGGTTATTTATTATTCCCCACAAAAAGGCAACTAAGAAGGAATTCTTATCATTTGCAGAAACCTGGATGGAATTGGAGAACATCATGCTGAGTGAAATAAGCCAGTCAATGAAAGAGAAACACCACAAGACCTCACTCATTTACGGATAATAAAGAACATTATAAACTAATGAACAGAAAGATAGATACAGTGTCTGTAAAACAACAAGCAGACTGTCAAATGACAGTGGGGAGGGTAGGGAGATCTGGGGGAGATAAGAGATCAACCGAAGGACTTGTATGCATACATATAAGTACAACCAATGGACACAAAACTCTGGGGAGGGAGGGCATGTATGGGAGGGGAGGGCCATGGTAATATATGTACACAGATAATAATTTAATAAAAATATTTTTAAAAAATAAATAAAAAATAATAAAAAAGGCAATTGATATCCAAATCAAAGGTTAATGGGCAGTAGAGGCAGGACTTAAACCCTCCCCCAAGCTTTGCAGAAACAATCTCACCACCAGGGTGCTCTGGGAAGGGCGGGTGGTGAGTGGGACTTGCTTCGGGTTCTTGGTCACTACTGGGGCCCAGAAGTTACTCTGAGGGCAAAAGAAAGCAGGCATTGGCGAGGTTGGGGGCCTTCTGGGGGGAGTTCAGGTTCCACACGAAGGAGCCGCCTGTGATAGCCCATGCTCATTGATGACTTCCCAGGTTTTACGATGTTAATTTAAGCTCTGCAGCCAGAGTAAGTCTTTTCGGTTGCAGCAGTACGCTCTTAAATGTCAGGGCTCTGCTGAAAAACCGCTTGGGTTTGAAGGAAGTCATTGTGTTCAGTAAATGTTTATCGTCTTTTATGTTTATCACCTTTATTAGGGGATCTCATCGAGTGACTTAAAACCACCTATCTGTATAGTTAGAGCCCAGCTCTCTCGGATTGCTGGAATCACTCATTCCAATAACAGATATTGCACATGTATTAGATGCCTGGTGTATAACAGTGTGACCCTTGTCTTCCTGGAGCTTATAGTCTAGCGGGGTTCACTCCTGGCCATGCTGGACGAGGTTCAGGATGCACAGGAGGAGCCAAATAGCAGTTATAATGGTTATTTTAAAGTAATAATAATGGGTGCAGACGAGGGCTCACAGAGTTCCCAGCATTATGACAGGAGCTTCCCAAGCCCACCGCCCAGTGCAGGGACCACTGTCATGTGTGTTTCACGATGAGAGGTTAGGTAGTCTACAGTTGCCACTCAGCCAGCACACAGCAGGGTTAGAATTGACCCAGATGTCCGGTCCTCACCTTTTTGCCTCACCCCATGCAGTGCTGACACTGAGGCAGGTGCAAGGTTAACAGACAGCCTCATCTCATCTCCCTCTTCCCCTGGGAGGAGGCACCTGCCAGAGGCGACCCAGCAGCAAGTGGCAGAGGCAGAACCCTGGAGCCCAGCTCCCGCTGTCTCCAACACCGTACTTTAGGTCACTAAGTGCTACTCCCAGCAGGCAGCGCTCCCACCCCCTGCTGGAAACCCATCATCCATCCTGAGCACCACTTAGCCCATGTCTACAGTAGGATCTGTGAAGAACTTAAGGACATTTTGAAAGGAAAGAGGTAATTAAAGAGCAAGTGCAAGAGTGCTTAAGTGGAAAAGGTAGGGCAGGGACCACAGAGCAACAGGCTAACCTAGTGGAAGGGGTGCAGGGATGTGATATTGAACCGACACCCTGAGGATGAGTCAGGGGAAGAGGGGTAGTGGTGGGGCAGGTAATTGCATGTGTAGAAGTCCAGAGATGAGAGAAAACCTTGGCACTCCAGAGGAGGTAAAGGCATCTCAGCATGTCTGTAGCATAGAGTGTGGGGGGAAGCAGGCAGGAGGCTAGAGGGGCGGGCAGGGGCTGGGCCGGGGAGGGTGCGGTGCAGGAGGCCTCTGGTCCAGCCCACACCTTCCAAAGATTCCTCTGGCTGCTGCGTGGAGAAGAGACTGGAGGAGGAAGGCAGGAGGGAATAAGTTGCTTGGAGGCTGTTGCAGAGCCCAGAGGAGACAAGCCTAGTCTGTAAGAGGACAGTGGCAGCGGGGTAGAGTCAGGGAGGATCAAGATCTCCACAGTGAGCTCACACGCTCCCTTTACTGTGTGGCTAAGGGCCTGATGGGAGGTGCTGCCACCATCCATCTGATTACAACTAGCAGAACCACCCACTCTTAGGCGAATAGGGAACTGACTCTTTGAGAAACAGGCCTCATAATAGAAGAGCTTTGTTATGAATTATGTTGTACTGTGTTGCTGAAATATGTCATGTAATAGCCTGCAGTTCCAAAAATAATAATTACCCTGACTCTGTGTTGTCAATAACATATTCACAGTATAAACAGGCTTCATGGAAAATCTAAGCCAAGTGAGTTGGACATGAGCACAATTCCTGGGATGGATAGGTCATGGAAATGAAGATGCACAGTCTGAGGCTTGCACTCCCGATCCACAGGACGGCTCTGGGTGTGGGAAGTACTTTTAAAGCAGCATCACCCTGAGGGAGCATGGGTCCTCCTCTGGCTTTGGTGGGTGTCAGATCCTTTTGTCTTCAGTGCCAGTTGTGTGGTCTTGGGCAAGGGATAGTCTCTTCACTTGGAATTAGAGGCAATAACATAACCTCACAGGGCATTCTAAAGAATCTGTTGTATAATTTGTATAGTAATAACTGAGATTGATTGAGTATTATGTGCCAGACATTTTCCTAAGCAATTTGCATACAATGACTTTAATCTTCTCAACAGTTTCACGAGAGAGGTACTTTTATGATCCCTAAGATGAGGAAACTGAACCACAATGAGATCAATGACTTAGTCAAGGTCATATGGGTAGTAATAAACAGCCAGGATTTGATCCCAAGTCATGTACTCACAACCACCAATGCTCTACTGCCTCCCCACAAGCAGAGTCCGGGCCTGGAACATAGCGGATGCTCAGTGGGAATGTTTATTTCCTCTTCATTTGGCCCTAAATAATATACGAAGTGCAGGACAAGCTTAGAAAGTGGTAAATCAATAAATTGCCTTCCAACTCTAACAGCCTGTGGAGGACCAACTGGTGTGAATTAGATTGATGGAAGAAGGGGAATTCTCTTTCTAACTAGCATAGGGAAATTAAGCTAAATCCAAAGCTGACCTAATCTTAGATGAAGTCATATGGTTTTTGATGGGCACAAGCTGTAAGTGTAAACATCATCTAGTTGACAATACCGGACAAGTGTCCACTGCTGTCCACCAAAAGACTTTGATTACTTTCCCTCATTTATCAGCTCTGACCAGGCATTTCAGATTCATCTCACATTGATTGATTGAGTGATTAAGCATAAATATTTTATTCATTCAACAAGTACTTACAAAGTACCACTATGTACCAGACCTTATCTTAGATACTAGAAATGAGAAACGAATGAGATATGGGTTCTTCCCTCTAGGAATTCAGAGAGAGGGAGGGAGACTGGCCTATCAGCAGGTAAGTTGTGATATCAAGAGCTTTGAAGGCCAGAAGAGGAAGCAATTGGCTCTGCCTCAAGAATGGAGCAAAGACCCCCCCACAACAGAGGGGTCATGTGACAAAGGTCTTGAGAGATGATATTTTTCAGCTAGAGAAAGAGTGGGGATAACATTCTAAAACTGCAAACAGAATGGACAGAAGCCTCAAGGCACAAAAGCATGTGCATGTTCTGGACCATTGAAAGTTCAGAGTGGTTGGAATGATTGTGGCAACAGTTACAAAACATGGTCCCTTCATGCTCAGAAATCAAGGTCATTTAAAAAGTTTTTTTCAAAGTTAAATTGCATCCAGTTCAAGCTCCTACTCACTAAGGTCATTGAAAAGTTTAATATGGACCTTTTTTTCAGCTCCCTCTCTCTTGGGTTCTATCAGGATTCAGGACACAAGAAAGATGGAGTAAAAGCAGGATGTCTACTCTCTCCCTGTGGTAACCACTAATCCTTGTCCAGGTCCATGTGTTCCCTGTAATGATATCTCTGCTGGCAGTCCCTGCTGGTTCCTCCATGGCAGCACTGCTACAGAGACCATTATCAGGGCTTTGTTAGCTTCTCCTTTGGGGCAAGGAGAACTCAGATCTTTGATCACAAAATGTCATGTCTTTTCTTTGGAAGAGTGAATGGGATGGAGAGAGAAGGTATATTAATTAGTTGCACATAAACCCACAGCAAGAAAAACAAGACATGAATTAATGACCCATTAACTTCCTTGGGTAGGAGTAGAAATAAGATACAGCTCACTCTTTTTGCAGACAGTGGTCTGGCAAGACAAGATGAAAAGAGCTGGCTTCGTCTGTGCCTGGTGTAGAGGCACAGATTTATGTCATGGCACTGACGAGTGGCTCTGTGTCTTCTGCAGGTGTGGCAGTGTGGTGGGAGCGTGGAGGTCCTGCCCTGCTCTCGGATTGCCCACATTGAGCGAGCCCACAAGCCCTACACTGAGGACCTGACCGCCCACGTTCGCAGGAACGCCCTCAGGGTGGCCGAAGTCTGGATGGATGAGTTTAAAAGCCACGTGTACATGGCATGGAACATACCCCAAGAGGTAGGGAGCTCCCATGGGGGTGGGTTTCTTGGGGACTAACATGGGACAAACATGGGACTAACCCTTTCCCCATGGGTCAGAGTCTTGTTTACTGTGCTAGAGTGGACTCTTAGCCCCAAAGTATACTACGTGTTGAAGAAAGGGGGCTGACGATGAGGTGCTATGCCATGATGTATCCCCATCCCCATCCCTGGTTAGCATGCTTGATGGAGGACTTCTCTCCAGACCTTAGTGCCCTCATTTCAAATGAGAGAATTTGACCTGCCACGAACCTCTATCCCTCTAGTCACCTACACTTCAGAAGTTCAAGGAAAAAAAGAAATGATTCCCTAGTCAATTTATACAGCCTTGTCATGTGTCATATGTAAATGACCTTGAACTGCTGAGTTGGAAGAACCCAACAGATGCCAGCCACAGTATCCCAGCCCGCTTAGCAACCTGTCTGCCTGGGGATTATTGCTTATGTTGCATTCTGTGTGTGACTGAGCTGTTGACTACATGACCTCCTCCTTTCCTCCCAAGGCCATGGCTTCCCTTGGGAGTCTATAATACCACAGCCCTCCCTTCCTAACTGGGAAATGATTGATTTTTGTTTAAAGTTTCAAGGCTCTGTTTCCTGATTTCTCTCATAAGCTATTGGCTGAGTGATTGAGAAAGTAGGTTGGGTTATAGGTACAAGCTTTTAGGCAGCCTCCCACCCCACCACTGTCACCACGATGGGGGAGGGACTTGAATTGGGTTACATACTCCCACCACCAGTGAGATTTCAGAATTTGGGAATAAGAATGAGAAGCCAATGAGTACCAGTCAGAGTGTGTTCAACCCTATGGATCAACCCCAGGATTGCATCCCTGACAGTAGGCGTGTTTCTAGGGAAACGGTGGTACCTTCTGGACCCATCTGGGGTTGTGGGCGTTGGATCACAGTATTCTGAGCAGCATGCTGAGCTCCGCTGTGGGTGTCCTCTAATAGAAAGATGTCGAGAACACTTGGAAACTCCAAGGAGCTCTCCAGTGAAGTGTTGCTAAGGGCTCTGTTAAAGGACTGGAGTCCTATTCATACTCTTGCCCCCTTTCTCTCTGTACCCCAAAGCTACAAATCTCCCCCAATTACACCTGCCAGATATTGAAACCATAGCAACTCCAATGAGAACTGTGTTAAAAATAGTTGGGAAATGATGAAATTCAGTGTCTGTCTGTGACTCCTCAGGGTTGTACTCAAATTAAGCAAAGGGGGTAGGTAGGCAGAGGTGGTGAATCTCAGAAAGGCAGATGAGACATGGGAGTGTCCAGGATAGAACCTTAGGCAGAGAAGAAAGGGGGGTCAATGTGTTTCCCACAAATCTGTCTCTGGACCCCCTTGTTCCCTTTTATGTCCAAACTCCCTCTTATAGCCCTTTTCAAACTTCTGCAGAGTCAATACCTGCTCACTTCCCATTCACTTCTCAAGTCACATCCTAGTACTCCATCAAAGCTGCTTTGGACAGTCATCATGGACATTTTAGTTTTTAACCTGCAGGGTCCCACATTCCCTTGTAACTCTGTGTTCTCTTGATGTGATTCCCACACCTCAGAATGTCTTCATCTCTCTCCACTTGCTCCTCTTACTTCCACTGGATGTGTAAATGTCTCCAGAGTGCCATCCTTGGGCTCCTGCTCTCATATGCACCATCTCTCTGGGTAGTCCTAGCTATTCTTCGGTTCTGCACCCACCTATCTGTTGACAACTTCCTGATTGATATCCCGAGCCCTGACTTCTGCTTTTAGTTTCAGACATAGACCTGACAGCTTCTCTTGGATGTTCCCATGGTGCTTCAGACTGAACCTGATCAAAACTGAGAGCAGCTTCCCACCCTCAAATCTGCTCCAGGTTTTATTCTTTACCTCACTCAGCTCGTGATACCACTGTCTGCCCAGACATAGGAGCTTGAAACTGAGCATCTTATTTTAATCCTCCTCTTTCTCAAGCCCCATTCCCAGTCCATCACCAAGCCTTCCTCTCCACTCTTGCCTCTTCTCATGTCCAAGTTCAGGCCTATCTCTGCAACAGTTTCCACTTAGATTCCCTGGTTCAAGTCTTACCCCCCCTCAATTCTGCTCTTCACGCTACCCAAACTTATATCTAAAAACCTCTCAATGACAATGTTATGCCCTACTTAAAATTGTTAAATGATTCTCCAATGTTTGACACAGATTCAAGATTTCTCCTTTGCACACCCAGCCTGTTTTGGAGTCTGCAGATTGCCTGGACTGCGGGAACTGTCCATAGCTCCCTGTCCATTCCATGCTGTTTCTCACCTCTGTGTGTTTTCCAGTTTTGTCCTCTCTGCTTGGAATTCCCTACTCAAAACCTCTTCCCCAGCTTCCACCCTTATTGACTCCTCTCTACCATTTTAGACTCAGTGCCAGCTGGGGAGAAGGCTCCTTTTTGCATGGATATCTCTGTCATTGCATCATCATCCTATAAAAGATTGTTCTGTAATCTGAAGGTCTCTCTCTCATAGACCAGTGGCTCTCAAATTTGGCTGGACTTGAAAATCACTTGGACTTCAGCCTCAGAGATTATGACTTAGTTGGTGTGGAAGGGGATCAGAGATCCTTTGTTGTTGTTGTTTTGTTTTGTTTTTTTAACTTGGGGATTCTAATGTCCACCTAGGCTGAGAACCACTGTCCTAGACTATGAGCTCCCTGAAGACAGATTGTGTTATTCATATTTGTGTCACCATGACTAGCACAAGGCAGGTCACATGGTCAGAGCTCAGAAAAACCTTGCTAATATTTATTGACAGATGATTCTGCTGGTCCTGGGCACAATCCTTTCCTCCCTTGGTCCTAAAAGCAGATCTGTAAACCAACTTGGAAAATCTCTTGGAGAGCTTTAGAAAAAAAATACCTATTCTGGATCCCATACTCAGAGATTCTGATGATTAAATGTGTATGTGCCAAAATCTATTTAAAAAAAAAAAAACCCTCTCCAAGTGCTGGTTTGGGGCAGTCAGGTTCCAAACTCATCTTTAACATCACCTACTTCAGGAAGCTTTCCTTGAGTGCTTACTTCCTTTTCCCACCATCCTGGCTGCCCCACACCATGAGATGGACTAAGGGCCCTTCCTCTGTTGACCTTTAGCACTCTCTCTTCCCTCCATGCTCACACTGTGTGTAGAGAATCTGTTTATATGTCTGGATCTTCCAGACTCTCCTTTCTGGCAGACTGTGACTTCTTCCTATTTGAACACACAGTGGTTAGGGCAGTACCTAACACCTACTAAGCACTCAGAAAAGGTGAGTTGAATAAAAAACAAAGAAGAGAAAGTATAGATGCTGCATGGCCTCCCTGTTTGCCTTTAGCTTAGTCACAAGCACATCTGTTTTCTATTTACTTAACCTTTCCTCTGTGGCATCCCAGCTGCTAATGTGGAGCTGGAACGCTTCAACCATGCCTAGTGTCTGTCTTGAGAATTAAATAAGTTAATGTATGTAAAGACACTGATCAGTGCCCAGCAAGTGGAAGGAGTGTTACCTCTTGTTGCTGTTATTGCTTATGCCTTCTGCATTTGCACCCCAGCTTTAAAATGTCCCTGCTGGGCACTCATGCTCTCCTGCTGCCTTCTATGCTGAGTCCTCCCAGGCTGTGCACTGAACAGAACAGACTCTTATCTGCTGCCTCACCATGTCCAATCTCAAGCATTTAGAAGGCTAGAGGAGCCTCCAGCTCTTGCTTCCTTCTACTTGAATTGAAAATCAGTTTTCTTATGAATAAACAGAAAGTCAGTGTGCAGCAAAGCATCTAGATTTTCTTACATAGGGTTCAGGAGCTCCAGACTGGCCCTTGCTGAGTGCCAGGGGTGACTCACCATGGTGCTTGGGCAACCGTCCTTCCTTAGGTTTGGCTGCAAGGAATTGTGTGTGGCTACTCACACAGGCAGGAATATTGTACGGCTTTGTGGCTAAGTGTATTAGCTTCCAAAACAAGTTAGTCCCAACAGAGAGGCTTAGAACAACAGAAATTTGTCTTCTCACAGTCTGGAGGACAGAAGCCCAAAATCTAAGTGCTGGCAGGGCCATGCTCCCTCCGTAGGCTCAAGAGGAGGATCCTTCCTTGCCTGGTGCTCCTTGGCTTATAGATACATCACTCCAATCTCTACCTCTGCCTCTGTGTCCAAACATTCCTCTCCTTTCTCTTATAAAGATTTAGACTCAGCCCTGGCCAGTTTGGCTCAGTGGATTGAGCGTCAGCCTGTGACTGAAGGGTCCCAGGTTCAAGTCCAGTCAAGGGCACATGCTTGATCCCCAGGAGGGGGCGTGCAAGAGGCAGCCAATCAATGATTCTCTCTCATCATCAGTGTTTCTAATTCTCCCTTTCCCTTCCTCTCAGAAATCAATAAAAATATATTCTTTTAAAATTTAGGCTCACCCTAAGTCCAGAATGATTTCACATCAAAGTCTCTAATTAATTATATCTACAAAGACTCTAATTCCAAATAAGATCACGTTCAGAGGTTCAAATAAACAAAAATTTGGGGTGGGGAGACACTCTTCAATCCATTCCACCATGTAAGTATTCAGCAAGGGAAGAAAGGTACTTTCATTGTTTTATAATAACAAGGGCCAAGGTGAACTTCTCTGAGAAAGTTTGCTTATTTCTCAATTTCTGCCCCCTGCTCTGAAAGAGTTTCACACAATTTACAGTAAACACACGGTGCAGAAGTGCTGAACCATTAAAAGGAAAAGGCTTAAGTCGGTTAATAAACAGGAAGAGGAAAGGGTCTTGACATCCAGAAACATAAGCCGTGGAAAGCTCTGATTCTTGAGTCTCTTAGAAGTCAGAGTACTGATGGCCCCTGACCGGTTATATCTCGCACTTTCGATTCCATCAGAAGGAGAGAGATGAACTGTCCCCGGGTCCTGAGTATAGGAAGAAACTTTCCTGATGGGAACCAGAATTTTAGAAAACCACAGAGACCTTCCTGAGACAAATTCTTCTAGTGGCTCCTGCTAAAAGCTGAGGCATAGTGTTAATTTTCCATCATATGAAGGCAATTATAGCATGAAGCGGGGAGGTCTGGGTCCAGGTAAATATCTTTTTGATACAAGGATAAAGTGCAGACAAGTTTAAAGGGTTAGTACTTTACAGGCACCTTGGGTGGGGTCACATTTAGTGTCAGTTGCTGTGTTCACTTCATAAACACTGTCTCCACTCAGGCTCATTAGTGTAGTTCAGGTGGCGTCTAGGCCAGAGGCACAGAGATAAGCCAAATATGTCTCCTGACCACAGGGAGCCAGGTTCCAACAGAAAGGCCATCAGGAGCAGAGACCAGACAAATTACAGAGGACTCACGGAGAAGTACTCAAAAGGCAGATCCTCGCTGAAATTCCTCCCTAGGACTCTGGGTCTCAAACCCTCAGGCTGTAGCAGGTTCACATTTTTATGTTACCTGCATTCTGTTGGACAAAAAATAAATGTAATTCTTTTATATTTACTTTTTTTCCCCCACTGGACTCCCCATTGTCTGATGTCAAAAGCTTGTTAGGGTCATGTTCAGACACATCAGCAGTGGTCTGTGATTTTTCTCAGACATGTCGGACTTAAACTCTGTCAGTTTCACTGTCGTTCCAACCCCAGTTGCTGATCCCCTGCGCTGATCTAGACCGAGCGTTCACACGGCCACCATGTGGCCGCAGTGCCAGTGGGAGAGCTGTGGTCCCCATTCTCCTCCATCCCCGCACTGGGCTGCGGTGTAATGAGATGCCAAGGTTCCTGGCTCCATGGTGCCATCTCTGAGATGTCAATGAGTCTCCATTCTCTGCTATGGCATCTGCTCTGTCTCAGCCGACTCTGTACCCTGGTCAACAGCTGGTGTGGGGCTCAGGGACTCTCTGTGATCTCTCTCCACTCTGTGCTGGGACCACAAGAAATGTGGGGGCTTCTCTCTCCCCCTCACTCAAGGACACATTCATGCCCCCAATACCACTCCTTGCTGCTGCACCGTGGTGGCACTGGGGCCACCTTTCTGACCTGCCTGGGAAGTGTGGGCATAGGTACTGTCTCTGCTAAGACCCGCAGCTTAAGGAGAGAGTCTGCTTCTCTCACTGGGACTTGGCCTCAGGAGGCAGAAGGACAGCTCCTTGCAAATTCACAGGGAAAGGTTGAGAGTATGCAACTCATAGCTCCATTTACTAAGGGTGGGACTTTGGCAAGTCACTAAAGAGGTCACTGAACCTCTCTTTGTCTTAACTCCTTGTTTGTAAAATGAGGATTAGATAGTGCTACTTTATGGATTTAAATGTGACTACAGGTTTTTGTTGTTATTTTAGTTTAAAATGTAAGCATTTGCCATCTTTATTTCCAAAGGCCTTTGTTGACAGTCCCCATCAACATTGAGATCTCTTTTCCTAGTCCAAATGGGGATGGCTATGGGTTAAGTACCTGTAAGGAAATTTGAGTTGAGTTCCCTTCACTAAACAGTCTCCAGGAATCCTGGTTGGGGAGGACTGGGGAGAAGCGTGCCTTGGTGGTGGCTGCATCTGTGCGTTTGCACCCCATATAGGACTCAGGAATCGACATCGGGGACATTACTGCAAGGAAGGCTCTGAGGAAGCAGCTGCAGTGCAAGACCTTCCGGTGGTACCTGGTCAGCGTGTATCCAGAGATGAGGATGTACTCAGACATCATCGCCTACGGGGTGGTAAGGAGCCAGCCCCTTGGGGTTCCATTCAGTCGCAGACAGAGAACAAGACTAGAGAGATGCTGGTTTCTAGAGTTGTGTGCAAGGCAGCCTTTGCTTTCATTGCCCAAACCTCCCCAGTCCCTTAGAAGAGACACTTAGTCACTTCTGCTAGGCCTACGCAATTCAGCTCTGGCACAAAACTGCATATTCCACTTGATAAAACAAAAACCTGCAGTCAGGTTAAGACCCCAAGGCTACATGACAAACACCCGCTGTTCCCCAAGAGTGGGTGCCTAAGGTCCTATCAACCAGCCTCCATGACTCGGCTCACACACAAAGCCTCCTGAAAGGAGTTCTGGGAAATATAACCTTGAGTTTGCTGTATTTTGAGGGATATTTTTGTACCGCTCATGGATTGGTTCCCCTGTTGGATGCAGCAGGATGGAGGGTCAAAGCACAGGCAGACCTGATTCCAGTCTTGACCAACACACTTCCTAGGCATGTGTCTTAATGTCTATGGGCCTCAATTTTTTCATACAGTAAAGGGTCAAAAGGAAGTCCAAGATATATAAATGTATTTTTTATCTAAGGTTAAAATATGATTCTTCCAATATCCCCAGGACCATAAAATTCTTATGGTATTTTATAGGATCCCTGATTGATTTTGGGCTATCTCACCTGATTTTGCTAGCTGAACAAACACATAAAGTTGTTCTACCGATAGTTAAGTGCTACCTACCTCACCCCGTGTTACAGAGGAGGAAACAGAGAGGCCAAGTGACTTGCCCATATTTGCACAGGTAATCAATAATAACACTGAGTCTGAAACATCAGCTGCTGATATCACTGCAATTCCTCCCTTTGAAGAGTGTCCCCTCAGACCTCTCTGATATCCTAGGACGGAAAGTTGAAGGTAAACTAAGGACTCTCCCTTTGATTGCCTGTTGTCAGAACTGAGTTCAAGGGCTGCCTTAACAGAAACAATGGGTACAGCATAGGCCTGGGAGGGGAAGAATCCTTGTGGAAGAATGGCCTCAGTGTGCTCTGTGGGCCTCCCAATCTAACATCCTTGGATTCTTACAGAAACAGAGCTGAGATCCCAGGAACTCCTCCTCCCATCTCCTGCAGGATCTCTGTTGTCCTGGAGACCAGCCCATAGGAGGGGCAGATCCTCCCACAAGAGTTGCCATGGGCATGGTTGGCATGTCTTCAGAGAACCGCCCAGGGGCCTCTTGCCTCTCCACTCTCAGGCTGTTATAATTCCAATGACAGGATACTCAGCAGGTGCTGCCCAGCAGTTACCTGAGACTCCAGATCCTATCATCACCATGGAAACACATTAAACTGTGAGGTGCCCATTAGCCCTGCCTCCCTCCCCAGAACAATTCTGAGCACACAGTTGCTACTGGTGCTCCCACACTGCCCATACCAAAGTTACCTGTACTGCTTGCCTATTGTTGGGTCCCATCCAAAAAGGACATTTAGGCAAATATGACTTCAGAGAAACAATTGGCCCAAAGCCTCTGCCAGCCAGGCCAAACAGTAGTAGCCAAACTCAGCCAAAGATGCAGGGGAAGCAGTAACGGTGGAGGTGTGTACATGCAGCCTTTACAGTTCTGGGTCTTGGCCAAGAGCATCCTTGTCTTCCAAGCAAAAGTGTCCCCTCTTACAGACACATACAGCAGGTTGACCGTGGAGCCCTTTCAATGCTACACCCAGTTCTTGGGGCTGACAGAGGTCTCTGACCCCTGTAAGCTCATCTGCCAGACACTGTGTAGGACCCTGCCAACCTCCCTCCATTCCTGCCTCCTCTACAGGCTGGGCTCTGACATGAGCAGAGACACGCTTGCTTATCAAGGAGCATAATGAGCCCTCAGTGGGGGCAATAGGGTGAAGATGGGCGAGGCAGGATGCAGCCGCAAGAACAAGAGGATTTGCTGGGGCTGAAATGCTCTTCCTGGTGATTTTTTAAAAAAATTCTGAAATGGAGAGGCCGGGTGTCTTTTCAGATGCACCGTTTCTCGTTCCTTTTTCTCTTCCAGCTCATGCCCAAACTACCTTGCTCAGGTCAAATAAGCCCCTGGGACTGTCAGTTGGCCACTATCAAGTCTATATAAACCAGGCCATTAATCCACTAATCGGTCCCATTAATGACTCCTGCAGACTGAAGGGCCTCTGGACCCGTTGTATGGGCCTGGGTTTCCCCTGGATCGTTGAGTTCCACGTCTGGGAGACAGAGTGGCTTTGGATTAATTCCAGTTCTGGTGCTGACAGTAGAGATGGAGCAACATCTGGAAACAGACATGCCCAGATTCTGAATGTGGGTTTTGCTACTTAATCACTCCACAATTTGCAAAACCTTAGACCCTTTCAGGGGGCATCTTTTACAGTCTCAGGATTGTTGCCATTTACCTGATGGAACAACCTTGGACTTCAGAGACAGACAGACTCCAGCTCTGCCACTTGTCCAACTATGACGCCATTCATTTAGAAATGACATTTACTTGTACATTTTAATCATTCATTCATTGCATATGTATTTACTGTCTACTATGTACCAGAGCTGGCCGGTGAGGAAGATTGAGACCTACTCTGATGGCATTAGTAGAGGAGACAGGCAAGAGAAGAAGCAATAAGAATACAGTGTGCTAAGTGCTCCAATAAGACAGGTAGAGGAGCTCGTGAAACATGGAGCCACAGCCTCGCACAGACTGGGTTAGGAAAGGCTTCCAGAGTGACAGAGAAGCTGAGAACCAAAGGAAGAAGAGGATTTAGTCAGGCAAAGAGAAGGCCAAAGCAGTGCATCTGTGGGAATAGATTGCAGACAGAGAGGTGAGGCAGAGCTTCTTACTGTACAACACTTCCTTGTTTTGAGGATTAGGTGGGATATAATGCATGTAGAGCCCATAGATGCAGTCATATAAATTAGTTTCCCAGGAGTTATATTGCATTATCCAAGACCGCACAGCTGGAGCCAGGATTCCATCCCAGTCTGTCTCTGCAACTGTGTTAACAGGCCACCTGCTAATGGAAGAGTGACAGCACAGCCAACATGGACTTTATCAAGGGCATCACCCACCCTCCTCACTCAGAGGCTGATTTCAATACCCCAGGGAGAACAAGTCTAACATCAGAGGTCTCTGATCCTTTCTCTTTGTAGGCGCAATCAGTAGGTCTCACTAATGGTTTTCAGTGCTGGACTTCACATGTGACACCCACCAGTCAGTCCCTGGGCTACGGGAGAAGTCTAGAGTGTTATCTTTGCTCCTCCCACACAGACCAGCCAAGTAGTTGGTCTATCATGAGGATCTGCTGCATAGACACTTCTGGGGCCCTGCCTGGGGAGCTGGCACTTATCCATATTTTTTCAGAACCTCTAAACCACAAGTTTGAGCTTGAGCTACTGTCACTCAGTAAAGAAAGGAAGCTCAAAAGAAAATAATTTGACTCTGTTTCTTGTCCCTGTCAAGAACAGGGTATATGCATAGACCACACATGCACCTCTGGTTCTGTTCTATTTCACATCCCTTACTCAGGGTCATTGAACACCTGCCACAACCCCTAAGGACTTCCAAAGGTCAGCCACTGCCTATTGCTGGTCTTCCCCAATAGATGACCCACCTGTGGTCCATTGCCCTGGTCTACCCCTGGAAGTCTATTTCCGGCCTCCTGTTCTAAACAGAGTGCTTTGATTGCTGAGAAAAGCTATTTAAACTAACTCAAGCTAAGGTGGGTAAAGATGCCACACACTCTCTTTTGGACACAGGAGCTGAAGAACAGCTGGATGTGGGCACTCGAGCTGGGAAACCATAAAACCACAACAGTAGCAGGATGATCTCTTGTCTCTAATTCTGTCTGCCTCACGCTTCGTCTCCTCCTTGATCACAGCTGGATTTCTCTGCTTGAACATGGCCCAACAGATCCCCCACTCCCAGTCTAAGTGGCCTTATAATCCTAGTGGCCACCGCATTTGTCCTGTTGATTGTCTTGTCTTATGGATAGGGTAAGAGTGACCTCCCTTCTCCTGCTCCCACCTGGCCCTCTTCTCTCTTATTCACTGGAAAACCCCCCACCTTGGAGAACTCTCATCAACTGGGCCTCCACGGGGGCCTGGTCAAATCACTGCTGGGTATGCTTGGCAGTGAGGGCCTGGTCCCAGGTCCCCAAAACAACTAGAATGTTGCCTACTTCCCCCAACCCTGAAGAGTAAAAACAGGGGCCTATCCAGAGACCTCTGAAGGCCATGATGCCCCTCTGTGTGTGTGCTTGCAGGTGGATCTTTTATTATTACCTAGACCTATTCAGCTCCTCAGACCCAGCTTGCTCTTTAACTTGTAAATGCTTCGCCTTCAAAGGGGCTGGTCTTAACCTTAGCAGCTTTGTGCAAAGCAAAAACACAAGAGTCTTTGGGCTAATTATGAAAATGGAGCCTGTTTCAGTAGAAAGCTTGTTTCTCCTGATTTAATGTATTTGTTTCTCTGTTCCTTTCTTTTTGGTGTGGCCACCCCTGCCCTGGTGTTCAGCTGCAGAACTCTCTGAAGACCGATTTGTGTCTTGATCAGGGTCCAGACACAGAGAACGTTCCCATCGTGTATATCTGCCACGGAATGACACCCCAGGTGAGTGCTTTGAGAGCTCCCCGCACTGCACCAGGGTGTGCACCTGTATCTGGAGGGAAGAATAGTTAAATTCTGTCGTGGGTATTCTGGGCCCCAGGGCCTTGGGGCTTTTTGTTAGGAGGTGTCCCAATAAGCAAAAGGGAGAGTCGTGCCTGCCTTGCCTGGAAGGAGGCAGGGAGAAGAAGTTGGGATGCCAAGGTCTTTCGTTATGGAGAGCGAATAAGTCAATTCCTCTCTAGAAAGGCACCCGCCTCCCCTAGGAGAGATGAGTCCTCCTCCTGGAAGCCATGCCCTGCCCTAGCAGGAGGAAACCCAGGACTCCACCTAACTCCTGGCCCCTGAGAGTCCCTTCAGAGGTCCATTGCACAGCCTCCAGGCTCTGTCCTTCAGTAGATCATAGCTGGGGCCAAAATGTATAGTCATGAGACCCTATCTAGTACTTAGGACATTCTTCTGGTGGAGAGGGAAGAGCAGCTACCAGGAAAATAAGTTATCCCTAAAAAATTCCCCATCATGGCTTCAGCTACTCGGAGGGGATGTTGAGGATACAGGCAAGAGAAATGGTTTATTCAACAAAGTGCAATGAGCAACCATTGATGGAGAACTCCATAGGCTAACTGTTTTCCCACTTGACAACATTTTCAAAGTTTACCTATCTTACCTCCAGAAGTGCACAATGATTTTTAAAAAGGCATTTTAGTATAGAAGAGACGTATATTTTTGTAATTACAAGCTAGTATTTCAAAGAGTTCTATTTAAAAGAGTTAGTATTTAATTACACAACCAAAGGATATTATTATGTGCCACTCAATGTAATGTAGTGGGACTTCCCCACAGTTGTCCATGGTTATCTCCACCACCTTGCCTATTCTGTCGCTCAGCTGCTGTGACATCACTGGTCAATCCCAGGTCAGCATGTCACACTGTGCCCACACCACGCAATATGGCAGCTCATTCTTCATTATTACACTGGTGTGATATTTATAATGGGTGACTATTTTTGTGTAAATCTTGTATCTATCAACATGTAACAGAATGTACAGAAACTCTCTTTCTGGCCTGCAGATGGTCACCTTCTCAGTATGTCCTCACATGGCAAGGAGAGGGAGAATGAGTGAGCTCTCTTGTGTCCCTTCTTAAAAGGACACTAATCCTATCAGATCAGGGCTCTACCTTTATGACATCATTTAACCTTAACTTGAAGATTTGGAAAATTCTCAGCCTATCAATGTATGCAACCATTTGATTAAGAGATCATGGGTGGGGCTCATGGACTTAATCAGCCATTGCAGCAGCAGAAGCCAGAGACAGAGGTGAGGTTATATAAGCAGAGACACTGCCAGTTTGAACTAAAGGGACAGTGAGATTGGATGAGGGAAGGCTGTTGGACTTGTTCAAGTCTGTAAGATGGGACCATGGAGCTATTTAGTTGTGAGCAGGCACCATTCCTGATTGTCACCTCACCTGTCTCTGGGCCTTTATTTTGTTTTATTCTCTTATTGAAATATAAGTTTACTCTCAAATCCAGAGCGTATAGCTCAATGAACCTCTACATTTGTAGACACTGTGCCGTCACCACTCAGATGAAGCCCATCTTCCCACTGGGCTGCCTCCTCCCTCCTCTTGGTCAGAACCTCCAGCCAAAAGTAACAACAATTTTAATTTCCAGCATTGCTGATTCCTTGTATCTGTGCCTGTCTTCTTGTTGGCAAACAAGGAAACTAGACTGGCCACCTCCAGGCCCAGCTCCACCATCTCTGACAATCTGTTGACCTTGAATTCTTTTCTTCTGAACTTCACTTGCTCTGGGAATCTGTGAGTTTGTCCTGTGCTTGTGATGAATACAAGGAGCTGCCTGCCCTTGATGCTTTGTAAATCAGCATCTTGATGTGAGCTATAGCAACTCTTAAAGGCTTGGTTCCTCTCCCCCTTCCTCAAAGCCACAGCAGCCTCATGTAACTGGGTCTCACGGGGAACACTGGGTCCTATTGCCCTCTCCCGCCTGGCCCATAGCCAAGGAACATAGCTGTCTGTGCCCAGAGGTAAGGAGGCTTACAACCAGCCTCAGATCAGACACACTTCCTAGGGAGGTGCAGGAACTCTGCCGTGACAGGAATTTGTTGCGTCTGGCCTTCCTAGTGAGCTGGGAAAGCCAAAGTGGGCTGGGTCATCCTGGAGATGGGCTGTGTGTTCTGGCCAGAGTTCCACCATCCCTAGTATTATTTCCTAGAACATTTGTAGCAAAGGACCACAGATTAGGTGGCTTGAACAACAGAATTGTATTGTATTTGGCATTCCCAGGTGCCAAAGGGCCAGCAGTCCAAAATCAAGGTGTCATTAGGGCCATGTCCCTCTAAAGGCACTAGGGAAGTTTCTGTTCTACTCTCTGGGAGTTCCCTGGCTTGTGGCAGCATCACTCCAGCTTCACATGGTGCTGTCCTTGTGTGCATGTCTGTGCCCCAATCCCCCCCTTTTATAAGGATGCCAGTCACATTGATTAGGGGTTTACCCTATACCAGTATGACCTCATCTTAGCTAATGACATCTGCAACAACCCTATTTCCAAATGAGAACACATTTGGAGGCAGCGGGTTAGGACTTCCACCTAGGAAATTTGGAGGTACACGATTCAATGCATAGCACCCCCCAGAGGAGAAGAATGTGACTGGAAATCTGGCTTTCATGCCCTGGCTGAGAAGTGCTTCCTGTGACCTCCTCTCATTTCTGTGGCCAGAGCTCGTCACGTGGCCATGCTTACCAGAAGAGAATGTGGGAAGTTATGGGTTCCTGCACGCACATGATTTTAAGTATTTTCTAAATCAACTCCACCTCTGACAAGTAAGAAAACAAGATAATGGCATCTGGGATGTAAACTGACCTGCCTGAGGTCACACCACACAGTTCCTGGCAAAAACAGGACCAGGAAGGATGGCTATATTTTGACTTCCAGTTTCTCCTTCAGTTTTATTCATGACTATATGAGAACTTGGCTTTCAGGAAGTCCTCCTATTTTAGAAAGTTTCATTTCCCCTGAAGAATAAATTGGTCTAGTGATAGGAATTTTTTTTTTTAGAGCAACTTGTCACATGGCCCACCCCAGGGCCCAAAGACATCAGGGACCTTGGGCTAGAAAGTGGGGCAGAGTTCTCATGTGTGTCTAATTCTTATATCTATCATTTTTTAGAAATTCTGCTTAAATTTTACTTAAAAAGTTCACTCTTATATAGTTGTGATATACCTAGATCTCAGGGAAGGCCCTGGGTAGAAGAAGGGTGCAACTAACCAAATTGGTGAGGGGAAGCTGATGGAAAGCATGCTAATTAATTAATGAGTAAAGGTGGCCATTTTATTTAAATTAGCAGCAAATTTCAAGCAGTCCCCAAAATAACCGAGAATATTAGTCCTAATTAATGTGTCAGCTGGAAAATTTCTGCTGAGAAAAGTATAATAATGGGGTCTCCCTACAGACTCTCTATTCCCTCATTCATTCATTTGCTCATTCAAGAAACATGCGCTGAGTATTATTTTATGCCAAGAATTGTGACAAAGGCAGCTTTGCCCAGGCCCCTGGTCTGGAGAGGGAGGCAGATCCTCAGATCATTAAAGTTTATTCAGTACAACCACTTGCAACCTACTGCCCCAAACTACCTTCTCAGCCCATCAAAGGAGAGACTGTGGGACAAGACAGTGTCTGGGGACTCCTCTCATTCTTTCTGCCTAAACCTTAAATGACTTGGGGGAAAAAGACAGTGCTTTTCCTAGGGGAAGGTGAATTCTTGGCTGTAGAAGAAGGAAGATGAAAGGGACTTGAATTCCTTGTAAAGTTTCTGGAGTAAGGATGCTGCCACGTTTCTGCTTCAGGCAGTGCTTTTTGACTCAAGGGATAAAGATGAGAGCTGAGTTGAAAGAAGTATTCTGTTTTTACCCACGTTAGATCAGGTAGTGTGTTTAATAAAAGTAAGAAAAGTGTGGAATTGTAGATGGACTTTGGTACCTTTGCTTTGTGGAATTTTTTTTCTTTTTCATTTGTTAAAGTTCTTACAGAGAGAGAGAGATGAGAGAGAGAGAGAGAGAGAGAGAGAGAGAGAGAGAGAGATGAACAAACTTGCTTATTTCTTTGTATGCTACTTCTCTAGAAACTGCCATTCCCATGTAGGGTCATTATGCCGCCATCACCCCTCCCCTACTTAGCAATTATCCGGCGGCCATGCATGGAACGTCAGAGGCCTCTCATGGGTTCTACTTGAACTCCCAGATCTCTCAAGTCACATCTCAGAGACAATTGAAAAGGTTTTACTTGGTGGACCAAGAATTTAAATCGCCAGCCCCTTCCTTGTGGACTTGGGGAGCTTTCCCCACTTCTCTGTGATTTTTGTTTATAAATAAACTAGAGTGCCAGGCACTGAGTGGCTGTGAGGTTTTATAAAACCTCCCTGAGTTTACTTCTTGGCTCTGATGGGATGAAACTTTGCCCTCCACAATTCCTTGTGTGAAGCTGTATTGCCCTGGTGCCTGCTGATGAAATTTGGCTGGTCCCCTCCAGGCCTGTGCTATTTGGGGACTAATCCAGATAGAGTTACTTGGATCTTTTTTATTTACTGGCCTCTAAGCTATAGGGTCCCATCATTCCCAGGGGCCATCATCCCCTCAAGATGCAGAGCAAGGGGTGCCTCTGGGTGATATAGTGGTTGCCCAGCTCGCTGCCCTCCCCCTGGGCAGTGGTCACTCAGCTCCTCCTGGTCACATATCCACTTTCACAGTGCAGGCTGGATGTTTGAGGGACAGTTCTTGCTCCAGAGGACCCAGGACAATTGACAGTGCACTCACCAGCTTGGGGTCAGGCAAGGCAGGGAGGGACCTAGCCCAGTTCCGCTGGTACCACACATGTGATTGGGACAAGTGCCTTATTCTCGCTAGTGCTCAGTCTGCTTTAATCTGTGAACTCAGGACGACAATATACACTTCACTGAATTATTGTGTGGGCTCTGCTGGTCTGTATGTAACAACGCTTAGCCCAGGGCCTAGAACACAATGATATGTGTTATTATGTCACACCTAAGGGCAGCCTCTCGGAGGATTAGTAGAGGGATGCTCGAGGCTGGAATGAATAAGGCTGACCACCTACAGCCATGCCTCCCCCCCACCCCCCGTCCTGACCCAGGACCCCCAGGGCTGAAGTGGCTCCCTTCATCCTTACAGCCCTTTGAGGCATCCATGGAGACCAGGTGACTGCTGAGTCCTGCCTGCATCTCAGGGCTCAGGAACTTACTCATATCTGTCTGCTCATCAGTAAGTGACGAATGAGCGCATTGTTTCATTCCCGAGGCCTGCAGTTTCACTCCTTCCCTACAGCCCTGCCGACAGAACATGAACTAGCCTGCGCTGGGCTCCCGGGGGATGCCTGGGTGCAAACCCCTGCTCTGCCCCATATGAGCTGTGTCACATAGAGAGGCTACTTCATTTCTCTTGACCCTAAATACTGCAATTTAAAACAAAATGTATTTCAGAATAAATGTTACTTTTGGGTTACTAATATGCATCACACTCATAGAACTTCTATGTGTGTGTGTGTATACACTGAGTGGCCAGGTTATTATAATCTCCGAACGCATAATAATCTGGCCACTCAGTGTATATTCTATATAATAAAAGACTAATATGCAAATTGCCCCCTCAACCAGGAGTTCGACCAGCAGGCAGGCTGGCCAACTGCCCATGGCCCCTCCCCCTAGCCAGGCTGGCCGGACCCCACCCATGCACGAATTCATGCACTGGGCCTCTAGAGATCATAATAATCTGGCCACTCAGTGTGTATAATTATTGTGTCTGTCAGTCTCCCTAGACACCTTCCATATGTCAATGCATTTCATCTTCAACCCACATTGCCAGCTTATTCCCACTATAAAGATGTGGGCTCAAAGACACAGAGGTGCACCCAAGTCCCCACACCTAACAGGTGGTGGCTGCAGACCCAGGTGCCTAGAACATGATGGATGATGGATGGCAGGTGTGATTGTATCACACCCAAGAGCACCCTCTGCTGGGTGAAGGAGCTCGAGGCTGGAAAGGGCAGGGCGACCACCTGCGCTTTCTTGTCCAGCACTGCCTCCCTTAGATTCTGGCTACTTCCACAGGGCGTGGCCCAAGTGACCATCACAGGGCTACCTCCCCATCACTGACACCCACTGGACCTGCCTGTGGTCATCAGCCTGGGGCTGGTCCAGCTGTGGATGGGGTGCGCACCCAGGTAATTTCTCACCTTCTTTTGGAAAGCACCCCATTTCTATGTCCCTTTTGGTAGCTGCACACGGAGCAGAGCCGGTGGCCCCAGTGCAGCACTCAGCATGGAGTGCAGGTGCCCAGGGAGGGAGAGAATGGATGTGTTGGGCACACAGGTGTTGATGCTGCAGTGGTAACCTCTTTCACCGAGTGATGGTGAACTCTGGGCTGCTCCCCTAGCATCGGAGCTAAACAAAGGAGCTGCCTGATTTGTTATTCATTCCACATGATATGTTCTTCATGTCACGTCCAAACTCTGCAATTAGAGTGGCAAGCGGTGAGATTTGCCTGACTTTTATTAAGCTCCCACAGGCTGGGAAGAGGCAGTCATTAGCAGCACCACCGTGGGCCAACACTGGGGAAGATGGCCCCGGCTCACTACTCAGAGGGAGGCCGAACCCTCCACCCACCATCCTTTGGAGAGCTTTGCTTCTCAGGCGGCGGTGGACTTGGGGACAGGTCCCTGAGCCAGTGGCAGGGGGAGCTAAATTCAGAACTTGACTTAGCTCTGTTCTCTCTGACTACTTACTCCACCTCTCTGGATCTCAGCTTCCTAGTCAGAAGATGGCATGGGTGCTGAGACTTAAGTGACACACCCACGCGTGCCCAGCACCAAGCCTGGCACAGCATTGGGCTCAGCGATGTTAGTTTCTTGTTCTAATGAGGGCAGCCTCTCAGTCTTTTGTGAGAGCTTGCTAGTCTGCCTGAAGATAATACTAACAACCGCTTACATTTATTTTCTTCCTGCCCTAAGCATCTTTCTAAATGCTTCGCTCAATACTCTCAGCAGCCCTGAGAAGTAGGCACTGCTCTTACCCACGTGGACGGGGGAGAAAACTGGGCCTCAGGGCACTTAGGTAACTTGCTCAGGGCCACGAACTTACCAAGTGGGAGGACCTGGTTGCCTGACTGCAGAGCCCATGCTCAAAGCCGTGGCTCCGGCTGCCTCCCTGGTTTCATTAAATCCGTGGCCTCTGCTCCCAGGACATTCTCTGGTTGGAGACCGGACAATAAGCCGCCGCAGTGGGGAGTGATGAGGGTTGGGCCCCTAGGAGGGGTCACAGCATGCTTGCTGAACGGACAAAGCCTGCCGTGAGAGATCGGGAGAGGGTGTAGCTGATTTAGCTAACCACCAGGCATGCTCTCCTGCTTAGGACCTAAAGGAAAGCTCAGTCTAATTTGTAATCTTTTCCCTGAAAGATCTTATGGCAAGTTCCTAAGACTGGACTGAAGGTGATTTGAAAAATACCACCCTATCGACACTGCCCTTCCCATCCACCCTTGGCCAGGACACAGCACAGGCAGGTCAACTCTCTTGTGATTCACGAAGGTGGTCTGCACGTCCCTCTTGCCTTTGGGGTTTCCCCTCCCAACCCCATCTCGGAAGAACTGGGACAACTATCTCCCCATTGGAAGACATCTAGTCTCTGCATTCCAGGGCCAGTGTATCAGACCCAAAGCACCCCTTCCCTCCTCTTCTTATCCTGCAGGTCTCAGCCCACTTCCACGGGCAGTCTCTTCTGACCCCTCATCAAGGTGCTCTCACTTGCTGTCCTCAAATCTCTGCACCTGTCTGATTTCTGTATTACAGCTCTTGTATTGTGTGTGCAATGTAAGTGTACTCATAGTGGCCAGTTATATGTGAATTTGTTTACTGGTTGATGGTCTCTCTTCACCACTAGATCTTAAGTTCTTGAGAGCGGGCACTTGCTTTGTCTCCAGCATAACTCTTATGCCCAGCACAGAGCCCGGCCAGGAGCAGGCACGTACCCCTCTGGTTGGTAAATGGATCTGTTCACAGAGGTAGTGAGTTTTGGAGTAAATGAAGGTAGTTTTCCTAATAAAGGCATCCTAGCAGCCTGCTCAGACACACTGGCTTTGCCACTTACCGGCCTTGACCCGGAGCCTGGTTCCCCTTCTGAAAAGGGTGTTAAAACCATCCATCTGACAGAGCTCTGTGAGGATTCCATGGAGAAGTACAAAGGCTGCTCAGCACTATGCCTGGCACACAGTGGGTCTTCAATGTACTGCAATGGTTCTTATTTTATTTTATTTATTTTTTAAAATATATATTTTATTGATTTTTTTTTTACAGAGAGGAAGAGAGGGATAGAGAGTTAGAAACATCGATGAGAGAGAATCATCAATCAGCTGCCTTTTGCACACCTCCTACTGGGGATGTGCCCGCAACCGAGGTACATGCCCTTGACCAGAATCGAACCTGGGACCCTTCAGTCCACAGTCCAACGCTCTATCCACTGAGCCAAACCGGTTTTGGCTGGTTCTTATTTTACTAGTAGCATCCATTACTACTATCAGTCAAGATAAGTTCTCAGGGGGGGCTTTAGACCCAGCATCTTCTTTCAAGGAGCCCCGGGGATGGGAGCCTGAGTGATGTGCCCTCCCCCACTGGGATGGAACCAGAGCCCAGGGCCAGGTGCTATGGGCAGTTAGGCAGGAATGGGGGCACCTCCTTCCATCAAGACCTCTCCTGACACCAAGGCTCGCTGGCACACAGGCTGGCCTGCCTTGTCATTTGGCCCAACTCCCAGGTAGGAGAATTCCCCAGACTCCAAGAGTTCTCCTAGGGGCAGGGCCGGATTGACTGACACCACCCCCCACACCTACTATGGAGCTTTCAGTTACTCACTCTCCACCCAAGAAGATCTTGAATAACTGCCTCCGAGAAAGCCCAGGGTAAGGGCAGTGAGCCAGTGACAGAGTGTACGTTGTAAGCATTGTGTTTTGGAGAGAGTCCTCTCTTGAACAGCGCAGGTACAGTGCCCGACCCCCACCAAGGCACCTCCTCTTTTATCTGCTCGGAGCAGGAAGTGGGAAGGTTTCCCCAAAGACTATGAGGGTGCTCCGCTGCCCAGAGCACAGCCCCTCAAGAAGTGGGTTGTGCTTTTCACTCCTCTTGCTGCTGTTTCTCACTAGGGAGTCAGTGCCATTTAGGGTGGGGCAGTTCTTCATTGTGTGGGACTGTCCTCCTCGATGCGGGGTGCTTAGCATCCTGGGACCCTGACCAGCCGTAGTGTCCATGCAAGACCCAGACATCCCCATGCATTTCCAAAGGTGCCCTGGAGGAGGGGGTACCACCCCTCACTGAGAATGTGACAACGAAGGCACCTAAGAAACAGGATCTGGGGGTTGAAATTGGCTGGTGGCCTGGAAAGGAAACGTCTGAATGTTGTTTCTATCATGGCCGCTCCAGGATGTGCTTGTTTATTTCAAGAAAGTTCCTAAGTAGATGTGTTCAGAATATATGATGGCATAAATGGATTCGTAGATTTGATTTTTCCCACCTAACTCCATTGTCACCACACTGCCTCTGCCCCGGCTGCTGAAATCTGTTTCTCACTGCGCGTCAGTCCTGCCAGCATAGCACCTTAGTGGAGTCCTTGAGGTTAGCACAGTGTAAGACTAGAAATTTTAGCGGCGCTGGGCCCTCTAAATCAATCACCACAACAGCTTTATTTTTTTTCTTCTTGCTCAGAAATACACCATTAAATGCAGCAACACGTGTGGGAGGGGAGGTTGGCTCGGGTGAAGGACTCACTTAAAAAGAAAAAGAAAATTTTATAACATTTCTTTCTGCAGGAAAAAGGACATGCTGGTCTTAATTCTTGTAGAGCTGGGCTACAGAACACATTTATGTCTCTGCAATATCTTTGGCTCCTCGAAAAATTCTGGGTTGTTCAGAAGTCATTGAGTCATATTTGCCTGGGGCATTATAGATGCTTAATAAATGTGTATTGGATAAAGGAATGAGTAAGTTCATGGAAAAGTAAAGCCTTTTAAGTGGCCACAAGATGGACTGAGCCTGTCTTCCCTTCTCCGTCCCTCCGGGGGCCCTAGGGTGGTAAGGTTCGCCCATATGTGTGGTGGTTGTGGAATGTCTAGGAAGACTGAGTAGCAAGAGCACTTCCATCCACTGCAACATTCTGGGGATGGGCAGTGAGTGAGGAAGTGGGGTCAGAGAATGTAGACTCCTCTTTCTCCCTCCTTCCTCCCCCCTCACTCCCCACCCCCAGAGTTCAAAATGAAGGGATAGGGAAAGGGGCTGGCCATTGGAAGGCATTCGGAGTTGAGAGAAAGTGTGTATTTAGATTTACTTTTCAAGGAAAGCAATCGGGAGCATGTTTTGAAGCTGAAAAAAGTCAGTAGAGAAGGAGGTCGGGAGCAAATGAAGCAAAATTCTGGGGATGGGACAGGAGAGGATGCGGTCCAAGCCCAGTGGGACCTTCTGCCTCTGAGGCCAGGGCAGGATGGAGGGAGGTTCGGGAGGAACTGGTTCCCAGGCTGCCTTACAAGCAGAGCCTGAGGGATGTGTTATGTCTGAGGAGAGAAGCTTTAGGAACCCGCTGAGGGGAATGGACTTCTGCAGAGGCTGTGCAGGCTGAAAGGAGGGAGTGTGGAGGGGCCAGAAAGAGCTGGAGACAGGAGTTTGTGGTGGGTCTAACTTGCCCAGTTTCCTGACGTTCCTGGTGAGCAATCCAGGGAACGGGTGTGGGGAAAGCCAATGAGGCTGCAGGGGTGAAGTTTACGGGGTGTCGAACACAGAAAGAATAGGAATTACAGACTTGAAGGAGCTGGCAAGGGGGTGGTTGAAGGAATTTGGGTGCAGCCTTTCTGGAGACATGGAAGTGCCAGAGGGAGGTGAAAGTGTGGGAGGAAAGGAAGAAAAGGTTATTATTCCAAAGGTCTTTTTGATGAGCAGGCATTTGGGATGTGAGGGAGTGAGCAGGCAAGGTTCATAGGTTGTTGGGTGAAAGTAGGGAATGAAGGATGGGACTGCAGGGCCAGCAGTTCCAGGCACTAACATCTGAGGTCTGCTTGTGGTGGCTACGGTGCCCCTCCCTGGCACAGAGGCCACGGTGCAGGTTAGGTCATTCATTGTCTGTGACCCTGAAGTATTGCCCAGTGGGATGTAGAGGACGCTCTGAGCCTGATGCGGAAGACCTTGGTGGACGTGGCCTGGGATGCACTGTGTAAGAAGAACAGAGTGCGCAGAGTGCTGTGGTGTCTGACATCGGAGGCTTCAGGAGGAGGTATTTGTATACGGGGATGGAGGAGCTGAGGTGAATGGAATAGGGTGGCAGCAGGGAGAGGAGAGTGTCAGCTCCAATTTGTGTCCCCGATGGCTGAGTCAGCAGATTCAAGGCACACAACAGTGGCAGTGTCCTCCAGGAAGAGCCATTTCGGCGTGGACAGGCGGAGTCCCTTTTGGTGAGAAAGGGCTGTCCTTGAAAGATACTGTGAGTTTGATGGGCAGTTTCAGAAGACTCAAGGGAAGGCTCATGAGAGAGGGCAAGCAAGGAAAGATGAGCCAGGGAAAGAGCAAAGCATACCAGGAGTTCGGAGAGGACGCGAGATCCCCGTAGTAAAGACAACAATTAAATGTTATGTACACACATGGGGCCCATGGGACCTGGGAGGTCGGGAGAAAAGAGGTGGTGGAATCTGGTTGGGGGAACCGCATCTCTTTGTACCACGGCCACTGCAGTCACCGTGCTTCCCAGCTTTTGTGCTCAGGACAAAGCAACCGTTTCCAAAGCTCGTTGTGTCCTCACAATTGAACTGCTTCCCCATCGAGTCCCGTGCATTCAGCCCAGGATCCTCGGGGCTCTGGAAGCTCCACTCTGCCAGGGGAAGGGAACAGAGTCCCTGCTGCCAAGGAGAAAAGAAGCTAGGTCACGGTGACTTTGAGAAGTCAGGGCGGCATGCATGGAGGAGGCGCTGCACCTGGACTGCGGGGGCCTGATTTGGTGGGATCTCCCTTTTCCTCGTCCCGCACAGAAAGAGAGATGAATGAACCGGTTCTAAGGGGAGGCGGCCAGGGATTGAGAAATATTAGAAATTAAGAGAGAAGACACAGAGATAGATTTTAAGATGGGAGCTGGGAGGGCCGCTGACCTCCTCTGTTGGAGAGGCAGACTGACGACCCTCTGAGCCACGCAGCACATCTATTTATACTCCAATCTATCAAGGGGGTTTCACAGGAAAACAAGGAGCCTGGGAGGGCCCAGGGTCCACCCACTCCTTCCTCCTGGATAAACACAAGCCAGGAACTAAGAACATCTCCGCACTCCCAGGGCGGGAGTGCAACTGACATGATTCTGCCAATATCCTGGGCCCAGTCAGCAACAATCTAAAGAATGTCCAGGTATCTTCCCATTTGGCCCTCTACACTGGACCTTAAAGGAAACACAGGATGTGTGGGCTAAAGGCAGAGTGGGAAGAGCTCTTCAGGAGTGGGGGCGCAGGGAGAAGGGGTGGGATCCTTTCTTTCTTTGGTAAGAAGCGAGGTGCTGTAGTGGTTGAGAGCTGGGTTTGGAGCCATATGACCTGAGTTCAGTTCCCAGCTCTGCCACTTGCTACCCATTCATTTACCTCTATATAACTCATCTAAATAGGCAGATCATATTACACACACACACACACACACACACACACACACACACACACACACACACACTTATTTAGGGTTATTTTGAGGATTAGTAAGTGTGTTTATAAAGCACTTAGCCTCCCTGACATTTAGTAGTAGCTCATTATATGGGAAATATTATCATTATTATAATTATTTATGTTATTTTCTTCAATTAGGAGGGAGGCCTGGGGAAAGGGAGTAGCAATTTGCTTAGCACCTACACCCTGCACGTTATACTTTACAAACACACATGTGACATGAGCCACCTGCTACATACCAAGCTATCCCAAACATGCAGCGACTTATGACACATCCATTTATTTAGCTGAAGAGTCTATAGGTCAGCAATCTGGGCTGGACTGGCCCTTCTCTCTGCCTGTCTCAGCTGGGCTGGCTCGGGCATCGGTAGCCGCTGCTGGTCAACATTGAGAGGCTTCCAGAGGCCGGCTGTCAGCTGCAATGAGGGAACTTCTGGACTTCATCACCCGACAGCATCACCCAGGCTGCTTCCCAAGATGGTGTGAATGGGGTTTCTAAGGGCAGCAAGAAAGGGCCAGTGCTACTGTGTGAGTGCTCTCCAGGTCTCTGCTGTGTCCCATTTGCTGTGGAAATGTTGCTGTTGACCAAAGTAAGTCACATGGCCAAGCCCAGACTCAGAGGACAGAGAGTAGGTCCTTTGAAAGAAGGAACTACATTGCAAAGTGGTTTGTATGCAAGGATGGGGAACTCTGGGGCCATTTTTATAATCTATCATAATGCCCTGTTACATTCACACTGTATTATTTCATTTACTCACTCATTCATTCATTCATTTATTCACCCAAACGTATTTATTGAGCACCTACCTTGTGATATGGCAAGAAAAGGAATCCCTAAAAAGAATGCCCTTTACGCCGAAACCGGTTTGGCTCAGTGGTAGAGCGTCGGTCTGTGGACTGAAAGGTCCTGGGTTCAATTCCAGTCAAGGGCATGTACCTTGGTTGCGGGCACATCTCCCGTAGGGGGTGTGCAAGAGGCAGCTGGTCAATGTTTCTCTCTCATCGATGTTTCTAGCTCTCTATCTCTCTCCCTTCCTCTCTGTAAAAAATATCAATAAAATATATTTATAAAATAAAAAATTTACAAAAAAGAATGCCCTTTAGTTTTCTAGCACTTTCTCTGTCACAGTGCAGCCATCTGGCATTGCTAAGTCCATAACATCCATAAAGACTTGAGCTGGACCCTTTTCCTGAAGAAGAGAGAGATGGAGCTAAAGGTGATCTGGAAACAGGCAAAAAAAAAAAAAAAAGATTTACAAATTAAAATCAGGCGCCAATATTTCATCCCCATGAAGTCTGTTTTTCTGGGCTAACTTCTCCCTGCTGGATCTTAACCTGCAGTGTTATTACCAAGTTCTTTCCCATCTTTCTGTTCACTGAGATTGCTGGTGAGTCCAGAGCTCCATTGAGCTTACGTTAAAATCTCTGTTAAACACATACCCACACATGTACACACACACCCTGGGAACATTCTAAGCTCTTCTTTAAAAATAAAATGTTTTTATTGATTTTAGAGAAAGAGGAAGAAAGAGGATAGAGAGATAGAAACACTGATGAGAAAGAAACATCAATCGGTTGCCTCCAGCACTCCTCCTACTGGGGATTGAGCCCAAAACCCCTGCATGTGCCCTGACAGGGAATCAAACAGGTGACCTCTTGGTTCATGGGTTAATGCTCAGCCATGAGCCACACCAGCCAGGCTAAGCTCTTCTTAATTCAGTGCAGAAGAATAGTTGTAATGTGCCAGCAAGACATTGAGCCTCCTCATTGCTCACGGGGTTAGGCCTGGCACAGCTGTATCCTGGAGGTAAATATTAAGAATCTTGTAAAGCAGAGAGGATCCTGTTCTATCCAAGCTGTTAATCCTCGGGGCTCTCTGGAGGGTGGTGTGGAAAATACTGGTCCAAACCTTGGGCTGAGAGAAGTTTAAAGGAGTCTTAGAGTAAGAGGCATGAAACAGGTACCAGGGAGGGAGCTTGGATGGGCCCTTGTATAGCTTGTGTCCCTGGTATAGCTTGTTAACACGTTCATTTAATCAACCAATACATTGTGAGTATATGTTTGCATGAAGCAGTGGGTTAGATAGTATATACAGTAGTGAGCAAGACAAGCGTGGTCCCTCGCCTCTGGAACTTGGAGCCTAATGGACAGTGACCAGTGTCAAAAGAACATTGCTGAGCTAACACTAACCACCACTAAGTCTGTATGATTCCCTGACAGCCCTGTGAGGTAGGGACCATCATTGTCTCCTGCTTTTATAGAGAACATTGAGACCATGAATGGCCAAGTAGCTATCCCTAGTCACATAGCAAATGACTGAGGGTAGGGACTTGAATTAGGCAATTTAGATCCAGAGTCAGTCTCTTGAGTCAACCCCCTTCTGCCCCCATGAGGTCAAGTCACCTTGGCATGTAGTTCCCAGTTCCCTCATACTTTTCCTTAAGAGCACGCATCCCATTTTGTGGTTTTATTTTGTGGATTATTTGGTGAGGGAGCAGAGCTGAATGGTCAGTTGGTTCAGGCCCCATTATGCTCTAGTAACGGATTACCTCAAAACCCAAGTGGCTTATAACAACAAACACTTCTGAGACACGTGACGTGTCCAAGTGTTTCCCCACCTTGTCTTCCTCTTGCAGCACCTTGTCAAAGTAGCCAATAGTCCCAAAGGCACGCTCGTCATCGAAAGCACAGCTCATTTGCCATGCTGTCAGCCTACAGAGTTACTGCAGGCAACAATTTTGCCAATGGTTTTGCTCCTGCATAAAAGGGGTCACCACCTTTCCAGTGTTCAGAGATGGTTCCGCAGCACTGAGTTTCTATCCCCAGCGTCAGCGTCCCACAGTGTGAGGTTTGGCACCACTCCTCATCTAGAATCGATTTCTTCATCATTCAGCTTAGAGTCTAAGCCCTAGACTGATGATCCCCAAATCGCAGTGGCTTAGAACAAGTCAAGCTAATTTCTTGCTCATGCTTCATGGTCAGACACCAGCTTCAGCCTTGTGTCTCCTCTTTTTCTGGGACCAATGGAAAGTCCCCATCTGGGGCACTTCCAGGCCAACGGTCGATCACATGAGATCTCTCAAAGCTTCAGATTGAAAATGACACCTGTCTCTCCCACCCACACATCACAGTTAAAGACACTTGCCAAGTTCCACACTAGCGGCGAGGGGATGTGGGACATGCAATAGCTCAGTCAGGAGGGGAGCACAGAAGGGTCTCCTGGGACGGGCAGCGGATCAATCTCCCAGATTAGTCAGGGAGCCTGCGCTGGCTGTCACATCGATGCAGGCTTGGCAGCCTGTTGTGTTTGGAAAAGAGGGATGTCAGAGCACGTTTTCCTCCCTGCACTTGATAGGCTCCGTCTTCACTGTTTGCCAGGGTGTAGACCTTCGCTGTTTGCCTGCTCATCTGCCGCCAGCTCTGAAGGGCTTCGAGCAGCACCTTCCAAAATAGGGGCCCAAAGGGGACCCAGCGGCAGACAGCAGGTATGTGAGGTTTCTTGAAGGTACGTTCCCAAAGAACCAGGGAACTGAAATGAATGTGTCATTTCAGGGGAGGGGTTGACAACCAGAACTAAAATAAATGTGGGAAGCTTACGCTAGAAACAAAGAGGAAACCTGGGGTGATACCTTTTGTAGACTCCAAGGGAGGGTTGGCTGGTGCAGGCAGGAGGGGTCAGCTCCAGCTGCCTCTGCATGAAAGTCCATGGATCTTGTCCACCTGGACATTGCAGAGCGGCCTTGTCTCTGTCTCTTTTGATTTCATGTTAGAACTTCCTGGGAGGAGAGAGCCTTGGCCTCTTACAGCTCCACTCTCACCAATGGGCGTGTAGAGTCACACAGCATACAGACTATTTGGGGCCCACTCTTGGTCAGAGCCATCCTGGGAGGTGATGGGCAATGTTAAATATTGAAGGCCAAGTGCAATGACCTCACAGCACCTGCCCCAGTCCCTGATCTTCACCCTCTCCTCTTGTCTGACAGCAGCACCCATCGGTGCATACCTTCTTCCCCGTGACGAGGTCAGTTCTCAGCAGCTGGGGCCTGACCCACCACCTTGGCCATCACCGGGATTGGGCCTCCTCTGCGACCTGCCTTGGTGGCACAGGTCTTCTGGAATAGCCTTGGCTTGTCAGAGGGCTCTGTTGGAGAGAGCTACCAAGACACACCCCTATGTCCGGCAGCTGTGCTGATCTTTCGGAGTGCAGGCAAAGAGCTGGAGGAATGGGCAGGGGGAGGGGCAGATGCTGCAACAGAGCCAGGATGAGGTCTAAGGCCCAGGTGAGGGCAGTTGGAAAGCACTGCCCCTGAGAGAGAGAGACACAGGAGGCTGCAGAAAAGTAGTAGATCAATGATCCCAGTAATCTCAGCCAGTGATCCGAGGCCGGGGCACTTGCTCATATCCTGCACCATGTTATCTCCCCATAACTGGAGGTTTCTCTGCAGTTCTCATCCTCTTATACCCAAATGCTGGCTAAGGTTTCCGTACTCACCCTCTCCCGGCGCTTACCAAGGCTGTGTGAGCCCCCATCTCACTAGCTTTCACCCACTGAAGAAAGCACACCGGTATGTGAGTGAGCGAGGTATTTCCTTACCTTGTAAACAAAAGCTTGCCATTTCCAGGTGCCCTCAAACAAAAGTTAGACTTTCCAAGACCCTTAAACGCTTTTGACTCAAAAGACTGAGAACCTCTCAGATGTGCTTAGGAGAGGAGGGACAGTCACAACTGAAGTCACAAGCTCCAGCTTCCAGAGGGTGCTGTCCAAACTCTTCACCCGTCTTTCCACCCCCCTAGTCTGCTCTAAGCCTGGCCCTGAGGCTGGTCCCTCACCCTTCTGCAGGACTGTCTCCCACCACGCTGAGAGCTCCTCCAGAAGGGCATGTCTGGCTCCTCTCTGCTCCCCAGTGTCCAGCTACGGCTGCCCTGGAGGACACAAAGGAGTGTTTGCTGAATTAAGCTGGATCCGCCACTGACCATAGGCTGCCCATAAACCTCTCTTATAAACCTCTCTCCCAAGCCTGTTATAAACCTCTCTCCCAAGCCTGTTATAAACCTCTCTCCCAAGCCTGGTGCTTAGCCTCGTCTATTCCCCGACCAGGGAAACAGGCTCATGAGGGGAGCGCTGAGCTAGGGCCTGGTTCCAACTTTCTGCTCCTTCATAGTCACAGCAAGCAGGAGGTTTAACAATGTTTCTGGTCCTGGTATCCACCTGGTTCTGTGGTTAGTGAGCATGGATCATTTGGGAAATAACTCCCCTTCATTCCTGATTTAGCATTAGTGCCCTGTGGACCTCAGCATGATAGCTAACCTCTATGTCCAGGGGTCAATGACCAGAAACCAAGCCCCTAAATCAGCCCGTCCTGACTGCAGGGGGCCAGCAGTAGCTCATTCTTGGTAAAGAGGATGAAGAGCCCATTGCTAGCACATAATATGGTGTCACAGCCACCACGCTAATGAAATTTAATAAGCAAGGCTGTGCTTCCCCCACCCCGCCCCCTGTGCATGCGCATGGTTGCGCACACACACACACACACACACACACACACACACACATCATGCCCTCGATCACCGTACCCTCACCCTGCCTGCTATTTCTGTGATTCCTTATCCACAGGCCTCCTGGCCAGTCATACCTGGGACCAGGCCCAATCACCCACACTGAACCCTCTGCCCTCCTGTGAGCACCCCTGTCCCTGCTGCCTTGTGCTGGCCCTCCAGCTCCTGTGGCCAGGCTAGCAGCTGTCAGTATTTCAATCCTCATTGCTCCTTACAGACCAGGAAACCAAGGCCCAAAGTGGCTCCCAGCGGGGAAGTGAGGGTGGAGGCCTACCTGACTTGGAAGGTCACGTTCTCTACTCCAGCAGGCCACCTTTCTCCTGGGCAAGCTAGCGGTTCTCAGGTGTTCACCTCCGTCAGGCTTACCCAGCGGGCCTTTAAAGCACTGATCCCTGGACTCTCAGAGTTTCTGATTCAGTAGGTCTGTGGGATGGGTGCAAAATGTACATTTCTAACAAGTCCCTGGGTGATACGAGCCAAATTTTGAGAATCATTGTCCTAAACAGTGGCGCTTCCCAACCTGTTGGCCACCCTCATCAAAGTCATAAAAATAAATGGGGGGCCCAGCCCTCCCCCCCACAGTGAGAGAGAGGCTTGGGACCCAGGGGGTTGTAGGTGTGATCTCTACATTCCTCCCTAGGCTAGTCTAAGTCTTGGCTAGTTTTCCACCTCTGCTGCATAATGTGAAAAGCGCTGCTCTTCAACATGAGGCCTTTGCCCAGGAGGGAGCATTAAGGCTTGGTAAACCTTCGTTCGTTTATACTCCACCAACAGCGTTTGTAAACACTCAGATGAATGGCTTTAACTTCCTGTTTCCAACTTCCACTCCCTTGCATCCTCCAGTGGCAGAGTCTGGCAGTGAGGGGATGTTGGATACATGTGAGGGGAGAGTCCTGTGGAAGGCCACACCTCAGTCTCTGCCAGAAGGAGGAGGGATGCTGAGGGACCTCAGCCCTGGGGGGTCTGTGCCTGGCCTTGGCTCTGAGGCCCGAGGGCAGAAAGTGTGCATTGATGTAGGGGGGTGGGGAGCCCGCTGTGGGCTCCAGGCTGGCCATCCTGCTTAGATATTAGTCATCCCTTCTGCCCCCGGCCTGAGGGAGAGGAAAGTGCCACTGGATGTTGGTTCTTTCACCTTGCCAGTGATTTTTTCTCTTTCTCTTGTGAGCGGCAGAATGAAAGGCAGAGCTGGGGTTTGTAGCCCTGCCAAGCACTATGGGCTGTGTGGAGAAGGCGCTGAATCAATCACTTGCACTGGAGGGGGAGCTGCTGGTTGGGGATGTCGTTTTCCTGCCCAGGGGGTTGTAAAATATCCACAGGCGGGGTGACACCCCATCCTCCACCTCTGCCGTGACTGACAGGAAGGATGCTGCTCTTAGCACTATGTACCACCGTGTGTTATGGGCCTTTCAGTAAAAGTCCCCTCCTGTCCCTCAGCGCAGGCCCCTCATGGCTCGAAGGGATCTCAGTGAAGCTTCCAAGCCAGCCTCCCAGCATCTTTCGCTCCAGCTTGCCGGCTAGACCCCCCTAGTGAGCCGAGGGAGGGAGGCAAGTGAGGTGAGAGGTCACACTTGGCTCTGGAGTCAAACTGCCGTGTTTGAATCTCTGCTCTTGTTCTCCGATTGTGCGACACTGGACGGGTCCCTTCATTCCGCTGTGCCTCAGTGTCCTCATCTGCAGGATGGGGATGACAGCAGCCCCTACCTCCTGGAGTTCTTTTTCATATTCCCCAGGATAAAGTACCTACATTGTGTTATAGCTGACTCATCGTAGGAACTAAAAGTGTTTCCGCTTTTATTGTTAGCGGTGGAAGACAGGGCTTCTCAAGCTCATCCCTATTGGCATTTCAGTCTTGGTCGCTCTTGGCGGTGAGGGCCGTAGGATGCTGAGCAGCAGCCCTGGCCTTCACCCACTGGATGCCATTAGCAGCCGGCCCCCGCCCCCACCAGGAAGGCCAAAAATGTCTGCAGATATTGTCAGATGTCTCTGATAGGCAACCAGCCCCCATTGACAACCACAGTTCTGAATCGTTTCTTCCCAGCACCACCTTCCAGGCTCCGAAAACACAGCAGCGCCTGCTGCTGGGCCTGAGGGGGCTAATGTGAGGCATCTGCACTGAACTGTTTCCCTGCTTTTATGTGAGATTCAGTCCACCGCCGGCTGGGCGCCTGAGGTGTCCCGGTGACGCCCTGAGCGAATCCTCTGCCGATTCACTCTGATCCGCTGGCTTCCAGGTTGCACCACTCGGGATGCACTTCGTGGTTGGCTTTTTAAATAACAGCTGTCTGTTTCTGTTATGATTTTCCCAGACGCTGGAGCAATTCACAGCTCCAATGACAGCCTTGCCCGTAGTTAAGTGCACTCTTACTCAGGCATCTCCCCCAAGCACTGCGGAGCCGCTAAGTGGGTAGAACTGATCTCAGCTATTACCTGGGCGGCCGCTGCGTCTGGGGAGCCTGCCCTGGAGACCAGAGCCAGGCCCGAAGGACAGGGGTGGAGAAGAGGGGGTCAGGGACTGGCGCCCTGATTGTCCTTGCCTTGCTCCTGAGCCTCAGGAAACCTGGGTCCTGGCACGTCCGCTGACTCAGGGCTGCACTCTGTCCTGAGGAGAGAGCCTGGTGCATTCAATCCAGGGACAGAAATAGCTGTGCATCTTTGGGAGGAAGCCCAGGCAGAAGGCTGAGCCCCTCCCCACCCCCGCTTTTGCACATTCAGGGAAAGTTCTGGAGGTGCCGAGTTTTCATTTCTGTCCTCCTGATAGCAAGAGTCGGGGTAGGCGAGTGAAAGAAGAAGGGACAGTTCTTATATTAGAGTGACTGGGGCCATTATTTCCTGATATGTTAGCTTCCATAGGTCTTCCAGGACAGGGGTCATAGCTTTCTGGCCTCTATTCTCAGAACCACGTTGGAGGCTGTTTGTTGTTAGATGGATGGGTGGATGATTGGGTGAGATGCTTAACTGCATCTGTTTAATTTCCTAAATCTTATCAGTTATCAAATTCTCCAGCAACTCCAGTCACCTGGAAGGCACAGCAGCTCATCAACTGCCCTTTGAGGTCAACTGGAAATCCACAGGGACGGTGTCAGGATGCTCAGGCGAAGCCCACTTCTTACCCTTACAAGGCTGGCCCTTGACTAGCATCCAGGAACTTGGATTTCAGGAGGGTCCCCACCATTCCCACTCTGCTAAGAGTAGCTCACAGTGCCTACAATGGTTGTATAAACCGTATGGTTTATGCTAAATACCTGCTTTCCTTCTGGAAGTCCAGAACTTGCATACATACCAGGTGGAGGCTGCCTATGTGAAGAGCCCCCCCAGAAAAAGCCTGGGTGCTTGGTCTGTAAGAGCACTTCACGCGGGCTATCTCAGCTGCTTGCCGGGGGAATTATGCGTGCCCTGTGTGACCTCCGGGAGAGGACCTTGGAAGCTTGGAGCTGGTTTCCCCAGACTTTGCCCCACGTGCCCTTTCCCTTCGCTGATTTGATTTGTATCCTTTCACTGTGATAAATCATAACCGTGAGTACAGCCACGTGCTGAGTCCTGTGAGTCTGTGAGTCAGTGAATCGTCGAACCTGGGGCTGGTCTTGGGGACCACTCCATACTCCTGCAAAGCCAAAAGTATTTGCCTTCTGGCCCTTTAAGAAAAAGTTTGCCAACTCTTGCTGTGCACAGTCCTAGGATGGATGGAAGTTACCAGTTGTATATCTCCTATCTCCCCGAGACCCTGAACCCCCTAAGAGTGTCCAGCTTTCCTGCTGTCAAGTTACTGGCCGTGCACAGTATCTTGCATAAAGCTTTTGACCAATGCTTATCAATGGAAGAATAGGATAGAAAGCATTTGCATGTAGGGAGACTAAGTTTCATTTCTTGAAAAATGTGTTTCAGTTGCACATGTGGACCAGATGTTGCACAGGGTCGTAATGTGAAAGTATGTCTTCTAGTCCATTGCAAATGAAAATATATGAAGGCCACTGGGTTGTAATCCCTTTGCCAGATGTTTGGGGAGACACCCAGCTAACCCTCCCCACCTCTCCGGTCGTCAGCATGTAACCTCCTTCTCCCCCACCCCCAGAACGTGTACTACACGAGCGGGCAGCAGATCCATGTGGGCGTCCTGAGCCCCACAGTTGACGATGACGACAACCGGTGCCTGGTGGACGTCAACAGCCGGCCGCGGCTCATCGAGTGCAGTTACGCCAAAGCCAAGAGGATGAAGCTTCACTGGCAGTTCTCTCAGGTAACAGCCCAGAGCGCCCAGGGGGAGGCAGAGCCAAGGGAATGGGGAGGGGCCCAGGGGCCAGGGAGGGCCTGGGAGGAGAGGGACACTGTGGCTAGAAGGAGGCTGTGACTCCAGGCAACTCTCGGGATTGATTGAGCACCTACTGTATGCCAGGGGTTTCACATACATCAGCTCATTGGGCTGTTGTTATTATATTGTCATTGTTGCTGTTTTATTACCATTTTATTTAATTTGTGGATGTAAGGAAGCAGGCTCAGAGTTGGGAGTCACCTGAACCAAAGCCCACAGTAAGAGTAGGGCTGGGATTTAAAACTTGGGTTTTCCCGACTTTAAACCCTTGAATTTCTTCTATACAAGCTCCTTCTCCGGACATGAATTCCCAGCCTCCCAGGTGTAGATAGTGCTGGATCCGTTCTGATCTATGACCCCTCTGCCTTCCTCCCAGTATAGATCTTTCTAGGAGGCGAGGTTACCACACAGGGCAGTGTCTTGGGACATTTTGAAAAGGTCAGTCTACTTGGACTCCCTGGAGAAGAGGCAGGCGAGAGGTGCCAGGATTTCCTGGAGGTCATGGCCCAGCCAGCACCTGCCACTTGGGGACTTGGTGTCACCTGGATATGAGGGTTCTTGAAATAAACCAAGTCCCCTGGCCCCTTCAGAGGCCTTGCTCCCCCCAGGGGCTCTGGAATCACCAGGAAAATAGAGCCCCATATGTGCAGCCCGGTATCTCTGTGTCCAGCCTCGTGCAGTTTGATGGTGATAAGCATGGCGACTCGTTCTCAAAGGTGACACTGAGATTAAGTCACCTGGCCAAGATCACACAGCCCAAGAGTGGCCAAGCTAGAGTTCCAGCAGGCTGGCTGAATCTGACCCCAGGCTGCTTCAATATCCCAGCCCCCCCCCCCCCCCCCCGCCCCCAGGCAGGCCCAACTGCCTCCTTTTCAGCCCTCACAGACAGCCGGCCTTCCCGAGTATGCTCCAAGGTTGTGGACTGGATGGCTCAGCTCATCTGTGCAGATCTGAATGCCTTGGTGCCCCTCACTAACCCTCATCTCATCTCTCCATCTGTGATTGGGGCAGATAAAGGAACAAAACAATGGATGTCCTGAAACAGACCCTCCAAAACCCAGCTCCTTCCTTACCTCACCTCAGCACATGGCATTGAACAGGTCGCCCCGCACAATTCCTGCTTGAAGGGGGCACAGTGAGCAACAAAGCAGGCCATGTTGGCACCTGGGGACAGGGCAGCCTTCGGCCAGTGAGGCGTCTAATTGAAATTCCCAAGATGCTTTGGCAGTCACAGCTTTGATCCTTCTAACTAATGAAACTGTTTGAAAACGATACTTTTAAATTCCTATTTGCAAATCCAGAGAGCTACTCGTACTTGATATCTTGAAATTAACATTGGTGGAATTTTTGTTTAAAGCAAAATGATCAATATTTATCAAGCAACCTGGAATCTATCCCCACGGCCACAGTGGTTAAGAGCTACTCTTGACAAGGCCAGAGGATGTTGGGAGACTCTTAAATAACTAAAGTCGTGTGCTTAGGCATGTTTTCTTGCAACAGGTTTTAATCTTTGCAAATTTCATGGGGATCCTCCCAACTAGAATTTTCCGGGTTGCAGAAGTTGGGCTGAAGGGAGCTTTTAGTGGTGCATTTTAAATCTCCTTTCCGGTTGCACAGTCTGCATTATTTACTCCCCTGAGGGCTGCATTTAAACTCCCCAGACACTCAGGCTGAATTAATTTCAAAATAATCTAGTGCCATTCTCCCCCGTTGGCTTACAAAGAAGAGAGGCATTTGCATATCTTAGTGTTCCATCTCATACCCTCACTTCCTGTTTAATGCCTTCCCTCTAACCCTGGGAAGCCCTTCTGAATTTCCAATGCTCCGGGATGAATAGGGACGGCGCTCAATTCTGACACTGAGAAACCAGGTTTGACGAAAACATCTCTTGGCAACACGGACGCACACAGCTCTAAGGAGCAATTTTTCCAATAATAAACATTCTTTCCTTCAGTCATTCATCAAACATTTATGAAGCACAGGGGTCTGGGCAACAGGGATGCAGATGTGAGTCAGACAGGGCTCCTGCCCTGGAGGAGCTCATGAGCATATAAACACATACCACACTGGGTGGTGAGAGCAGAAAGGAGGCGGAGGGTGTTCTGGGACCCCAGGCTGACAGAACTCAGGAAACATTCGAGGCTTGTTTGATCTGGATCTTGAAAGTTGCGGGACATTCCCAGGTGTGGAAAGAGAGGAGAACATTCCAAGCAGAGGCTCCGCCTGGGCAAAGGCAAGAAAAAGTAAAGCAGACTTGAGAAATTGAAATGAGGTTTGGTGTGGGTGGAATTTAAAGTTTCCAATGGGGCATAAGAGATATGAGACTTAAGAGTTAGTTTGAGCCAAAACCGGTTTGGCTCGATAGAGCGTTGGCCTGCGGACTGAAAGGTCCCGGGTTCGATTCCGGTCAAGGGCATGTATCTTGGTTGCGGGCACATCCCCAATAGGGGGTGTGCAAGAGGCAGCTGATTGATGATTCTCTCTCATCCAGGTTTCTAACTCTATCCCTCTCTCTTCCTCTCTGTAAAAAAATCAATAAAAAAAAATATATATATATTTAAAAAGAGTTAGTTTGAGCAGATAATGGTGGTCATCAGATGCCATGCTAAGAAGTTTAGACTTCACCTTAAAAGCAAAGGGAGAAATAGAGAAACTAAGGGAATTTCTTAAGCAATGGATTGTGGTGATGGGGTCTGAGTCCCTTTGGCAGCAGAGTACACGTGGGGTGGAAGAAAAGGGGCCGCAGACAGCAAGCAGGTTAAGGGGCTGTTCCATTCTCCCTGTGAGAGAAGAGGCGACTGGTTGGCATGGGGGCCTGCACCCAAGCAGCTGTTGGGAGGATTTGGAGAGTCATTTTAAGTCTACTGGAAGTAGTGATGGGCTAAGTGGAGGTAGTTGTGAAGGGGGCTTATTAATCCAAGGCCACCCCAGGACAGCTTCCTCATAGTCAGGGTTGTCCTGACATGAGGCTGATAGTTCAGAGAAGAGGGAACACTGGCCAGGCTGTCTGAGGTCATACAGAGCTGGACTGGATGGCTGTAAGGGCTTGCCGCCCCTGAAATTCTGTCATTCTAAGCCAGGGGTGGGCAAACTTTTTGGCTCGAGGACCACAATGTGTTCTTAAACTGGACCAGAGGGCCCGAACAAAAGCAATCTGACCATGCTGGCACTCTCATCATGGGCTGCTGGTGAAGGAGCGGAGGGGAGAGCAAGAGAACTCTCCGCTCTTTCGGCTCCGCGGGCCTGATAGAACAGCCCAACGGGGCCGGACCCGGCCCGCAGGTCGTAGTTTGCCCACGGCTGTTCTAAGCTGATGTTAGACAGCAGTCCTGAGAAGGGCTTTTCCACCTAGAAGCCGCACTGGGCCTGCCTTAGTAAAAAGCAGCACACGTTTGAAAATGAGCTGAGCTTTCTGTGTGAGAGCCATGTTTACCCCACTTTATGGAAGTGTTATTTTACTCCCTGCCCCCGTCCTCTGTCAGCCCATAGACTGAAGGTCAGGGCTGCCTTACCCTTTCAGAACCTCCAGTCCCTCCTGAGAAGCCTGAGGCAGAGCAGACATCCAGTGTGCTACTACTGATCGAAGGAAGGAGTCCCCGATTTAACAACTCACAAATATTCATTAGAGGCCTCTGATGTGCTAGGAGCTAGGTTTGTGGGAGACCCGAAGATGAACAAAATCCTTCGATGGTCCTCCTTGCATGCATTCATGCTGAAAATAAAAATTTAAAAAATAAAAACACAGACAAACAAACAAAAACAAAACAAAACAGTGCAACTGTACTTCAAGGACATTTCAATGAAATAGTCAAAGCGCCATGCTCAGTGGGAAATCCCTAGTTCCTACAGACAACACTCATAAGTGGCAGTGATTCCTACTGCGGGTGCTGAGTGGGGTGCTCAAAGTCACAGAGTTAATGTGTACTTCTCCCTCTCCTGTAACTCCAGGTGGGAGGGAGGCAGGGAGGTGGAAATGTTTTATACTAAAACAAGGGTGTGCATGGTCTGGAGTGGAGTGCACATTTGTATGACGGTCTTGTAAAACAGGAGGCTTTGATGAATGGTTAGGTGCCCAAAGTGTAGCTCATGCTGCCCCCCAGACCGGGGTGTGCCGCCGCTCCCAGTGTCTGCAGGTTCTTGGGTGGAAACATTAGCAGGACCCATCTGGGAGACAAGGGTGCACAGATCAGTGTTCTACAGGCCGCCGTCCCCACACCTCCGCCCTGTGCTGCCTCCTTCTGGGTGCAGCATGCATGCATTTTCTTTTTTCTTTTCTTTTCTTTTTTTAATATATTTTATTGATTTTTTACAGAGAGGAAGAGAGAGGGATAGAGAGTTAGAAACATCAATGAGAGAGAATCATCGATCAGCTGCCTCTTGCACACCCCCTACTGGGGATGTGCCCGCAACCAAGGTACATGCCCTTGACCGGAATCGAACCTGGGACCTTTCAGTCCCCAAGCTGATGCTCTATCCACTGAGCCAAACCAGTTTCGGCTGCATGCATTTTCTAAATGAGGAACATCCAGGACTATTAACGCCAGGAGAGAAGAGAGTTTCCAGAGAATGAGGAGACTGATGGGAGGAGAGCTGAGCACAGAGCCCAGCCCGCCAATCAGCCGGGATTTGTGGGGCCCGATTTGATAAACTGATGCAGGATGAGTACCCCACTCAGAACAGAACCTATCTGCAGAGCACATTTCCCAGGGAGCACCGCTAATTCTGCCAAAGAATTTCCCAACACCAGCGGGGAAGAGCTCTGACTTTCTCTTGCTCCAGCCAACACGCTCTGCCAGGAAGTCCAACCAACTTTGAGGACCTTTTGTGCTGAGCAGAAATACTCTAGTTGGGTATTTCACTGTGGCTTTGGAATAAAACAGCTTTTGATTTCCATGTCACATGAAGAGGCAAATGTGGAACTGTCCAGTTTGGGGACTGGCGAAGCTCTGTTCAGGCCTTGGCTGTTTTCTTAGTTATTGTTAGCAGATGGCAGTCAGCCTCCCCTCCCCCCACTCCCCCCGCTCACCCCGCAGAGATCAGGGGCCAGGACCAAGTGTGATGGCTCAGATCCCCACCATGCAGACCTCGGGAGGTTTGGGAATGTATTTATCAAGCATTCATATGATGCTTACTATGTGCCCAGTACTATTGTAACTGATTTATAAAGATTACTTGATCCCCATGATAATGTCATTAGGTACTTTAATTATCCTCATTCTACAGATGAAGAAATTGAGGCACAGAAGAATTGAATAATTTGTCCAAGGTCAAATCTGGGAATTGTGTCAAATGTGGGGCCCATACTGCCTTGGTCTCACCTCTGGAAAGGCAGGAGAGGGCAGCTATGGCAGTTCCGGCCAGTCCCTGCCAAGCCACATCGCAGGTGCACCTACCTGAACTGGCTGGATTCCTGCCACCTTAACACACTCCCTCCTGCTGTCCTGCTGTCTTCCCTCCCCTCTACCCACCCCCGCCTCACTTTTCCTTTCTCACTTGACATTGCCATTGCACCATCCTCAGTCTACTGGAGCATCACCACAAATCCCAGGCCCATCTCCCTCGGGCACCAGGTCTCCTAGAAGAAAGACAAACACCAAAGAGCTTATAGAATCAGTGCAGCGTTGGCTATTCGTGATTTAGAGAGTCCCCTTCCCCCCGCAAAAAAAACAAAAAAAAAAAACGGCTTAATCTCAGGTGTCTGTAACCAGCACTAACATCCCACCTATGCTTTCAAGTATTTAATTACTGGTTACAAACTGCTTGACCTGGAAACACTCGTGCCCACTGCGCTTAAAGCCAAAGCCTCGCCTGGCCACTTGCCCGTGGAAAATTAATTAGGAAGGAGAGTGGAAGGGGAGCCCTGAAATAAACAGAGCATACAGGATGCAGCCCGCACGCGACCTCCTGGTGATCACAACAACAGTGAGGCCGGCATGAGCTCAGGGCAGGCGCTCCAAATGCTGCTCCTCGGGGAGGCCAGTGCCAGTGGCCAACTGGGCCCAGCCCTTTCCCCAGACAAGGTGATCGTGTTTGAGGTCCCCTCTGTGGTCCCCGGACCAGCACCACCACTATCAGCAGCACCGGGAAATTTAAAGAAATGCATTTGGAGCCTCGTTGGAGACCTACTGGATCAGAAAAGTGGAGCCTAGTGACCAGTGGTTTATAAGCCTTTGTAAGGTGACCAGATCGTCCCACTTTGGGCGGGACAGTCCCGATTTCTAACAATTTTTCCCGCATCCCGCAGTGTTTTAATAAAGTCCCGATTTTTGGAAAGAAGGAAAGAATCTTTCCAAAAATAGGGACCTTTTAAAAAAAAATAGTCTCTCTTTTTCCTGTTCTCTTCAGGTTTTTTTAAAAATATTTTTATTGATATTTTACAGAGAGATAGAGAGCTAGAAACGTCAATGAGAGAGAAACATCGACCAGCTGCCTCTTGCACACCCCCTACCGGGGATGTGCCCGCAACCAATGTACATGCCCTTGACGGGAATCAAACCCTGGAGGGACCTCCCAGTCTGCAGACCGAGGCTCTACCACTGAGCCAAACCGGTTTCGGCAAAAATAGGGACTTTTTTTTAACATGCTGCTGGACGTGGGAAAAATTGTTAGAAATCGGGACTGTCCCGCCAAAAGCGGGACGATCTGGTCAACTTACTTTAGGAGCTCTTTCTAACCCTCCTATCTAACCTACAGCTCCAGGAGGAGCCAGGTTGCTTAGTCTGGTGCTAGCTGTTCCACCCCAAGCTGCCACAGACACACACTTGGGGAAACTGAGGCAGGGAGGAAGTGCATGCCCATGCGATCTGGGGTCAATGCCTCAGCCCCAGGGACTGATGGACAACCATAGATCCGCATGTGGACACGGTCAGTGCTCCACGTGGAGACAGGATCCGTGCCCCCAGCGCTCTGGCTCCGACAAAACTTAGCCAGGGTCATGGCCAGCGAGAGCCAGAGACAGGGCTGGAAGCAGGGGCCCATGTCCTTGGGTTCCGCTCCTACCGCCTCCCATGCCCTTGCTAGTCACCACTCCAGTCAGGCCCCGAAGGAGAAGGCACTAGGCTGGGGGCTGGACTCCCAGCTCTAGGGATTATTATTAGGCTAAGTCTGTACATTCAGCTTTCGGGTTTTTTTGTAGTTTTTTTCTAATACTGTTTCCATATTTAATTTGGTTCCTTTTCCAATTAAGCTCTCTGTGTGCCACAGCTTCTCTCCTGCCAGGTTTAATTGCCCTTATTTAAATTCTTTAATTAAAAGTATTATGTGTTTCCAGATCCTGTAGTTGTAAGTATTATACAAATAATTTAGATGACTGGACTAGTAAACCAAGTGACTGCACCCTCCACAGGGGGGCAGGGCCGGGCAGGGGTTCTGCATCAAGCCTCAGCCCCCCAGAGCCCTGGGTCTGGCCCAGAGGCTGCTGGCTGGCCTTGGGTGTGAGGACAAGAGCCTGCTAACAGGTCCCCGATTCCTTCCTCCCTCCAACGCTTAATGCTCAACACAGCAGAGTGACATGGGTAACATGTCAGCCCTACTATGCAGTGGCTGGCCCCATCACCAGGTACTATGCCAAAATCCATCCTGTGTCTCTAAGGACCCATACAACCTGCCCCATACAATCACCTCTTGAGCTTCATCTCGTACACCTACCCCCATGCCTACTCTGAACCTGGGTCTCTGCTGTTCTCGAACATACCAGGCCTCTGCTGGTGCGGGAGCTTTTCTCTGGGCTCTGGGACTCTCCCCAGATATCCCCTGGGCTAACTCCTCTCCTTCACGTCTTGCTCATATCTCACCTTGTCAGTGAGGCTCACTTTGACCACCTCTCACCATTACAACCTACCTCACCACCATTCCCGAACCCTCTTGCCCTGTTTGTCTTAGTCCATTCAAGCTGCTATAACAAAACGACCGTAGATTAGGTGGCTTAAACAACAAACATTTATTGTGAAGGCTGGGAAGTCCAAAGTCAAGGTGCCAGCAGATGCAGTGTTTGGTGAGAACCCTCTTCGCAGTTTGCATATGGCAGCCTTCTCACTCTCCTCACGTGGGGGCAAGGGGGGTGGGGTGGGAAAGAGAGGTGAGAGAGAGAGAGAGAGATCGATCATCCCTCTTGTGTCTCTTCATATAATCACATTCATGAGGGTTCCATGCTCACCTCCAAATACCATCGCATAGGGGTTTGGGCCTTCAACATGAATTTGAGAGGGGCACAAACATGCACACACACTGCTCCACATTTTTGTGCTGCCTATCACCTTCTAACACACTATACAATTTATTGTTAGCTCCTCCTCCTAGAATAGTCTTCACTAAGATAAGGATTATTTTTTGTTTGGTCATTGATGTTCCTGACACATAGTAGGCATTCATTAAATATCGGATGGATGGATGGATGGATGGATGGATGGATGGATGGAACATGTCTCTGCAGAGAGTCTTCAAAAGAACTAGATCAGACTGGCTCTTCAGAGCCTCTTGGAGGTCAAGGTGATTTTCCTCTGGTCAAGAAGACCCCAGGTGTTGGGGCATGAACAGCTGTCAGTCTAGCCCACTCCCTTGAGACAGGCAGGGAGTGGAATAAATGGTGGGTGGGCTGGCCAGTTATTCTGGTGGGGAACTGTAAAGGGGGCTGGCTCCTGGGACCCCCATCTAACTCTACCACTTCCTGACCATATGATCCTGGGCAAGTCTCCAATCCTATAAAATGGTGATAATTAGCATCTCCACCTCTCATTATTGTGAGGAATACATGAGATTGGGCATGCAAAGCATTGGATACAGTGCTGGGCATATGATAAGTGTTAACTTATTGTTACTTTTATCCCAGGTGCAAAGCCTGCAGGTAGAGGTGCATTTTGGTAGCAACACCAGGCTGCTCCCAAGGGGGCTGAACTCACCAGGAAGGGACTGAGGGGAGGAAGGGACAGCTCCTCTCCAATTGTGGTGAATGGAACTTGCCCAGAGAGAGGCAAGACCCCAGAGTTTGTTCAGTGAGAGAGGCCAAGGTCTGAGAGAAAGACAGGAGGGTGATAGCGCCAGGGGCCAGTGCTAGCTCTAGTACCAAAGGGTGGCCTGGCCCTTCTCCCCCTATTCCAGATGTCTTTCTAAGATGCATGCCTGGGCTCTACTCACCGGGACCTCCAGGGTGGCCTGACTACTCCATTGCAGAAGATTCTCCTTTCGGAGCTTCCAGATAGGGAGCTCTCCTTGGCCTCACACCCTGCCCTCCCTATAGCCCCACACACTCTCATAGCGGCTGTGCTTCTCCACACCCCACCCTGCTCTTGGCCTCACTCCATTTCTTCCACATTCTTCCCAGAGGCCACCCTGGCTGTTTCTGTCCCAGGGTCAGCCCACTTCCTGTCTCTAGGGTGCCGAGGGCATGGTTGGGCCAGGCTAGGGCCTGGGAAATGTCATAGTTGAGTCTCTGAAGGAACACTTTACTTCTCAGAGACTACCCCTGTCTTCCTCTCTCAGCCCTGGCACAGAGCCCTGCAGAAGGCTCAGAATGTTCCTGAGTGGCTGGTGGGAAAGGAGGGACCAGTTCCTCCAAGCTTCCAGGGGTCCAGGGGTTGCCAAAGCAGCCCCACTGTTGGCAAGGCCTGGCCTGGCCCAGCCCCTGAGGGCATGCTGAGCAGTCACACTCTCCAGTGAAATGGAAGGGAACTTGGTCTAGCCCCCTCTGCTTGCTGTGCACTTTTTCTGGAGCCCCCACCCGATTCTATGAACAGCCCTATATCCGTTTGTTGTTTGTAGCTGATAAAGGGATTTCCCATCTGTCCTGCTCATCCTCCAGTAATCATCCAGGACAGAAGTAATCATCTGACTTTAGAGATAATGGAATCATAAGAGTGGATCGGCTGCCCAGGGCCGCACAGCTGACCACCAGAAAAGAGGCATCCTAGTTCAGCACTGTCCCCTTTCCATCTCACCCCCTGGAGTGCCGAGCCGCCAGCAGACATTGTGAATAAGAGAGGTGGCTGGTTTCATTCATCCCTGCCTGTGCTGCACTCCCAGGGGTAGGTAGGACCACCAGGCTGGCCGGATGCTGGAGCATCGGGAGAAGGTGGATACAGTCCCACCCAAGAAGCACCAGCCACATGACCCAGCCTGTGGGTGGGCAGCAGATGTGCTCAGCCTATGGGCTGCGAGCTTTTACACAGAAGCCATAGAAACTGGGCCAGCCAGAGGCATGGGCTGGCCTTGTTTGGAGCAAGTGTCACAGGGATGCCTCTGTGTCCAAAAGTCCAGCCTTTGAGGGACAGGATGGGGCCTCAAGGTGGACCACAGCCTCTGAGAGGACAACTTGAGGCTGTCCTCCACAGTCCCAGCGTGCTTCATGGTTTGGGACTGTGGTGTGGCCACTAACAGTGCCCATTCCTTGGCTGTGTTACAAGGGCCTATTTATCGTCCAGTGGAAATGAGGTGGTCTGTGTTCTGTGGTCAGTTCTGACACAAAACAAAAGGAGGGCAACCAGAATGGAAACAGTATACAAAATTCTTCCATAAGAAACTCAACGTGGAAAGCATAGAACTGGGACATGGGCCTCACCCGCCCCTGTCAGAGGGAAGACGTACAGAAGCAGGAGCTGACCCAAGTATGGGACCCTGAGCGGTGTTCTGGGTCCCCTTTCTGGATGCCCCTGAGACAGGATCTTAGTTCAATGGGAAAAGAATACTCCTAGGAGGAGCCGCTGGGGAAAGAAAGTGCTGGTTTGGGAGCTGTCCTTGTAGGTGGATATGCAGAGCTAAAGGGCCCGAGGCCCAAGTACAGAGCCACTCGGGTTGCAGACAAGAACAAGAGGATCGGCTTCAAAGTCTCTTCCCACATGGGGACTCTTCCCACATGAGTCCTTTCTGAGCCCCTGTCTCATGGCCACTGGTCCTGTCCTGTCAGGGCCTGACCTTGTGGGTTTCTCTCTGGCTGTACCTCCCACTGCCCCCGCTCTTTCAGTCACCCCTTTGTTCTGATGTCTCTGTGATCGTAGGGGCGGTGAGTCATTGCTCTCCTCAGAGAAGGTGCTGGCTGGGTGGAGATGCTTCACTTGCTACTTCTGAAGAGGTTTGCTGTCTGCAAGGCCATTTCCCACACCCCAGATCTTAGAAAGTTACACACACACACACACACACACACACACACACACACACACGGACTCCTGAGCCCTTCACCATCTGGCTCCTCACTCCCCCGCCTCCTTCACCCTCTGCTCAAAGTCACTCCTAGGAGCTGGAATTTTGTTTTAAGTTTTTTTTAACTGAAGAACAACACATCCACACAGAAACATGCAAATATACGTACAAAAATAAATACTCAACTTAATTATTTAAAGCCAAGCAAATGCCTATGCAAGCACCACCCTGGTCAGAAAGAGCACCCCATCAGCACCCCAGAAGCCCTCTTCTTGCTTCCTGTCATTTGCCACCCCCTCCACCACAAAGGTAACCCCACCCTGACTTGAACACTGTGGTTTTATTTTGCCTGCTTGGGAAGTTTATAGAAGTAGGATTATGTATATGTTCAGCCTGGTTTTCTTTGCTGTTATATTTGTGAAACTCACCCTTCTTGAGCAGAGCGCCAGTGTGTCCATTTTTGATGCTGTATAGTATTCCTTGATGTGAGTCACTGCTGTTTCCTATCGGCCCTCCTATTGATGGGGGTTTGGGTTGTTTCCAGATTGGAGCTTTTACAAATCATGTTTCAGAAGGCACCTGGCTGCCTGTCTGTGGTGCACACCTTTCTGCTAGTTGTACAGCTATAGGTACAGTTGTGGGTCGCAGGGAAGTGTCTACTCAGCTGGGGAAAATACTGCCCATTTTCTAGGTGGTGTGAGAATTGAGTCTCAATGTGCTCTTGTGATGTCAGTTGTTGCCATGGGGACGGTGGTGATAGACTGGGGATGTCTTCCAGAAAGGACTTCTGTCTTCCTTGCTCACAGTGGGCGTTCACTGTGATGGACCTGGGTACAGCTGGGGGTAGGCTCAGAGTCTCCCTCTCCCTGCTGCCAGGCCTGCCAGGGCCAGCCCGGGGAGAACCTGAGCATGGTCACCCTGTCCTGTGACCGATTCCCTTCTTACCTATAAAAGTCATGACAGCCGGATTAATGATCACCTGTCGTGTTCCATCCAAGCTTTTTGCTGGATGTTGAGGGGATAGAAATTGATAAAACAGAACTCTCTCTCAGTCCAGTGGGGAAAAAGACAAGTAAATAATAACTTTTACTACCTTCAGTAAGTGCTGAGCGGGAGAAAGCAGGAGATGGAGAATACCGCGATAGCCAGGGGGCTGGAGAGGAGGAGGAGGAGGAGGCGGGGTCGGTGGAAGGTGAGAAGCCTCTGGAGGAAGGAGCAGACGCCAAGCCTTCAGTGACTATGGCGTAGCCTGAAGCAGAGCATGGGGAGGGCCCCAGGCACAGGACACAGCTTGTTTAAAGTCTAGCAATCCCGAGAAAATGTAAATGGGTTCGGCAAACTACACCTAGTTGGGTATCGCTGCAGTTCAAGGTGTGCAAGTTGAGGGAGGCCAGGCCAGAGAGAGACGCAGCACCACGCCATGAGCATGTGCTCCAGAGCCGGGCTCTCTCTTCCAGGCCAGATGTGCGTCTGAAAGGATCACTACCCCCTGCCTCCTGACATGGGAAGGGAATCAGCGAGGAGGCTGATGCAGTTGTCAGGGGAAAGAAGATGGTGGCCTGAATCAGGGCAAGTATGAAGGGATAGAGATAAGGAGACCATCACGAGGCCTAAAGGAGGTGGAATTGACAGGAATCGGTGCCTAATGAGATGCTGGGGAGAGGGGGGCATATACTGAAAATGCCCAGCTTCCCCACAACAATGCCTGGTTATGGCTGAGATGGGAAACACGGTAGGTTCTGGGGGAAAGGTGAGTTTTAGCATATACTCAAGTGCCATTAAGCTACAAGGGGCCCAGTTACATGGACCACCACCCAGCCCAAGCAATTCCGCTCAGTTGGGAGGCTAAAGCCCAGCTGAGCATGTGTTCAGTATAACTCAAGAGATACTCAAAATGCTGACACCCAGACACATAGCCAGCAGCCCCCCAGGGTGTTTGGGGTATAAACTGGGTGTGCATGGCTACAGAACATTCCAGAGCATCAGCAGCATGGAGAAACCATGCATGTCCAAGGAATGAGGGAGCCCGGTGGCCTTATAGACAGAATCCAGGAGCCTGAACTTGGCTGAGACCAGCACTGATGGATCTAGAGGTCCAGCTGGGAGCACAGGCCATAAAAGCGGGAGGTCTGGTGATGCTGAAATTCAGGCCAATCACGGGGTAGTCCCAAGGAACTAGGCATTTCAGAGCAGGGCCTCAGTCTATGGTTACGGGGAATAGGGCTTAGACCCCCCAGATAGGAGCCATATGAGCAAGCCAGCATGCTGTACCCCTGCTGTGCAGATGGACATCAGGGTGGGGTGCCTCTGTTCTAGTGAAAGGCTAGGGCTCTGTGAGAAGAAAACGTATACACAATTTCATTCTCATTCATCAGAGACCAGCACATCAGAGATGGGGGCCCCAGGCTTCGGGGGAATGCAGGCCCCAGGCCTCCCGTAGCCTCATTGGATCCCAGACATCTAGACCAGGGGTGGGCCTTTTTGACTCGAGGGCCACAATGGGTTCTAAAACTGGAGACCGGAGGGCCAGAACAAAAGCAACCTGACCGTGCTGGCACTCTCATCTTGGGCTGCTGGTGAAGGAGCAGAGGGGAGAGCAAGAGAACCCTCCACTCTTTTGGCTCCGCGGGCCGGATAGAACAGCCGAACGGGCCAGATCCGGCCTGTGGGCCACCGTAGTTTGCCCACGGCTGATACACGCACACATAGTCCCAGCCAGTACCAGCCGCCAGGCCTCAGCTCCCCGGACCTCCCCATGTTGCCGGTACATCCTCTGACTCCACTTTCCGCCCTCGCTCCTAGGGAGGCCCCATCCAGAACCTCAAGTCCAAGCGCTGCCTGGAGCTGCAGGAGCACAGCGACTCGGAGTTCGGCTTCCAGCTGGTGCTGCAGAAGTGTTCGGGCCAGCACTGGAGCATCACCAACGTCCTGCGGAGCCTGGCGTCCTGACCCGCCGGGACCCGCCCCGCCCTCCCCTTTGCTACTGTGTAGCACCTGCTGCAACGTTGCCTGCTGTCCGCGTGGGTGGGTGGGTGGAAGTCCTGGAACCAGGTTGGTTGGTGGGCCCCTCCCCCCTTAAAAAGCTTTCTATTTCCTAGTCAATTTTCACGCAGTTTCTAGAAAGATGCTGAATGGTGGGTGGAGGTCGTTAATACCGTAAACTATTTTGCAACTGTAAATAGGGGACAAATGGAAAATATTTATAACTGTCAATAAAATACTATTATTAAGAAAAAGGGGTTTTGCCGTCTTTTTTTTTTTTTTTGCCTGGGAGAGATTCATGCCTGAACCTGGAGTCCTCACAACCACAGACACATCCCTGCTTGCCCACGAGCCCTGCAAGCAGCGGGAGCGTGTGGTGCGCGAGCCGCCGGGTTCCTTTGTGAGGCCCAGGGTGGCCAGGAGGCCACTGTGAGCTCAGGGCACCTTGTCTGGAAGACAGCCTCCGCTCTTCGTCCCCAGAGAAAGCAGGAGTGCTCACTGGCCTCTGGAGCGTCCTCCGATGGACATCTGCTGGGCTCCGTACACTCCCCTCTCTTGAAGTCACCTCCGTCACCTCCCAGCGCTGTCCACTGCTCCGTCCCTCAGCAGTGACCCCACACACAGCACACGCCCCATCCAGTCGTCAGCGCCATCCCATTTGCTCCTTCCAAGAATCGTGGTGCATTCGCTTCCCTTCCCTAGGCTGCTGGAACAAAGAACCACAAAACTTGGTGGCTCCAACTACACACTCTGTCAGGGTTCCGGAGGCTGGGAGTCTGAGTTCGTGGTGTGAGTGCTGTGAGGAGACTCTCTCTCCAAGACCCGGTGGCTCAGGCGCTGCCGAACCTGTGGAAGGCCATCTCCTTCCTGTGTCTTCCGTCGTCTTTCCTCTGTGACCAAATTTCCTCCTTTATTTAGGAACACCAGTCATGTTGGATAAGGGCCCACCCTAATGACCTCATTTGCACTCGATTATCTCCATAAAGACCCTATTTTCAAATACAGTCCCATTCTGAGGCACTGGGATTGAGAACACATCTTTGTGGGGAGACACGACTCAACCCACGGCATAGCTCAGTCAGTTAGAGCTCCAAACACCCGCCGAGGCCCAGCCTGGGGAAACTGGTGACTATCCTTCTTGCGGCCTGTTGCCCAATCCTCTGTCCCTCCAGCAGCTTCCCCTGAGTGTTTTTCATCCCAGTCCAAGAGACTGTCCTCTGGCGGGGGCTCCTGTGTTTAGTTTGAAGGACACCCTACCAACACCACCTCCTACACTCTAGTTCAGGGGTGGGCAAACTTTTTGACTTGAGGGCCACAATGGGTTCTAAAACTGGAGACCGGAGGGCCGGAACAAAAGCAACCTGACCATGCTGGCACTCTCATCTTGGGCTGCTGGTGAAGGAGCAGAGGGGAGAGCAAGAGAACCCTCTGCTCTTTCAGCTCCATGGGCCGGATAGAACAGCGGAATGGGCCGAATCCGGCCCATGGGCCATAGTTTGCCCATGGCTGCTCTAGTTCATACTAGAGCTATGATGAGTGACAGGCTAGACTCAAGTAGCAGAGGAAACCCTTTCTTGATAGGTTTCAGCCCCACTCACCCCCTTAAGTTCTCTGGGCCCTGCAGAGACCAGTAATTTATAGATGAAAAGCTGGTAACCTAGAGAAACCTCCTGCACCTAAGGGACCTCCTGTCTCGCCACCTTTGCACATTGAGCACCGCATCTAACACCAAATCCACCCTGAAGGGGCCCATAGGAGCTACCCAGGCCACTGCCACAGGCATCCTTACTCTCTGCCTACCTAAGCATGTCATGCCTGCACTCATTCCGCTGGAACTCTTCCTACAGCTGCAACATCCATTACTTCTAAAGTCACTCTCAGTTCTAGTCTCACTCTACCCACCTCCTCTCTCCCTCAAATACCACTTCCTGTTCTTCGCCATCACTCCTGCGTGCTTCCCATCTCCGGTGCTCCCAAGTCAGGTCCCCAGACCACCAGCTTCAGCGTTACCTGGGATCATATAAGAGAAACACTTCTCAAGCTCCACCTGGACCTCCCAAACCACAAACAATCCAGGTTTCAACAAGCCCTCCAGGTGATTCTGCTTCTCTGCTAACGTCTGAGAATGATTGCCCAGCAGGACCCTGAGCCAGTGCGCATGCGCCCTCTCTCCTGTAATGGCCCAGGCCTCATGTAGCGACATCCGTTCATACCGCCCCACCTGTTCACATCTCGACGTCACACCCCATCCAGAATGTCCCCATCCTCAGCCCACCCACCTCCCATCATGCCTGCCACACCATGTCCCATGAGGAGTGGAAGGATCTAGAGCATATGCTCTGGAGCCAGACGGGCCAGTTCATCCCTGCCATCTACCAGCTGAATGATTTTGAGCAGATACTTAACCTCTTTGTGCCTCCATTTCCTTCCCCCTTAAAAATGGGGGTACTAATAGTGTATTTTTTGTGAGATTGTTATAAAGATGAGATGAGTACATTTATGTAAAACAGCAGTGATGGGAACATAACAGGTTCTGTAAAGTCTGAGCTATTGTAATTTCATCCATTGACATCCTGACGCCCAGTCGCTGTCACCAATAGCCATACCTTTATACCAGCCTACGCCCACATTTCCCCTTCCTGTTGACATCCGTAGCCCTCCCCACCTGCACTAACAACACCCACTCATGTCTGTCCCACCTGCCTGGAGGCATTTGTCTTATTCCCATCGCTACCTTCACCCCTACCCCTGCAAACCCCACCCATCCTGCTCTCTTATCAGAGACACCCGCAACATCAACCACTCCCAACAACATCACCCCCGAGAAGAAAACACAAGAATGGGCGCCCTCCCCCATAAGCTGACCTGGGGGCAGTTAAAACCGGACAGGGGCAGCTCCCTCCTGAGATACCACTCACCATCTGCCTGGGCCCAGTTGCCCGGGCCCTGGTGGAAGGCTCTGAGATGGCCTGGAGGGCCCTGACCTCCTTGGAGTGGGGACCACGTGTCCAGTCCAGGCTTCACTATATGTTGGAGGTAAAAAGGTCAGAAGTCCAGGGCCATGTGACTCCAAAGCAGAGGCACTGGATGGGTGTGGGGCAGGCAGGAGGGTGAGGAGGCCCCAGCCCACCCAGCCCCAGCCCACCCAGCCCCAGCCCCAGCCCCAGCCCCAGCCCCAGCCCACCTCAGTCCCAGCCCCAGCCTCAGCTGGCTGCTTTCCCTGCTGTTGCTGTAAGCTCATTAACAGCTGTTTAGGGCTCTTGAACACCCTGGGGTGAGATCATTATTTTTTTAATGATTTGCACATTAAACAACTTTTGTTTCCTGTTTCTACTGCCTTTTGCTGATACTAGAAAAGCCTTTTTAGCCCCGTGTGACAGGGTCCCCTTGACAGCCAGCCCTGCTGCCTGGCCCACAACTCAGCTTCCCAGCTCAAGAAGGAGACAGGCTCCTCTCTCCCCACAGGAAAAAGGACATGACTGTTTGCAGAAAGAGTGGCCTGACCATACCCTGGCTGGCCCTGCAGGTCACCTGCCTACAGCTCCTGTAGCTTCGTGAGTCCCTGTCTGAGGCTCTTTCCTGAGGGGCCAGAGTTTATCTCTCAGGAACAATCTTCCATCAGTGAGAAGTGGGCCTCCAGTCTCTCAAAGGTCCCCAGTGGGACTGAGCCCCAGTGGCCCACCTTGACTCACCCTCTTCTTCCCCCTTCCCTGTCTCATCTCCCCTCTCCCTCCCGGTGCTGCCCTCTCCCAAATGCTCATCTCTAGGGCTGCCACTGGGAGATCAGCTCACTCCCACTCCTCCTGCACAATGCCCCCCCATGGACACCAGTGCCCCCCAAATCCACATCTATACCCCAGGCCTGATCTCCCACTGCTGATGGGCTCTGGGCAGCTGGGTGCTGTCCCTTTGATAATGCTGACCTATGTGCTGAGAGCAGACCTATCACTCCTCCTCCCAGGCCTACCCCGGTGACCCCACCCTCACCAGGTGCTCAGCCAGAGACTTCCTCTCACCTCTAACCCCCTCCCTCCTCAGCCTCCCATCTGTATCTCAGTCCCCCAGGCAGTGATGCCTCCTGACGACTCGGTAATATTCCCCAGGCCCCTTCATCGCTCACGTGGACCCGCCTCCACACCTTCCCTCCGGTTTTTCCCACCCCGTGCCTCATCTGTCCTCCACAGGCAGGAGTCACAGGGCTCCTTCTGAAATGCAAATATGATCTCATTCTTCTTGGCCTAAAACCTTCAGTGGGTCTCATCAAAAACGGCAAATGAATAACTCGGACACTGGACTCAGAGGTTTCTCCTCCAGCAGGTCCAGAGGCTGTGTCTAAAGCATCCAGGACGGGGACTTTGGACACAGGGTAGCCTGTGGATGGATGTGAGGAGCCCTGGCTTCTTGGTGGTCACACCCACTGGACATCGGCAGCCCACTCCTCCAGGGATGTTTGTGTCCCATGTCTTTGTTCCTTTGTTCAAAAGTTGTTCTTGAGGAACGTAATACTTTGTTAGGGTTCCTGTAACAAAGTCCCACGGACTGGTGGCTGAAGTGCCAGAAATGTGCAGTTTCACAGTACTGGAGCCCGAAAGTCCAAGGTCCCGACATCAGCAGGTTGGATCCTCTGAGGGCTGTGAGGGAAGGACGTGTGCCAGGCCCCTCTCCTGGGCCTACAGATGGCTGTCCTCTCTCCGTCACTACATCGTCTGCCCTCTGTGCATGCCTTCCAAATTTCCTCTTCTTAAAAGAACACCTATTGTATTGGGTTAGGGTCCACCTTAGTGACCTCATTTTAACCTGATGACCCCTGGAAAGACCCTATCTCCAAGCGAGGTCACATTCGAAGGTACAGCGGTTGAGGACTTCAACATAGAAGTCTTGGGTCCCTTTCCCGGGGCTGCTGCTGCCACCCTCACAAGAGCCCCTAGGAGGCACTGTACTCCCTTTGTGCTCTGTCCAAATCCTACCCCTGCGTTCCTTCGGGAGGCACACCAGGATTTCTGAAAGGGACCGAGCTACCAAAGAGGACTCCATGGAAATGATCTCCAGACCCAGGAGACAACCTCAGACTCATTTCTGCCCAATACTTTCTGCTCCCCTAGGATGTTCTAGCCACAGCTTTCCACAGACCTGATCACCCTCAGTTCCTGGCAGTGAAAATGCCCCTGATATTACCTGACCCCTTCCTGACGAGGGCAAAAAAGGCCCTTCTGTACTCAGCAGGACCTCGGCTGGACACAGCTGGCACACTTGGGGGATATCAGAAGAGTTCAATGAGGGCGATAGCAGTGTGGGCAGGGTAAGGTGAAACTCCCAAAGACAGCAAGAGTGGAAGCTAATGGGACAGAGAGGAAGGGGTGCTTTCAAACCCCCTGACAGCTGTTTTCATGGAAGTGGGCTGTCCAAAAGACCCATGGCCAACTTAGGAGGAACCCCCACTGTAGAACCCACAGCCCAGTCGAGAGGGATCCATTAGGGGGCTTGGGAAAATACCTCCAAGTCTCCTTCCTTCTGCTGTTAAATATTTGACCAAAGCTGCCCATTGGCCAAACCCAGCTGGAGGCAGACAGTGGAGGAGCCACTGATGTGGTCCACAGAGCAAGCCAGAGAGCAGCCAGAAAAGGCTTCAGGCCCCCTCACTGCCTCTCCCATCTTTCTAGTCACATCTCTCCCTCAGCCTCTGAATGCCTCCTGCACTGAAACTGACAATACCACGTGCTTCCCATTTAGCTATTCCTTTTACTGATGTGAAAAAGAGAGGAGAAAGGAGGTCTTCCCACCTCCAGCTTGAGTCCCTAAGGATGTTGTCAGCCTTGCCTCCTCCTGTCCAGTCCCTCTAGGGTCATCAAGACTCAGGCCTCTTTCAATAGCCTCAGATCTTTCTGACCATCTCTGGGGACCTGGAGTTGGTCTCAATGCTGTAAAAGAGCCTTGACCTTGTGCACTGGCCTAGCTAACAGATCTCTTCCATTTGAGTGCATTTGATTGGTCAAGGCTGCCTGGAGTGATGTGTTGGGAAAGATTCTGAGTCTCTGGCTTCCATAGGGAAGAGAATAGGAGAGGATAAGCCAGAGAGAGGCAAAGCATGCACGGTATCCTATTTGACCTTTCCATCTGCCCTTCCACCCCACTCCATTGTGCTGCTCCAGAAGGTGTCCTCCCAGATGGGCCTGCATCTCTTCATGGGCCTCATCTCATTGGGCGGGGGCTCTGGAGCCCCTCATTGGCTGGGTGCTGCTGTCAACAGGCTCCCTACTCATTAGCGCTATGTCCTGTCCCACAGACCCAAACACTTGTCATTGCAGTCATCTGCCTAAATTGCATAGATCCTCCAGCTACAGGCACACTCCCCTCAGCTGTTCCCCCTTTGGGCTTTGGCCCCCTCACTATCCCTGCCAGGAGAGAGGGCTGAAGTTCAGTGTGCCTGCTCACCTGTACAGGATGCTTGGTGTCTGGGGAAAGTCACAGGCCAGGAAAGTCCTAAACATAATCATAATAATAACAAAATTTGATTCTATGGCCAGGTACTGAGGTAGATATTTTCCATGTATTTCCTCATTTAATATTCATTATAACATCAGGAAGCAACTATTATTATCACCCCTATTTTATAGGTAAGAAAACGGAGTCATGTGAAGGCCAAATCATTCTGCAAGGACGTATAACTAGTAAAAGACAGAGGTTGGATTTGAACTCAGGCTGATTGTAGAGCCTGTTCTCTTAGCCTCTGCTATACCATTCTGCCTCCCATGGGAGGCCGTGGAAGCCCCACAGTAATCGTTCACTCCAAGTGTGCACTGATGCCAGTGCTCCACCCTGAGGCTATACCTGGATCACTAACACCCATAGGAGCACCAGACCTGACGCAGACCTGTACTAGGGTCTTGCCAACTCACCATACCCTCAAGATAGGTTCCATTCTCAGCATCATTTTATAGATGAAGAAAACAAGGCATAGAAGTTAAATAGCTTGCCCAAGGTCATATAGCTGGCCAGTGGTTGTAGCCAGAATTTGAACTCAGACCCCCTGCTTTAAAGCTGTGGTGTTAACCACTGGACAATACCACCTGCCAGCCACCTCTGTGTGATAAGGAATCCACAGGTGGTGCCAAGGCCACGGGGAGCCAGCCTCCCTGGGCTCCTCAGGAGATGGCTGTAAAGACTGCCCCCATTTCAGTTTCCTGATGAGCCTGACCTTCCAAACGTGACCACAGTGAGAGTGTGATTAATGAGCCAATTATTTCTGTGGAAGACATCGTGCAAAATAAATAGCCCATTTCCCTTCAATTTACTGTTTTAATAAATAAATAGTGCTCCATGCTCGGGGGTTTGTTTATTGCTGCTCATACCTGAAAGTTCGTGATGAATCTTCATGTTGTTTATTTCTAAAATTAATCAGATCTGCCCAACGACTTTGAAATACAGGACCACATTTGTCCTTCGATGTTAACAACAGGACAGCCAGGCAGGGCCCCGGAGAGAGGCAGGCCTGGGGGAAGTGTGAGCAGAGGGCAGAATGCTCGGTGCTCTGGACCCGTGGCCGTGCATGCCCACCCCTAGAACCACAGTCAGGGAGGCTCACATGTAGCTCCACCATTGATGGTTAAAGGGAGATCACAAGGACGGACAAAGGCATAGGAGGAACAAAAAATTCTATTTCCTCTGCTTCAGTTGTGGATTCAAACAAGAACAGTCTGCCCAGAGTCCACCCAATGGGCTAAACTGAAAAAGTCCTTCACCTTTTTTTCATCAGTCATGAGTGATTGCATAGTCACGTATTCAACCGGCTATCTTTTGGAGAGCTCTCGGTTTTCTTAACTGTAGAGGTGATGATAATAATGAACATTGTATGAGAAAGTAAATGGAAAGTACTTCCTAAGGAACACACAAAGAGAAGTGTCTAAGACCCACCCCAAGGGAGCCATGTCCTGTCTTGTTTGTGCAATTTGGTCATGTGCTTGTGTTGGGCTTCCCTGTTACTTAAGCCAATAAATTGCCCTTGCAGCTTAAGCTGGTTTTAGTTGGATTTTCTGTAATTTGCAACCAAAACAATCTTGCCTAGTGAGGTTATTTTGAGAACTGAGACAACTAAAGTACACACAAAGTTACAGGGCCTGGCATATATTAAGTACTTGATAAACATTAGCTGCTATTCTTCCTGTTGGACCCATTGGATTGGTGGGGCCACATAGCAGGCTGTTTAGATGAGGAACTGAAGAGCTTCCTGGGAGAAAACTAACACTAAGGGACGAGGAATTCAGTACATAAGACTGATTCAGAAAGAAAACCTTAATCAGCAGGGTGGATTCTGAGAAGAGCCTGATGTCTGTCGGTCAGAATAGTCTCCTGGTTCAGCCCCACCGAACGCCCAAGTGCGTTCTCTGTGGAGGGGTGAGTGAAATGGAATGGGGAAGGCGGGAAGTTCCTGACTTCACCCTGTGTGTTCTCTTCATTTTGGCTGCTAACATCACTCAGGACAGGAAGGGAAGCGAGGCGGACTCTCCTGCTTCGCAGCAGAGCACAGGAACCCTGGTCACTGTGAGGCATCCCAGGTGAAAGGTCAGTTAGAGCTAATTTGCTCTAAGGAGCTAAACACCCCAAATAAACAAGCTTAGTCTCTTTAAGACATAGCTTCTAAGCATTCAATACATGTAGGCTTTGAGGGGAACAGAAAAATAAAATACAGGTTCTGCATTAGCGGTTCATTATCTAAAGGAACAAGTATGTCTGTAAGCACACCAGGATGGATGGATGGATGGATGACTCATCAAAGTACATCAATAGCATCTATAGTTTGCTCATATGAAGCTAATGGATCTTCATAAAATATTAACCATGATTTTGAGCTCATATGCTCCATCTGTTACCCTATTAAGTTAACCAGTGCCTCTTTGACATGCTGAGAATTGCCATTTGAGGTAGAACTAAACCTATTTAAACTGACATCTTTATAGTTTTTTTTCTCTCCCATGCAGGTCTGCATAGCAGCAAAGGCTGTAATGAGACCAGCACAAATATTAGAAGCCTTTGTTGGAGGTTTACTTATAGATCCCTTCTTTCCCAATGAACACAGCCCCTGCCTAGCTCATCCCGAGGCCTGGCCCCAGCACCTCTTTGGAGGAGAGGAGGAAACAGACATGAGCTGTAGCTGACGTGAATTATCATCCACCTCTTCTCCCCTGTTCTCCGGAACTACCAACAAGAACATTCACATGTTAGCTCTTGTTGACTCTCTGAGCTCTGCGTGTTGCCCTGATATAAAGCAATCCTCCCCTTGGAAAGGCCAAAGCTTCATCCCTTAATTCCTTCTATAAACCCTTTGTTTCATCCCTGGATCTGAACAATCACATCTTCAGACCTTGGACAGCTCTGAGAATAGCTAAATTCCCTTTGTGGTTTCAGGGGGATAATAGTGTGGGGATAGTTAAGAGGAACAAAAAAAAAATGTAAGAGAACAACACTACATACAACTGGATGGCAATACCTTTGATGCTCTGTTGCTAGGAGTGTACATATTAAGCATGGTTATGTCTTCTTGGAGAATTGACCTCTTTATCATTATGTAATACTCGCTTTATTCCCGACAATTTTCCTTGGCTTGAAGTTCACTGCCTGAAATTACTATAACTACTCCTGTTTCTTTTTATTGCTGTTAGCATGGCATAGCTTTCTCTACCCATTTAGTTTTAATCTATGTGTCTTTATCTTTAAAGTGCTTCCTTAGGTCTTGTTTTTTAATCCACTTTGACAATCTTTTAATTGGTGCATTTAGTGATCATTGATGTAGTTGGATTAGTAGCTACCTTATTGGTCACTGTGCTCTGTTTGTTGCCTTGTTCTTTATTCAACAATTATAGTTCAAGTTTCCATCTCCCTCACACTGTTCCCAAGAAGGTTTCAACTCCTGTGTTTCTTTCCTGTAAGTTGTGACCTCTGGATTCACTTGGTCTCTCCAGTTTAGGGGCAGCAATTTGTCCTAAGATCTCACTCTCCTTATGGATCTGAGAGGGGTTAAATTTCCACCTCTCAGGGTGGTAACTTCTAAGCTCCCTACATGCTGGACCAGAAAAAGGGATAGGGGCATTTTCATCAATATCTCTAAGATCCTAGGGGAAGTACATGATTTTCTAGCAAAATACAAGTTATTTAAATGGATCCCAAAATACATCAAAATCTTGAATGACCACTGGAAAATCTTGGCAGAGTTTTAAAGACCTGACCCAGAACACCTGGTAAGGTGAGGTGTTTGGCTTGTGCTTTCACCCCTCCTTCTGTGGACCTGGGAGAAGCAATGGGGAGAAGGGGTAAATGTTACTTGTCCAACTTGTGCACCTGCTGCATACCTTCTTAGAGAGTCGAGCCCTCCGAGAGGCAGGCACATGGCCAAATTGGACCCCCTCATTCCTACATTCCTGTACACCTGCAACAACCCCATCCCTGCAGCTAGTCTGTGTGTGTCTCCTCTGTGGCCTCATAGAGCCTGCTTTCGCCAGGCTCCCGTCACTGCAGGTGCCTTGCCTCCCACAGATAGCCAAGGTCCCAGGGTTTCAGGGCATCCCAGGGCCTATGCCCTTTGCTGGTCCTTGTGAACTGTTGCTTAGGGAAACCTTGGAAGCAGCTGTCCAAGGGACTAGAGATGACCCTGGAGTTCCAGGCAGCACCTGCCATCCCCAAAGCAGAAGGCCACACATGAGGTGAATCACCAGCAGGTGTGGACAGGGCCTGCCAGGTGCGCAGTCAGCTCTGGTTGGCCAGGGTTTCTCGTCTGTCATCCTGACTGTGCTGATGGTGCATCTTCAAACTCCGCTAAACGACGAGGCGGCCTTTTAGCTGCAATACACAAACCCAATTTGGGAACCCAAATGACATGGCTCCATCTCATTGGCAGGAATTACGGCTCTTGATTTGGGCACAAGCTGCAGAATAAGTGAAATTGTTGACAAAGAGAAATGTGTTTGAAAACATGATGTGATCTATGGTTAAAGCCTCTGAATTCTGCATCCATCTCAGAAATATTCTATTTCCAGAGCAATTTCTTCACTAACTAGTTATCCCTTGAATGGACCATATGTCTTTTTCATTACCGTGTCAGCCCTGCCCCTGTTGGCAACAGTTCCAGCTGCTAAGCTCCTGATTCCCCATCCACAGGCTCAAACCTATCCAGGCTCTTGGTCCATGATTCACAGAGGCTCTGTGCCCACCTTGGTCCCTGATGCTCCAGAGTCCTTCCTGGGGGGCACAAAGCTGGGCCACAGAGCTGGGCTCAGGGTCCTGAGTGCAGCTTGTGTAGTCACAGCCACCCTGAGAATAGTCACCACTATGGTATCAGGTCCACAAAGCTGATCCAAAAGCAAGTAAGGCTGGCCAAAGCAGAAAACTCTCAACAAGGGGCCCAAGATTTGTGATACTGACATTTAGATTTAAAGAGACTTGGTAGGAGACTTTCTTGGTAACACCTCGGGAGTATGCTAGATTCATGGCTAAGCCAAAGGCCCTTAAAGAGCAGTGCAAGATCTAGGTGAAAGGTTACATTGGAGCTGATATGACATCTGTAACAATGGGCTTTGGAGAAGGCATTCTATGAACAAGATGCCTACGAGCAAAAATAATAGGCAACCCATACATGCCCATGTGCCAGACACTTAACTACTAATGCATTAGCTCTTTGAAATCTCAGCAAACTTATGCTACAATTATTATGCCTAGTTTACTGAGAAAACGAAGGCACGTGTCGTCAATGGGAAGAACCTCATACTCACCGAGTTGCCATCACTTGTAGTAAGAAAGGCATCTAGAAAACAGAAACGCCAGCCTTCTGCCATGACAGTAGCAAGCATGTCAAACTCGTTTAAACTAGGCATGCAGCCCACTGACCTTGAGTTTGACCTGCTTGCACTAAGGAGAATGTAGTGTCCAGGATGTCAGAGGAGGAAGCACAGGAGTTTGGGGATGAGATGTGACTGTTTCTCAAATGCTTCTGCCTCCGGTGCATTATATTCCCCCCTCTCCTCTCAGCAAGAGGCTCTGCAGCCCACCTAAGCAGCACCCCCAGCCTTGGATGCACATTAAGAATCACCTGGAGTGAGTTCAACAGTTGCAATGCCCAGACCAAGGGAACCAGAGTCTCTGGGGTGGCATGCAGGCATCAGCGTTATTGGAAGCCTTTGCTGATTAAAGGCAAGACTTGATCTCTGCCGAGGACAGCTTTATGGCTAGAAGAGAAGGTGACTGTGGCAGTTCAAATCCTGATCAGCAGAATGCAAGGAGCTAATCCAAGTCACCTCCTGTGGAAGACCTGAAGGATGTGGAACTTGAACCACCTGGGGAAGGAAGGCACGCACAACATGCCAGTGAGAAACGTGTGGCTGCCCACGGGGTCACAGGACACCTGACAGCAGTCCGGTCAGGCCCGATGGAATTTAAACATGGCTTGGAAACCTCGCCAAAGGGGAAGACGCGGAGAGGTGAAGCAGTTCAGAAGACCACAGCTGCTGCTGACAAGGTGCATGGCTCTGTGGGCAGAACAGAAACACTGCCAACTGGGAGCAGTCAGCTCGTTTGTGCCTGGTGTCGGGCGGCGAGTACACAGAGGATAATCTCCTCTCGGCTGCACCATTTTATAATAACAGCCCGTGGCCACATTGCACTTGCCTGAAGTCTGATGGCAGAGCAGGAATAAAAATGCTTTGAAGCAGAAATTCTTGGGCTTAAAAATCTTTCTTGACATTCTCTCGCTCTAACTACCCCCTCTGAGACTTTGCTTCTTTTTCTGTAAAAGGGAATCATTAATTCATATAACAAATGTCTATAGAGCATCTGCTATGTTCCAGGCATTGATTTAGATGCAGGGAATAGAGCAGGTAACAACACAGATAAAAGCCCCTGTTTTCTTCGAGTTTTACATATTGTTCAGGGGAAGCAAACAATGAACTAACAAGTAAAATACATAGCAGGTTGGGATGTGACGGGCGCTGTGAAGTTATATAAAGCAGGGAAAGGAGATCGGATGCTTGAGGATGGGGGATGCAGTTTTATTGGATGGTCAGGGAATACCTCCCTGAGAAGATGACATCTGAGCAATAGGATGAAGGGAGTGAGCCAGGCAGAGATCTGGGAGAAGAGTGTTCCTGGCAGCGGGAATAGCAGGTACAAAGGCCCTGTGGTGGAGAATGTGCCTAGTAAGCTATGCTTAGGAATAAAGTGATCTACCTTCTATGGATGTGTGTGTGTGTGTGTGTGTGTGTGTGTGTGTGTGTGTGTGTGAGAGAGAGAGAGAGAGAGAGAGAGAGAGAGAGAGAGAGAGAGAGCATATTTACATATATTTGTGTGAAGAGAATATTATGGGAAGAGAGTTATTATGGGGATAACTGGGGGAAGTCCCAAAAACCTTAAATAACATGGGAACCATCCTTCCCAAAAAGAGGGGTTATCACCTCTTCTGGGTGGCAATAAAGCAAACTACTTATAGCTCAGTTAGTGGCCTCTACAAGCAAAGCCAGGCCCAGACAAGAGTCAAATGCCCCACACATTTTTGGCAAAGTGGTGAGGTCAAAACTTCCTACCAAGAAAAATGTCCTTTCCTAATGAGTATGCCCTGGGTTGTCTCCGAGAAAAAGTGGTGCTTCCTATGGAGAGGTGCCCTTACCCTTCAGATGAACCCATAAGGAAACCAGCCTCGGCTCCTTGGGGAGGGGAAAGGAGGGAGATTGTGGCACCATCTCACAGTCTCCCTGGCCCCTTCCTGCCAGGGGCAGCAGAATGGACGCCATTATCAGCCTAAAGGAAGTCTGAAGTACTCCTGTTGACAAGACCTGAAGGATGTGAAAAGTGGAATCCCATTTACTCATGAGGAACCAAAGATGAGACCAAAACCCAGTGGACTTGAAAGGCCACTAGATAGAACCAAGAAAGCGGCCTGGAGTTGGCAGGCTGCTGGGCTAGGCCCTTGTCCCTCACCCACAGGAAATGATCAAGGTAAGTTACTACCAACTCTGCTCCTCCCACAGGATTTAGCGCTTCTGAAACTTACCTTCCTATGTCGCCATCATGATCCAAATGGCAAAGACAGGTGAGCAGTGGGGTGCCAGGGGAGGAGACACAACTGCTCCTTATCATCAGGGGTGATTTGGCCTCAGCTGGGTTAGTTTTAGTGAGCTGAGATCCAATGAGCCAGATCTCAGTGGCTTAACCCAGCCTGACATGGAACAGGTGCCTTACCTGGGTGTCCAGGATTGAGCTTCTTTCATCAACGGTTCTGCCTAACTGGATATTTCCTCCTGAGCTAGGTGGAGAAAAAGAGAAAGGGTGGGCAAATGAACATTGGCCAGGACTAAAAGTAGCATATATATCTGACTGAAACCCATTGGATAGAACCCACTCTTAGGCCACATATAACAGCAAGGGAAATTGTGAAATACAATATTCCTATGTTCCCACACTAGCATTGTCCCTGCCACACCTCATTTGTGACCACTGGGTCAAATAGTTTCTAGTTAAAGCCTAAAGAAGAGGAACCCACAGCCAGCACAGGGAGAAACAAACCTAGATTAGACCATCCTCTCTTGGTCTTTCATATGTTAGCATGTAGAACTCCTCCAACAAGCATGATGCATCACAGAGTTGTAATAGAGGACGATCATGCTGAGAAGTATTGCAAGCATGTTTTTTGATCCATAGGAACTCAATCAATGCTATCTATTGTTGTGATTATTGTCATCACTATCATTATGAGCTAGGTATAGACACTAATCATTGGACACTGGACCTCTACCCTGGAATCTGGTGCTCTGAATCTTGACCTTGGGCCAAAATTCAGTCACTCTCTACAGGACTTACATTGTTTAGACAGGACCCAGACAGAGAAAAGCTGTCTGTAACAGGCTTACCTGGGCTGACTCACACCCCATCTACAAGGGCAACCATAATTGGAAGCCCTGGGAGTTCTCAGGGGCCTGGAGCTCCTGCTTGTTGCTGTAAGAACCCCCTCCAGAGACCAGGGGAGATTTCCAGTAAGATGGGCTCTGCCCTGTACTCTGACAAGCTGTGTCAGACTTCCAGGAATGGTGCTTTGTGTAACTTGGTCTGAGGCAGCAGAGTTAAGAAATGCAATTAGCCTCTAAAAGCTCTGATGGCAAGTCAGATTGCCCGATCCCTGGGAGGCCATCAGTCAAGAAGCAAACAAAGGTATCCTTCAGCCCGCAGTGCTGTGGCTCTGTTTCTTGATGGAGTTGGCTCATTTGCTCCTATTGTAGGCATAGCATGGAATTTAAACTCTAAAAAGATGGTTCCTAATGGTGAACAGGGATATTGTCGCCCACTCTTATGGGACTCCATATACTTTTCTTTGTTTTGGGGGGTAGCTGGTGAGTAGAAATAAGAGGGGCAAAGGGAGGGAGGGGTGAAGCTTGATAAGAAGCACACTGCACTTAACATGAGAAAACCTTAATGTCAATTCCAGCTGTGCCTCTACGATGCTGTGTGACCATGGGCAAGTTACTTGATCTCATTGAGTTTGCTTTCTCTGTAAAATAAAACAGAAATATGGATGTGGTTATTAGAAAGCTATTCTCTTTGCATGTAGATTCTGACTCCAGCATAAACAACGTGTGTGTATGTGTGTGTGTGTGTGTGTGTGTGTGTGTTATTCTTTACAGCAAGGTACAGAGGGATGGAAGACACCACCACATACCTGTGCCTTTGGGTTCTAGAGGCAGAGATAGTTGGAATGACCCCCTGGGGTCATGGTAACAGGGTGTGAGCATCACCCATCTCTGGCCAGACCCAGACACTTGGTCTCAGACTGCCTACCAAAGGGTAGTGAGTGAGGCCCATAATCCTCTGGCCATGGAAACAGGTCTGCTGACTAGCAGTTGTCCTTCCTAGCTTTACCAGGGCCAAAAATATAGTATGAGTGGTAACTGTAGGTATAGTGGATGGAGTTCTGGCTCTGGAATCTACCTTTGAATCATCACTCTGTCCTTACTATGGTAGGTGAATTATTTAACTTTTTTGTGCTTTAGTTTTCTCATACATAAAATGAAAGAAAGGATTATAGATCTCTCCTAGTGTAGTGATATGGTTTAAATGAGATAATATATGTAAAATGCATGAACGACTACCCCGCATATAAAAGGCCCCCCAAAAAGCATTAGCTACTATTATTGCTAACGTTTGTTGAGTTGGCTTAGGGAGATAACTATGACCCACGCAGTGTGTTAGGTGCATAAATAAAAAATATTTCCTCATATTTACCCTGTGATATCCCATTGAAGACACCAACATGTAGAGCGTGACTTTCCCAAAGGCACCCAGCTGATTCCTTCAGGAAGTTTCTCAAGCAAAAAGGAATATTCCTTCCTCATCTGTATCCCTGACACACTGTGAAACATCTGCTAATGACACTGTACTGTAAAGATCTGCTCACCACTTTGTCTTTCTCTAAGGGGTTGGTGAAATACAGCCCGTGGACCACACTTAATTTTTTTAAGTAACGTTTAATTGTAATGGTTGTGTCCATTTGTTTTCATATTGTCTGTGGTGCTTTCACACCACAGTGGAGAGTTGAGTGATTGCAACAGAGACCATCTGGCCCACAAAGCTAAAAATATTCATGAGCTGGCCCTTTAGAGAAGTTTGCCAGCCTCTGCATTAGACTATGAGCTCCTTGAAGCAGGGCTCATACCTTCCATCTCTGTGACCCCTCACTTCAGCACAGGATTGGGGATCTCAAAACAGGGGCTGGATGAGGGGTGGGTAAACATATGGCAGACTTTAGTGGATGCCACCACAGAAGGAATGACCCCTCAGGAGCCCTGTTGTCAGGCTCTGAGCCCCACCCAGATCCTGGGAAGCCCCTGGGCTCCGTGATGCTGCCAACTGCAGAGTGGTCCCATGGGTGATGCTGAGACAGACCAGTGGCAGGCCTCCACATCATTATCCCAGCCTCACTCGCAGCTCCCAAATGAGAGGATCAGCATCTTCTTGGAAGGAAACCCTGTTCAGTCCTCGCTGGTGAGATGGAGATGGTCTGGAGAGCACACATGCTCCTTCGTGCTCCCTAATTCCCACCCGGGGTTTGGGTGCTGTGTCTGTCCTTGGGGCCTCCTGTGCATGACAGCGGGTTTGCCTTTCTGCTGGAGGCAGGCTGTCCCACAGCCACTACCTCAGCCTCTTGTTGGAAAACAGCTACAAGGAAAATGCTGCCATTTGTTGAGCTCCTGCTCTGTGCCAGGCACGGGGCATCCTACTTTACCAGCTTAGAACAGCCCTGAGATGCAACGTGGCTTTCTCATACCCATTTAAAGATGAAGAAACTGAGGCCCCTGCCCAGGGTCACATAACCAGTGAGTGGTATTATTTCCTCTTTTTTTCACATCCCTGACCTGCTTCCCTAGGGACCCATCGCCCAGCAACTAGAACAGTATTGGCTTCCAGTATTTGAATCAAATATTCTGGCTGCACTCACCTGGCCCAGCCTGGTCCGCGGCAGATAAGGTTGTCATTTGTTAGAGATGCATTTGCTATGCACTTGCACGGTATCAGGTTTTATGGAGGGCACTCGGCACACAGAGGTCGACAGCGCAGCTTTGCCTTTCAAGGACTTCACAGTCTGATAATGGAGAGGCAGACAGGAAACCAGCAAGTAGCACAACAGGTTCCAGCCATGGGCAAACTACGGCCCACGGGCCAGATCCGGCCCATTCGGCTGTTCTATCCAGCCCTCGGAGCCCAAAGAGCTGGGGGTTCTCTTGCTCTCCCCTCCGCTCCTTCACCAGCAGCCCAAGATGAGAGTGCCAGCATGGTCAAGTTGCTTTTGTTCTGGCCCTCTGGTCCAGTTTAAGAACCCATTGTGGCCCTCAAGTCAAAAAGTTTGCCCACCCCTGGGTTAGCCACTAGGTGAGGGGACTGGGCAGTGAGGAGGGGCTCCGAGTGGGCGTGGCTCCCGTGGGCGTGTCCCGTGGGCGAGGCTCTAACCTCCATCTCACCCTCTCCAAGTTGGCTATCCATGATCTTCCATAAAGTTAGTTCCAAATAGCTGCTCCCTTTGAACGGCTCCTTTTCTAAGTTCGAAAACTTCTGCCCTCAGGGATGAACAAAGCAGGAAGAACAAAGTGCTGATGCCATCTCCATCCAAAATACACATTTTTTTTCAAAAATGTGTATTCTCTCAGAAGTTCACAGAGACCAGCTCTTAAATTCATTCCTGGAGCGTTTTTCTTCTCAGAGGACAATTAACCTTTGCAATTAGCTTCATCAACAGGAACTTAATATCAAATGTTTGGTCGCTTAGCAACAAGCAAGCAGCCGCCAGCGGGATTGCTCCAGCTTTGTTGCTGAGTCTCCTGGGAGGCAGGCTGGGGAAAGCTGCTTTGGATTTCCAGACTCTGTAAAGCTCTTTGCCCGAGAATGCTGACCACTCGCCCAAGGCCCTGCTGTCAGTGACCTGCGGGGCCCGTGAGCCAATGGGTGAGGACTCAGCCTCTCATCGCTGACTGAAAAAGGAAAACCCTGTAGCCTCGGGTGCCTCAGATGTCTCAGAAGAGCCTCCAAGAATGGCCCGACAGGCAGTGTCCGTCTCCTTCACCTCTTAGGGCAGTGGTCGGCAAACTCATTAGTCCACAGGGCCAAATATCAACAGTGCAACGATTGAATTTCTTTTGAAAGCCAAATTTTTTAAACTTAAACTTCTCCTAACGCCACTTCTTCAAAATAGACTCGCCCAGGCCGTGGTATTTGATGGAAGAGCCACACTCAAGGGGCCAAAGAGCCTCATGTGGCTCGCGAGCGGCGGCTTGCCAACCACTGTCTTAGGGCAATTGGCCTGGGAAAGGGACCTGCTGGGTTACTTCATGTCTTTCTAAATTTCACAGGGCCCCTATCCCCTTTTCTTTGTTGTTGTTAATATTTTTCCCCCATTACTTTTCAGAGAGAGTGGAAAGGAGGAAGGTGGGGGAGAGAAAGAGAGAGAGAAACATGGATGTGAGAGAGACACGTCAACGGGTTGCCTCTCCCACATGTGCCCTGACTGGGGCTAGGGAGGGAACCTGCAACCCAGGCACATGCCCTTGACTGGAAATCAAACCTGAGACCCTTCAGAGCACAGTCTGGTGCTCTAACCACTGGGAATGCCAATCAAGGCCTTATCCCCATTTTAAATGAGAAGACTAAGGCTTTGATTAAATCACTTGCCCCAGTGCTCCCAGTGGTACGTTCTGGGGCAGGTTTGGTCCCCAGCGCGTGCTCTTTGCACATCCACCCAACGTGCTGCCAGGCTGTGCTCCCATTCTGGGCCTGACCTTCAGTATTGGACCCAGCGAGTCTCTCTGGTCCACCCCAGCGTGGCACATCTACATCTTCTTCCCAAACACGCACCAATTCAGAAGCCACTGCCAGCTTCTAGGGCATTTACTTGGACCTCTCTGTTCTCTGATTTCACTGAGCATGTTTCCCGGGGTGAAGAATCCTTTCTTTCTGAGTCTTAGATTCCAAACCGAAAAGCAGTAAAATTGTATTCAGATCCTGGCTTTATTATTTACCAGCTGCATCACCTTAGGGACTTTATCTCTCCTTATACCTTTCCTCGGGTCCAAAAAATGAACCAGTCTTGTAGTAAGTCCTCAAGAAACAAAAAATAGCCGAAACCGGTGTGGCTCAGTGGTAGAGCGTCGGCCTGCGGACTGAAAGGTCCCGGGTTCGATTCCGGTCAAGGGCATGTATATTGGTTGCGGGCACATCCCTGGTAGGGGGTGTGCAAGAGGCAGCTGGTCGATGTTTCTCTCTCATCGATGTTTCTAACTCTCTATCCCTTTCTCTTCCTCTCTGTAAAATATCAATAAAATATATTTTTTTAAAAAAGAAACAAAAAACACAGAACAACAAAACAACCCACCGCCAGACTGCTCATACCCCTGTCCTGCTCAGCTCCTGCCTTGTTTCCCTCAAAAGACTTCCTACTGAAAAGTGACCTGAAGAAGTTTTAGATCAAGTGACTGCTAGATACCTCTCAGTATGTATACTCATAAACTCTAACAAGTGCCTTGAAGAAAATGTCCTCCCTTTCCATTGCAATAAAAGTCCTTCAAGGCTGACAGATCTGATTTGGATTCTGATTCCATCGTGTAACAACTCTGTGACCTGAGCAGACACTCTCTCTCAGCTTCCACATCATCTTCAATTGTACACATGGAGGAAAGTAATACTTCCCCAATAGGGTTCTAGTGAAAACTAACTCTGAAAACCAATAAACAACAGCTCATCCCAGGGCCTGGCCCAAGGCTCACCTAAGCTACTCAGGCAATGTATGTTTTGTCTGAATCCATTCGACAAACACAGCCCTTATGTGTTCCTGTTGTGAAATCCTTACTGGCTTATTTTTACCAAATTAGTCATATCTACACTGTTTCAGCACCAGCTTTAGGGAATAGCATACCTGCTTCTATTTTCAAACAAATTCATACCAAATAAAATAACTGCAACCCCATTTCCGTTGGCACTCTGAAAGGGCTATCTGCGTGAAACGGCAGCTTGGGTTTTAGAAATTCTCTTTTTAGAAATGAAACTTCCCAACTGCCTGCCATCCCTAGGGTCTCGCTTGATAATCAGCTCGCCCTGTTTGAGACACTGCACTGGCCTCTCAGGATGTGCCGAAGTCTGAAAAACAAGCCTCATCATGTTAAACAGAGAGTTGCCATATGACCCAGCAATTCCATTCCTAGAGATAACCAAGAGAACTGAAAAATATGCCCACACAAAACTTGTACGTGAGTGTTCATAGCAGCATTGTTCATAAAGCCAGGAAGTGGAGGGGGAACCAAATGACCATCAGTTCATGAGTGGATAAACAAAGCATGGTATATATCCATATTTTTCGCTTCCTATGACTGCTATAACTCATTGCCAGAAACTTAGTGGCTTAAAATAAGTTTATTCTCTTACAATTCTAGAGGCTAGAAGTCCTTAATCTGTTTCACTGGCTGGAGTCAAAGTATTGGCCAGATCGACTCCTTCTGGAGGCTCTGAAGGGAGAATCTATTTCCTTGTCTTTTTCAGCTTCTAGTACCCTCCTGTATTCCTTGACTTGTGGCCCCTTCTTCTATCTCTGAAGTGAAACACTCCAGTCTCTGCTTTTATCATCACAGTTGCTTGGATAATCCAGGATCGTTTTTCCACCTCAAGATCCTTACTCAATCACACCTATAAAGTCCCCTTTGCCACATAAGATAACACTCCATTTAAGGTGGTGGACATCTTTAGAGGTCATTATTCAGCCTACCATACAATAGAATATCATCCAGCCGCAAAAAGGAATGATGTACTCATATATGCTACAACTTGGACAAAACGTGAAAAGTGCTAAGTGAAAGAAATGCCACAAAATGTATGAATTTGTTTATATGAAATGTCCAGCATAAGCAAGTCCATAGTGACAGAAAATAAATTAGTGATTGTCAGGGACAAGTGGGGGGTCGGGGATGATAGGAAGTGACTGCTAATAAGTATGTGGTTTCTTTTGAGGTGATAAAAAGTTCTGAAATTAGATAGTGGTTGGTGATGGCGGCACAACTTCATGAATATACTAAAAGCCACTGAACTGTCAACTTTAAAACAATGAATTTATGATCTGTGAGTTACATCTCAATGAAAAATAAACTATTTAGAAGGAACCTCATCATGCATGGATATTACCTGTAAATGATAAAAGTGGAAATATTATTTTTAAAACAAACTGTGGTCTGAATCCATTTATTTCAATAAAGTGCTTTACACCAAATTGTTCAACCAAATTGTATGTTTCTCAGGAGGCAGTATAGTGTGGGGTTGAGGATGGACTCTGAATTAGTTCAATTGCTAGCTCTTCCCCTTATTAGTTATGTTTTCTGAGCCTCAGTTTTCTCACTGGCAAAAAGGGAATATTAAAAATACTGTCTGGGTGCCAAAACTGGTTTGGCCCAGTGGACAGAGCGTCGACCTGCAGACTGAAGGGTCCCGAGTTCAATTCTGGTCAGGGGCATGTACCTTGGTTGCGGGCACATCCCCAGTGGGGGGTGTGCAAGAGGCAGCTGATTGATGATTCTCTCTCATCGATGTTTCTAACTCTCTATCCCTCTCTCTTCCTCTCTGTAAAAAAAAAAAAGTCAATAAAATATATCTTTTTAAAAATACTGTCTGAGTTGTGAAAATTCAATAGAATAATCCAGGTAAGGCTCAGCATGTAGTGAGTGCTTAACACCTTTGTGCTACTGATTATATTGCCCTGGTCCCCTCTGCTTGGCCCTTTGGTGGAGAGAAAGAATGTGATGCTGATCAACCCAAAGGGGGCCCAGTAGGCAATCACTAACTGACACCAGGAGATGGAGGGTGAGCTGATTGGACTTGTCTTTTAAGAACATGCCTCTGGCAGTGATGTGCAGAGATAAACAACTGTGATGAAAAAGAGGCTGAAAGCAATGGTTAGGGCACTGTGGCAATGGGCCAGACACTGGATGGCAGGCACTTGAACTTGGGCAGGGATGGGGAAGGGGAGGGAGAGTCTCCAGTTTACACACTGAACACCAGTGCACATCTGTGTGTATAGATACATAAGCAAGCACACACCCCCATCCACGGCACTGGCATTTGGTAACCACAGGAGTGGCCCATTGGCAAGTATGATGAATAATTTTATATGTGAATTTGACTAGGCTTCATCACCCAGTGATTCAATCAAGCACGAATCTGGGTGTTGTGCTGAAGGTATTCTGTAGATGTGGTCAAAGCCCTTCGGGTGACTATCACGTGTTGCCAGGGCTGAGTACCTCTGCTCTGGAACTTTGCTATTCAAGATTTGGCCCACGGGCCATCTTAACATCACCTGGGTGCTTGTAGGACATGCAGACTGGCAGGCCTCACCCAGACCTACAGCCTCTGAATCTGTTTTACAAGCTCCCCAGGGGATTCAGAGGCACCATGGGAAATTAAGTCAACCTTCACCCCTGAAGAGCTGCCCAGCCCACTCTGGCTCCCATCCCACTCCATGACTGCAGCTTCTGATCCTATTGAGGGGTCCCAATGACCAAATGTTATGTGCACTGTACCCCTCATCTGAGACACTCCCCACCAGCCAGGCCTGGGCTCCACTAAAGCTCACAAATAATTTCTCTTCAGAATAGAAGCACTCACCATACCCAGTGCAAGCATTTCTCATGCTGCGTCCATACATAGCCTCTCTGCTGGGTTGGCCTTGACTTATAGCAACCACTTAACTGGGCACTTACTAAATGATGAGAACTTTACAAACACCCAGCAGTTTAGTTGTCCCATGACCCCCAATAGCGTAAGTTTTATTAGCCTCACTTTGCCAATGCAGACACTGAGGCTGAGAAAGGTTAAAGGTAAGAGTCCACATTCACACAGCTGGCCAGAGGCAGAGCTGCAATGGGCCACCCAGGGTGTCCAAAGCTTTATTATAGCATGCTTCATAAATAAAACAGTGAAGGAGCTTCAAAAAACAGACTCTGAAATTCCAACATCCTCGGGGAAAAAAGGAAATGTAACTACATTGCCATTTCCTGAGAACCGTAACCAGAGGGGGAAGGATTTGACATAAGAAAAAGCGCCTTTGGGAATATGAGCTTGTGCATTAATGTAATGATTATTCCTCCCACCTGGGCTCTAACTATATTTTTATTAGGATGCTTTACATATTCTTTAGCTTTCTTAAAATGCTAAACTGACTCTGAGTCCCCAAATGTGCCCCAAACCTAGGTAGTATGTTTAGAGGAAGCAAAAGCCCCTCGCAAAATAACTCCCAGAGGCCTGAGTTAGTGGTTTGTACAGTAAGACGATGAAAATCCACTTCTCTCCTAGGAATGCAATTGGCATAAAATTCAAACCAAGCTGAATTTATGAAATGAACCCCCAGGCTTGCAGGCTCAGCCTGTGACCTGAATAGCTATGATCATGACTGTCCTAAGATCTGTGCCAGGCTCCTCCATGGCCGGGTTAAGAGCTAGGGTTCCAGGCTCTGGAGAGTTAGAATAATCCAGGTAAGGCTCAGCATGTAGCCAAGATCAGAGGTCAGCTAGTAATGAGGGTCAGGATTCATGGCTGGGGTTTAAACTCAGTCAGTGACCGAATCTCCAGCTAGGAATAGAAGCTGCGTGAAATAAGATTTACTAAATGACTCTCCAAACTCATTGATTTGCAAGGGTCACAAGGTCTCTCGTTTGTGGTTCCTTGTTATGATGGCCATAATTTGCTTTTACATACTTCAGCACACAGAGGGGGGACTCAATCCGCAGAGCTTTGGCCCTAACAGAGAATCCGCAGACCAGGGGTCATCCGCTAACGTACACACTCCAGAGGTGTACATTAGGTCAGATGCCACTGTGTAAGCACTTCTGTTGTTTGTATTCAATCAACAGATGAGATTCTGAAGATCAGTGTGTCACGTATCAGAAATGGGATTTCTTGGTCAAAAATAGTGGCCTTCTAATTAGGAAGATGAAAATCAGGAATGAGTCTGTATTGGTGGAATGAGGGGTGCTCAGATATTCGGACTGGCTGAAAGTACTTTGGAAACAATATTTGCCTTTGCCTGAACAGGACAAAAGAATCCAGGGAGGCCTGTGCCCTTGACCCCTGCGGCATGGGTTCGGGGCCTACCCATTAGTCTTGGAGGCTTTTGTCTGGTGTTGACCAGAAGCACAGAATCTCACATCTGGAATTTGGCTGTGTCTGCCTCATCCTGTCATGCAGGTGTGGACAGCTGTGAAAGGGTAGTGAGCTGGGATTTACTGAGCTCACAGAGCAGGTGGGGAACCCTTCTATTGCCTGCTGGCCCCATGAAGAAATGTTTGGTGGAGTTGGGTTGGAAATCCATTTTTGTACAACCCTGGGGTGAGATTGTGGGGAGCAGCTAGCTCTCACCACCTTGGGTTCCTGCCTGAGTCTCCCTACAGGAAGAAAAGCCTCTCGGTATCATTGTTCTTCACGGAGTTCATCATCCTGGCTTCTATTCCCTCCCCCCCCTTACATTATCCCCAGAAAGGATTTTAGAACAGCTATGGTTAGGAATAATCTGAAGAGAAGTGATTATGTCCCCATTGGCAAAGCAGCTTACTAGTATTGCCAACCAATTCTTGTTGCTGGGTGAATAAAAGTAAGTGCTAATTTTACCCACTCACAGTCACTCGTAAGATCCAATGGGCATCAGAGATAAGGGGTGGGCACAGGGTTTTATCTCTGGAGGCCACCATGAAGGTAGGTGCAGCTCTCAGACATGCAGGCTACCCGGCCCTTGTCCAAAGCTGCCCTACTTTGTGGCACTTCATCCCTACTCCCTGCAACAGTGGGAAGGTGGGAGCAGAAGGGTCCCTGTGACTCAGGCAGGGTCCGTGACTAACCCATGGTAACACAGTAGGAACTCTGGCCACTCTGACTGCTCCTCCATTCAATTCTACAAACACGTGTCCAGGGCCTGCTTGGGAGTGAGCAAGTTACCCATGCTCAGGGAGCTCACAGGACATAGACAAAGGCATTAAGTCCAACAAAGGGAAGAAGGCAAAATACACAGTGCTGTGAATCACAGAGGCGGCTGAGCTTTCTTTAGCCTCCCAATACAAGGACGCTTAAAGAAGGATGCAGCCTGGAGCTGAACCTTGAGAGACGAGTAGAGTTTTGAAAGGAGGGAAGAGGGGTAGAGGAAGGAATGACAGCACCTGGAAACCCCTGGTCAGCTATAGGAGCCCCTCTGCTGGGCTCCAGTGAGATGTTCAGAAACCCCAAGAGGGCTCCACAGATGGGGTCTTGCATGAAGTAAGCTCTCCAACTCCTTCTCTGTATCTAGAATGTCCAGCCCACAGGCCAGATAAGGTCCATGAAATCATTTGGTCTGGCCCTGCCAAGGCATTAGGGATAATTAAGTAACTAAATGTAGCAGGCTAATTTTTAAGTTGATAGCTTTGTATGGCCCACGAATGATGTTATAAATATCCAACTGGCCCCTGGCAGAAAAAAAGTTCCCCATCCTTCATCTAGATGGATCCCTGAAGGGGGCTGGCTGCCGGGCTCACTTCTCCTCCCGAAGTCCTTTTCTTCTGCCTCTTCACCACCTCTCTAGCCTCCTAGAATCCCAGTCTTCTGGGGCGCCAATTGGGTTCTCCATGGAAAGCCAATCTCTTAGCCTCACTCCAAGAGAAACTAAGCAACCTCACTGAACATATGTGCCGAGCCCTCCAGCCCACAAAGCACGTTTCCCTCAGGCTGTATCATTTGCCCTTCACCATGACTCATTATTACCCATCCTTCCCCCATTGCCTAGGTGACTAAAACGAGGGTCCTAGTAACTTACTCCCCAGACCCCTTCATTACACAGAGGTTCTCAGCACAGTCCCTAGAGCTCATTCCCCAGCCCTGCTTTATCCTCACTGGCTCTGTGACTTGGGAAAATTACTCAGCTCCTCTATGCCTCAATTTTCTCATCTGAAAAACAATCATCATAATAATGGAATTTATCTCTCAGGGCTGCTGTAAAGATTAAATACATTAATATGCACAAAGAGCATAGAATACTGCCGGATGCATCATAAGTACAACGGAACCGTAAGCTGTTATTAGCATTAACCCTACTCCGGGTTCCCAGCAGATTCTTCTCATTAGGTTCCTGGGCATCTCTGGGTGCCCTCAGGGAAGTTTCTCTACCCCTCTGTGCCCACCCACAGGTTGGCCCTCCGGAAACTGGGATTGAAACTGGGATTCTCCCTGAATTTGTCTCGTCTTTCTCCTGTCCTTGGACTCCTCCTCTCTATTTCCCCTTCTACCACCAACAATTGCTCCCCCTCCCCACACCCACACCAAATCAGACAGGCTGTCCCAATAGTTTAGGTGAGGAACAGCTTTTGTATCAAAAGCTGTCCTTACAATAGTAGTTTTTGAATGTTCAATACAAAAAGAACTCGTTGTCTCCTTTAAGAGCCCAGTTTTGAATATTTTAAAAAAAGCTCTCCAGTGAGACGCAGCTTTAAATCTGCTTCCTGGCTGCAGCCAGGGGATTATCAGCAGAGAACCACATTGCATACTTAATTGCAAAGCCATCCCCAAGGCCAAAGGCTGGTCTTGGATAAGAGACAGTTTGGGGCACTCAACTACTTCGTACTCCAAGTTCTGCAGAAGACATCATGGTGCAATAGAGGGGATCTAGGTGGGAGCATTGTTCTCCAACACTCAAGAATGGAATTGGAGAACATCATGCTAAGTGAAATAAGCCAGTCAATGAAAGAGAAACACCACATGACCTCACTCATTTATGGATAATAAAGAACATTATAAACTGATGAACCATAAGATAGATATAGCGACAGTAAAGCAACAAGCAGACTGTCTAATTACAGCGGGGAGGGGAGGGAAATATGGGGGAGATAAGAGATCAACCGAAGGACTTGTATACATGCATAAAAGTATAACCAATGGACACAAAACTCTGGGGAGGGAGGGCATGTTTGGGGGGGGGGCAATGGTAATATATGTACACAGATAATAATTTAATAAAAAAAATATGGGGAAAAAAAAGAATGACAGAGATGCCAAAACTGGTTTGGCTCAGTGGATAGAGCGTCAGCCTGCAGACTGAAAGGTCCCAGGTTCGATTCGGGTCAGGGGCATGTACCTGGATTGCGGGCACATCCCCAGTGGGGGGTGTGCAAGAGGCAGCTGATTGATGATTCTCTCTCATCTATGTTTCTAACTCTCTATCCCTCTCTCTTCCTCTCTGTAAAAAATCAATAAAAATATATTTTTTTTAAAAAAAAAGAATGACAGAGGTAACCTGCCATACTGGGGTTTTCTTTGACCCGTGGTCTCTTAGAACCATGGTCTTTGGACACCTAAGAATTACCCTAGGGAAATAGGAGGACCAGGAAGGGGCAGTTCCTGAGATCCTACATTCATTCTTAAGCTGCCCAGGGACAGAGCGGGCTTTGCCCAGAGGGGAAACCAAAGAAGGCTGTTTGGTTTGCCTGGACCACTTCCATCTGTGAGCTGGTGAAGTGTTTGGTGTGAAAAGGGTAGGCTGCCCAGTGCATAGGAATGACTAGGAAATGTCTGAGGCGTGAGTTTCCAGGAGGCTGATGATCCACTCACTTCCAATTGTGTGTTTAACATTCAGGGACTCTGCAGGGTTGCTGGTGGGGTGATTCGCTGAGGGCTCAGCCACTTTAGCACCCGCCCCTCCAGCAGTGAAGGAGGAACAGTCTTCAGAAAACTTTATCTCGGCCTTTCAAGTAGAGATAGTGGAAGCTTACACAGCTCAGCAGCTCCTGCTGATGAATATCAGCAAATTGAAGCTTTTCAGAGTCCCCATGGAGCACCCACGTTAAGGGATGGGGGGAGGGGGGGCGCGATATCTGGCAAGGGTAGATTTCCCAGGAGGGTTCGGGAACTTCTTAAACACAGTAGGAAATGAACGGCAAAACACAACCAGCTCTCATCTCTCACATCAGGAAAAGCGTCAAGTTTTATAGAAACTTAATAACCCACATAAAGCCAAGTCTTTCCAAATCACTTGGTTTAGAAGCTCCTAATGGGGAAAAGATCGTTCTAATGGGGATGACCCATCTTTGCCTGGATCACTGTCGTCAGCCTCTTTTCCAGGTTACCTGTCTCTAGCCCTTCATCCAATCATCTTCCAGATCATCATTAGAAATGTGTTCCTAAATCACAAATCTGGTCACGTCAGACTCCTTAGTACTTCAAAGTTCTGAAGAAGACATCATGTTTCAATAAATCTCAGTGGGATCCCAATGGCTCCCATTGTGTTCAGGTGAAACAAAGATCCCTCCACTTGGCATTCAAAGCCCTTCAAAATTTGGTCTCCATTCAGGCTTGAGATTCAGCCGGTGCTCACCAGTAAAGCTGTTACAATATTGAAATACCTCTGTGCTCCTTCGATGACCCTTTGCCATTCACTAGCCAACCCCCTTTGTGCACTTGGCTTCTGGCCAGACCCTGGCGGGAAAGACAGTGCCTCTGATGGCATTTCGCACTGGCTCCCCAGCAGGTGTATGCTGGGCAGAGCAGAGGCCTTGGCATGGACCAGTATTCCCTAGAGTAGCCTTTGCCTGGGCACTTTTGAGAGCTACAGGTTCAGCAGAATTGTTCAATGCAATATTTTGAATACTACTCCTCACTCAGTCAACTGTACTAGACTTCTTGTTCACCATTCCCTTGTTTATTTATTTGTTGAATGAATTAAACAACACCTGAATACATAAAGGAGTGAATGATGGATGTCCTAGCTATCTAATGATGGATAGCACTTGCTATCTTCCCAGCTTCGTCATGAAGGAAGAAGGTCCCTGGGACATGTGGGTGGGTAGAGGATGCCACCCACAGGGAGATCATTTAGTACCAGAGATGGTCACTCACCAGTGGATTATATCTTGGCCAAGTTCTCAGCCAACCAGGTTCAGAAAGCAGACTTTCTCAGTTCACCCCAAAATAATCAGGGCACACACATACAATCCAGGCTTATAAAACACTGGTGCAAAGTAAGAATAGCAGCTGAACTATTGAAGAAGATGACCAGAGTGTTGCTCTTTCTCGTCCAGGTGTTTCAGGTAATGCCCTGTAGGTTATGAGGCAGAAATCCCAACTCAAAATGACTTAAAACACAAAAGGACTTCATTGGCTTTCAAAGCTGAAAATCCAAGGGATGTCTGGCTTAGGTACAACTGGATTCAGGGCTCAAAGAGTATCCATGGGACTCAATTTTTTTCCTCTCCATCTTCCATCTTCCACTGCACGTGGTGGCAAGATGGCTTCCTAACATCCGAGATCCCATCATCTTGGTTTTAAGTCTAGCCGGCAAGAATGAAAGATTCTGGAAGCCCCGGTAAGCATCTCATTGCATCCTGGGGGTGCTATCTAGGTCCTATAGCCATCCCCAGCTACTCCTCATGGCTAGCAGAGGAATGTTATATTCTGACAGCCTGTGCCTAGAGATCACCTAGGAATCTGGGGATTGTTGATCCCTAACCAAGAGTTGGTGCATCCTCCACAGCTCGGGACTGAGAGTAGGTAAAAGAGAGGCAAGTTAGACATGTGGACCACAATGATAGACAGCAAAACCAACGGATGCTCACTTTACCAGGGCACTCCATACAGCCCTGAGGACACCAAAACACTCTTTAGAGGCTTGTCTGGTGCATCGGAATAAGGCAAGAGAAATATTAGGAAGTGAGGAGGTTTCTTTCCATAAAGATCCAGGAATAGCCCTCTCCCATAGCAGATGACCTGTCTCTAAGGCAGGACTGGTGGTAGGATGGCACCCTTCCTCTATGAAGCCCAGTTTTTGCTGCTCCTTCTATCTTTACTCAAGAGACGGAGTCAACAATTCTATCCAGAGCTGCAGGTGAGTTACTCTGCCCAGCCTCACCCACCTCACACAGGTTTCCTTGACTTTGACTCATCCATATTGATTTATGAATAAACTGCCTCCCGTGGTTCCTTTGACTTTTCTTGGTGCTGTCCTGTCTCAGCTCTGTCCGGCAGCCCAATGAAACAGAGCAGGGCAGACTTCTGTGCTTATTTTAGAGGTGGTGTGATGAACGAAAAGAGAAGGCAAACAATGGTCCAGGTCCCCACATCTGGACAGAGGCAAGCTCCCCATGATAAACCCCTGGCCCAGCACTTTTTATATAAATGAAGCAGCTTATTGATATCTGTAAGGGGTAACGGCCCATCTTTCTTTAACTAACCACTTAAGTATACCTGAAGACTACCCTTATAGTGGAAGCAGAGACCTTGTGCTTGGCCACACCCAGGCAATTTCTAATGCTTTCTTCTGTTCTTGGCTTCTGAGCCATCCTCAGAGGCACTGCCCTTGTTGTTAACAGGCTGGAGGGACTATTGCTTTGGGGCTGGTGGGGCAGAGAGAGGGGATGCGGTGGGGAGGCCCTGAACGCGGTCTGCCCCTCAGGACTGACATATCTCCTATCTAGATGCAGTCAGTGCTCAGATAAGGCAAGATAGATGGCAAACAATGTTTGGACTGACAGGTGCCATTTGTTAATGCGCTCTAGATCAATGGCTCCCAAAATTAAAACGTTCTGTATCTGTCAGATAGTCCGCCACCAGGCCCTCTGGCAGGGCAGAGGTGCCAGCCTCAGATTGGGGTGAGGGTAGAGGCAGTAGAGGTGGGAAGACTGTCAGCTGTGGGAGAGGGGTGGCATTCCCCACTAGAGCCAAGAGCAACTCTCCCCCAAACAGAGGCTCCTCAAAAAGTGAGGAAATGAGGAGTGGGAAGTCCAGACAGGAGCATTTTGTGGCTGAAGAGCAGAGGAGACATCCCCAAGTTTCCCAGAAGCTGAGCACTACCCTGGGCTTGGACAAGACCTGAAACACACCCAGGAGAACCAGCACCCACGGTGAGAGCCATTTCCTGTTTGCTAACATCCTTTGGGATCCGTGGACATAGCAGATGGTGTGGATGCCCCATACCATATCCCTCCAGCCTGCCTGAGTTCACCTGCATCACAAAGACTGTTCTCAGCCCTCACTCCCAGCACCCTGTCTCTCTCCTCTGCCTGCTGGCCTCTCTGAGTCACCAGGCACAACTGTGAAGTGCTGGGAAGTTAATGCCTGGGGCTGGGGGGATGGCCTAGCTCTCTGAATAGTAGAACCCCAGCTCATCTAGAATGGGAGTCCTGGGGGCAGGGGGCCCCTAATCTGACTGTGCCAGGAAAGGGCATGTCGATGTGGTCTAATGCATCCTCCAGACAGATCAATGCCACTTTAAGCATGCAAACACAGTGCAAATATGCCACATGGCTAGCTTTGAGGCCCAGCCGGTTGCTAAGAAGTCTAGTATTCATCCAGCTTAATCAAGCAAGTCCAAAGGGCTACATGCTCTCTATCCCCCATCCATCCTCAAAAAAAAAAACAAAAAAAAAAAAGTCCTCAGCAGAAGTCAGTTAATTATTCAGAAGGCTTATTTGGGAGGTTGAGTAGGACAACCTGGGGACAAGACAGCAGGAGCTCAGGGTTGGGCACAGGAGGGGTACACTAACAAGACCAAAAGTGGCCTAATACAGGATGGAATAGGGAGATAGGCAAAAGCCTTAATTAACATCTGTTTGCATATTCAATGTCAACTGTGAGTTGTTTAAACCAGACTCAAAGGTACACAGAAATCTGTAGTGACTGTCAGAAAATGATAAGACTTTTCAGTTTTGCATTTTGCCTTGGAATACAAAAGATTGCAAATCTGCTCTGTGTGATACTCATAATCAAAGGTCAACTCCAATTTAATTAAACTAGCCAAGGACTACACTTAAACACACCCTCTCTCCTACCCCATTCTCACCCCGCCCCACCCCACTCTAAGCCCCAGCCCACAGGTAATTATCAGCCAAGCTATGGATTGCATTAAACGTTCTTCCTGCCCAGCCATGACAACTGTGGCCTTGAGGTTGGCACCCACAACCCTGAGATAGTCACTCCTGAGGAGAACACAGGGCATGGTGGGATATTAGATCTGTGTGCTGTCCCCAGGCAAGAGGCCAGCTTTGACTTAGTGGCGGTTTGGTGTGCAAAGGAGGAAGCTAGGGCTGAGAACTAGGCTTTCAGGAGGAGAGAAAATTAGCATTTATTCAGCATTTCCTGTCTGCAACTCCTTAGTTGTACCTGTACTTTCTGGAAAGTTCAAGTGCAGCCTATTACAAGAGTGGATACTTTATACAGAATCACCTCCAGTGGATGTCTAGTGTCATTTCTCACCCTCCTCTCTTTCCCACAGTCCCATCAGTCTTCCTACCCTGCTGCTGACTCTCCAGGGCCCTGGATCAAAAGTGTTTCACTCTCTATTATTTTATACTAGGAGGAGGAAGGGGGTGGGAGGTAGTTTTTCCTCTTAAGCATAACTTCGCTATGTTGCCACATTACAATATGACCACATTCTAGGGATGCCGCCTCTTTTCTTGATGAAGACTAGACATCACCCTGGGAGGTGGCCAGGAGGAAGAGAAAGGAAAGTAAGACTATCCTGTGCCCTCACTAGTGCCCTACGCTTGTCACCCATGTGCTCTTACCTACTTCTTGCAACTACCACATCATGGTCCAACCCTTTCTGTCACCGAGGAAACCAAAACTCAGAAATGTTGAGCAAATACCTAATACAGGGAGTGAGTCTTGGAGCCAAGACCCAGGATTTGTCTGACCAAAGCCAATGCCCTTTCCCCTGAGCCACTGCCTCTGTCCTGGCTTGGCCGGACTCTAGAATGCATTATCCCATGGGTTACAATGAACTCTGGCTTAATTCTGACATTTGGGTACAGCAAAGAATTTGGTCAACAAAGAGGGAGAGCGTTGCTGAAGGAACTCGGACATGGGTGATGCTTGGAGCTCCACAAGGTTGTCCAGGGTCTCAGGGTCCTGGGGACAAGGTCCAGCCCCTGGGGAAGCTGGGCAAGGATGAGGATCCAGCCCTGTCAGCTATAATTCAGGGCAGGGCTCTGCAATTGGTTGAATTACCTGGATTGCCCTAAATCTAATGATTGGATCTTTATAAAAGCAGAGAAGGGAGAAGAGACATACAGAGAAGGTGGTAGGATAATAGAGGCAGAGATTGGAGCAACCTCTCTGCAAGCGATGGACACCAAAGACTGCCAGAGAAAGACCTCTCCCTCAGAGTCTCAGGAGGAAACCAACCCTTTCGACCTCTGGATTTGGATTGGCCTCCACACTGTGAGAAAATAAATTCTACTGTGTTAAGCCAGCCAGTTGTGTAATTTATCACAGCAGCCCTAGCCAACCAACATGAGCCCAATTCCTGGAAAGACAGAAACAAAGCAGGAAACACCAGCTGCATGTGTTTCAGTGGCTATAGGCTCAGGTGGTCCTGGGTCAGAAGAGGAGCCAATCTCTCCCCGGAACGGCACACTGATGATAGGAGCTCATAACTCCTCCCTCCACTCAAGGGAGTGGCTAAGGCTTCAATTCCCTCCTGGTCCCAGCAGAGCAGGTGCAAAGTCTTGACGATGAAGAGGTTTGGCGCTGTCCTGACAGGTTTGGCTCAGTGGATAGAGCATCAAGCTATGGATTGAAGGGCTCCAGGTTCAAGCCCTGTCAAGCAGATGTATCTTGGTTTTGAGATCAATCCCCAGTAGGGGTGTGCTGGAGGCAGCAATCGAATGTTTCTAACTATTCCTTTCCCTTCCTTTCTGTAAAAAAAAATCAACAAAAATGTATATTTTTATATATAAAAAGAGGTATATATAAAAAATAAATTCTACTGTGTGGGGCTAGGACAGGCAGGAGCAGGCCCCAGGCCCAAGGTCAAGCAATTCCAAAGATTTATATGGTGTCCCTGTGGTGGGGGGTGTGGTCTGGCGGGTGTGTACAGAAGTGGGAAGATAGGCTCATCTGACCCTGCCTTCATGAATTGGCTGTACATTTGAAAGCATAGATGCCAGGCCAGCTGACTCTTAGCCTGCTGTCTGCAGGTTGGGTTTGGCTTCTCTGACCCAGAACTTGAGGGTTCCCTTCATTTTCTCATCTCCATACTGCACACACTAAGTCCCCATGCACAAGAGAGAAGGAGAACTCAGTGCCTGTCCTGCAGGGGCCCTGGCTGAGGGGCCAAGATCAGTGGCTGGAACTAAACTTAGAAATTCCTACTTGCAGCATCTTGGAACCTAAAAAGCAGAGAAACGGATGCATATCAGAGTCCCAGGGAAGCTAAGATCCAGAGGCCTGGAAGACAAGGCACAGGCACCAAGTCTAAGGTCTCAAGATGCAGAATCAAAATCAGGGGGTGGACCCAAGAATTCAGAATTGGAGGGAGAACAGGCCTGGGATGAGCAAGGAGAGTCCAGGTACCTGCCCTGCTACTGTCGTCTTGGCTCCCCTTTGAGGGATAGCAGGACCTCAGTGCATGACTGGAGGTGAGGGGAAACCAGTTTAAAGGGTTCAAGGTAATGCTGACACCAGCCAGGGAGCCCTGTGATCAGCTAGAAAGGTCAAGCCATCACACCGGGCTTCAGCTCAGAGGGTCAGACTCCCCCCTCCCTCTGAAACCTCTGAAGGAGCCCCTTAGGTCCACCCAGGAGCGAATCTGCCTTTAGGTTCAAGCCTGGGAAGGGGAGGGCAGAACAGAGGCTGACAAATCAGGTAGCAGAAAACTCTCCAGAAGCCTTTCTTAGAGTGCAAGCCCTGTGTGCACAGAGTTTGAGACCCTGCCCAGTGCGGGGATGCTCAAAAGCACCCATTGTGGAACCCAGGAGGATGCAGCCAAAACGTCAGACACCAGAAAAAGTTCTCCCAAAGAACTTGGACTTCGTTTGGCCATCTGTTGCTCCCTGCCCAATACGTCACTTCCACAGAAACTCCTAACTTAGCTCTGGGCCCTGAAGCTCTTCACGGACAAAACCCCTGGGCAAAGCAAGGGGTCAGACTATTCTAATGCAGGTTCTCTGTCTTGAACAAGAAAAACCAAAGAATCAGATCTTGCCTTGCCCACAGCATGAGCTCATGGTGGTCAAGTGTTGGGCTGGAGCCAAGCTGAGCACCAGAGATGACAGAGACAGAGGGTGGGCTCTTGAGTGGCTTCTGCCTTCTCTGTGACCCCTCAGAGGACATCCTCATGAACCGACCACAAGGGGAAGCAACTAGATCATTTTTTTCCCCAGGGGGCTGGCTCACTCTGTAGCCTCGTTAGTTTCCAGTGCAAATTTAGGCAGAGCAGCAAAAATACATATATTTGTAACAGAATTACATGAATATGTAGAAAAGGTCCAAAGCAAATTGGAAAGTGACATTTGAAAACCCTTTGATAAATGGCTAAGCAGAGCTTAAGATTCCGACTGGAGGCTTGATGTCAGAGAGGTGACCTGTGGGGCTCCCACAGAGGGCTCCTGCTTCCCACGCCTTGCCCACACACGGCTCAGGAACCAATTTCGAAACTATATCAACATGTGTGTGTGATTTCCACCCATCAAAGTGTCTCATTCTTTCCCCCTCTGAGGTATACTGTAGGGGAAGCAGACCCTCACACAGTAGTGCTGAGGGGAGTGAGGGGTGGCAATTGGACAGAATGAACCAATAGCCTTGAACTTATTCCCATTTCCTGACCTGGACTTTAATTTCTAAAAATTGCGTCTAAAATCATGATTGAGGGTTTGCACACATACCCCACCCCACCCCACTCCAATGTAACTGAAAAAAAATATTCATTAAAACTTTATTTTAAGGAAAGGAAAAAATAAATGAAATGAATTGCGGTGAAGTGAAGTGAAATAAACAAAATGAAACCCCCACTGCTTGTCTCCTAGGAATGGCACTTTCATCTCATGAGTAATTGGCTATCTGATTTAGAAAATTCCTGGCCTTCCGGCTATGAAAGGAAAGGCTCTGGGCTAACCCATATGTGAGAGACACAGCCAACAAAGGAACTAAATCACCTAGCATAACAAAGTCATGGGAATTCTAGAGTGGTCCCTCCCTGGCAACTCAAGAGAAAAGTTTTGGGAAATGTGAGGCAGCTGAGAAGGGAGAAGATGGGGAAGCGTTTGGGGAGAGAGAGCAGGGGCAGGCAGGATTGTGAGCCAAGCAGAGAGAGGCAGTAAAAAGTCCTCCAGGAGGAAATAATGATGTCTACTATTCCTTTCTCCGTGCTAAAGTCCCATTTGACCCAAACTCTTTATTTAATTCAGGTCATTGTGTTAACTAGCCTGTGGGAAATGAAGGAGGAGGAGCCAACTAGCTCATGGTTGAAATAAATTGAACAACAACAACAAAAACTGAACAGCTAAGAGAGCGGTGGAAGACAGTGAGAAGGGACTGCAAATGGTGACGGCAGCGAGAGTGTAGAACAGAGCCGCTCAGCCGTGGGCACTGGTCTTCACCGCCCCTCCGTGCCCAGAATCCTCAGCAACATTCGCCAGGAGGATGCCAGGAGGCAGATGCCACCAAGAAAACCCAGAGGAAACCACATTGTGTTAAAGGTAACGGAAGTACACTTTTGTTTGGAATATTCTTCTTTGCTTATATGTATTTTCTAAATGTTTAAACAAGTATGTATTACTTGTGAAAAGTAGGAATAAAATGTAAAAAAGTTTGCTGACGTGACTGCAGCAGGACTTGCATAGCCAGCAGGAGCCCATAAGCATCACCCGGACCATTTTCCTATGCACAGGGGAACAGCACACAGCCCGGGGGCCTGCCCCCCCACCCCTGGCACCTGCACAGGACGCCAGCCAGGCCAGCCCAGCCCATGGGCATGGCCCCTCTTATTCCCAGGCTCTGTCAACAAGGCTTCCAGAACCCCAGGAACATTCTTCATAGAAGACAGCCAAGGCAAACGTCTTTAAAAGGGTCCTTGTTACCTCACATTTTCTGGAGCCAGTGTTCTGATGTCTTAAAGAAGAATCACATGTGGAGAGTGGGCCCTTCCAGAAAGGCAATGGTCATGCGTCCCAGCTGCATGCCAAGCTCCCGCTCTGATCCTTTTAGAAAACTTGAAGAGCCCAGGTTTCTGGGTCCCAGCCATGGATGTGCTGGTTGACAATGGAAACCCTATTCCGCTCTCCGTGCTCCCTCTGGCCTCGTGAATCTTGGCAGAAGGCTGCTCTCCTATGGCGATGACTCCCGTATTAATTTAAGTCTTTTCGAGACGTACTTACTAATTAAAATGCGAAACAATTTTTATCCCCTTAATTAAGATATAAGATGGGAAGCATAATTTAATTTGGTCTATGGAAGATATCAGTATTATTAGCTCCATAACTTGTTTCCATTAAGATGACTATGTGAAACAAATTTTTTTTTCTCCCACACTCGCTGGAGCTTTGGCATGTGCACTGAGTCCTGCAACACAGGTTGGGGGGTGTGGATTGGGGGCTACAACCCCACTAAAAAGAAGCCATGTGGAAGTCAGAGCCACAGAGAACATCAGCTTTCGGACCCTGTCTCAGGTTGGGTTCTCCTAGAAGCAGACGCTAAGAAAGAGTTGAGTAAAACAACCTGTACAAGAACTTTTAGGCTTTTGAGGCACTGAGGAGTGAAATAGGGACAGAAAGAGAGTCAACTTGAGCGAACAAGGGAATAGGTCACTGCTGCAGGGAACTGAGGAGAACCTCACTGGGGACACCTGATAGTGCACAATACACCTCAGGGATGTCCCACCTGAGGGATGAGGAAGCTGAGGTGTTTACCCTCCAATTGTCCACCATGGGCTAAAGCTACTCCCAGGGGTGTCAGCTCCCCCTTCCTTCCACCCTCCCACCTCAGGCGGAGAGTTGTGGAGGGCGGCCATCAGTGGTGAGGGGTGAGGAGTGAGATAAGATGGGCAGGGCACAGCCCTGTGCTTGCAATTGCTGGGAAAGGAGGCATGCAGGGACAGTCTCAATTGCTGACTTATTAGTAAGCTCTTTCCAAGGTTCAAGAGACAAAGTCTTGCACTTCCTCACTTGGAAGTGTCTGGGAAAGGCTAAGAGCAGCCGGAGGTGTGTCCAACTCTCTGACCCAAAGTCAGAGAAGAGGGCGGGGAAACAGGAAAAGCACAGTCAGGAGCCTGGACATGGGAAGGAGGGAGAGTACTAAGGTCATTTCAGTTAGTTAAGCCTAAAGGGAACATTCTCACCCACCAGCACTGGATCCCTGACCTTCTGTGGAGAGCTGGGTGTAGAGTACCAGCTTCTTCCAGTTGAAGATGGAGAGGGCAGTTGTGAATTTGACCCCGTACTAACTGGGAAATGGGGAGTGAACATATTGTCCAAGACAGAGTCTGAGAAGATACCAGACAACCAGAAATGACACGGGAGAGGGAGTCGGCTAAAGGGGAGATTCTAAAGGTGGGGCTGCATCCTGAGCTAGGTTGAAGGATGACAGGAACCAAAGAACTGAGCTCAGGAAGGAAGATGGGGCATCAGATGTCTGTGTCAGGGAGCCACTAGTATACACAATCAGCTAGGTAAGGATGGGCTCGATTAGAGCCCACAGAGGATGTGAGACAAGGTGCCCAATAGTAGACCTCCTTTGTCAGAGGGAATGTGTTGGGACACAGAGAGCTTAGCACTGGGAGCCTGACCTCTTGGCTTTAAGCCCTAATTCTACCACTTACTAGCTGGGTGACCTTGGGCAAGTACCTTAGCTCCTCTGAACCCCCTACATAGAATTCTATGAGGGCTGAATAAGTAATGTAGAAAAAACCCATAGCTTAGAGTCTGCCCCATGGTGGGAGCCCATAAAAGTTACTTCCTGTCCTGGCCTACAGTGGTCTTACATTGTAACCTGTCTCACACTCTGGGACTCACACCTTCAGGGAGCCCAAACTTGGCAATTTCTGACTCTGTGTGTGCATGTGTGTGTACACATCTGTGAATGTGTAGGAGGGGGCAAGAAGTAGAGACATCCTCTCTGTCCTAGTTTCTTTGAATGCACCTGTGTCCTAATTTAAAAATAAAACACCTAGCTATGTGTCCCAACCCCCTTCCTGTCTCTGGCATTTTCCCAGACAGGTAGGACAGTGAGGCAGAAGGGACTCAAGGGTCCTGGCTCCAGTCCCACAGCTGCCGATTGTCAGAGCAAGCCACAGAATGCTTTAACTACTTCCATCCTCCCTACCACTTGGTCCAGCCCCTGGAAGCCCATACCAGGCAGGCCCTCATCAAGCCTAGGACTCTGTGAGGGATATGCAGGGGGGTCTTGTAGGGTTGAAGTAGGGAGACACTATGTGGGATATGCAGGGGGTCTTTAAAGATTGAAGTGGGGAGCAGGGGTAGGGAAAGTGAATATTTGAATCTGAGCAGAGCTTGCTCCTAAGAGAAGGAATTTTTCTTCCCACCCAACAACCCTTCTGAGAAGTGACAGACAAGGGAGGAACACTGATTCAGTCTGAGGAACACAGGCCTGGAATTCCATCAGGGCATCTTCACCCCACACAGACTCGCAGGGGCTGGAAATCAGGGCCTCAGGAGAGCTGGCAGCAGTGCCAGCTGTGGCTGAACCTGAGGAAGAGTGAGAGCCAAAGCTTTCCACCCAATAGCACTCAGGCCTTCTTCCCGCCACCTCTCATATGCCACTCTTTGCTGTGGGCATCCAGAAGACAAGAATATCATAATCTTAAAGAGGTGCAGCCATGAGATTTCAATACTAACGCCATCAGCTCCCCCTCTTTGGGCCCACAGCCCTTGCTCTTGGGGCCTTCCTGAGGGTACGACTCAGTGAAAACCCCTGGAGAGAATGCACAGAGCAGGCCCACTGCGCTCCTGCCTCACTTCTTGTACTGTGAATTTAAAAAAAAAAAAGTGGGAAAAGCCACCTTCATTGTCAGACCATGTGATGATGGGATCACTCTTTCTCTCATTCAGAAATGCCGCTAAGCTGAACCCTTTCCTGAGCACAGAGGAGCTTCCCAAGCAGTGGGTGGAGGCCTCTCCAGTCCCTGGCCCAGGAGAAAATCCGGCCCAGTGGCCCACTGTCCCCTGACACCTGTGCTCCTCCCCATTGCTGTTGGAACTTGATTCAGGTCACTTGAGATTGATTTGCTGCATCTTACTTTTTGTGGCTCTGATTATGCTGTTGCCACTCAGAGTAGGGAGAAGCCCAGGAACTAAGAGGCAAGGAGGTGGGTGATGGCAGAAGTGATCAGCAAGACCCTGGCCAGGTAGCTTGGCTGGTTGGAGCCTTGTCCCCATAACCGAAGGTTGCAGGTTCCATCCCAGGTCAAGGAACTGCAAGAATCAGCCAATAAATGCATAAATTAATGGAACAATAAATTGATGTTTCTTTCTCCCTTCCTCTCTCTGAAATCAATCAATAAATAAAAATTGTAATTGAAAAAAGAAGTGATTATCAGAGGCTGCTGGGAAAACCCATAGCTGGATGAATGGGCACGAGGAGGGCTTTTGTCCACCAGTCCTTACAACCTCCCCACTGACAGCTGTTGACTTCAAATGAATCATAGGGGCCCAATGTAGTTCCCCTGATGATTCTTGGACTCTGTCCAATCTTTCCTTTGTCCTGAGCTCCATATCCATTTACCCAGATATTTCAGAGTGGCCCATAGACAGCAGACTTACACACTCAAATCTGTCCTCTTCATTTAGCCTGATTCTCCCCCATTGGTTTCCCATCCCTGTGAAAGGTGTCCTGCAGGTCGGAAATGTGTCACGCTTGATATCACTCCTTCCATCTCTGGTACCCAATCATTCATCCACCCCAGCCAGTTCCATCTCCAATCTATATTGCAATTCTGTGTACATCTTGCCATCCTTGCCACAATCATTCCAAGTTCAAACTTTCTCTCAGCATCTGGATTATTTTTACACACACCCATTGCACTGGTATTACCCCAACATTTAGTTTATCTGCCTAGAATATCTTCTTTCTTTTGTCCCTCTTGCAAACTCTCTCTCCTCCCCTGTGAAGCCCTTGAGCATTCACCCATTTAATATGAGGGACAATAACTTCCACTGAGGGAGGGCCCCAGATGCTGGCACTCATACATCCATTTGAATCCTGATCACATGGTACTGTCACTGATCATTGGCACATCTTTCTCCCTACAGGGCTCCTAGAGAGCAGAGGCTGTGTTTTCTTCATCTCCGGGTCCCCAATGTCTAACTCAGTTCTTGGCAAATAGCAAATACTTCAGAACTATTTTCTTGACTTAAAGAATCCTATAATAAAGAGGACAGAGGTCTTTAAAAATCCTTTTTCTCCCATATCTGAAGGATATAGAAATTGGATTTTATGTTGGTATCTTTCTAATCATAGACCCAATTATCTAAGCTAGACTGAATCTTTTAGCAACTGAATCCATCCAGCACAGCATATCCCTCACTCAACAGCCAGGAAAACTTTTGTAAGGAAATTTCCTTGTCTCACTTCCAATTTTGTTGTTTTAATTCTTTAAAATTGAAGCTGTATCTCCATTTCAGAGCCTCAATCCCTAACATTCCCCATGGACAAGTAAAACACAATTGTAGTGCGGTGTCCAATTCTTCTGGTCCTGCCATCTTTCTCTTGGCTCATGCCTCTATACTCAACAGCCCAGAGCTACCCATTTGCGAACATTCAGTGTTTAAAAATAATAGTAGCAAAAAAAATGAATAAGAGAAAGTCAACCAATGTTACCTGAACCCATAGGTATACATTGGTATTCATGAAAATCACAGATTCTGTCTCAGTGATGCTCAGAGACGAGTTCTCTAAATCATTAATTGCTCCTGGGAGAAAATATATCTGCTTGGGTTCTGTGGGTGCTTTGCACATGCACTTACTCATTTGTTCAGTAAGCATTCATTGAGCACCTACTGTGTGCCAGCCATTGTGCTGGACTCTGGGCAATCCAGCGATGAGTACCAAAATCCCTCTCCATGGTTTGGACTTTTACTCACCTTTCTACTTCGGTGTTTTACTCCAGCCTGATTCCTTCCTCTCTGTCCCACAAGTCTTGGCAGGAACAGTATGACTTCTGGTGCCCTTATTCTTCTGGTATTCCTACAATTTCTCTGAAGCCCAAACTTTTTGAGATAGAGAAAAAAAAGTTTCCTTTTCTGACTATTTTCTATTTCAACTTCCTTTTGTTTTATCACAAAATCAATTGCAACCTTCTCGCTACAGGCAAAACTGTTGCCCTTAAGTATACTTCAAGCTTTTAAATATATTTGGTGGACATTCTCCCTATCACATCTACACAGTCACTCACCAATCAATCCTTCCTTCCTTTCATCCACTCATCCATTCATACATCCGTTCATCCATCCATCATCCATCCATTTATTGAGCAGATACCATGTACCAGGCACTGAATAACCATAGGCCCAGCACAAAAAGCTCATAAAGTGATGAGGGAGAATGAAAATTTTTATAAATGTTCATGAAGAGTGTTGAAGAAATAGTGTGAGAACCCAAGAGAGAAGATGATTAGTTCTAACAAGTATGGAAAGGTGACATAAAAAAAGTTGACATTTGAGCTGAGTCTTGAAGGTGGAAAAGAGAAGGAAATGCCATTAAGATGAAAACAGCCACTTAGAGACATAAAATAATTGGGTTTGAACAGAAAAAAACAAATGTCAAGAAGCTTAATATGATTGGAGCAAAGGAAGCAGATAGGAGAGAAATATAAAATAAGGTTGTTATTAATTCAATTTTTCTTCTATTAACATTGAAAGGTTCTTATTACTCAAATACAAAGGACCACTCCACAGTGACAAACAGCCACAGAGAAGGAAGAAAAAAAAAACTTGAATTCCTATTCTGAGGGAAAAAAATAATCAAAAACTCTTCAAAATTATAATAAAAATGAGGTAAAACTGATCCTATCCCTACAGAGTTTGTGACAGTGCTTTTATAATGCATTATCTCATTTCATCTTCTTAATGACTGTGAGGAGAGATTATGGTTGCTATTGAACATATGGGGAAACTGAGGCAATGTCACACAACTGCTGGTTTACAGATCTAGGGTTTAAATTCAAACTTACCTCAGCCAATCAATGATTCTCTCTCATCATTGACGTTTCTATCTCTCTCCTTTCCTCTCTGAAATAAAAAATAATAATAATAAAATTTTTTTTCAAATCTGCCTCATTTAAAAGACCCTGTTTATTCACATCATACCCACTCAGAGTGACAGCGCTGGGGCAATGAGAGCTGGATAGGGGTTGGAGCCCAAGAAGCACCCAAACTTGGATAAGGAGACTTCAGTGGAATCCCTGGGTCTCCTGAATAGTTCCATGACCTTGGACAAATCACGTGGCTTCGTGAGCATCAGTTTTGCCTCTAAAATGACATGGTGTGTTGGATTATCCAGGACCACTATTCTTTGTTTCCAAGCCAAGCAAGAGAAATGTGCTCACTGTCAAATGAATAAAATTTTACAACATTTCTGCTTTATTTGACATTGAAATGTCTCTTCATAAAAATGAAACAGAGCCTTGATTGTGAGTTCATGATTGATCTCTTTGCTTCACTGATCCAGTCCTCATGGTTTCCTCTGAATCCACTGAAGCTTGTTGAGGGTGTATTCTGTGTGATGTATACTCCGTCAGCAACCCAATGAGGTGTGGGGGAAGTAACTTGCCTGTGGGTACAGTCCTAAATACAATTGTTCTACATCTTCAAACTAAGTGAGCTGGCTGACTTTTCCAACACTGTCTTTTGAGGAACACCAATTTCAGCCGTTAAAAGATATTAAAGGACCAAAAGTATCCTGTGCCAAAAAAAGTTTTTTTGGGGGAAAAAACTTGTATTAAACAAGCTTCTGTACTGTGGGGCTCTTCCCAGACTTTGATAAGTTGATGGCTTAGGTATTCTTCAAGAAAGAAAAGAATAACCAGGTGTGGCAGGGTGTTTCTCTCTTTTCCACACCCATCTCCATTACGGAAAAGGAAACGCTCAGGTTCCTGATTGGAGGAGCTGGGGATTAAGAAATTAAAGAAAGAAAAAGACCAAGAGGCAGAAATAGATTCATCAAGCTGGGAGCTAGGTGGGTGCCATTCTCTCTGATGGAGAGGCAGTGAGCACTGAGCCACACAGTAGGTTTATTTTTATACCTCAAAATACCAGGAAGTAACACCAAAACTTAGGGTCAAAGGAGCTTATTTTCATTCTTAACTAGGCCCTAGCCTTACTGGATTTGCATCTCTAGACCCGCTCCTGCTAACACCTGGACAAAGGTAAGTCGGAAACTGAATAACACCCCTCCCCACCCCCATAACCAGAGACACAGACTCTGCCGATGCCTTAGGCTCAGCTGACAATTTAAAGAAATATCCATGTGCCTTCCCAGGAAGCCCTCTACAATCAGGGTTTCCCAAACTTTTTGGACTACACAATCTCTTTCAAGGAATACCTAGGACTGTCCTAGCCAAATGAATGTCCCAATGACTGCACTTTGGGGAGCACCAGATCATGGGCTTAAAACTCTTAATTAAGAGGGGCTGAATTGTAATTATAAATGTGTTGCAATACGAAAGATGAGAGGTCACCGCCTGCCAGTGTTCATTAACTGTTAACAGAAAGGGGATCCGATCTGCGTTCATAATGAGCACTGTCTCTGGCTGGCAAGTGACCCTACAGGTCACACACACTCTGCCCTCAGCTGGGTGGGGAGCAGTGGGGCCAGATAACCTCTGACACTCTGGGAGTGCATTTACCCAAAAGGCATTCAAATGCCATTTTCTTCCCTTGTGACATTTTGGGAAGATGAATCATGGGGCAAGAGGGTCCTCACCCCTCTTTTAAGTACACATGCTTATCAGCAGGAGGTTTCTTCAAAGGGTTTTCTGAGATTTTTGTCCTTGTCTAGAATGACTGGTTGGTATGTTTTATCAAGAATCTTCAGATACCTGCAGTGTAGGAGTTGGGCCAATAGTCTATTTTGTATTTTCATGAGTTGATATTTTTAAAAGCTAAAGGGTGCTTCTTTTCTTCTCCAATTGTAGAACTAGGGCAGGAATAGCCCAGTGATGAGAATCACATTTGTGAATATGGTGAGTTTATTTTATTTTCTCATGCAAAAATGAAAATAATCTTAAAATGCCTAATCTACTTGAAAAAGAAAACATGTCTATATTTTTATTCTTTTCTCTTCTATTTACACCCTTTCAATAATCCTTAATTTTTTCTTGGTATGAAAGGAGAAAAATCATCCTATAAAATTTGGGAAAATACAAAAAGTCATAAAGAAAAAAAAAATAGTCAGTAATCCCATACCAATATTTATTTATTCAATGCTTATGTACTAGTATTAATAAATATGTGTATATCCTATATAATAAAAGGCTAATATGCAAAGCTACCTAACAGCAAAACAGCCAGTTGCTATGACACAAACTGACCACCAGGGAGCAGATGCTCACCACAGGAGCTGCCCCCTGGTGGTCAGTGTGCTCCCATAGGGGGAGCACCTCTCAGTCAGAAGCCAGGCTCATGACTGGAAAGCACAGTGATGGTGGCAGGAGCCTCTTCCCCTTCCACAGGAGCACTAAGGATATCCTTCTGCCTGCTTAGGCCCACAAGGAGCAGGCCTGCAAGAGCTCATAGGCTGGCCTGAGGGACCCCTCCCCCAAGTGCACGAATTTCATGCACCGGGCCTCTAGTATATATTACAAGAAATAACATAAATAAATAAGTTGTTTTTACCAGATTGAGAAGTTACTGTGTATAGTTTTCAAACTTGCTTTTTTTCACTTAGTGCTGGGTCATCAGCAAAGTCTGAGAGCTGAAGTTCCCCATTCCAAATCGCCTGAGGTGTTGGCTCATAGACGCACTGATGAATTTACAAGCTGCTGTCAAACATGACAAGTGATAGCCATGGCATTCATAGCAGTGGTTCGTGAAAGCAATTAAATATGGCATTGCTATCACTACCTAATGTGTTTATATCAGCTCCTGTAATTGTTTTCTACAGTCATAAATTTTTCAAGTTAATTATAAACAAATTGCTGTGCTTAATTAATGGGTATCACTAATGGGTATTATCTAATATGCATGTGAATGAACCTTGTGGCAGCCTCACTGGCTGGATTACTGATATCAAGAATGTCAAGATGGTGGCCCTGGGAGAGAAGTCAACCACCCAGAACACAGGTCTTGAGTGTGCTCCAGGAAACCCTGGCGCCGGAATCTGCTGGAGCAACAGTGTCCCAAAATTATTGGTGCCCATGCTGGGTCTTCATGTGTATGACCCCTTGGACCTGCCCAGCTATACATCAAGAAATAGCTGAGATGAGGGTGACTGGCTGTGTTCTCAGTTTATTAATGAAAGTCTCTCTCTAGTAGCACAGATTTCTTGTCTATGTTACTCCATGTGGTCCTCCCCTCACCTACTGGTGCTGTAGCTAGTTTGACATGATAGTGATAACACTGGGGCGGGGCTCCCAGGGTTCATATCTCAGCTCTGCCAGCTACTAAATGGGGGAACATGGGCAAGTTACTGCTTGATAGCACAGTGCCTCAGTTTGGCCATTTGTAAATAATAACATGTGTTGTGAAGCTGATGATAGATAGATAGATAGATAGATAGATAGATAGATAGGTAGATGATAGATAGGTAGAAATAGATAGAATAGGCATTTAACTTATTCATTGGTCCACTTATATTTCTTTATTCTTAAATTTATTTATTCACTTGTATTTTCATTTATTTAATCATTCATTCATTTATTTACCTACTCATTTGTCTATCTAACTAATTATTTATTCTACAAACCTTTCCTATGTGCTAAGTACCACACTACGTGTTGGGAATATAGAATTGAGTAAGGCAAAATTCTAATCATAAGGAAATCACAGTCTAATGGATTAGATAGTCATTTATATCCATAATTGCATTAGAATATTTGAGATTCCACAGAACAGAGATATACAATGTATTTTGTGAGTCTAGGATTGATTGCCCCTGCTTGGAAGTGAGGGGGAATATTGGCTGGAGAAGGAATACTTGAGTGAGACTTCATCACGTGAAGAAGGAGGTGGGTAAGGACAGGAGAGAGCGCTAGGTACAACCATGTGGCAATGGGCCCATGGCTCCCATAATTTCTAATTCACATGTATCTCAGACATGTCGTGAGTCCTGTGCTCTGAAGAGGATTTACGTGGGCACAAGTAAAGACAAAAACATTCTTCACTTCATCTGCCCACTTCTATCTGTCACCAGACGATGAAGATGATGGTTTTCAATTTTTCAAGAAATGATCTGAGGTGAGGAGGACATGGACCCCTGAGGACTGGAGGTCCTGCAGGGGGCCAACTTGCCCACCCGGGTTGAGCCAGTCCTCGTGGTCCTGTCACCCTCCAGTGTCTCTGGTCATCCTCAGCCACCACAAGAGCAAGAACCTCTGTAATGTGAAGAGAGATTCACTCCAAATGCCCAACATGATATTTGTGGGGGAGTGAATGCTGTTTACCACTTCAGAGTGGAATTTCCCCAGCTTCTCCCTGTGAGGAACCCATGAGTTATTCTCAGTTTATATAGTATCTTTTCTTCAAGTAGCTTTATAAATTTTTAATCAAAATTGTATTTTAGAAACTAAAATCTACTTGATTTCTACCAGACTGTCACACTGCAAAGGAATTTTATAAATCCCAAATGGGATTTTTTTAAAATATCTATTTCTTCTTCAAGTGAGCTTCCAACCAAGCCCTCAGATTTTCTTTTCTTTTTTTTTTTTAAAGGACCTTTTATACACAATGTCAAATCCAAAAATGTGACATTCAGTAAGTGACATTCTATTCCAAGTCACTTTGACAAAATAATGAACTCGATTTGTAGGAGCAATAGCGTCTCATCTGACAAGGAGGTGTCTCTGGAGTTTTGCTACAAATGAAAAAAACTATTTTTCCCCCTAATAAAAGAGCAAGTTTTAGATCTTGGAGAAACTTTTTGGAAATGGTAGAAAATGACCAAGAATATGTAGGTAGGCCCTCACCATATTCATATGTCCTCCTGTTTGTCAATCATTTTTGGATTTCTGGTTGAGGCCAATACACACCATGGTCCTCCATCCATGCGAGCCACATCCCGGCCCGGGGGCAAACAAGGATTCAGCTTCAGGATACCTTCAGCTTCCCACCAAAGACAGGCGACCAAGGCTTCTCTTTCCTCTGCCAGGGACACACAGGGACACTGGCTCAGATGAGAATCACAGGTTGCTAATCACATGAGATAAGCAATCCCAAGACAGGGCCCCTGGTCACAAATCCAGCTCATAACCCAAATCAGGGCTTCTTTGTTTTGAATGTTTATGTTTGCTATGACTCCTTGGTCATTTTTTTTTTTAAAACCTGAGGCTAACTTTCAAGGTGAGCCCAGAAACCCTGAGTTATCAGTGAGAGCCGGTAGAATATCCTAGAAAAACAGGATTGGGGACTTTGATCCTAACTGTCCAGTCCTTGGACTCCCTGCAAAAAAAGAGGGGACCAGCGCTGCCTTAGCACCCGGGAGAGAGAAGGAAGCTCACTTCAACATAGGAGCTGAAGGCACATGGCCCTGCTCAGGACACTGGCTGTCGCAAGAAGAGGTAATTTTTTTAAATTTGAAAAATATACTTAAAACAATAAATAAAAATCATGCATAAGCTCACCATATATTTTTAAATTATTACAAGAGGAAATAAAACTCTTTTTCTCTATCCTAACATGAATTTCCCCCCTTTGCCATGATAACCATTGTCCATCCTTCCTAACATTGTCCATCCTTCCTAACATTGTCCATCGTTCCTGACATTTCTTGTCTGTAGACTAAAGATAGACATGTATAAAATTAGAGGGCCTTTTCTTATTATTATTAACACTAGAAATCTGGTGCATGATTTTCATGCACAGGTGCGGTCCCTAAGCCTAACTGGTGATCAAGTGCAAGCATCTGGTGTGGAAGGGCAGGTCCCAGCTGACCTCTGGGCACTGGGCAGCACCTGGACTCCTAGACCCAAGTGCTCCCCAATCTACCTGAGTCATCAAGCATGCCCGGCTCCCTCAGAATCTGGGAGCCTGGTGATGCCCGCCCCACCCCCCGCCCCCACCCCTGCTGCTGCTGCTGGTGGCCATCTGCGAGGTGATCAGTGGGGCCATCAGGCCCTGATTGCATTCATGTTGGCCTGGTGCTGCCCACTCACCTGCTCCACTATCCCCCTGAGGTCCCACTCTCATCTGGGCCCATCCGGGCTGGCAGCACCTCCACTGCTGCCCGCTGGCAGCACCACACCACCGACGCCCGCCATGTTCCGTGTCGCCCCTGGTGGTCAGCGCAGTCATAGTGAGCAGTCAAACTCCCCATGGAGGGTACAATTTGCATATTAGACTTTTATTATATAGGATAGTTTTGTACCTTCTGATGGGGGGGGGGCATGTTTTAAGTTATGTGAGAAAGATTTGTAAAGCAAAAGGGAATCTTGAGTTCCAGTGGTGTTTTTAGACAAGACTGTGGAGACCTGGCCTGTACTTATTACCCAGATCCCTGATTACCACTCCCCACTCTCCTGGCTCTGCCCAAACAATATTAATGCAGTGTGGGAATGTTACCATTGGATGTTCCTTTTGCTTTAAAGCCCAGTTTAAGACAGAATAGCAGGCATTTTTTCAATAAGAAGATGTGATAGACTGAGTCAAACAGATTTCCCTCCCCAGTGTGGGTGGGCCTTATCCAATCAGCTGAAGGCCTGGCTAGAGCAAAAAGTCTAACCTTCCCCAAATAAAGGGGAATTTCACCTACCTGACTGTTCGAGCAGGGACATTAGTCTTTCCCTACTTTCAGACTTGAAGTGAAACCCTGGCTCTTCTTACGTATCATCAAATGAGATGATTTGGGGGACGGAGAAGGCAAAAAAGTTTGTCAGTGAGCAGTAAATATGTTTAACTGTAGAGCCAAAATAAAAACAGGTGTGGAGGTAACAGTGACCTAAAAGGATGTAAATAGTAAACACTCTAACAATGCAGAAATGAGAAGAGATGGTGAAATATGGTAGGATAAAAATTACTTCATACCTAATATCTGGGAGTTAGTAGTTAGCATCCAAAACTAACCAAAGAGAATCTGCCAATTGAGGACCAGACTTAAGAGGCATTAGGTCAAACACAGCTGCAATGAAGGCTGTGTTGAGATTTTATAATTGCTTAAAATCTCAGCTCTGCTGCCTGATTTTAAGAAATTATATTGGCCTGGGCCATAGATGTGGATACCCACCTGAGAGGATTACTCTTACTGGAAAGTTGCCAAAAGGCAGGCATGGCGGCCCCTGATACCCTAGCTGTCCGTGTGAAGAAGCCACACCTCCTCTCATCATAGGCAAGAGCAGAACACTAGACTTGTTCTCACAGTTCTCTTTTCTAGGTGGGAGGTGATTCTAAAATTGTAAGACACCACTTTCCCTACAGTGCCCTTCTCTAGAATGTTTGCTCCACCAATGGGATTCTCCCAGGACATTTTCTTATTTCTTATAGCTGGTTACTTCCCCACTGTTTTGTTTTGTTTTGTTTTGTTTTATTGTTGTTTGTTTGTTTGTTAGGTGTGTGTGTGTGTGTGTGTGTGTGTGTGTGTGTGTGTGTGTGTGTGTTTTGCGGTTTTTTTCTGCTCTCATTATAAACATTTAGAAATCATTTACAGACTAGTGGCCTGGTGCATGAAACTCTTGCACAGACAGGGGGTTCCCTCAGCCCAGCCTGCACCCTCTCCATTCAGGGACTCCTTGGGGGATGTCAGGCTGCCGGTTCAGGTTTGATTCCACAGGAACATCTCTCTTACAATCTGGGACCGCTGGCTCCTAACAACTCACCAGGCCTATCTCTAGGCCTGATCAGAGAGGTGGGTCTAATCAGAAGCCCCTGTGGAGGCCAGAAGAGAAACAGAGGCTCAGCTGCTGGCAAAGCCTGGAGAGAAAGACAGAGGCAACAGCTAATCAACAGCTGCCATGGAGGCTTCGGATCAGACCCTGCCTCTCTCTCCAGGTCTCTCTCTGGGCCTGATCTGCAGCCCCCTTGGACTGACTTCTAGTGTTTGGTCGAGCTTTCGGTTGGTTACTGGGACCCTGGGTTTTTATATAGTAGGATATTTCTCTAATGTTATTATTCTTATGACTTTATATTATTTTATCTTTACAGTTTTAATTTTTGGTTTTTTTAATCCTTAAATACCATCTATTTGTATTGTTTTTCTGCTTCCTACCTTATATTTTAGTCATCTTATCTTAATCTTTCATCTCATTTGCTTTTATGATTTTAGCCTTTTATTTTGTTGGCTTATAGCCTTTTACGTTTTCTTTTAAAACTCATCCATTTTATCCTATTGTTATTTTTAAGTTGCTAACCTTTTGCCTTCATTATGATTTATAGTCTCTAAAAATGAGATTTTTTTCTTGTGTTTTTTTTTCAATCTCCTTATAACCTTCCATACTCTCTCTCATAATTGAAATAATCTTATTCATTTCTCCCTGGTCTTATAGATGTTATCCCTCCCATTTCGTTTTTACAATGGCCAGCCAGAATGTATGGCCATAGCTATGTCTGCAGGAGAAAATCTCTCTCTAAGTGAGGGGAGGAGGTAGGGGGAAATTAGGGCCATTCTTCCTTGCCTTTGTCTTAAAAGCTCCACCCTATTCTTATAAGGAATAGTGGAGGCTATCCTTTCCTATTCAAGACTCTCTATTCCACTCCAACACATAAACCTCTGGAAAAGCCCCGTTAACCCTCCAGAATTCTAACTCCCTACACAGCGGACAGACTGGATGGAGGAATCGTGCTCTGCTGACCATCTCCTGTCCTCCAGTATCAGATGAGAGACTCTCTGTTTTTAAGTCCTTCACCTCTAAGACCCTAAGACCCTGTTGGGACCAATTTTTGTCTAAGCTTTGCTTCCATTGCCTCTCGGGAGATGTTTTCTCTCCAACTTCCTACCAAACAGAAAGCTGATTATTTAAATACACTTCTACCCACGCTATATCCTAGGCAATATAGTGCGTACCCACCCAGTTTGTGGTTAAACAATAACCTTGGGAAAGAGAGAACCCTCACTGGAGGCTCTTGGTCATATTCCAGGCTTCCACCGGTGTAATTGATTCAGGCCATAGCAACGAGCAATGGGACCAGATTCTAGAAAATAATTACAGGAGGTATGTATTTGAGGGAAGGGCCATATAATTTTTACTTTATAAGACAAGGTCAATTATTCAAACCTTGTAGGTCCCAGTCCACTTTCTGGCAGGCCTGGTAATAATCACTCATTTTATACAGTTTGTTTAAAACAAAGTCCTCAAGCTAAATAAAACACAGGAATAAAATTTCCTGTGCCCAGAACTGCTCAAGGAGGGTCTCAATGATCAGATTTTGGATTTTGGTTCTGTTCTGGGCATGATGATTTAGGCACACAGCAATTTATCAATAAGTATTTGTTGTAATAATTAAGTAAATGCCTTGAAAAGCCATATCTGACATTTTAAAGAGCAGATATGACTTCTTGCCCCATTATTTTTAGATATTTCATCTAAACATATGTCGTTGGCTTTCTGTTTTTTAATCAAAAGTTAAACCTAAGTTTCTCAAGCCAGTGCTTCATATCAGTTATTCTATTACTGCCTGCTGCACTGTTTCTATGGGGAAACATCTAAGAACAGTACAAGATCATTGGAGGCATTTGACATTTCCCTGGTCTGATCTGTGCACAGAGTTACATGGGCTCAGTGTATGTTGTGTATGTTAATCTAGAACAGGGTGCTGCAGGCTTTTCCTACAGAGGAGCAGAGAGTATGGGACAGGAGAAAAGCTGTGCGGTCCATACAGTCTGGGTTGCAGCCACTGTGCTTTACCACGGTAGCATGAAGGCAGCCACAGACAATATGTAACAAATGGCATTATGGGTCCAGTGACATTTTATTCATGGACCCTGAAACATGAATATCATATCATTTTATGTGTCACAAAATATTATTATTATTCTGATTATTTTTAAAAACCAACCATAGGAAAAGGTACTAAAACTCATTAATCGTCATAGAAATAGAATCATAGGTACAGAGAATTAACTGATAGTTTTTAGCCTTTTATTTCGTTGGCTTGTAGCCTTTTACCTTTTCTTTTAAATCTCATGCATTTTATTTCGTTGTTATTTTTAAGATGCAGAATGGAACTGGTGGGAGGGTGGGAGAGGGGGCTGAGTGGAAAAGGTGAAGGGATTAAGAAGCACAAATTGGCATTACTGTGTAGTCACAGGAATGTAAAGTACAGCGTAGAGAATACAGTCAATAATATTGTGTTAAGGATGTGTGGTGCCAGGTGGGTACTAGACTTATTGGGGGATCACTACACAAATTATATAAATATCTAACCACTATGCTGTACACCTAAAACTAATATGATCTTGAATGACAACTGTAACTGAAAAGATAAAATAAATATACTTCATTAAACATCAAGGAAATGCAATTAAAGCCACAGTTTACCACCCTACGCCCACCATAATAGCTAAAAAGAAGGTCAGAAAGTTCCAGACCATGGCTGGTGAGAATGTGGGGCGAAGTGAACTCTTCTACAACGTTGGCACAAATGTAAATTGGTGCAATTACTCTGGTAAACTGTGTTTCCGTGTCTAACAAAGCTGAACATCTGCATGCCTTATTACCCAGCCATTTCACTTCTAGTTGTACACCCAGCAGAAATGCATTCATGTATCCACCAAACAGTGTGTGCTCTGATGATCATAGCAGCACCATTTGTAACAGGGAGAAAACTGGATATTATCCAAATGTGCACGAGCAGTGGACTGATAAACAAATTGAGACATAATGGAATACAGTATTCTATATTCCACATAATGGACATGCACGCGACAATGTGTATGAAATTCAGAAAGCATAATATGAAGTGGAAAAAGCCAGACCCCAGTGAGTATCTATTTATTATTCCATGTAGACTACAGCAGTGGACAAAATGAATGTGTGTTAGACATTAGGAGGATGGTCACCTTTGGGTGGGCGCGGTCACTGAAAGGGACCACAAACAAGGACTTCGGGGTACTGGTCAGGATGTTTCTTGATCTTGGTGTTGATTACTAGTGTGTGTTTTGTTTGTGAAAATTCCTTGAGCTCCAAAAAATATCACAGCTACATTGATTATTGCCCCACATATAGATTATTCCATAATGAATCCCGGCTACAGCTAATGATACCTGCTGCATTTTACTATGCATGGCATTCTCCTGACAAATGGGGCCCTATACAGCCCTGACTCTGCTGCAGAGACTTTGTAATTTGTCTAAATGTGTGCGGCAATGTTGAGCATCATCAGACATGAGCCCCACGAACAGTAATGTCTGTGAATACGGAATCATTTCTCTCCACTTTGAACATTTTTCTAACGCAGTTCTGGCAGGTGAGGTCTAGATCCTTGAAAGGGCAATGACTATGGGTCTCTAGAGTCGTGTCTGACACAGATTTCCCATGCAGGTGCATTATCCAGGCAGATTCAGAAATGGCTTCACGTGGGCCTCTCCCAGGAGCCGATGTGTTTGAATAGAATCTGAGATGCCAAGATGTCATTGTTCCCTGCCTCCTTAGTACATCCTGGTCCCATTTGCCAGTTGCTTGAAGCTTGTCATTGTCTCCCTAGGTTGTAAAGGTCCTATGACAAATTCTCAGACAAATTCAGATGTAATTCATGTTGAGCTCCCGCATTCGTTGGTCTGCTTACACTCTGCCTTCTTCTTCCAGAAAGGTTCAAAGCCATCTTTAGGGGTTACTGCCTAGCCTGTGAGCTCCCTCCTCTAAGAACTTCTTCCCTAGGTCTCAGTAGTGGGTCTGGAAGCCACATTTGCACTTTGTTCCCACATAATGCACTGTTCCGGGGTGAATGGACCTGGGGGAGATGACTGCCCCAAGCTGGGCCCATTGCAACCTTTCTCCTGAGAATTTGGAATTGGTACTTGGAGACAGCTGTCACTTTCCACTGACAGGCTGACTGCAACCATGTCAACCTACCTTTTGCATAGAGAAGAAAGGAAAGCTGGTCCACAGAGGTAGACAATGATACAGATAAATAAGAGAAAGTACAAATGGGGTGTTTGGAAAAGAGAAAGGAGAGAGACTGGGAGAGGGGATGCCTTGGTTTCTGATATGTCTCTCAATCCTGGTTCTTGTCCCTCCTTTGGCCCAAGCCCATTCCTCCCCTGTGTCCATGAGATAACCCCTGTAATAGTATAATGACTCCCTCCTGCATTCTTTAGCTTAAGCTAGCTCAAGTGGGTTATCCACAGTCTCTAACTAAAATATAACTCATTACAACAAGATAAAGTCACATTTGAAATGTGTCGACAAAATGGAAAATGAGACCTGATGGCTAGTATGGTGTCAGAAGAGAGAAGAGGATACCAAGACCTATGTTTGCTGCCATCAGCCAACAAATGGCAAAAGGATGGGTTCTTATGTATCAGCAGCTCTCAACCCTGACTCTGCATGAGGGACTCCGCAGAGCTCCTGAGAAACACTCCCAGGCTCCGCCCCCGAGGTCCTGATTTATTGGTCTGGATGGGCATCTTTATGTTGCAAAAGTTCTCTTGTGATTCTAAAGTGTGGCCAGGGTGAACAGCAAGATATTCCATAATCACAATATATGGAAATAAAGGCAAATAATGAATCAAACAAAAACAACTCCTTAAGAGAATACAGGAATGGTGCTGAGGCCACAGAGGGAAATTTCCCCTGTGGATCCTTATTTGCAGAACATGTGTGATGCACTATACAGTGTTCTCAATAATATCCTTAAATACTAAAGTGTCCCTAAAGGTGAGTTTTTTGATAATCCCAAAGCAGCATCCAGGGAAACACCCCCTCAGGGTGGGACAAAGCAATTCTGCTGCCAGGAGCCCCTCTCGGAATGGGCGTGGAGTATTGTAACAGCTGTTTACACAAAGACTCCTGAAAGTAAAGCAACTCCCACCCCCACCCTCACCCCCCCGCCCAGGAGACACTCTATAGTTTTCATCAGATTATGAGTGGTGGCTTTGAGCTCTCAAAAGTTTCATCATCACTGGAAGGGAAGAGTTCATGGGCTGACTCATTTTTTTTATTTTTTTATTTTTTTACAATTTTCTAACCATACAGGAGTCTCTCCAGTGTCCAATTGGGCTTCCAGGTAGATATTTTTATGGTCACCTGGCATGTGATAGAGCCCGCCATGTTTCAGACTTGAGCAAATCTGCCTTAGGAGTCAGCTAGCATGGTGAGGATCGGTACCCCCTTTGGAAAGGTGAGGAGGTTGGCAAGGACACGTGGATGAATAGGAAGCAAAGAAGCAGGTAGGAGTCGTTGGTGGGCCAACATCCTCCTCCGGAAGCATTTGGGATGCACTCCAGTGCAGACAAAAGGGCAGTCAAGTTCCAAAAGTTCTCCATCTGAGCACAAACAGCCATAATTTCTGCTTGGAAGAAATTTAAAGCAGGTGAACCAAATACACATCTTGTTCATAAAACATCTCTATGAACACCCAAGGAACATTTAACCTTGAGAAATATAGTTTCCTGGTTCCGTCTCTAAGCTAAATTATTTTCAAAATATATGACTATGTGACTGAATTAGTTAACTTGTTCCTTAGGGTTATTGACCATAAGTCAGTTTAATGTTGGAGGCTGTCTAGCCAAAATGATGACTTTGTTTTTAGAAGCATTTGATCTGTAGTCCTTTACAACATTAATTAGATAGTATGTAAGTATCTAGTAAGGTCAGCACTGGCTCATTAATCTAAACTACAGTATCTATGAATAAGTGAAGACCCCTCCCCCTTTATTTTTTATATAAAAAAGGGTGATATCCTGGTATATTAATCACTGAAAAGAAGTAGCAAGACTTTGAGATATTAATTAAACAAAAGTCAGGCAAGAATAAATCTCTTTGGGAAATGCCATCTGATTCATCAAAAGACTATTCTTGTTGGGTAGTTCCTAAATCAGAAGTCAGCAAACCACAGCCCAAATCTGATCTTCAGCAGTTTTTGTGTGACCTACAAGCTAAGAATGTTTTTCTTTTGGTTTTGGGTTTTATATATTAGCAACTTGTGAGCTAAATCTTGAAGGTTGAGGCAGGGATGACATTCCAGACAAAAAGATGGGTATAAGGAAACGTGGAGACCTGAAGTCACTCTCCCAGCTGAGGAAGACTGCTCACCTCCACAGAAGGATTACGGGATTCTGATTCATGCCTTTGGAGCTTGACTGTGCGTCATTTAGGAGGTGCCAAAGCTTATCCTTACTGTACCACTGGGCACCTGCTTGTACAAGATTCCTCAGCATGACTCTGTGCTCATGGAACAGCAGGAGTGATCCACCAGAAGCTGACACCCTGAGGTGAGAGGTCACTGCTGCCTGGTCAGAAGTACTCAGCAAGGGAAGCAGTAAGATGATTCAAGTCCTGAGGAGAAGCTAGTTCCTCCTCCTCAGCCTCCTCCACGGGTGGGAGAATGGTGACCATAGTCAATGGGGCCTATTATGCTCTATTGGGGAGAAACAGGTCAGGTAGAGAACATCAGGTACATTGTGTCTGATCCTGGGCACTGCATTCTGATAGTGGTGAGTAGACTCAGAACCATCTCCCCTGAGGAATACCAGTTTAAATTGAAGCAGGATATAGGGGGGGGGGGGGGGGTGGGCAAGGAAGAGCAGTCTCTTCAATCTCCTGAATACCATGAAGATGGATTCTGTTTTCTTATTCTGCACCGAAAAGGAGAACTAAAAGCTCAAATGAAAACCATAGAAATGGGCCGAAACCGGTTTGGCTCAGTGGATAGAGCGTCGGCCTGCAGACTGAAAGGTCCCAAGTTTGATTCCGGCCAAGGGCATGTACCTTGGTTATGGGCACATCCCCAGTAGGGGATGTGCAAGAGGCAGCTGATCGATGATTCTCTCTCATCGATGTTTCTAATTCTCTATCCCTCTCTCTTCCTCTCTGTAAAAAAAATCAATAAAATATATTTTAAAAAATATTTTTTTTAAACTACAGAAAGGGAGATTTTGGCTCAGCACAAAGAATTTTTTGATCATTAACAAATATTTGTTGAGAACCAAATATGTGCCAGAATTATTCTAGGTACTTTATAGCAATAGAAGCTAACCAGCCATAGAATGAGATGCCTTGGAAAGTATTGAGTTTGCTGTCACAAAAGACATTCAAGCAGGGGAGAGTAGACCTCTCAGTAAAAATGCTGAGGGAGGAATGAAGCCTGAGGCAGGAAACTGACCCAGCTGGCTTCCGGTTTCTCTTTATCCCTGCAACTCTCAGACATGAGCTTTCTAAGGACTGAAGACACTTGTCTAAGTTACAGTCAGAGATCTGCGTGTGGTATCCTGGGGAGGCTAAGGAGAAAGGAAGACATCATCGTCCTTGTCCTATGAGTGCAAAACCCATCCAGAGAAAGATGAAATTACTTTATCAAGGCCACACAGACAATAGGGTCAAGAGCAGGCCTAGAGACCAGGGTTCCTGCCTCTGAGTGCTGCCTTTGTGCCTGTCTGGCTCCACCACATGGCCCAACACCCCACTGGCCTGCTGGCTAATGGTCCTGAAGGGGCCAGAGCCTCCTGGATTTCTAGGCGGTGGAGTGTCAGTCCTCGCCATGCTGTGGATCAAGGCTCACACCAGGGCTGCTTCCTCATGCTCAGGTTTTAATGCTCTGTGGTCTTATCTTGGAGTTCTTGATAACGTTATTTCTGAACCTGTGTTTGCTAAATTTCATCCGATGGACAATGGGGCATTCACAGGAGCTAAGAGTCTCAGGTCACTTGCGGTCCTGCCTCCTGCTACCTCTCTAAAACCATTCTTGAGGAATGGGTGGCCTGCAAAATTTCTCTCTCCCCAGCCCCACGACTGCCCTCTACCCCAGGCAGGGCACAAGGAGGATGGGTCCAGCACACATCTGACACGCAGCATCATGGGGTGGGGCATAGCAGCACCATGACACTTTTGGTGCATGGCCAGCCAGAGGCCACGGCCTCCAGAGGATTGAACCTCTCACCTACCCTAAATCCAGATACCATAACATGCCAGCACGAATTTTTTTTAATCCTCACCTGAGAATATGTTTTTATTGACTTGAGAGAGAGGGGGTAAGACAGTGAGAGAGAGAGAGAGAGAAAGAGAGAGAGAGAGAGAGAGATCAATGAAAGAGAAATATGTATCTATTGCCTCTCATATGCTCCCAACTGGGGATCTAACTGCATCCAAGGTATGTGCCCTAACCAGGAATTGAACCTGCACCTTTTTGGTGTGGGGGATGACACTCCAACTGAGCCACCGGGTCAGGGCTCCCAGCATGGAATTTTAAAATCAGTGGGGGGGGGGGGGGGGGAGAGCCCATCTGCTGTGCTTTGGGGTGGTGAGCTCATGGTTAAGGGGACTTGGCTTGGTTTCTCCAGACCCTCAGTGCCTGCAGGAAGCCTCATTCTGAGGTTGGCAGCAGGGGGGCCAGGCGGGGAAGCCAGCAGCTTCAGGCTAGAAAGAGCTAACGATACATACTCTCCGATAAGTGTCCCCATGCCTGAGTGTCCCCCGACTCCGGAGCCTGGCTTGGGTTTGTCTCACTGGCCAGCCCAAGGCACCCTCTACAAGCTACAAAATAGGACATGGAGATGCAAATATATGCTCTTATATTTGTATGTACATTTGCATTGCACAGTATAAAGTTGGACAGTAAAATTCATGCTAATAATTGAAAACTAATTCATCTTGGGCGGTAGGGGCTTGCCTGGGGGGGGGGGGCTCAGAGGAGGGAGGTCAATTGGGGGAGAAGGAGACATATGTAAAACTTTAGATAATTAAAATAATTAATTAATTAATTTTTTAAAAAGAAAACTGATTTGTCTTTAGCAAGTGAATGACATTAAATAGCAAGTGAAAAACACTATATCAAGTGAGGGAGACAGTAGAAAAAAGAAAAAAGCTTCATCTATAACAGCACTTTTTTCTGCATTTTAACCTTGGGGCCCCACATTTTCATTTTTGCACTGAGCCTCAAATTATGTAGACAGTCCTGGTGACAACTTGCTCCTTGCATAAGCCAACACGTGTGCAAACCTGGCAACTGACCCTGGTTCAACAATAATGTTGCTTTCTGTGAGTGCCCCGTGGTGACTCACAGCTCGAGACTGTATATTTCTCACTTGTCTGAATGCAAAGTAGAAGTGGCTATTTTTATAGAACAAAAAACCCAGGAAAAATATGGAATTCAGCCCATCTCCATGCACGGCTGCACCTGAGACACTCAGCACACATAATAAATCTGTCTTTGGAAACTTGCTCCTTTGCAGTTCTGACACAGATAAATGACAAGTATTAAATCTTCGGGGGGGAGAACCAGCTGCCGAACTTGTTGAATTACGAAGACAAAAGCCTCCAGGCCTGCTGACTTGAGGCACCGGCCGGGGGCCTCCTGGGGAAAGGCACAGGTGAGAGGGGAGAATGTCGCCGCACAGGGTCTGTTTCCTCCAACCCAAAGGCCTCGAGGTCACATCTAAAAGCACTGCATCTGGTCCCGGGTGAGCCGTGTGTCCCAGGGGGCTGTGTGCCCCAGGTGAGCCGTGTCCCCCAAAGGGGCCAGGTGTCCCGGGTGAGCCATGTGTCCCATGGGGCCGTGTGCCCTGGGTGAGCCGTGTGTCCCAGGGGGCCGAGTGCCCCGGGTGAGCCGAATGTCCCAGAGTGCAGTGTGCCCTGGGCGAGCCGTGTGTCCCAGGGGAAGCAGTGGGACCCAGGGGGAGGGGCGGTGAGAACCAGAGGAGGAGCGGACTCTATTCGTGTAGTCCTGAGATAGTCACCATAAAACAAGCAGACTGCCAAATGAGGAGCGGATTCTATTCATGTGATCCTGAGATAGTCACCATAAAACAAGCAGATTGTCAAATGACAGCAGGGAGGGGAAGGAGACCTGGGGGGAGATAAGAGAACAACCGAAGGACTGGTATGCATGAATATAAGTACAACCAATGAACACAGAACTCTGGGGAGGGAGGGCATGAATGGGAGGTGAGGGCGGCAATGGTAAGATATGTACACATATAATACCTTAATTAAAAAAATTGGAAAAAAATAAAAAAATAAAAGCACTGCATCTGAACTTGAGAATCCACTGGATTTGGACCAGTAAGAGGACCTTGTTGGGCACAGATGCTACCCTAAGGCAGTGGGTCAGAACTTAGATGGTCATCTAAAGGAATATTTCTTTAACCAGAATGGGTTCCTGGAGAAAGAGCAAGGACTAGCAACAGACATATTTGTTTACCGCTCAGCTCAGCATTGCTGTTGGTAGGAGTCAAGGGCGAGGATGGGAATAATTCTAGAATGCCAGAGGCAAACATAGCTAGTAGGCGATGCATCCGACCACGAAGTGTTCCTCTCCCTCAGGGGAAGCCTCGTGAGGGCAAGGGGTCTTCGCTTCTTTGATTTTATTTCTGGTTTCCATACTTCACCCAGCTTGGAGTGGGAGCCCAGAGCCCCTTTTTAAAAAATAAAAAATAAATTCAATCCACCACCTTTGTTCTTTATATGGGGAAACTGACAGAGTGTTGGTGGTATTTCTAAAATCACATAGCTACCCAATGGCACAGCTGGAATCAGACCAAGACCTACTGACCCTGACCCAATTTGATCTATTGTATTGCACTCAAAGAAAACATTGGTGTTTCAATTTCTTTCAAGGTTATATATGTTCCCTAGGATGGGGGAGTCTCAACCATGAGCTGCTTCTCAAAACATTAGCAGAATTGGGGTCTGGAGAAGGGCAGAGAATGGGGTTCAGAGCCCAGTCAACACAACAAAGACTGACAGTTGCTCAGACAAGGAAACCCAGACCCTCAGCTCAGTGGGACCCACTGCTGGCCCCATCCCACATCCGGAGGTGAGAGCTCTTTGCAGGAAGATCACACCATTGATAGGAGGAAGGACCAGACATTCCTCTCAGAGCTCAGAGTTCAGAGCTCCCATGGATCAGCTCATTTCATCCTAGCCAGCCGTCAGGGAGGCACAAGTATTAGCTCCACGGGACTGAAACTGAGGACAATCTGCCAGTGAGACGTGGACTCCATCTTCTACCAGAACATCTGAGCCTCCCCTCTCAGCCAGTTGCGCTGCTGCCTGTCTGTCCCTGAGAATGGCAGAGGAAGCGCCTCAGGAAGGGGTAACCCTGACCACTCCCAAGGAATCAGGAGCCCAGAACCTGCTGCTGCAAAGGCCATGCTGGGGAGCTCTTGGCACCCAGCTCTGTCCCTGGACTTCTTCCTTCTCTGGCACCATCTCCTGAGCTCATCCGACTGGGTGATGGATGCCTGCATCCTCAAACGTTCCTATCCCATCATCCCTGCCATGGGGAACTCACAGAGCCCAAGTTCCCCAGGCCTCACATCTCCCGCTCACTGGCTGTGACCTTGGATGAGTCCCTGGACATCTCCAGGCCTCGGTCTCTTTACCGAGCACGGCTTCATAGGGATTAAATGACTTCTTACTTGTAAACTGTTCAGGGTGAGCCGTCACCCAACCTGTTCCAATTTAGTCACAACTGAGAGTGTTTGAGAGCACAGACTTTGGAGCCAGACAGATTATGGGCAAGCAGTGAATATTTCTCAGCCTTCAGCTCTATAAAATGGGTACGATCGTAGTGCCTACTATCGGAATGTTAAAAGACTTATGCCAGATAACTTGTGAAAATTGATAGTAAAAATTGTGTATGACTTTAAATAAGTTAATATGTTAAGTGCTTAGTTCTGTTTCTAGCACGTGGTTTGTTTTCAATGAATATAAGCTACTCGGTAATGTTATTGTATTGTTGCTGCTGCTGTTATCAGCAATAGGCTTGAATAAGACACCCCCACCTTTAGCGAATCTAAATGTTCCCTCTTAGACTCAAACCCAGCCTGACTCCTGAAACAACAGGTAAGGAAAACATTCAGGCGTTCTCCCATTGGAAGGCCAGGTCCCTAAAGACAGAATTGGTAGCCCGAAGATTGGATAAAAAGAAAATGCAATGCCCGGGTCCTCATCACCTGTGTGTGCTTGGCCTACCAGTGGTAGGCCACATGCGGCCTTTGGCCCCCTGAGTGTGGCTCTTGCACAAAATACCATGGCCTGTGGGAGTCTATGTTGAAGAAGTGGCGTTAGAAGAAGTTGAAGTTTTAAAAATTTGGCTCTCAAAAGAAATTTCAATCGTTGTATTGTTGATATTTGTCTCTATTGACTAATGAGTTTGCCGACCACTGGCGTAAGCTGTCTCTTGGGACCTTCCTATTCAAGCAGGTGGTGGGGGGAGGGCAGCGGGCCTGGAGGACAGCCAGCATCAGGCATCCCAGGGAGAGGAATCTAAGAAACGTAGAACATCAGTCCCACCCAGACCTCCTGAGTTAGAATCCACATGTTAACAAACCCCTGGCAATGCCCATTGACAGCAGAGTGGAGCAGCACTGCCCAACGGCTCAGCAGGACGCTGCCCTTTTCCACCTGGTCCAGGTAAGAGGGCTGGACTTGATCACCACCCCAAAGCTGGGTCTACCATTCTGTGCGCTCACCTGGGCCCTGGGCCCCACACCCAGAAAGGCCAGGGGCTTGGTTTAAGGCTCTGCCCTTGTTGTCTTGACATTCTTAGTCATTTGAACAAGGGGCCCCACATTTTCATTCTGCACTGAGCGCCACAAATTAGGTAGCCTTGATGCCTGGTACCCAGGATCCTTTAGGACTGGGACCTAGAATCTGGCTTTTGCTCCAGTGGCTGGAGATGGAACTTCACATGGCTTCCTTGGGATGTTCTGTTCAACTTCTCCAGGCCTACATATTATTATATGCATGTCCTCAGACGCAGACGTCCCTGGCAGGATCTGGGTTCTGGGAGATGTGGAAGTCTAGGAGGTAGTATCGAGTTCCCACAGAGTGAACCTGGAAAGCTGGACTTACACTTTGCCTCTAGAAAGACTGCCATGAACCTCACTTTTTTTCCTTTGCTGGTGGTGGGCCCTGGTGCCATCCTACAAGTCACAGCGCAAGGCCCATAAGTAGCAGGAAAGACCAGCTGACATGCTGTCATTTCCCAGAGGCATCGACCACCCCCTTACACACAGCTCCTCTTCCCCTCCTCAAAGCAAACTGCCCTTGGAATTTGAGTCTCACAGACATAAATGTGGGGACAATCACAGAAAATAGGTGCATCCTTCCCACGTCTTCTGTCTCAGCGAATGGCCCCGCTCTCTCTCTCTCTCTCTAGTTGCACAAGCAGAATATGAGAAGTCTCCTTGACACCTCCCCTCCTGCAGCGCCCTGTACAGCAAACACTCTCAGTTTCACCTCTTAGGGAACTTTCCAGTCCTCCCTCCCACTTCTCTCTTTCCTCACTGTCTCTTCCATCAAGCTGCCACCATCCCTCCTCGGGGGCCCAGAAGTGGCCTCTAAATTAGTCTCCTCACATCCACACCTGCCCCCATTCAATCTGTTCTCCGTTCTGCAAACAAAATGGTCTCTTAAAAACATGCAATCCTGATTATGTATTTGTCCTTAAATTCCTTCATGTCTTCTTACTTATTGTGCTGCAGATGAAGAATAAAATTCCTAGTGCAGCCTACGAGCACCTACAAGGCCTCAGGCCTCAGTTTGCATCTGGCTGTGCCTCATGCTTCCCCAGTCCTCTCCAGCCAGCTTGGCCTCCCCTCGGTGCCTTCTCCCACCCCTCGTCCCCCTCATTATCTCCCTACTTTTGCCCACTTAACATCTGCTGTGGTTAGTGGTCACCTGCGCAGTCCCTGCAGGCAGACAGGCAGGCTTGACATCCCCAGCTCCCGCACTTTTTAAATTGTGTGACTTTGAGTAATTTACAAAAGTCCCCTGCATCTCAGTCTCCTCATCTGTAAAAGGAAGCAGTCACAGTGCCTGCAGCGACAGGAATAAATGAGATGGTACATGGACAGCACTCCGCGCCAGGCACATGGTGAGCGCTCAGAGACGTTGGTTGTCATCATAACGCAACAATCCAAACAGCTTTCCTCAAAGAGGCCTCCCTGGAGTCTCCCTGATACCCTCTCAAGTCAGGTCGGGTGCCCTCCTGTGGGTCTTATAGTCCCTGCTCCTTCCTTCCTTCATAGCACAGCGTGAATTCGCCTGCCTTCTGCTTTAGGCAGTAAGCTCCTGCAGGGTAAAAACAATGCCTATTTGCTCACTATCCCTTCTCTCCTCCCACCCCCCCCCCCCCCCAGAACATAGCACAGTTTCTCAAAATAAACACTCCCTTTTTGGTGAAGTCTGGCGGGTGTGGGCACGGGGTATGATGTGGGCTTCCTGTCACCACATAGGGAGTTGGAGAATTGGGGAGAAGAGAAGATGCTAGGACCATCCTGGGTGGGCCTACCAGTGGCCCACGTCAGGTGAATGGTCCGCCCATTTCTAGCAAGCTCTGGGGAGAGGCACAAGTCAGCCCCAGGATGCCCTGAACACTGTGCAGCTCTGCTGGAACCTTCCCCTGCCTGAGGACCTCAGAGTGCAGCCCACAGCATTGCTGCAGGGACCCCACCACGGAGGACAGCCTTTCCCACGCTCGTTAGCTGCCCAGCCTCAGTAAGCTGCACCCAACAAGTCTGTCTAGTTACAAAGGTGTGTCGTTTGGATTTCCATGTCTCCGTTCGAGGACAGACAGGTGTTTGCATCACAATCATGCATCACTTTGAGTCTTAGTTACCGCTGCCGCCTCCTCGCCCTGCGGCACAGTGTGGCTCCTTGTAGAAATAGCTGAGAGCTTGCTCTGAGCCCAGGACAGGTTGAGCCTTGAACACACTCACCCCATTTTGCCGACGTGGAACTGAGGCTTCAGAACCCCAGGTCTCACAGCTACTATGTGGTAGACACAGGGTTTGAATCCAAGCAGCCTGACCCCAAACGCTTGAGCTATGTGTGGTGCTTCTTGGACTTGCCTTTAGATGGGACTAGGAAGGGGTGGGCAGTCCGTGCAATCTCCTGGGACCCTGGTGTCTAGAAGAGGTGTAGGGCCTATGTCGCATGTGAATACTAACTGTGTTGAGAACTTTAGCTTGTCCCCCATTACTGGTGAAAATATTTGCCCATGGTCTAACTGTGTCTTTTGGCTGCCCTGTCTGTGAAGAAGTAGAAAGAGCAAAGCTAAGAGAGTCTGGGAAAGCCCGGGATATACTTTGGATCTCTTCCCTCCTTGGACTTCCTTTCCCCGGACATAAAACACAGGTAGATAAGATGGCCTTTCAGGTCTCCTCTTACCCTCTCCATTTCCAGATCTGCCCTCACGGGAGAAGCAGCTGGCACGTGGGCAGCCCTCAGAGTAATGTAAGGGCGCCTCAGGCATCTGGGCTTTTCCATCATATCTACGTCCATCCCCACCATTTCCCAACACTTGATGAGCCACGTGGGTTGTCGTCAAGGCTGTGGTTTGTGAAAAAGATTTCCGGACTCCATCCCAAACAGGGAGCATGGAGTCCAGAGTGTCATTGAAGGGGACAAAGAGACAGCATAAAGGAAAATAAGACCAATCTCCCTTGAATTCAGGGGTGATAATTCTAGACAAAACACCGGCAAATTGAATTCAACAGCATATCAAAAGAATGATTTACCAAAACCAAATAGGGCTTGCTGAAAGAATGCAAAGCTGTTTTAATATGAGTAAATCTGCTTGCTGAACACATCGGTGGGTCAAATAAGAGAAGCCATGTGACTCAATGGGAGCACAAAAATCATTTATGAAGATTCAACTTTGATTCCTAAGGGGGACATTCTCTAAAACACTAGGGATAGATGTACAAGCGGACATTTGTGGGGGTTTATGGTGGGAGGGCTCTGCACAGCTGAACCCCCTGCCTAGGCTGGGGAAGTCCCCACTGTCTGGGTTCTGGTGGGAGGCAGAGTGGCCTCCCACTGTAGAAATGGAGAAAACAGACACTCACAGTTCTGGGCTCAGTCCCACCCTTGCAACAACAGTGAGGCACTTGGCCTAGGCTCAGATGGTGGCTCAAAAGAGACAGGCAGCAGGAAAAAAAAATTATTTTTATTTTTATTTTAGCTCTTTGAGAGCAGAGAATTTGTTATGGTGGTTCCAGTAACAGCAGCAACATCCGTTTGCAAAGAGAATGTAACAATAGCACCAGCAGCTGCCTCCAGGCTCCAGGGGCGGGAGTGCTGGCGGTTCTGGCTGTGGCTCCCCTCTTCTAAGACACAGCAGCCGTCCCCGCTGTCTGCCTTGTGATCTGAGCTTGGCACAAGCTGCTCTGGTTCCCTTTGTGCCTGACCCTCTGGTGAGTCTCTGCACTGCCCGGGATCCTGTCAATAAATTCCTTTTCTGCTTAAATCACCCACAATCAATTTCTGCTATTGGCAGTGAAGAGATCTTAATGATTCAGAAGGCTGTTTCTTGAACATAAACAGAATATGCCTTTTTTTTCTTTTCTTTTCTTCTCTCTCTCTTTTTTTTTAAGAATAGCGTATTAATTTTTAAGGGAATCAGAGAGAGACATCAGTTGGCTGCCTTCTACACACCCCCTACTGGAGATGGAGTCTGCAACTTGGGGGTGTGTCCTGACTAGAATCCAACAGGCAACCTTATGGTGCACTGGTTGATGCCCAACCAACTGAGCCACACCTGCCAGGTCTATATTTTTTTCCTTTTTTCTTCAAACCTGTGGCAGAAAAGGAAAAAAAAATCCATAAATAATAACATTCCTATTAGACCAAAGAGCAAAACAAGGCTTACAGCCAAGACCACGATGATGATTATTATAGACTAGTGGCCCGTAAATGTTTTCATATAAACATATACATTTGTTTTTATTGGGTAAATATCTAATGCTGCATCACGTTAGATAAATATTTAACTTTCTAAGAAACTGCCACTCTACTCTACAAAGTGCTGTGCTGCTTTGCATTCCCACCAATGCTCTGTGCGGCTTACAGTTCTTCTTCATTCTCACCAGCACTTGGTATTATCTGTCTTTTAATTTTAGCTGCCTACTAAACATACAGGAGTATCTTGGTTTGGTTTTAATTTTTATTTCTCTAATAACTGCTTGTGATCTATTGATGAGCATCTTTTCATCTATTTATTTGCCACCAATATGTCTTTTTTGAGGGGGCATGGTATCTGCTCAAGCTGTTCACCTATTTTTTATTTAGTTATATATCTTATTGTGGTATTTCTGTATATGTTTTGAATATAAGTTCCTCAGAAGATTTGTGTTTTGCAAATATTTTCTCCCTGTGGTTTGTATTTTCATTTTCTTGAGGGTGTCTTTCAAAAAGCAAAAGCTTGATTTTGATAAAGTTTAATTTTTTTGTTTTTGCTTTTATGACTCATGCTTTATGTGTCCTACCTAAAAAATTAATGCCTAGTCATAGGACACAAAGAATTTATTTCTCTTATGCTTGCCTCTAAAAATTTTTATAGTTTTAACTCTTACATTTGAGTCTGTGGTTCATTTTGAGTTAAATTCTGTATGTAGAGTGAAAAAAGGATTCATTTTTACATATAAATATAAAAATTTTCCAGAATAGTATTATGTAACATAGTTCTAGATGTCCTGGTTGCCATAGTAAAATACAAACATAAGAGATAAAATTATTGGAAAGGAGGAGAAAAACCATTATTTACAGTCAACAAGATTTCATGCCCCCAAAACCTCAAGAGAATCTATTAAAAACACATGGAATTACCGTATTTGCCAGCGTATAAGACGATTTTTTGGCCCTGAAAAATATGCCTCCAAGTGGGGGGTAGTCTTATACGGCGAGTATATAACAAACTCTGTATTTTGAGTGGAAATGTTAGGGGGTCGTCTTATACTCCGGCAAATACGTTATTTTCAGGGCCAAAAAATCGTCTTATACGCCGGCAAATACGGTAGTAAGGAGAATTCAATAAAATGATTCATTACAGAATAAATGTGCAAAAACCAATAACTTCTCAATATAACATCAGTAATTATTTAAAGGATATAGTAGAAAAATAAAGAATTCCATGCACAATAGCAACAAAAATATCAATGCCTACAACTAATCCTTTTTGTGTGTGGTATGTTATTTTTCAATTACAGTTTACATTCAATATTATTTTATATTCATTTCAGGTGTGCAGGATAGTGGTTAGACAATCATCTATACATATAAAAGCCTAATATGCTGAGTATCCGACCTATCGGTCAACCAGTTGACCTCTCAAACAGTCGCTATGACACACACTGACCACCAAGGGGAAGATGCTCCAAAAGGGAGGTTAGCTTGCTGCTGGGGTCCAGCTGATCAAGACTGGGCAAGATGGGCTGGGCACACCCTGGAGCCCTCCCAGGGTCTCTCCTGGCTGGTTGGCCCCCATAAGCCCTGATCAAGACTAGGTAAGACAACTGGATCACCAGCCAGGCCAAGGACCCCACCCGTGCATGAATTCATGCATCAGGCCCCTAGTATACTTTAAAAGTGTTCCCCCTGATATTACCAGTACCACCTGGCACCATACATAATTATTACAATATTGTTTACTATATTCCTTTGTTGTATCGTAAATCAGCGAGCTAGATACAAGGCACCTTAATGAGTCAATTGATTAGGAGTCATTTATTGCGTGCAGCCCAGAGGGAGGTGTCTCTCCCAAATCTCTGAGCGAAGTCACACAGGAAGTTTTTCATATTTATACCTTTTGAACTTCTTTAAGAGTCTGCAGGTTTTACAAAGGGCTCTGTGAGAGTTATTGGATACTTAAAGAACAAACATTTGACATAAGAATATGGAAAATACTATCAATATTAGTCCATTACGTTAGACGGCTACCTTGCAAGGTCAAACAGTTAGGTTTTTATCTTTTTCTATTATTCAAACTAGAACAGTTATTCTACAGAAGAAGAGACCATCTAAAAATGACAGTTTACAGAGCAAGGGACTACCTAACAATAGCAAAGAATTCAAACAGCAGTTTTACACAAGACAGAGGTTACTATGCTTCACCCTATGCTGTACTTTATGTCCCCAAGACTATTTTCTAACACCAATTTGTAGTTTTTCATCTATTCACCTCTTTCCCCTAGTCCCCCACACCCCTCCCCTCTGGCAACCATCTGTCCTCTCTCTGTGTCTATGAGTCTGTTTCAATTGTGTCTGTTCATTAATTTTGTTCTTTAGATTTCATATGTAAGTAAAATCTCTGTCTGACTTATTTCATTGAACGCAGTACCTTTTAGGTATATTCATGCTGTTACAAATGGTAAGATTTCATTCTTTTTTTATGGCCCAGTAACATTCCATTATATCCGTAGCATTTGTATTCACTCATCTACTGATGGGCACTTGGGCTGCTCCCATATCTTGGCTTTTGTAAGGAAAACTGTAATGAGCATAGGGGCGCAAATACTCTTTCAAATTAATGCGTTGGGTTTCTTCAGATAAATACCCGGAAGTGGAATTGTCGGGTCATAAGGCAGTTTCATTTTTAATTTTTTAAACCTCCACAGTGGCTGCACCAATCTGCATTCCTATCGACAGTGCATGAGGGTTCCTGTTCTTCACATCCTCACCAACATTTGCCATTTGTGGATTTACTGATGATGGTCACTCTGACAGGTGTGAGATAATATCCCATTGTGATTTTAACTTGCATTTCTCTGACTATTAGGCCTACAACTAATCTTAACAAAGAAAGTACAGGGCCTATGTAATAAAAATCAGAATGCTTTACTGAAGCCATAAAAGAAGATAATTAAATATAGATATGCCAAGCTCTTAGATGAAAAAATTCAATAATCTAAAAATGTTAATTTTTCCAAAGGAATTTGTAATACTGCGATGGAATGGGTTGGAACATGCCAAAATAATTCTAAAACTTACATAGAAGAGTGAATAGCAAGGAGTAGCTGAGACTTTAAATGATATTATAAGCCCTGGTCAGGTGTCTCCATTGGTTAGAGTGTCTTCCCAACACATCAAGGTTGCAGAATGGATCCCCAATCAGGACACATACAAGTATCAGCCAATGAATACATGGATGGGTGGATCACTAATTGATGTTTCTCACTCCCTCCTTCTCTCTCAAAATCAAGAAGAAAGTTATAAATAAATAAATAAATAAATAAATAAATATGCAAGCAATATATAATTTATATATTGTGTAAGAGCACAAAATAAAATAATGGATCAATATGCTACAATAGGATAAATTAGTCTGAAACAGAACCTGCATATTAAAACTTCATGTGTAATAACTGAAGCATAATTAATCGGTTGGGATCAAGATATACTGCAGGGTGGCGAACACAGTACAATATATGGATGATATGTTATAGAATTGTACACCTAAAACCCATATAATTTAATTAACCAGTGCCACCCCAATAAATTCAATAAAAAAGAAAGAAATATATTCTGCCAAGTAGCAAGAACAACAACAACAAAAAGATCAATTATGAGGCTCTGAAACTGGTCCCAGAGACATAGGATGGCAGACAAGTTCCCTGGGTTCCTAAGCCAGAGCGGCTCCTTCGTTGGGCAAGCAGGTACCCATCTGGGAGCAAGCTGGGCAGCAGGTGTGCACATCTGGGAGTCGGACACATCCAGGGCCCTCTACTGACAAAGCTTAACATAATGCCAGCTGGCAAAGGAAGAGGGTTGCCAAGGGCTCTTATTTTCCCCCATAGTTCAGGCAACAAACAGTGAATTTGAAGCTGACAGGTACTATATTGATAACTGACACAGGATGTAAGTGCCAGCCCACACTTTTCCAACACAATTATAGTCTCAGCTCTGGACACATTTGCTAACAACCCTATGGCCAAAGCAAGTCACCTAACCAAGTCCAATTACCAATGGTGGGGGGAAGAGAGGAGTATAAGCTACAGAAAGGGAGAGGGAAGTGAACACTTGCTAAGCTATCATCTAAACATCACAGTGGTGATACTGGTTGGACATCCTGGTGGATTGAAAGGGAAGAAAAAGAGAGGAGATAACTCTCAGAGTTTGGATACGAGCAGCTGAGTGGCTGTGAATGCTATTTACTAATACAGGAAGGACCAGAAGATAAACAAGTTTGCTAAGTAAAAGCAAAAGTTTGGACTTGTTAAATATTGACATCTAAGAGGAGATCTCAAGACAGCTAGATATGAGTCTAGGGCTCAAGAGAAAGGTCACATCTAGAGATCTAAGCATAGTAATCATTGGCTTATAGGAAGTGTTTTATGCTTTGGGATCACCTGGGGAAAGAAAGTAGCTGGAGCAGAGAAACTGTCCAAGGATGGGGCCTGGCACTTTCCTATTTAGTTAACAGGTAGGGAGAAAGATTCAGTAAGGGGACCTCAATGGAGGTGCTGTTGTTGTGGAAGAAAACCAGGAAAGTGTAGGGGTCACAGGAGCCAAGAGAAGACAGTGTTGGAAGTAGGAAGAAGTACCCAATGAAGCAAAATATTCCTGGGCATTTGAAATGTTCCTGAGAACAGAGATGAAGGTTGTTGGTGACCTTCGAAAGAGCTATTTAGGGGACCAGCTTTATGGAGAAGCACGGTGCTAGGTCCTGGGGATAAAGAGATGAATAAGATGCATTTCTCGCCCTTTAGGAAATCACTATCTGGAGAGGAAGGCAGGCATGCAAATAAATCATTGCAATACAACGTGATAAATCTTACACTAGAATAACACTCTCCTAAATGCGTTCCACTGAACACTACTATTAGAGGGAGATGTTAATTAGTGCTCCAGCGTGTTCCAAAACCAAACAAGCCTGGGAAACGCTGCGAACCGAACCCCATCTTGGGCTACAGTGCCAACGGCAGAACTCTTAGCTCTATGCTCAAGATTTAAGAAACCAATGTATTGCACCTTGGGTTCCTGTCTACACACCCAGGTCCTGTCTGGCATTCCCCAAGAATTAAAGAAAAACAATACCAGCTCCACAGTAGGTAGAAACAGCCACCAGGAAGAAGGAAATGGCACTGAAGAGCAGCCTCTGGAAGTGTGACCTGACGGCAGAGCTGCTCCCAGCAGCAAAGCCCAGGCAGGATTCCCCTGGGATGTGCCCTGGATCCTGTGGGCAGAGCACCAGGGGGAGGGAACCCCTGCTTCGGGACCCCCAGGTGGCCCTGAACACAGGACACAGTGCCTGAGACCTCCCAGCGGAGTCCATGGAACTGCATTCCCGGGGCAACCACCCACCTGCTGCTGCAGAATTGAGAGGTCTGGCTTTCAATTAATCCTACAATTTCCCCCAGAGGTAAAAAAAAAAAAAAAAAAAAAAAAGGAAAAATTAAATCACCAGCTGGCTCCTCAAGCAGTTTCAGGCACTCTTGATTTTTTCCTGACAGCTAAGGCACAAGAGGCAGCAGAGACCCCATTAATACTTTGTTGCACAAAATGCATGCCGCTGGACAAAGAGCAAGGCATTCGTCCATAGCTCCAGGATTCCCAGGTGATTTCTGAAGCCTTCTACCTCCGACAGGTAGAAAGGGCAAGGAGCGTGAGGGGCGGGGTTCTATTGGTGGGAAGCAAGAGGAGCCCCTGGTCTGGCAGGAGAACCTGGTGCTGCTCAGGGTTGGAGAACCTGGGTCTGCAACCTTGTTCTAACCGTGAGGAGGGAGGCCCGCTAGGGCGCAGACATCAGGAGACCACGAGGAGAAATAATCCATCTTTTCCTCATCATTTTTCTTGACATTTTCGACAGTCCCTTCCAAACACAGGATCTTTGCTTTAAGGGGTTGTGTTAAGTCACCTTTCTAAAGAGTCAAGAAAAAAAAAGACTATTCTATTTGGAGCTGTTTTTGTTGCAACAAATCAAATGAATCAAATGTCACTCCAACTGGCTGAGGAACAGAGATATGGTTTGTTGCAGTGGCACAGAGGAAACTTAAACTAAACAGACAGAATAGGAGGCACAGCCAGGCCCCGCAGGGTCTAGACCTGAGAATAGCTCAGTCTCACTGAGGCCATATGGCCTCTCTAATTCCGTTTCCACTTGATTCTTGTTCAACTGGCTTCCTCGGCTTAGACATATTGTACTTGGCCCTCCATGGCCACTACCAATCCTGACTCTAGATCCCTTTTAGTCTAAAGAAACTACCATCTATTGGCTACAGTCCCTGTGTAATGTCATCCAAATTCTTCAGAACTGAATCAGTCACTGGCTGGTAGGAGGCAAGTCCATGGGACATTAGGTCATTAACCAGGAAACAGATCAGCTATTCAGCAACTGTTGTCATGCCAAGGAGGGCGGAGCCATGTGAAATTTGCACTGTCCCTTCAGGAGGATGTGAGCAGGGCAAACGTTGAAGTCCAAATAACATAGAATTGTATAGATGATTGCCATCAGCGATGCAGGCAAGTGGAAAGAATACATAGCAAAGCGGAGCGGTAGCCTGAACAATGGCCGCCAAAGGTGTCCACATCCTAATCCCGGGAACTTGTTAATACGTCTACCTTATATAGCAAAATGTACTGCAGATGTGAATAATTTAGGGATTTGGGGATGGGGTGGTTGTGCTGGGTTCTCCAGGTGGGCCCAATGTAATCACGAGAGTGCTTGTAAGAGGGAGGCAGGAGGGTCAAAGACAGTGTAGGAGATGAGACAACAGAAACAAGAGATTGGAGTGATTCGGGGAACAGGTTACAAGCTAAGGGAATGCAGGCAGTGCTAGAAGCTAAAAAATAATCCAGGGAAATGGATTCTCTACTGAAGCCTCTGGGAACAACACAGCCCCACCTACATTTTGATTTAGACTTCTGAACTCCCAAACTGTCGGAGAATAGATGTATTGTTTTAAGCCACCAAGTTGGTGCTAATTTGTTACCGTAGCCAGAAACCATGGGTGCCATTATCCCATCTCTATAAGCACTCTGGCTTCTCCCAGAGAACTGAAACCTTAGCTTATTATATTTTGGGGTACAATTGGAATTCAACTAAATGCCACTCTGTTGTGTATAGCTTGCATTTACTCTTTCCCAAACTGAAGGTTTGATTAAGTTGATTCATCGCTGTCTAATGAACAGTATTCCTATTGGTCATGCTGATGGAGCACCATTAAGGAGTTTCATGCCAATACCGCATGGAAGACAGTGGCTTCTCTCTTGTCCAATACCTGGATGCTGGTCCAATCAGCTGGGGTCAGGGCAGCAAGACTGCTGTCAGTCAGTACAAATTCTCTCTCTCTCTCTCTCTCTCTCTCTCTCTCTCTCTCTCTCTCACACACACACACACACACACACACACACACACACACACACACAGTTATTAGGGAAAAAATAGGTTTGAGCTATTTGTGGGAGTCACCTGAGAACACCTCCTACAGCCAGTAGGATTTAACATGGAGAAGTTTAAGAAACAATTTTGAGCCTAAACCAGTTTGGCTCAGTGGATAGAGTGTCAGCCTGCAGACTAAAATGTCCCAAGTTCGATTCTGGTCAAGGGCATGTACCTTGGTTGCGGGTACATCCCCAGTAGGGGGTGTGCAAGAGGCAGCTGATCGATTATTCTCTCTCATCAATGTTTCTAACTCTCTATCCCTCTCTCTTCCTCTCTGTAAAAAAATCAATAAAATATATTTTTTAAAAGAAAGAAACAATTTTGAGGGTTTGTTTGTTTGTTTGTTTCTTAATTTCAGAGAGAAAGGAAAAGGGAAGGAGAGATAGAAACATCAATGATGAGAGAGAATCACTGACCGGCTGCCTCCTGCATGCCCTCTACTGGGGATCGAGCCCACAACCCGGGCATGTGCCCTTGACTGGAATTGAACCCAGGACCCTTCAGTCCACAGTTGGATGCCCTATTTGCAGAGCCAATTCAACTAGGGCAATTTTAAGGATTTAAGAGAAGAAAGGCCCTTACTGACCTATTTTACCAACTTTAATGCTATCTGTTGAATTGTCAGAAGCTTTAGAGCTAAAGACCTGAGATTCCTTTATTTGGGGTCCTTTGAAGCCCCACTGTCTCCTAAGCCAGCACTAAAAGCAGTCCTCCTCCAAGGTCAAAGGTGACCCTTCCTCCTGCATCTCCCACCTTGCCCTTGGCCCCAAGGATCAATTTGCAGGATGGCCCAGGCTCACTGCTTGCCCTGGAGCAGTATTTTAGGAGTTGAAAGAAAAGAAAAAAGTATCTGTTGAAGCCAATTTCAATTCTAGGCATGAAAAGGGATGCATTGCTTGAGCTTCTGGAAATCAGGATGGCTTAAGAAGTCAAAGAGATATTTGAAGTATTGCCTTCAGGCCTGGAAGAAACCCAAACAGAGTTGTAAATGCACAGGATTCAGGTGTTAGTATATTCCTAAAACCAGGTCTCCAGGCTGCAGAGCCTGGCCTCATTTAGAAGTGCTGGAAAATGCATGTATTAAGAAGCTCGCTCTGAAGGCTCCTGGACGATTTGCTTTGGATCAGCCTTTTTCCTACAGGGTTTGTCTTATTTATGACTGTTATTTTTTAGTGATTTATGTTTTTCTCTTATAATATGCTACCTTTTATTAAACAATCGGGCATCCCAGATCAGACTATCTAGAAAATAAACTTGTGCTTTTCTAAGGTATTTGTTAAAAGATGAGGATTTTTCAACTCATTATTTACCTTTTTATGGACTTTCAACCACTCATCTCAAAACAATTCCACCAGCTTTCTTAACCTGAATCCTTCAGTTAGGTTTCCCAGTCCCTCTCATTAAATTAAAACTTTTATAGTGTTTTAAATTTTATTGAAAGTATCATGCACATCTGTCATGATTTCTTTCATAAATATTAAATGCATATATATATATTTAAATATACATTTATATAATACTATATTTACCCAAGAAGGCAAAGTTTACCTGCCATATATTTTCTTTTGTTAGAAAATAAAACCAATCTGGCTTCTAACACAGGCATGTGTAATCCCTCCCAGAGGGTCCCTTGGAGCAGTACGATGGCCAGTTTCATCTCACTCTTCCCTGGAGAATGAGAAATCAGCTCTGTGCACCATGGCCTCCCTCCTGCACGGTCACCCTCTTCATGATGCCCAGGTCCATTGTGAAGACCCCGGGAGAGTGTGGGTGGCTCTGGGGAGAGCAGTAGGAAGTCTGCCGAGCACTGGGCAGGGAGAGGGCCTCAGCACATGGGACAGTGGGGGAGACAGAGCCAGGCTCCCTGGGCACCTCTCTCTCTCCAATCCCTATGGAGAGCACCTTTCTGCTTCTTGTATGGGCACAGCCCCAGGCCTAGATTCCTGCCAACAGCATCTTGGAGGTGAGCTGAATAAACCCTTAGGCTGTCATGAAACCCCAAAACTGTGCCTCCTGTGGCCAACCCATGAAGAGTAAGCGGGTGTGGTTTCCGAAAGCCCAGTATCTCCACCACACACTCAGGCCCTGACCCTCCAGCGGAGGCAGCTCTGTGGTGTCAGCATGTCTGGGCTTGGGAGGGTGTGCTGAGTGGTTGCCCACCCATTTGTCAGGTGCCAGCAGCTGATCTGGTTGCCCACCCATTTGTTAGGCCTGAATACATCCTGATCACAGATACAGGACTTGGAGGCCTGGGAACCTCCCCAGGCCACCATGGGCCCTCACTACCTCCCAGGGGCTTTGCTGAGACACCAGATCAGCAGATTGTCTGGCTGAAGGAGCTGTAGGGAAACTCTACGAAGGGCTTAGCTGATAATGAGGAGTAAATTGCTAATTATAGCTCCAATTGTGCCCACCTGCCCGCCTTCACAAGGGTATTTGCTTCATCAAAAGAATAGAGCCGTGATGGTGGAAAGGTGAGCCATGAAAATGGGGTCATAATGGAGAGAGCCCTACCGGGTTCTCTCCCATGGGCACCCGGAGCCCAGGAAAGAGGGTGTGGGGCTAGAGGAGCTGTTGCTTAGGCCCCTGTAGCAGGGAGCTCTGGGGGCTTCATGTTTAGGGTGGGGCCTCGGGGCCCTGTGTGACTTCCAGAGTAGCAGCAGTCATGGATCTCTATGTGCTATTTGCAAAAATGTTAAGCTACTTGTGGAAATGTACGTGTTTTACGTAACCAGAAAACCCCCTGTACCCCCCACACACACACACAAAAGCTATAAGCTTCAATTTATATCAACTCAATATTTATACCAGCTGTAAAATTTCTTATGGATCAGAAGCTCGGATTGGCAGTTATAGCTGGTTTTAATGAATAAAACTGTGAAAGTACAAGTATTATCTGCAAGCAAAGAGTACATGGTAGATAGGATTTTCCAAGGCATGGAGTTCAAGGGAGAAAACAACACAGAAGGTATCCATGGTGATGTGAAGGCTGGGGGCACTGAAATAAGACCAGGGGCAGGGTCAGGAGCTCAGGAAAGGTGGTTGGATTGGATGCAGTCTCTTCAAGTGAAAAGCCATACATCACAGTGGACATAGTGTAGCATATTTAAGAGAACTCTGGGCTGTGTGACCTTGGGCAAGTCCCTTCCCTTGCAGCGTCTGCTTTCACACCTGTGCAATGAAGGGCTTGGGCTTGTCTGATTCCCCCTCCCAGGACCAAGGCTCTGGACGCAGACTGAAGAAAGGGGAATTAGGGATATGGTACAACTTCAAGGCTGTGTTACCCTGAGCCAACTGCTATGCCTCTCTGAGCCTCAAGTTTCCATTAATACTAGTGCCTACCTCCCAATACTTTAATAAGTCTCCAGAGTTATTCCAGCTGCTGGTTTCACTGTTGCTGCTTCTAACCTCTTTTGAACTCTGACCCCTGGCTTGGATTTAGGGTTGTGACATAGATAGCTGAGCACCAAGACTAATTGCTTGCAGACCTCTTCTATGCCACAGTCCTCTGCCTCCTCTCAGGGCAGGCCCCGCTTTGCTATCAGCTTTCCCATCTCAGCATCTCTTCACTCTTTCCTTTCCAACCTGACTGTTACTGAAGCGCTGGCAGAAGAAATCAGTAAACTCTAAACAGATGTGTCTTGGCTTTGGCGTAAATGGCAGGGCTAATCCATCCTCACAGAAGCAAACACACCTCGACATCTGAGCCGTGCCAAAGGTGATTTACTGAAATTAGAAGGTTTCCAAATACAAGATAAAGGATGATTTCAAATATCCTACAGTAAAACACTGGCTTAAGACAGAGTTTGGCCACTACAACTTTTGGAGGATGGATGGAAGGGCCAGCTGTTCCTTCTCTGTTAAAAAAAAAAAAAAAAAAAATGGAAACCTGCCGAAACCGGCTTGGCTCAGTGGAAAGAGCATCGGTCTGCGGACTGAAGGGTCCCAGGTTCGATTCCAGTCAAGGGCATGTACATTGGTTGCGGGCACATTCCCCGGTGGGGGGTGTGCAGGAGGCAGCTTGTCGATGTTTCTAGCTCTCTATCCCTCTTCCTTCCTCTCTGTGAAAAAGCAATAAAATATGGAGTTTTTTAAAAAAAGAAAAAGAAATGGAAAACTTAGAGGACTATGGACAGGGGTGGGGAGGGGAGGAGAAATCCTAAGTGGAAAATAGGAATTACTCTATTAAGAGCCTCTATTAAGCCAAATGTCTTGCTCAAAGATGGACAACGTCGATGGATGTGGGGTTTGGTGCTGGTGGAAAGATGGTAAAGTGAAAAATGACTCAGAGGTTGTGGCTAATGGTGCCCTTGAAGAGGGGAGAGGGGTTGGGGACATGGAGGAGAGGCAATTTCATCAGAGTAAGGGAGGCAGCCTCCTATATGGTCCCAGTGACCCCCATTTCCTGGTATCTACAACCCCCTAGGTAGCCCCTCTCATTGAGTGCGGGTTGCTAAGGAATAGTTGTGGGATGTCACTTCTGATGTTAGGTTACAAAAAGACTGTGGCTTCCATCTTGCTCACCCTCTGTTGCTCTCTCTTGCTCTGTGGAGAGCCAGCTGCTGTGTCCTTTGGAGAGACCTACCTGCCATATGGAGAGACCCACCTGCAAGGCCCTGAGGGTGCCTCCAGCCAGCAGCCAGCTGATAGCCCTCCGTCCACCAGCCCTGGAGGAACTGAATCCTGTCAGCACCTGTGGGAGTGGGCTTAGAAGTGGGTCCCTTCCAATGGAACTAACTACCAGATCAGACTGCAGCCCCAGCTGGCACAGGGACTCTGGAGGAAAAGAAGAGAAAAGGAGTTGAGTCATGTGCTTTACACACTTTATCTTGAACCTCGAATTCATTCTGTGAGTGATGTCAGCACCTCCATTGTGTAGATGAGGAAGGAAACCAAGACTCACATAGGTTAAAACATGCCAAATGTCATGTGACAAGTGAATAGAAGAATGGGGATTTGAAACCAGGACGGACTAATGCTAAAGTGCACACTCTGGTTATTTCAGAAATATACTGTGTTTGCCCAGCCCTTGTGGGTTGAGCATTGGCCTATGAACCAGAAGGTCACAGTTCAATTCCCAGTCAGGGCACATGTGCAGTCTCCATTCCCAGTAGGGGTTGGGCAGGAGGCAGGCAATCAATGATTCTCTCTCATCATTGATGTTTCTATTTCTCCTTCCTCTCTGAAATCAATGAAAATATATTTATAAAAATAAAGAAATATACTGTGTTTATTTTCTAATTCAAAATAAATATGGATAGCTGTCCAATTATCCAACCACTAAACACAGGGAGACAGCAAGAACTAGGACTGGAATGCCATGCTAACCAAGGCCAAACCTTCCCTAAATTGGAGATAGACCCCCAAGCAACATCAGATGCTGATCAAAGCCTATAACATACCCCTGGGGTAGAATTCTCTGAATGCAAAATGATCTAGTTTTTTTTCATTTATTTGAAAAATTAAAGGCAATAGTTGAATCTGATATTACTATGGACCAAGTACTACTTCCAAGAACTTTACAAGTTTTAACTCGCTTAACCCCATGAGGAAGTTAATATTATAGTCACCCAACTTACAGATGGGGAGAATGAGGCATAGATAAGTTAAATAATTTCCTCCCAAGTCATTCAATTGTAAGAGCATGGCCAGAATTTTAAACCTAGATGGTCTGGCTCCAGAGTTTCACGCAAGATCCACAACTGAAGTCTGTCTGGGCCCTGGACTGTCATGTCACCTGGGCTCCCAGACCACAAGTCTGTCTCCTTTGCTGATCAGGCTCAGCTGCCCTGGGTTTTAGTCCCCCAACTTCTGGATTCAACCATCACCTGTGACTTCCCCTATTCAATTCCTGGGACTGGAATTGCGGTTCTCTGCCTTGACTCCATCTACCCTGACTCCCAGGCTGCCAACGCCTGCTTCATGGCCTGACTCCTGACTCGCCATCAGCCAGCCTGAGACTCTGCCCACTACCAGGCTGTCCCAAGGAAAGACCATTCCCTGGAACAGCCAGGGTTAATTTTCTTAGAACTATAAAGTGTCTCGATTCTGGGGATATTATGTGAAGAGAGGTTGATTCCAAGCAAGGAAAATAGCAATACAGAGGCAGAAGAGCATTACTGTGTGGATAAAAAGATGACCTATGAAAATGAACCCAACAGCACCAAGAAGTTAGATTAAGATTATAGACCGATTGGGTAGGAAAGCTACTAGAAGCTGTTATAGACCTCCAGGGCACAATGAAGAAGCAAATCTGCCCATGTTTATGCAGATAACAGGCTGTTAAAGAGGTCATAACACTGGTGATATGGGATTTCAATAGCCCTGCAATGGCCTGGAATAAGGATTTTGGGGTGATAGGCAGGAGGGGTGCAGAGGAAGCAGGAGGGGCACAGAGCCAGCAGTGACTCAGGCTCTCCTCCAGGAGATTGTGTTGGGCCATCAGGACGATCGGGGGCTATTTGGGCAGCCATCCACACAGCCGAATGCAATGAGGGATGAAGAGCCTGGGCTAAAATGCTAAACGCAGCACTTCAAACAAGTCTCAATTCAGTTTAGTCTTCCATCTGTGGTGACTTTAAAAATATAATTCCCAAATTGCCCGTGGCATCCAGGAAACAGGGTCTGTGGGCAGACACCTGCTCGCCAGTGAGAATTCAGAATGGCATTTCTGGATGGGGTCCCAGTGGTTGATCCGTAAGGAAGACAGACTTACATAATGCCAGAATAGCAGAGCTGGGAGGTCCTTAAAAGTGACATAAACTGCCCACAGAGGGTGAGTGACGTACTCAAGGTTGAACATCTGGAAAGGGGAAGGGCTAGACCTCCACAGTCCTAGGTCCCTGCTGAGGTCCCAGCATTCCCTGGGGTGAGTGAAGTGAAAGTCCTAGAAAGTGGCTCCTTGAATGAAGTATAGAATCAGAGGTATATTGGTTGCCAAAAAGGAAACAATAGGAAAATGAACAAAGATGGATAAGTTCAGATCTAATTTCTCTTCAGAAAAAAAGAAAATTCTAATAATTATTATCCCTCGTTAGCTTAGAGAAAGCAAGAAAACAACTATTGGGATAGGCAAAAGTAGGTTCACAGTTGTAATACAAATAAAAAAATATAATAATGATATACAAGAATGAACTCTGTGTACTCATAACTGTAAACCTACTCTTGCCCACCTGTATGTAAAGGCAAGACTAGGAAAGAAGCTGTTGGTTCCCATAGACCAGTGGTCGGCGAACTCATTAGTCAACAGAGCCAAATATCAACAGTACCACGATTGAAATTTCTTTTGAGAGCCAAATTTTTTAAACTTAAACTTCTTCTAACTCCACTTCTTCCAAATAGACTCGCCCAGGCTGTGGTGTTTTGTAGAAGAGCCACACTCAAGGGGCCGATAGCGGTATGTGGCTCACCAGCCGCAGTTTACCGACCAAGGCCATAGGCATCAACCACCCAGGTGATGGTGTCCCACTCATTGCCCCTTTGAGGTTCGGTGAAAGTTAACAACAGACTGTACCTATTCCAGGTGACTGTCCTTGAGCCCTTCGCTTCCTCTGGGCCTCTGGGCCTGCCGGTCTCCCTGCTTCCTGGGTTTCTGAGTCTATGCCCAGTTTTGACATTTCTTCTGGCCTCATCAGATTAGTCACTTGGTCCCTGGCCCCTTGGACCTCAGCTTTCTGCATCATTCTGAGCTCTGGCGTATGTTGACATCTCCCACTGTCCTACTGGAAGACCCCTGCTCTCGATGCAGAAACAGACCCGTGGAGCCCCACGTGCTAGACCAGCCCCCGGTTCCTCTCAAGTAGACATTTTGTCTTAAACCTTAAGTTTTCACCTGGGATGAGGTTACAACAATGCTCCACACCTTTTCTCTTGAGAATTTAGAGCTATGAGACAAAAAAAAAAAAAAAAAAAAAGAAAAAGGAAAAACCATAGAGCTGGCTACAGAAAGGGCAGGGCAGCAGTTACTAAATGTGTAAGACGCTTCGAGCTGAAGTACCAGCCCAATGCTGCTGCCTCCAGTGCACAAGCCCATTGGGGTAAGAAAGGGGGGGGAGAGGGAGAAAGGCTCTGGGAGAAGATTCCCCAGCTCTCCCAGTTTTCTCCTGCAGCTGTTCCTAGGCTGGGCTCTCGGGCCCTGAGGGAACTGACCTGGGATTGGTCAAGACATCTGGGTCCTAAGTGACAAATCTAGCTCAAATTAGCTAAAACAAAAGGGGCTTTATTGGATATCGTGACCTCACAAGCCCGGAGTGAAACTGACCGGCTTAGCCAGAACCAAGACGCAAAAGGAGCCAGTAAAACACTGCCTCTCCCTCTTTTTCTCAGCCTGGCTTCCACCCAGGTGACAATTTTATTCTGTGAGCTGATGCTCTCCGTGTGGTAGGAAAATGACTCTGCCAGACTTGAGTCACTGTCCTCAGAGCTGGCTCTCCAAAACCAGAGCAGGCTGTCAGGGAAGCTGGTTGGCCCTGCAGGATTGTGCGCCCAGCCCTGGACCGACCGCATTGCCAGGGGATGAGGTGCTTTACGCCACAGTGTTGGGGATGAGCTTTGAAGCAATGGAAGGTGGATAGCCCAGCACCTCACAGGTCACTGTGAGCGCTTCATTCTAAGGTGACAGGAAACCAGCCCCCATAGTCGTGTCTTAAAATGCCTTGGAGCCTTATCTGGATTCCCAGTTACAGAGGAAAATGCAGCATATGGTGGGACATTGAGCTCCCCACAAGAGTGCACATGGGAACTAGTTTGACTAAGTGAAATAAGCCAGTCAGCAAAAGACAAGTATCACATGATCTCGCTCACATGTGGAATCTAATGAACAAAATAAACTGATGAACAAAATAGATCCAGAGGCATAGAAGCATGGACAGACAGATGAATCTCAGAGGGGAGGGAGGGGGGAGCAGGAAGAGATCAACCAAAGAACTTATATGCATAACCCATGGACGCACACCATGGTGTGGTGAAGGCCTGGGGGATAGGAGCGGGGTCGGTGGGAAGGGTCAGTGAGATGGAAAAGATAAATTCCAAACAAAACAAAAACTAAGCTTTGAAAGATGACCAGGAGTTTGTCGGGTGAAGGAAAGAAGAAGAAAGCATCCCAGGTGGAGAGAGAACCAAACTCCCAGGTGAAAAAAATGACCTAAGAGCAAAGCATGTTCCAGGGATGGCTGGCCATCCATCTGGCGAACGTTCGGCCTGGGAGGAGTCAGAGCAGAAAGACAGGCTCCGAAGCGGCTGGGAAGGGCCTGGCAGAAAGCGGCATCTCCGGCTCTCTTAGGAGCGCACCCCTTCCTGGAGAAGCACATTAGCCCCTAATGAGCGGCAGTCTCCATGTTAACTTACCGCAAAGTAAGTAAGTGCTGTTCTGGGAGGCATATGGCCCGGCTCCCTGCTCCTCCTCCCCAGCCACCGCTGCTCCCAGATCCAGCCGGCTGCCAGGGGCAGCATCAGAAGTGCCCATGTGCTTGGGGCTTGCAGACAGCTTTTCCCTCATAAGCAATCTCTTTTATTTAATCTGGGGAAAGGAGGTGCTGTTAAATTAATTTCTCGACTGTCATTGCCGGAAAGCTAAGGACAGTGGGTTTACAGGCAGAGGAAGAGTGGGGGAGGCCCACAAGACAGCAAAGAGGCGGCACAGTTTGCACATTCCTGACTCAGGTCTGTCCGACGACAGTCATGCCAACACAAGGGCTTCCTTCTGCTGAGCAGGCACTGTGACCAAGATGCCCAGTCATTAAATAAGAAATGAGAGTCCCCCTGATAGGTTGTTGTACGCAGGGCCCCCCAAAATGATGGAAAGGTGGCTTGCCTCTGCCGTGGGGTGAACCCAAAAGTAATTACCCAGGATACTTTGCAGATTATTGAATAAGTCCCTGTAACCAGCACGTTGATTTATAGAAGACCTAGCGATTTTGGGAGATTTGAAAGATTATTAAGGATCAATCAATATTTTAATTTATTGCGGGGGTCCAGGAGGAAACCGCTGGGAGGAGACAGCGACCTTGCCACAGGGCTGGCGGGCAGGAAGGAGGCAGGAGGCACTGGATCCTGTTTGGCAGCAGCTGCAGGGAAGGACTTCTGGCCTCTGGAATGTTCTCTCTCTTCCTGACATCAGTCAGATGCCAGGCAGCCACGGGCTGGAGGGCCTCGGGGTGACTGTGCTGGGGGGGGGGGGGCCTCGGGAGGAGAGGCTGTCAGCTGGGCGATGGGGAGCTGACATAGCGCCCAGGACATAGTCCTCAGGGGCTGGAGAGGGGAGCCTGTAGACTCCCCCTGTTTTCCCAGGACACGCCGCTGGAGTCTGGGGACTTCTTCCTAGAGCCACTGGATGGCATGACATCTTTGGGGGAGGTTCAGCATCTTCTCCCTGGGACTGCCCTCTCCCCTTGCCCTTTCACAGGAGGTATGAGCACCTGCTTCTGACCACAACCACCCACACATCTGATTCCCCTGCCAGCTGTAAGGGCCCTTTAGGCAGGGACTGCCTTTGATCCATGTCTGTGCCCCCAGCACCTGGCATCATGCCTGGCCCAGAACAGGCAGATGTAAAAAAATAAAAAATAAAAAAAAATGCACTGCATCAACGAGTGGTCAAATGAACTAACACAAGAAAAGACAAATACTTGTTCGTGGAAATGGTTTTTAAAGGTCACACGATATATTTGGATGAGTGAAGTTTCAACAGCAGAAGTCACATTCGAATTGGGTCCCGAGGGGAGCTTAGAAGGTGCAGGCAGCGTTGGGAGCTGACCAAGGCCTGCAGCACCCTGGGGGCGTGACAGCCAGGGGGACAGAGCTTCCGTCACCCCAGGCCTGGTGGAGCAGGGGCCCCTCCTGGAGAAGCCCGCCTGACATTGGCCAACATGGAAGTACCCAGCGTGGGGCTGTTGGGTAATCTGCCCTTGGCATTCTGCTTTACCCACCCTATGAGAAGGGCAAACCTGGGCAGGCCTAACCGATGGCCTCACCCAGAGGCTGTGAGCAGGCAGTTTTGTTCTCCAGGAGACATTAGGCATTGTCTGCAGATGGTTTGCTTTTTATAGTTCGGGGAAGGAGGAAAGATGCTACTGACTTGTGTAGGCTAAAGGCCAGAGCTGCTGCAAAACATATGAAAACGTAAAGAAGCTCCCTCAGCAAATTATCCAGCCCAAGATGCCCGCCGTGCTAAGGTTGAGAGCCCATGGCCTGACGGGATGTTTCAGATGAGCCTTTGTGTGGGCCGGAGAGTGTTGCCCTCCCTCTTCTGGCAAAGGTGGCATCATTAGGTCTGGCCACAGATCTATTTGGAGTGGAGAAAGGGCGAGTGCCCTGTGTCCAGCCTTCTCGTGTCCTGCCTCGGGACAGCGCCACCTTCAGGCAGAAGCCCCTATGCTCTCCGTCACTCCTCGCTGATAGCAGAGTGGCCAGAGTGGCCAGCTGGCCAGGGCGGTGGGAGGACAGGCCGATGGCACGGCCACGCCCGGGGCCTCCACAGCCTGGCTCTGCCTTCTCCTAGAGGCCAAACCTCATCCCCCTCGTTTTCAGTTTTACATTCACACTCTAAAAACATTTGGTACAAGTGAGTCAAGTCTTGCCATCTGTCTCCTTCACTTTTATTATATTTATACAAAAAGAAGAATCAGAGGGAAACTGAATCCAAACCGCAAATCACGTGCTGCTTGCCCGGCAGCTGGGACCCTCGGAGCAAGTCTGCTCCTCGGGGAGGGGCTTGACCTCTGGGTACAGAGTAGAGAGCACACAGAGCGCATTCCCGTGGGGATCTCAAGCATGGCTCACGGCGGCCCTGGGACGTGGGGGGCGTTGTTCCCATCGACAGATGAGGACGCTGAGGTTCACCAAGAGGAAATGAATCACCCAAGGCTGTGCTCTCAACAAGTAGCAAAGTCTTGGGTTCTGTGCTGGGCCCATTGACTCCAAGATGTAGACAGTGGTGCTTCCTACTTCATCCTGACTTGGAATGGTTAACTTGTTCCCACGGTGGGTGTCAGAAAAACTGTTGAATATAATATTGTGTGTCCACTCCACAAGTTTAAGTAACGGTGTCAGTAGCCAAGAAATAAAGCCAGAGGTTGGAAGCAGGAAGGAGCTGATGGATGCAGCCAAGGGAGAGACTGGGAAGAGGCGGAAACGAAGGACAGGTGAGGGCTGATGCTAAGCAGGTCAGAATGTGGAGGAAGGTCCCAGTTGGAGACACGTAGGTTCAGGAGCTAAGTTTGCAAGTGCAGGAGGTTCATCTGGACCCTCTTTCTACATAGCACCCCAGACTAGGGACGGGTCTTTAAAGGGACTGGCTTCCCATGAGTTGACACTCCTCTGCAGCTACAACGAGTGGTCATGTTTAGAGGGTATAATGATCATCAGGAGATCTGGCATCTCACCCTGGACATAACTTAATCTCTGGGTTCCTGTTTCCTCGGCAGTAAAGTGGGGGCGATACTCGCTCCCAACAAACCTCACATGCATGTTCTGAGGGTCCAGTGAGAAAAGAGGGGTGACAGTTCTGTGACATCGGCACCATATGATGAATTTGTAAGTGGGCTTGAAAATGTTAAATAGCAGAACTACCGCACCACAGAGGCCCATCCCAGCCACTAGGAGAAGAGGGGGGACTACATGACTTCAGAAATATGCAAGGTGTGGGCTGGTGAGGAAATGATAGCTTACTGTGTCCTAATGACATTACTACAGTCTAATTGAATACCAAACCAGAGGTCTGTGAAAACCTCTGCTGCCCTGAGGCCAGTGTCAGGAGGAGCGCAAATGTCTGGCAGAGCTCTGTGAATAAGCAAGGGACCACGCCCAGCTGGGGGCTGGGGGACTACCTGAGCTCTGGTAGGTGGAGCAGCCAAGGCCCCAGTCCCGGGAAGGTGAGTGGTGGGTGGAAGGGCAGGCGGGGAGGGGAGTGGTAGAGGCTCAGCACAGATTTCTACTAACTAAATACTCTTAGACCACCCAGCCACCAACAGGCTCCATAAACCTTCCCCATTTTTCCTGGCCCCTCCGAATCTATCCAGTCAATATATAAAATTAGTGTTTCATCAAATAACAATAATAATGGATACCAGGAGTTAAGCATCTATAGCCATGGCTACCATTGTATCCTATAGGCCTGATGCCCTATTCAATATCTTGTATCTATTATCTCATTGAATCTGAACAACTGTGCATTTTATGCATAAATCTTTGTGAGGTTAAATAACTTGTCCAATGTCACCACTCAGGCAAGAGGGAGAGCTGTAATTTGAACTTATGTCTGTCTGATGCCAAAATCAAGTATATTAGCACTGGGCCAGGGCACCTGAAGCTATGCCCCCTTGACAAGAGTGGGACTGGCTGGACCTGGATCCAACCCAATGGGAGTGGGGGGGAGGGCAGCGGGTCTGGGTCTCACATGATTTTGAGGTGCATGTGGGTGGGAGGGGACTTGACTCTGAGTCCCGCAGTGTGCCCCAGACTCTGACAGGAGGAAGGTTTTCATATACATTTTACTAATTTTCTTTCATCTCTGACACTTCTACTATAGAGAAAGGGCAAATAGCAATATTAAATTACTTCCTGTAATTAACCCCCTTTTAATGTGCACGAATTTTGTGCACCGGGTCACCAATAATTGTAATAATAGGCAGTTTAATCTGCTCCATTATCTACACTTTGTAAACTGTTGAGCAGAGAGGCATTAATGGTTTTTGCCAAAGCAAAGCAGAACCTGGGAAGGCCTCTCTGCCTTCACCCATGCTGGGAAAAGGCAGTAGTTCCATTTGGGACTCTGGGCCTGTGGCAGGGGAAACAAGTTCCACAGGGAATGAGTAGCCGGGCCAGTCCTGCCATTTCATTCAAATGGCTTGCAGGGAGGTTTAGGGGGTGGAGGGTGGGTGATGAAAGCCATCTATCACCCACAGGCCTCCACCAGCTTTGGAGTCAAACCTGGGTTTGAAGGTGGGCTCCCTTGTGTAACTACAATGTAAGTTACTATGTAAATTACTAGAACTGAAGTTTCCAGAGTCCCATTCCTTGAACCCTCCGAGCCCCTACCCCTCCCCCAGCCCCAAAAACCTTTTCTGAAAGCATGATTCAGTATTCAGTAAGCATTCTTTTATTATATTCTGGAGGAAAATGTACTGTTTAAACTTAGGGCTGAATACATGCCCTTAAAATGCTTGAAGATTGGGCTGTTTTTCCTTCTTTCCTGATTTGTTTTATGTCTAACAACTACCAGGAGACATCCTTTGTGGTATATGATGGAAAGACCATGGACATTACAATGGGACAGAATGGGTACAAATCTCATCTCCCCACCCACCCAAACTCTAAGGTCCAAGCAACACACTGCATCTCTCTGAGCCTTAGTTTTGGGACATTCCTAGTTTGACTATTCTCAAGTAACTTGTTTCTTCTTGCTGTAGTAAATAGAGGTGTATCAAGGATATCTATCAGTCTTTTCAAGGACTAAATTTGGGTTTTGCTATATTTTCTTTTGTGGATAATTAGAGAATATATTTCATTCCCAAAGGCCTTTTAAGTTCAATTACTGGATATATTTGTTATTCATTTACTTCTATTTTCTTTGCTAGTCATGTGTTCCTTTTCTAACCTCATGAGGAAGAAACCTGACTTGTTACTTTGTACTATCACAGTATAAAGATACTTTTTTCTTTACATACCAACACAAAAGTTTTGATATTTTTATTATTCAGTTCAAAAATTTTTCTAACATCTCTGTGACTTCTCCTTTGACCCACAAGCTATTTTGAAATGTATTTATAAATTTCTAAACATATATAAAATGTATTATTAGGCCTTTGCTACTGATTTCAGGTTTAATTGCATTTTAGACAGAGAACATACTCTGGGTGATTTCAGTTCTTTGAAATGTGTTGAAACTTGTTTTATGACCCTGGATAAGGTAAATTAGAACAAATGTTCTAATTTTAACTTATTAGGTAAAAACTTGTTTTTCTGAAGCTAAACAAGTGCATTGAAAATACACACAGAGAATAACTAGGAAAAATACTGAAAAGTGAGAACTCTGAGAAGGAACTAGCCTCACCAGCTATTAAAACATACTAAAAATCCTTTATAACTACAATAGTGGTACTGACACATGAGTACACAGAAAGACTGTAGAAATGGGAAAGAAATTCAAGAAACAGATCCAAGTCCATATGGAAATCATGTCTATAGTATAAGTGGCATCTCAAATCACTGGGGCAAAAATTACTTTTTCATAAATGGTGTGGGAAAATGAAAGCCACTTGTAAAAATTATTCTTTTCTTGTACCAAATACAAGACTACACTTGAAGTAAACCAGTCATATAAATATACAAAATTAAATTATATAAGTGCTAGAAGAAAACACAGGTAAATTCCTCTATAACCTGAGTGTAGAAAGGGATTTTGAGTCTTTATAGTTATTGTTTTTTAACTCCTAGAATTCCCATTTGGCTTCTTTTTAGAGTTTCCAGATACCTCTCAAGATTTTCAACCTTCTCTATTATTCTCTTGAGCATAGTAACCATAGTTATTTTAGATTTATCTGATAATTTCAATATCTTTTCCCCCTGTGGGATTGTTCCTATTATTAGTTGATTCTGCAACTACATTTCTTCTACCAAGGAAAAGGAATAAAGAAGTTTATAATCTCTTTGCTTATAGATGTCTTCTTGATGGCTTAAATAAAATGCCTACAGGAGCCAGATAGGTAACACAAATTAATAAATTTAGCCAGGTAAAAAGTAATAGGGAGCCAAAACCAGTTTGACTCAGTGGATAGAGCATCAGTCTGCAGATTGAAGGGTCCCAGGTTCGATTCCGGTCAAAGGCATGTACATTGGTTCCGGGCACATCCCCAGTAAGGGTGTGCAGGAGGCAGCTGGTCGATGTATCTCTCTCATCAATGTTTCTAGCTCTCTATCCCTCTCTCTTCCTCTCTGTAAAAAAAAAATCAATAAAATATATTTCTAAAAAATATTTTTTAAAAAAAGTAATAGGAAAGGGCTAACTGGGGAATACATTTCCTTCCCAAAGTCCTTCAAGTTCAAAAACTGTAAATACTTTCAAGTCAAACAAAACACATCTGTGAACTAAATTTGCTTTCCCAATGCCACAAACTTGTGTCCCTAAACTAAAGACTAATATATTCCTTCCCTTAAGAAACTTTGGGGTAGCTGCGTCCATTTGCTTCTACTAAGGAATAGATTCAGGAAAATTATTGTGAAGTCTCGATAGTAATGATAGCTACCATTTCTATAATCTATATTATATCCTAAGAATTCCTCTAACAACTTTGCATATGCTAATTTAAACCTTACAACTGTATTATGAGGAAATCCCTGATCATCCTTATTGGATAGATGAGGAAACTGAGGCACAGCAGGATTAACAGACTTGACCAGGGTCCCTCAGCTGGTTAGTAGCAGAGCTGGGATTCAGACCCCAGCAATCTAGCCCTAGAGACCATGGTCTTCACCACTACACAGCCCTGCCTCTTGAGCTACAGAGGAAGAAAAGAGCTCTTGTTCTGGAAGCTGGAATTCTTTTTTTTTTTTTATCTTTATTGTTCAGATTATTACTGATGTTTCTCTTTCTCCTCCCCCTCTCCCATATCTCCCTTCCACCAGGTTCCCGCCCCACTCCAGGCCTGCCCCCTACACTGACTTCGTCCATAGGTATAAGCTCTTTGTCCAATCTCTTCCCACACCCCAACAACCCTTTCCCCCTGAGAATTGCCAGTCTGCTCCCTTTTAACTGCTCCTGATTCTATTACATTCACCAGTCTGTTCTGTTCATCAGGTTTTTATTCATTTGATTTTTAGATTCACTTGTTGATAGATACGTATTTGTTGTCACTTTGTTGTTCATAATTTTAATCTTTACCTTTTTCTTCTCCTTCCTCTTCTTAAAGAATACCCTTCAGCATTTCATTTAATGCCTGGTTTGGTGGTGCTGAACTCCTTTATCTTTTTCTTGTCTGTGAAGCTCTTTATCTGACCTTCAATTCCAAATGATAGTTTTGCTGGGTAGAGTACTCTTGGTTGTAGGTTCTTGCTATTCATTACTTTGGATATTTCTTGCCACTCCCTTTTGGCCTTCATAGTACCCATACGACTGTCAGTACCCAGCTGACAGTCGTATGGGTACTCCCTTGTTGGTAATTAACTGTTTTTCTCTTGCTGCTTTCAATATTCTCTCTTTGTCTTTTGCTCTTGGCATTTTAATTATGTTGTGTCTTGGTGTGGTCCTCTTTGGATTTCTCTTGTTTGGGTTTCTTTGCACTTCCTAGACTTGTAAGTCTATTTTTTTCACCAGGTAGGGGAAGATTTCTGTCATTATCTCTTCAAATAGATTTTCAGTATCTTTCTCTCTTCTTCTGGATGTTGGTTCTTTTGGATGTTGGTATATTCAAAGTTGTCCCAGAGGCTCCTTACACTATCTTCATATTTTTTAATTCATTTTTCTATTTGCTTTTCCGGTTGGGTGTTTTTTTGCTTCTTCGTATTTCAAATCTTTGACTTGATTCTTGGGATCCTCTGGTCTGCTGTTAGATCTCTGTATATTATTCTTTATTTAAGTCAATGTATGCTTAATTTCTAATTGGTCCTTTTTCATATCCTTGAGGAGCTCACTAAATTTCTCAGAAGTTTCTAGGAGATTCTTGAGTAATGTTATAACCATAAAGATGGTTTTTAACTCTATATCCAGTATTTTGCTTTCATCAATTTCTTTCACTTGTGACTTGTTTCTTTGTCTCTGCATTTTGGCTGCTTCCCTGTACTTATTTCTGTGTATTGGGTAGCTGCTCTGCTAAGTCTCCTTGAGTTGATAGAGTGGCCTTGTGTGGTAGGTGTCCTATAGGGCCCAGTGGCCCAGTCTCTCCAGTCACCTGAGGTGGACGCTCTTGGTGCAACCCTTTGTGGGCTGTTTGCACAATCTTATTGTAGTTAACCCTTAATTGTTGTTAGTATCACTGGGAGGAATTGACCTCCAAGCCAACTGGCTGTGATGACCAGCTGTGTCTACACTGGAAGATCTGTTGCATAGGAGACACCCTTATGGGGTTGAACTTGCTTCAGTGGGGCTTTGATGCTCACTGAGTCTGCCCCTTGAGTGTGTCTCTAATTGATGTGAAGAGTTGCAATACAGTATTGTCTCACTCTGATCTCTGGGTACACTGGCTCTTGGATCTCCAAGAAGGTTAGGGGCTGCCCAATAGGAGCTACAGAGACATCTGCAGATTTCTCCTCTTTATATTTGTGTTTTAGAAGTGCTCAGATGAGGACTAGCTGTGAAGCAAGGCAAGCTGTTGCTTGGGCCTTGGGCCTTCTTTTGGAAGCTCTGGGGCTCTCTTACCCAGCTGCAATTTGACAGATTTTAGATGGAGAAAGGACAGGCAAGTAACATGCAAAAGCCTCAGCCCCCAACTTGGGTGGGGTTGTAAATTGGGTGGGGCAAGGTTTCTGAGAATCACCAGGGCAGAGAAAACAGCAATGGCTGCCAGTCAGCCCTGTACTTGAGAGATCCCCAGGTCTTTGCATCCCGTGCCCCCATGCAGGAACAATGATCTCTGTGAGCACCTCTGAGAGAAAGTTGCCCTGGTGTTCCTGTCCTGATTCCATACAGTACAATTTCTCTCCATATGTGTCTGGGTCCCCCATAGTCTTACCCAGAACTAGACTTCAGAGCAAGTGGGAGCTTGTATCTCCCTCCTGCTTAAAAGAGCAGCACATCCAGGTGCCAGCACTTTTTGTACCTCGCACCTCTTATCAGTCTCAACGCACTTTCTTCACCTCTCTAGTTGTAGAACTTCCACTCAGCCAGGTTTCCCACAGTTCTGGGTGGTAGTTGTTCTGCCTTTTAGTTGTAATTTTGATGTGGTTGTGAAAGACAGCAAGTATAGGTGTTTACCTATGCTGCCATCTTGGTTCTCTAGAGGAAGCTGAAATTCCTGACTGGGTTCCACTTGACCATGAAATCTGCAAAGAAGCAGAAAGAAACTTGCTGTTTTGTGAGTACTCTGAGGTGCTCAGCTCCTTAAACCCCACTGTGTCATCATTCTGTCTATTACAAACCAGGTTGCATTTGAATTTCAATTCAATTAGTAAATGTAAAATCATAAACCATACTTTGACATTTAATATGCCAAACATGATCATTTTACGGGCAAACCAAGTTATCCATAATACATTTTTATGTTCTGCAGCTATCAAGATGGCTTCAGATTTACAGAGTACTAAAAAAACTTTATCATAAATTTCAATTTTCCCTAAAATTGCTTTTTTTAAATGAACCAGGAAAAATTATATTCCTGTCAATGTCTCCCCTTGAATAGGTTTAGAATTCTTGAAAAGTTGAAATTGCTCAAAGATTGAGGGTCCTTGTGCAGCTCTGAACAGTCACACACATTCAAGTATGCCTTCAGTTCTGTACTCTTTGGGGGAGGCTTGTGGAGTTTATATTCATAGGATGAGGGAAGACAGACCTACTCCCAATTTTAAATGTTTTAGATGCTCAGTAGTAGTGTAGTCTCAGAGCTCTACAAAGTAGACAAAAGAACTTGTGGGGGATGAAATGAGAGGGGTCAGGCCTCCCAGTAGCCATTCTGGAGGTCTGAGGAAGGATTCAGTGGCACGTGTGGCTGGAACTGGCTGAAAATCTGCACCCTGCAAAGCTCACTCACTCCTTCCTCAGGACTGTGGATGGTAACAGACTTCTCATCCCTGACCCCTTTGAAATACAAATTGAGTGAGAGGTTGGCAGGACACTTCATCAGTAATCTCTAAAGACTCTAAAAAGTCTCTGAGTCCAGGACCCTGGTGGGGCCACACAGGAAGGAGAGCATACACCTGGCTTTCAAAGGGCAGGAAAAATAAAGAGCACATTGGACTCAAGCCTGGTCATTGGTTCAGGTCGTCACACACTAAGCCCCATGAATGGATTTGAGGTGGCAGGGGATGGAGAGCTAGAACAATGAAAAAAAAAGCAATAAGGTCAGTGCAACAGAATAGAAAGCTAAACTTAGATGAGAATTTAGTTTACTATAGAGGTAGTTTTTCAAATAACTGAGGAGACTATGATTATTCAATAAACTATTTGATACAAAACACTAGTTATTAGGCCAAAATGAAGTCAGGTCTCTACCTTATACCACATAGAAAAATAAATACCAGGTAAATTAAAGATAAAATTTTGAATATTTATTATTAAAAATAATAAAAGAAAATATTCAAGAAAAGGTGGCAGTACATGAGAAAATTTATAAAACTACTTGAGGTCTGATGCATGAAATTCGTGCACTTGGGGTGGGGGGCCTTCAGCCCTGCCTGCGCCCTCTCACAGTCCAGGAGCCCTCAGGAGATGTCTAACTGACTTAGGCCTTCAAGGAGTCTGACATCCTTAGTGCTGCTGCGGAGATGGGAGAAGCTCCCACCATCACCACTACGCTCAGCAGCTATAAGCTCAGCTTCTGGCTGAGCGGCACTCCCCCTGTGGTCAGTGTGTGGCATAGCAACCAGTTGTTCTGCTGTTCAGTCGATTTGCATATTGGCCTTTCATTATATAGGATATTGTCCAAAACCTAAGTAAGCAAAAAGAAGTAAATAACAAATATACCATTGACATTGAAACTAAAGCAGGATCTGAATCTCACACCACAAATTTCAAGTAATATCCTGAAACTGAAATAAACAGTATTTGACTATTGGAATTGTCCTAGAGAGTGCCAAACAAAGTCATGGAGACTATATATATATATATATATATATATATATATATATATATTCTTTAAAGTTATACTAATATTCACCTTTTCACACCCAATCCAATTTGGACTGTTAGGAATCAGGGCTAAGAATGTGCAATGCTCCCCCTAGAGCTCCTTTTCCCTAATGTTCCTGATTTCCCAATCATAACGTGAGAGAGAAATAAGAACTCACCCTAAGGATAACTGACAAAAGGCCCAGTTGGGCAGGAATAGAAATAACAAGGCCATTTTAACAAGGCTGTTTTAATCCAAAAGCCAGGAACCTCTGGGATTTGTGCAAACATGGCCAGTTCACCCCAAAGCAAAGAGAATTAAATAAAGATGGGAGAATCCAGCCATGGGACAGAGCCTGGCCCCAGATCAACATATTCTCTAGAACAATGAATCCATGTGAGCCTTTAAGTCTCAGAAACAAAGCAACCACAATTACAAAATAGGGGTGAAATTTATAACTCCTGAAATGAAAACCACTTTTGGAAAATATATACATTATAAACTAGAACAAAAATCTCAGACCTACCAACAAAACATTGGAAGTAGAAAGGTGTAAAGAAAGCATATCCATTGATTTTTTTCCCTTCTTTCATGGGCTGTCTACTAGGTGTACCAGTTAATAATAGTGGATTTTGTAACCAAAGAAAACACGATAATTTCAAGAGAAACATCAAAAGTGCTTTATTCAAAGTAATGTCCATTGCTAGCTACACATTTCCCCATCTTTCAGTTAATTTATGAATACCATCCCAATAGAACTTTTCTCATTTTGAGGCAAACCATTCAGAGACCCAATTTTCCACTTCTCCGTACGTTTCAAAGTGCTGCTCAGAAAGTGCATGTGCCATTGATCACAACAAGTGGTACTCTGAAGGCGAATACAGCGGGTGGGTTAATACTTCCCAGGCAAGATCTTTTAAAGTGTCTTTAACTGGTTTTGAATTTTGTAATGGTGCATAATCATAAAGCAAAATTACTTTGCCATGTCTTCTGGAACATTCTGGTCATTTCAAGATCAAAGCATGGTTTAAATTATTTGCTGTCGGTAGCTATCAGTATTAACAGTTTCACCTGGTTTTAGAAGCTAATAATACACCACACCTTCCTGATTCCATCAAATGCAGAGCATTGTCTTCTTTCCAAAGCAATTTGACCTTGCAGTCGATGTTGATGGTTGACCTGGATCAACCCATGCTTTTGTGCTTTTGGGATTCTCAAAATAAATCCACTTTTCATCGCCAGTCACAATTTGATACAAAAAAGTCTTTCTTTCATGCCATTAAAGCAACATTTTTCTGATGACTTTTCAGTTTTCCATTTCAGTTTTTGTTCAGCTGATGTGGCACCCATTTTTCTTCCTTTAAAATCTTTCCCATTGCTTGTAAACAATCAGAAATTGTTTATTGAGCAACGTTTAATCATTCTGCAAGTTGTTTTTGAGTTTGACACACATCTTCATCCAGTAATGCTTGTAATTGTTGGTCTTCAAATTTGTTGGTTGACCTGGACATTCTTTGTCAATCACATTGAAATAATAAACCAGCATTCACAAGTATCTTGAGATGGAGCGTGTTCATCATAAGCTTCCTGAAGTATTCAGCAGCACTTTTTCTTCAAAATAAAGTAATAAATTAAAACTTCCCACAAATGCTCTTTTTTTGGCATGAAATTCGACATTTTTAAGTGTAAAATTATGATATTAACACTTTCAGCAAATTTGACATGTGAAGTTTTAAAGCTTGTCAATACAACAAAATAGTATACATATCAAACCGCATATATATCAACATGTGTGTAACTCATCTATTGAAAAAAATACACATTATTAGCAGGTACACCTAGTATAGATATGGCTTCATAGATAAAGTTGAGAATCTGAGACTGAAAGTATGTTTAACAGTGTTATTTGAGTACACATGCGGACTTATTAAGTAGTAGAGCTCAAAACAGGCTGTATATCTTCCAAAATAGCAAAGCAGAAAATATAAAATGGACAACAATAGCAAATGACACACACACAAAAAAAACCACCTAGAAAATAGTAAATAATGATTTTTAAATTTAATTTAATTTTTCCCATCACTTTTATCCCCTCTATACCTCTCCACCCCTGCAATCACCACACTGTTGTCCATGATCATGAGCTCTCTCTCTTTTTTCCCAGCAAGAAAGAATTTGAAAAAGCATAAAGTAGAAAGTAGATGACAGAAATAAAACTAAATACATCTGATAGGACAATAAGTGTGAGTGCAAGAGAGAATAATTAATTAAAAAATAAAATTCAGTGTTTTTATATGGGCAACCAAATACTGTATCTCAGCCAACAATTTCCTTTACACCAGAGCCTTTCCTCCTGCTCAGCCTGGGATCTGGTCTTGCCTCTCCCACTCCCAAGACAGGGAGGGACAATGGCAACTCACCTGCTGTCCAAGCCCTTCTGAGAAGGTGAGCACTGACCAGTCCCTGCCACACCTTGCTCATCAGACCAGTCTGGCCTCAGAAGATAAGTAGTAGACTGTGATGTTAACGTTCCTGGCATATGAGAAAGTAAGATTCCAGCTCAACAGTTGTATAAAAATAGCCTTGAAAAGTACAAAAGACAATCTTTAGAATCTACCAAGAGGACTCCATTCCAGGCCAGAACGAACATATACCATAATTTCTCTATTATGGGTGCTCATTAGTTCCATTATGAGGAACTGGTAGACTTTTTCATCAGAATGCCTTCTTGGTCATTTATAATTAGCTATGCATATTTATGCTCAGGTCATGGTAGCATGAACTATATAATTCTCATCCTACAGCATGAGTTCAGAAATTCTCCAGGAATCCTTTTGACTTTCTCTTCCAGTTTTTCCACTTCTCCTCTTCAGATCTTACATTAAAATGCCATGCAGTGTTTGGATATGGGAGACCTAAGCAGATCCCATCCTCATCATCACCAACACAAAAACAGCAATAACAATGATGGCAGATAACCTGTACCTCATGAGCATTTGTCATATGGCAGAAACTATGCTAAACACCGTACATGCATCATGTCATTTAATCCTGACACACAAGGAAGCAGAAAGTGGGACTCAAACCCAGGCCTTTTGACTTTACAACCTACATATTTAACCACAACACTAACCACACCAGGCTTTTCTTTTTTTTCTGTTTAATAGTGCTGAATGGAACACTTTCAGATCGGTTTCCAAATGTCATCCTTGCAACAACCCAGTGAAGCAAGAATAATCATCACGGTCTTACAGATGAGGTTGCAAAGTGAGTAGTATTCAGATCAGGCCCTGAGTAAGTGTAGAGACAGAATCTTTCTTTCTCTAAAGCCCAGTTTTTTCCATGCACCCTCTTCTCACTCTAATCATTACTCTTCTGACTATCAGAGGATCGAGGAAGACAGACTTTCCCTGGATTCAACATGGAACTTTTCTCTCTATTCCTCTTTTCCCCCACTCACCCCTGGAAAACAGAGCAGTTCTGTGCTCTTGGAGTACATGACCTCCTTCATGGTCTCCAGGTGCTGTTTTTAATCTTGTTGATTTTTCTTCTTCTCCATTTTCTTACCAAGGAGGGTTGTACACAGTCTGTAATTTTGCCACTCAACGTGACAGCCACTTTGGAAGTTCTCCACACATTAGTACACAATTTAGGGAAATATCAGTGGGCTCCAAGGAAAGCATACATTTCAGCCAAAGTAATTGTTTAGATAGGGGAGCTTCCCAGAAATGAGATTTTTTCCGGAGGCGCTGCAGTCCCTTTGGGGAAGTGACTAAACTGCGGCTCGAGAGCCACAGGCGGCTCTTGGGCCCCTTGAGTGTGGCTCTTCCACAAAATACCATGGCCTGGGCAAGTCTATTTTGAAGAAGTGGTGTTAAAAGAAGTTTAAAAATTTTGGCTTTCAAAAGAAATTTCAATCGTTGTACTGTTAATATTTGGCTCTGTTGACTAATGAATTCACCGACCACTGGACTAGAGGAAAGTGGTAAATGCCTTCTTTCTATCAAATATTGAAAAGCCTGATATTATCCCAGGCTCTTTCCTCAACTGAAACAGTACTAACCAGAACCAAGTGACAAAGAAGTCAGCCCTGCGCATGGTTACAGAGAGATATGCATAACATGTGAATCATTCTCTATTAGTCAGAGAAAGTTAAACCTCAACATCATGATGGACATGGATAAAGTTCATGTGTGGATGAAAAGAAAGAGGGCCCATGGGAAGTAACCCATAGAGTGATCTGATCTGAAATTCCCAGCTGGGCAGGTCATGATGGCTAGTCAAGCCTTACCTATAACTGCTTTAGCAAAAAGATTTCAAGCCAGCGCTGTCCACTGTTCTTGTGCATCCAGGTTAATATATCTTTGAAACACCAGAAGTGATACCCCTCAAGGGGTTACCAACCCTCAAGAGAGCACATAATCTTGTTAACTATCCTATAATCTGGTCCTCACCTTGATTTCTTCTACCTCCCTGTAATCATCTTTAATTACTTCCTTAAGTTCAAATGCCTAAAAGAAGCTACAAAATCTGTTATTCTCTGGGAGCATTTGAGATCTTGTTCCCTAGCATATGTGGTCAGTTTGACTCAAATAAACTCTTATTAAAAAATTAAAAAAAAAACAACTACAGGCTTGAACATGTCTTATGTTGACATGTGTTATTGTCATCTCTTACAAATACTTTTTGAATTCCCTAACATCGTATTCCTAGGTTCCCCTCACTTCCCCTGAGTATCATAAGGTCTTCCCTACATAAGTTGTCAAAAGATAAGTTCCTGCAGTTCTCACAGGTGATCTTAGATTATATTTTGGATATAGAATAAAGCCTGTGATTTTCAAGGCAAAGATCTAGGATGTGGTGGTCATCCAAATTCTGGTTGGTAAGCATTTCCCTTCTTTCTTCTGTAGGAAACAGAAAGGTCTTGCTTTAAATTCTAATTTTGCATCATAAACTAATTTCAGGTGGCGGCTTGAAAAACTCGGTGGTGGGTTCTGCTTCTGGCAGCGGCAGACCAGGTTGTTTCAGCCAAGTCTCTCTCTAAAAACAATTCTACCATCTAAACAAAATATTTTGAAAATCTGTTTGAAGGCATAGAGGCATAGGAAAGTTTCTAACATTATTAAAAAAAAAAAACACTCAGCCTGGTAAGAATAAAATAGAAAAACAAGAGAGTTTAGACTAGAACTTGGGGGTCTCTAGAGGCAGGGACAGTTCCAAAAGCAATGACTGAGAGGCTGAGGGCAAAGTTGTCTGAAATCACACAGCTTAAATGACAAAAAATAAATAAAAATAGAATTCATGGTTTTTTAACAGGGAAGGAGTTTTCAGTTCCAGAACTTCAATTTAATTCTTTTTGACAGTTTCTAAATAGCTGCCAATTTTTTTCCGCCTTGATATTTAATCTTTAAAATTGTTATTATAATTATTGTTAACTCTGTGTGGTATAACTCTGTCAGGATGTTTCGTGAATATGTCTTTTTGTGTGTTTGCTTTTTCCCTTGTATTTTTAGGCAAATCTTGTCTTCTTGCATGTCTGATTATTTTGTCTTTGCATGCTGCATATTGTGCCTGACAAATTGCAGCGATAATTTATGGCTCTGGTGTTTTACTCTAGAGAGGACTTACTTTGGTTTCTGGCAAGTCACCTTTCATATAGTCAGTTATTCGGTGATTCCAAGTTGACTGTAGACCTTGTAAGGGCTCGTGGATTCCTGGCTAACACTTTCTTCCAGCGAGGGCAGGATCCTAGTAAACCCAGTAGGCTTTCGGTTGGCACCTCTAAATACAATGTTGGCTTTCTTTGGCTGCCTAATCCAAGATCATGAGACATAGGCATAAATGCCCTTATGTTTTCTTTTAAGAATTTGTAGTTTCTGCCGAAACCAGTTTGGATCAGTGGTAGAGCGTCGGTCTGCGGACTGAAAGGTCCCGGGTTTGATTCCGGTCAAGGGCATGTACATTGGTTGCGGGCACATCCCCGGTAGCGGGTGTGCAAGAGGCAGCTGGTCGATGTTTCTCTCATCGACGTTTCTAGCTCTCTATTTCTCTCCCTTCCTCTCTGTAAAATATCAATAAAATATATTTTTTTAAAAAAGAATTTATAGTTTCTGTCCCTACAGTTAGGTCTTTGATCTATTTTTTAATTAGTTTTTGTATATGGTGTGATGAGGACCCCACGTCATTCTTTTGCATCAAGATATCTAGAAGTCCTACAATCATTTGATGAAAAGATGATTCTTTCCCCCATTGGACTGCTTTGTCATCTTGTCGAAAATCTATGGTCATAACATCAGGAGGGTTTACTCTGGACTCTCAGTTCCATTCCATTGATCTACATGTTTATCCTTAGGCTAATACTAAACTATCTGTATCTTTGTAATGAGTTTTGAAATCAGGAAGTGTGAGTTTTCCAACTCCCCTCTCCCCCCCCCCCCACAAGATTATTTTGGTTAGTAATGACTCCTTGAATTTCCATATGATTTTAAGATCAGCTTTTCAGTTTCTTCAAAGAAGACAGCTGAGATTATAGGAGTCGTCTTGAATCTGTAGACCAATTTTGGAAAAGTGCCATCTTAACAATATTAAGTCTTCTGATCCACAAGGTTTAGAGTAGTTACCTACCCATAGCCAGGCAACTTTTTATAAATAATAGAAGTGACCTGGCTCTCCCCACTAACTTCTGCCCTGGTTGAGTGCTAAGGAGACTGACCTATCCCAGCACCATCTCCCAGAGCCAAAGGCACTGCCATCTGAGCAGTTGTCCATGGTGCCATTTGAAAAGTGAAGCTAAACTTCTCTAGACATGTAACAAGGTTAAAAAAAAAAAAACTATTTGTTGAAAGACCTCTCAAAAAGAATCCTTCCATGAAAGAATTGGGAAAGAAGGCAGGACCACCCAGCAGCATCTCCAGTCATCTTCAGAGGTAAGAGTAAGCCTGCTTCCTCAAGAGGGTGGGCCTATATTTACAGTCTTACTTCGCTGTTCATGTTATGGAAAGTCTGGGCCAGAGCTGAATTGCTTGAAATAATAGAGAGAGAAAAACTGCACCTGGCCCAGCATTTTTTGATTCTGCTTCTCCTCAAGGCTTCACTCAGCTTCTCTTGCTAAATGTTGAACAAATATTTAAAGAATATTTTGTTGAAGAGGCATCAAATTATCAATCTGCCTGGGGTGCCCACGTCCAACCCTGCCTCCCCCTGTTAGGATATGGCAAAGCCAAGGGCTCTATAGCCAATCTCAATAATTAGCAAGAGTTAAGCTTTTCACTGTGTCCACAAACAGTATGGATTGTGGTGTTTCTGCTTAGCTGATCGGAAAATTGTAACACTTTGGCTTTAGTGTTTTCAGCAGCTTTTAGCTAAGCATTCATTAATTATGCAAAACAGGCTTCAGGGGAACGATTCTATTGAGTTAATTAATATCAAGTATTGCTAGCCAATTAGCAGCCTTCTCTCTTAGTGTGAGGAGGATGCTGTGGGACATGCCAGACAGAGCTGGCTCCCCTCTGTCCTACTCCATCTCTCCTGTCCTGCTCCATCTCCCTTCCATGACAGAAGTCAGAAGCACTCTTACTGAGGAAGGCCACAGGTGAGAACTTCCTCTCCACCCCCAGACCTACCTTCATCCTGGGCCATTTCAATGGTCATTTGGATATTGGACCTCTAAGTGTGGTCTGTGGACCAGCAGCATCAGCATCTCTGAGGATGCTTATTGACATGAAGACTCTCGGGTCCAACATCAGACTTCATGAATCAGAATCTGCATTTTATCAAAATCCCCTAGTGATCCACATGGACATTAAAATTTGAGAATCACTGATGTAGAAGATCCTCCCAAGATCCCAAGACTCTGCCCCTTATAATTCCTGGTCTTTTTAAATCTAGAAGCTTCCTGGTCATTTACTTTAGCCACCTTAGACACCCATGAACACATCTAGAACCTTGCCTTATCTCCACTTATGTAATCTTACCATCCCATCCTACTGTCTGACCATCTTCAAATACCAACATACAAATCTCTCATTCTCTTATTCCCACTGCATACCTAACAGAGACCTCCAGTCTACTGGCCCCACCAGACAGTCTCCCAATCTGTCTGTCATCTTGTAGCTTCCTTTCTTTTCCATGATAAACAGCATTCCTTCTTCATTGTGCTCAACTCTCTTGCCCCGTGTACATCCGACTCCAAACGCTAAGACTTCTTGGCTGCTGGAAAATCTTCTAGCAGCTTTCTCCCCCATTCCAGCCACTCTTCCAAACTGTTACCCCTCTTTTCAAACTCCTCATCTCATCAAGTAAACCCTCCTCTTCTCCCACAAAGAAATCCAAGGCATCCAGACAACTCCCTTTCTTGTCCTCTTCAAGCTTACCTGCATCTGCATGTATCTCTTTCTTCTCCATCCCCATTAAACTTTCAATCTGGGTCTGCAGACTCTTCCCAGAAAGGGAAGGACCCTTAAGGAACTTGGTTCCATCAATCACCATTTCTATCATTTCAACTTTTCCCTCTCAACTAGTTCCTTCCCCTCACTTATAAATGTGCATGAGCCTCTCCCTTCTTTGAAAGAAGTGCCTGTCATAGCCCCATAGCCTTCCCAAGGGAACTTCCTTTTTTTTAGTCCTCACTTAAGAGTCAAGCTTTCTCCACTTCTCAGCTTTGAACAATTCTCAAAAGGCCACAGAGACTCTATGCCACTGAACAATGCTGCCTCCCCCAAGAAGGTGAGGCTCAAGGAAACCAGGTCACCTCTGGTCAGCAGACATACTTTGTAAATTAAATACTCCTCCTTGAGAGCAGAGACCAACTTCGGGGTTTTGTTCTAACAAGCAGAGCCCTCCTGGGCACACCTCACCCTCTCTGCATAGGGATGGGCTGCCACCACACTGAGCCGCGTGCTTGCCAGGCTGCGTTGCCACATCCTGGAGCACCTGCTGGTAATACATGCCATGAAAGAAAAAAAAAAAGCAAATTGAAATAAATTTGCCCTGACACTGGTAGAGAACAGGAGTCACAGAATTGTCATGGGAAATCTGCCCCGCTGAATTTTTCATATTTTTGCTGTCAAACTGAGTTGACCAGACCCTCCCTGGGAATGAAATGAAGGGACCCAAAACAAAGCAAAAGCTCAGTTTCTTGTCAGAGCCCATTTAAGGTGACCAGTTCAGATAGCAGATGGTGACATTATTATGCAATTTCTATGGTTAATTTGAAGATTCATCCCTCTCTCCCCTCTCTCATACACATGCATGTGCGCACACACACACACACACACACACACACGCGCGCGCGCGCGCGCCTCCATACATGAGGGATTTGGATGGCTTCATGGTCCACCTGAGGTACCTAGCATTTCCCACAGGGTGTTCTGTCAACATTAGTGTCAAGAAAGGCTCACAGGCTTGGGGCTTACAAAGTCCTATGCTCTGATCATTTGGGGGATGCAGAATTAAGCCAAGTTATCTGTTTCGCATAGGACTCCTTGGGACCTCGAATCCATTCATGTATGCTGGGAGTCTCCAAGAGCAGACAGAGCACGCAGAATTGGCCAAATGCCCCTGCCCACTGTGTTGTAGGGAACACACTGTGGGAACTGCTTTCTATAACACAAGCCCTGATCCTTCTTTTTCCTCAAGCTCCAGATGCTGAGGTCTCTACCTGACATCCTGCCCAGCCCAGTTCTGCGGTCAGCATCCCCAACAGGGGGCTCTTGAGAAGGTCATAAGGACAAAGAAGCAACACCCGGACTCCCAGGTGCCTACCGAAAACAATCTGCCCTTGCTTCTGAACCTCTCCCTCGCCCCAGGTGGGCTCACTCCTTGCATCTGGGCCCAGTTTCTCTGCACTTGGACTTGAACCCCATTCTGAACCTTATCCCAACTAGTGGGACTGACCCTTGCCTCTTTCCTGCCACCACCTTCCCAGCAGCTGTGTTCTGCAACCAGATACTCTCTCTCTCTTCCTTGGATCCTCCTGCAGCTGAAATGTTTACTGAGACTCTGCCCAGGTGATCTCATATATTATCTGCCACTTGGATGACCCTGACCTCACCCACTAACTGGCTCCTGACATGGATGTGTATTATATATACCCATGTATGTCAAACCTCTTGGCTTTTGGACAACAGAATACCCACTACTCCCACTGGCACAGGACTCAACAGCCAGGCCATGTGCCAGTGCCCAGACCACGTTATGCCAGCTGCCCTTCATTCTCACTGGTCCTGTGGGTGAGGTCCTGGTGTGCTCAGTGATCAGGCCTTCCAAGGTTGTGAACAGGAGCTTGGCATTTCTTAGACAATGTCCCCATCACACCACAGGTCAGGTCTGAGGTTCAAGACCAAAGCAGAGGTGGTGAGAAGTACCGGGGCATCCCTTACACCTGATGCTGGCTGAGCGGTGTGGAGCACATTCAGAGTTTTTAGATTTTTTTCTGGGAAGAGCAGGACAGTTACATTAGATCAGTGATTTCAGTCATTTGAATTTCATGGGTCTTTACAATTGCAAAAACATTCTTTGAGAGACTTTATAATGTTGGCAATCAAATAGGGACAATATATAAAACAATAATCTGTAATCACCCTCATTTCACACAAGAAGCTGCATCTTAATACCCAAAAAAAAGTACGGAAGACAACTTCAGCATTTGGAAAGTTAGTTCTCTGGGGCTCTGGAAAATGTCTATACTTTCCCTGTTTTACCAGAGGCCGGTAAGAATTGATCATGGATCAGTCCTAGTTTAGAGTGTGGAATTTTGGAGCCACTGCCCGAGAGGGTCTCCAGGACCTCAGATTAGTTTGCTGCTCACCGGGCAGCCGGACATATTTGACAGCGCAGATTACTCAGTGGAACTTCTTTTTATGAAAAAAAAAATCTGTCTTTCTGCAACTCTCACACCCTGGTCTTGGTTCTGGCTTCACCCATGTTTGCTGTTTCCTTTTTATTTTCTTTTTAAATATATTTTATTGAGTTTTCACAAAGAGGAAGAGAGAGGGATAGAGAGTTAGAAACATCAATGAGAGAGAATCATCGATCAGCTGCCTCTTGCACACACCCCACTGGGAATGTGCCCGCAACAAAGGTACATGACCTTGACCGGAATCGAACCTGGGACCTTTCAGTCCGCAGGCCAACGCTCTATCCACTGAGCCAAACCGGTTTTGGCACTGTTTCCTTTTTAAGATCTCCCTTTAGACATTTGAAGCCTGTTCCTTAGGCCTTCCCCAGGTCAGGGCTGGGTTCTGAGGAAAGAGAAAGGGCGAGGTCAGAGCACTGGGGAGGTCTCAACTGTTCTTCCTTCCTCCCGGGCCTGCCTTCAATGATACAGGGCAGGAAGAGTCCCAGACAGAAGGCAAGAGACCAGGGAATCAGGGCAGGTGGGGCTCCTGAACAGTGGGAACCTGGAGCCTGACATGAGAAAGCTGTGGTAGGTCCAGAGACTACGTAGAATGGGCCTCTCCCAGCAGGGTGCTGGGCTCTGTCCCCTCTAAACCCAGAGTAGTTCCAGCGGAGGTCATTTTGGTGGTCATTGCAGCACAAAAGGGGACGAGCTTGCAAGCCCCTCACCTCTCCCTGGGGAGCATTGTCCAATACACAGCTGTGTACAGGCCACATGGTGGTGGCTCCAGATAGATATGGCAGAACAGAACTACTCAGTGAGTCAGGGCAGCTAAGATCCCGGAGGAAGACCACAGCCTCAATAGCCACCTGGGGAAAGAGCTGAGGATCTTTGTGAGCTTCATTCTCATGTATTGAATGTTGAGCTTAAAATTTGTCAGTGACTTCCCATTGTTCCTAAGATTAAATATATATATATATATATATATATATCTTAACTTAAACTACCAAGCATTGCGTGAGCCTCATCACCCAGGCTCTACCCAACTCACCAAGACCCAGCCACACCAACTATCTTTTAGGTCCCTCCAATGTCCCCTGCCTGCTAGGTATGGGCTGTCCCCTTTCTCTGGACTGCTCTCCCCACAAGCCCCCATTTACCTCCTCACCTTCTCCTCTTCCTTTGGATCACAGCTACAAGTTCCTTTCTTAGAGAGGCTTTCCTTGGCCCCCTGGCCTGCAGGGGCACTAACATGGTAGCCACTAGCCACAGGTGGCCCTGAGCACTTGAAATGTGGCTGTAAATATAAAATACACACTGGGTTTTTGAAAACTTAGTATGAGCATAAGAATGTAAAATGGCTCATTGATCATTTGTAATGTTGATTACATGTTAAAATGGTGATATTTTTAGTCATAAATAAAATATTATACTAAAATTTATTTCTCCGCTTTTTTTTGCTTTTTTTTTCTTTTTTTTCTTTTTTTTTTTTTTTTTTTTTTTTTTTTAGTTTTGCTAAGGTGGCAACCAGGAAATGAAAAGTTACATATGTGGCTTGTACTTATGCCTCACAGTTTATTTCTGTTGGAAGGTGTGGGCCAGAGCATATTGCCCTGGTATTTTCTTGGGTAGAGCCTTATATTTCATCTTTTTAATCTTTATTGCACTTTATAATGATGCCCTCCCACTGGAATACAAACTCTGGGAGGACAGAGACAGTTTCTTTCCTATTGTGTTCTTAGCTGCTAACACATTCCTTGGCACACAGTAGGAGCATAGCAAATACATGTTAAATGCAAGGCACTTGACATGCAGCAATTTCAAACTTGTGTGTGAATGTGCCTAAAATAAATAACAACTTTTCTGTTGAAATTTTACACAGAAACTCATCATATAAAACAAAAAACAGCAGAATAGTTTTGATGAAGCTGAGTGGGAGCCTCTGCTTGATGGCCCTCACTGTTCTGGTGAAACTCTAGAGCCTCCCCCTCCCTACCACAGGTAGTATGAGCATCACTGTGCTGCCTTACCCGCCCCTCAACAGCTCAGTGAGGAATGGTAACAGAGAATGGTAATGTGTTTAGCAGCCAGTACGTGGTGGGGCCAAGTAGGTGCCTATGGAACAGCAGATCCCAACTACTTTCCCGGTGCACTGAAGACTCGCAGAGGGTAGAACAGTGAAGCCTTGGGACTCCACTTCTCTGTCTCCAGAGCAGAAAACTGGAGCTGGGTGATTTCAGGCAATTCTGGTCGCTCCTCTGAGATAAGTAGAGATGAATACATCTACTTTGAAAGAGTTGCAGGGGAGTTAAATGAAAAAAAAAAAAAAAAACACCAGAATTATAGCATCCAGCCTAGTACCTGGCATATAGGAGGTACTCAATAAGTAGTTGTTGTTATCATCACCATCACCATCACCATCATCACTATCATCATCATCATCATGAAAAAGAAGAAGCAAGCAGTGAGCCTTTGCAACAGCAGTCTAAATAGCAGCATACTTCAATCACTTGCCCAATGTATTTTCCTACTGTAGACATTAGTGATCTGTAGCCATGATGTATACTTTGTATACATCCATGTAAACACACACACATGGATGTATGCACTAAGTACACATGCCATCAAACTCTACAATCTGTGTGTGTATAATATGTGCAAGACAGGAACTGAGCTGAATGCATTTCCATAAGTGCTTCTGCACAGAGACATGTGCTCCACAAATAGAACCCCAACTGTGTCACCTCCCAAAACAGTTCCATACCACTATTTCTATGAGCTGAACAAGGGACACAGGAACATTTGTCCCTAAATAACAACAAAAAGCATCTGTCTCACTTATTCGTAGTACCCAAGCCTGATCCCAGTTACTGAGGTGCTGCCTGTCATGTTTCATTGGAGAAAGGCGTCATCATGTCTCCATGGTGCCAAGGACAGATCCAGATCTCTGCCTTGCAAATGCAGTGGTAGCTCCCATTTGTCATGGATCAATGAGGCAGCAGGCCAGGGGGACCAATGCCCCCCAGCACCCGTCAAAGCATAGCCCAACAGAGCCAAAAACCACATCATTTCCACCAAGAACTGTGGGGGTGGGAGAGTACAAAGTGAGACCTGCTAATCAGTGATTCCATGGGTCCCAGCTGTTAGAGCTGAGCCTGGAAACCAGCTACCGTCCTGCTCTTTCCCCTCCATCCACAGCACTCATTCAGAAGCTGCATTCTGTGACCCTTCAACAGGGTCCATGGACCCAAAACGGGGGCTACAGAAGGCTCCAAGGTATAGGCAGGACAGCAAAGGACACCCATAACCCCAGGCTTCCCATCCCTGCTCTCCTCCCTAATAGCCAGAATCTCTGAAAGCACACGCTGGCTAAGGGCCTAGAGGCCTTTCTCTCTCTTTCTTCACTCTTTTCCACCCATCATCACACTCTACTCATGAAGAGGTTTTTAAAGAGTCAGCCTGACAACATGGGTAACCACAGGGGTTTACAAACTCTTTCTGTAAATGGCCATAGATAATAAGTATTTTGAGCTTTGTGGGACCTACCAACTCTGTTGTAACTGCTCATTTCTGCTGTTATAGACAGAAAAGGGGAAAAATTATTTCACTCATATGTGAAATATTAAAAAAAAAAAGTAACAACAAACAAAACAAAAACAAACTCATAGACAACGAACAGAATGGTGGTTACCAGAGGGACAGGGGGACAGGGAGGGGAAAATGGGTACAGGAGTCAAATATAGGGTAAGGGATAGAAACTAGACTTTAGCTGGTGAGCACACAATAGAGTATAAAGATATGAAATTTCAATACTGTACACCTAAAATTTATATGTTCCTAACCACTGTTACCTCTATTTAAAAAATGAATTAAAAAAACACAAAAAAAACCCTCTCCTGATGTAGTGCAAAAGAAGTCATAGGTAGTAAGTAGATGGTGCATGTGGCTATTTACCAATAAAACTTTATTTACAAAAACAGGTGGCAGGTAGAATTTGGCCCGCAGGCTGTAGATAGCCAACCCCTGCTTTACAATAAGCAAAGTGAAAACAAATTCAAGTCAACCAGAACTTTTGTTTTTAAATGAACTGGGATGGGATGGGATGGGATGGGATGGGATGGGATGGGATGGGATGGGATGGGATGGGATGGGATGGGGCAGGATGGGATAGACTAAACTAGAACATGCAGAGTTGATTGCATGAAGAAATGCATACTGTTTTGTTTTTGTTTGTTGTCTAAATCTAAAGCCCTTGCCTTTTTCCCCATATCACGGTCCTCGTTGGGGAGATTAGTTTGCGGCAGCCCCAAACCCCAAGCTGCAGCTCACCCTCTATTCCTACTTGGAAATAATGCCTAATCAATTCCTAGACACTCAGCAATGAAGCAGTGAGGGCCAGGAGCCAGTGCGGGTTTACAAAGAACAGGTAAATGGCAATGCAGGTCTTTTCCTTTTTTCATGGGTTATTAGAGCTACAGACGAGGGAAATCAAGTAGAGAGCATATGTCTGAGCTTCCAGGCGGTCTGATGAGGTGTCTTGTCGGGACCTGCGGAGCGGCTAGTGAGATAAAGACTGAAGTTGGAATGAGTGAAGCAGGTTCATGGTTGGTGGATCAACCATAACCAAGAAGCATCATTTAAAGGAGCAAGGGGGACCACAGGAAGAGGACTCAGCTGCCTGTGAATGAGTGGCAGGAGTGCTGATGTTACTGGACTAAAGGGGTATGCTCGCGTGCCTAATCAAACATGAACAGGAGTGTGTAGCAAAGGAAGTAGAGGTTATTAGTTTAGAATATGGTGCCAAGCCCAGAGTCATAGGAAAGCTAGTGCTAAAGACCTGGCTCCATGATGGCTTCCATAGGGGATGGGTAACATAGGGAAAATTATTAATCATGGTGGCTAAATGAGTTGGGGTCCTGATTGGGGCCAGGGTAGGGAGTAGTTGATCCTTATATCAGGTCCTGATGTCAGCCATGGCATTGCTCTGTCTGATTTTGTGGGAGTGTGGTCCGTAGGGTGCTCTGCTTTCATTGGGCCTGGGGCTGAAAAACAACCAAAGCAAGGTGTTACCTGTAGCTTAACCAAAACTCTTTCTGCGGTCAGACCCGAGGCTTTGTTCTTAAGACAATTTATGTCCCAAGTAGATCCCAGAAAAGGATTTGGGGTATTATCCAAGGCGTCCCCTGAGATAAGCTTAACCGTGCAGGTGTTGGGACATTTGAGTAGTTGCTAGTGAATAGACTGCTCTATGCAAGCAGGACCAAGAGTAGGCTTAGGACCAAAAAGCTTAGTTTCAGTTTCAAGCATACACAAAGTAATTTAATTAACTGCCGGGGGAATTACACCATTTAGAAACATATGCAGCTGCAAATCACCCAGCATTGTATTGTTCACAAAATTCCTAATGCTGCAGGTACAGGCTTAACGGGATCCCTGTGGTGGTGTCCTCTGGGGCTCAGCAGTTGGGCTGGTCCAGTCTGATGTGGGGGGGGGGGTGGAGGGGGCATTCCTCACCCAAGAGCTTGGTTTAGGCTCAGTCGGGAGGTACTAGCCATTCTTCTGTTGTCTGTCAGGGAATGGAGCATGGAGTGACACAGTGCGCCATCGTCTGTCAGACTGGCAGGACGTGCCTTTGTGGCTGTCTCCACTGGAGAGCACTTTCAACTGGTCAGGACCCATTTTTGAAGCCTGTTTGTACCTGCAGCAGTCCAGGTGGCTATCAATGAATTACATCAATGCACACATGTTAATCTTAAAAGGGTGAGGGGCTACATATGGTTATCCATCAGGGTGTGCAGTCTTGGGTGAATATCTGGGGAAAGTATGTCACTCACACGTATGGCATCATAGCAAGTCACTCTAAGTCAGTAATCAAAGTTCAAGTCCTTATCTATGGGATACACACGATTAGAGCAGTAGAATATGTGTCCTTAATATCTTGCGTTAGGTTTCAGGAAAATTAACTCAAACATTTTAAAACATTTTTAGACATTTTTAAACATTTTCCAACATTTCTATACATTACTACAACAATTTAATACTGACCAGATTCTGGGCTTAATGATTGAGGAAGGGCATGGACACACAGAAAGGAGAAAGGGTCATGTTAAAGAAATGGAGTTTTGCCGAAACCGGTTTGGCTCAGTGGATAGAGCGTCGGTCTTTGGACTGAAAGGTCCCAGGTTCGATTCCGGTCTAGGGCATGTACCTTGTTGCAGGCACATCCCCAATTGGGGGTGTGCAAGAGGCAGCTGATCGATGATTCTCTCTCATCGATATTTCTATTTCTCTATCCCTTTCTCTTCCTTTCTGTAAAAAAATCAATTATATATATATATATATATATATATATATATATATATATATATATATAGAGAGAGAGAGAGAGAGAGAGAGAGAGAGAGAGAGAGAGAGAAATAAATGGAGTTTTACTTGGCCCAGGTGGAGCACTGTCCAGTACACCAAAAAGTTGGCACATGCCTAGGATGTGGGTTTGATTTGTGGCCAGGTAGTGTACATATAGGAGGCAACTGATCAATGTTTCTCACATCTCTCCTCCTTCCTTCTCTCTCTCTTTCTGTCTCTGTCTCTCTCTCCTCCTGCTCCTGCTCCTCCTCCTTCTCTATCTCTGAAAATAAAATTAATAAGCATATCCTCAGGTGAAGAGTTAAAAAAGAAAGAAACTAAGTTTTGGCCTTGGTCTGGTAACTCAGTTGGTTAGAGCATGCCAAGCCAAGGTTGCAGGTTCAATCTCTGGTCAGCACATACACAAACCAACCAATGCATGCATAGATGACTGGAACCACAAATTCATGTTTATCCCTTCTTCTCTCTCTAAAATGAATGAATGAATAAAAAGGGGTTTCTGCATGGTTAAAGTGAGGACTCTGACAAGTGGAAAGTGATAGAATCAGTGTAACAGGAGCAGCTAATTCAGTGAAAAGAGCAAAGGCTTTGCAATCAGACAAACAAACTGGGACTCAAATCCCAGTTCCACCATTTATTAGCTGCTTGACCTTGAGATTTCCATGAGGGCCTCCCCTTCCTTATCGTCCTGTTGTGATAATTAAATGAGATAGTGTATGTAAAGCCCTTAGCACTGTGCCTGGCATATAATAGGTTCATTTATCTTCTTCTCAATCATTTCCTCATTCACTCATTTTTTTTCATCAAGCATTTATCAAGCCACTGGTGGTGAATACTGAAGTTGCAAATATGCATAACAAAGAGCTCCTGGCCTAAGAATGCAAATTAGCAGGAGGGAAAGAAATGTTTAAAAAGAAGGTCTAATATAGCATGATAAGTACAACAATAGCATCGTGTACAATCCACAGAGGCAAAAGTGATTAGCCCTGAGGCAGAAGCAGAGGTGGTTACCTAAGTAGACTTCCCAGAGAAGGCAATGTCTACAATATGTTCAGAACATAAATAAGAGTTTTCCTGGCACTCAAGGAGGGAGAAAACATTACTAAGAAAAAGAAAATAGCTTGGAAAAAGAAAATAGCATGCCTAGCCTTGATAAAGTATAAAGAGCAAATGAGGGGCAGGAGGTGAAGTTGGAGCTCCACTTTCTCGCTGCTCTTCCCACCCAAACCCTGCTCTGATGGTCAGCAGAACAAAAGGAAAGAAAAGTGGCAAAATGAGACAGAAATGCCTAGGACAGTGGTCGGCAAACTCATTAGTCAACAGAACCAAATATCAACAGTACAACGATCAAAATTTCAAGAGCCAAATTTTTTAAACTTCTTCTAACCCCACTTCTTCAAAATAGACTTGCCCAGGCCATGATATTTTGTGGAAGAGCCACACTCAAGGGGCCTAAAAGCTGCCTGTGGCTCCCGAGCCGCAGTTCATCGACCACAGGCCTACAAGACTACACCTGGTCACAGAGAAGGCAAGACCAAGAACTTCTTGCTTGCTGGAATGACCAGCTCTCCCATTCAACCCTCCGTCCAGGAAAGGCATTTCTCCAGGCCCGTGGCTCAGTACATTTGGACATCCACACAGCCCCTAATGGTCAGGTATGTCCCAAAGGTTGACTAATGTGTTAAAGCAATTTCCATGAAGACCAAGACTTGTTTCATCCATCACCAAACCCGAAGGGCCTAGAATAATGTCTGGCATGCACAAGGAGCTCAGTTAATATTTATTGAGTGAACAAATGTATGGATTCACAGGAAGTCTGCAGAGAAGTATGATAATCTACCAGAGTTCTCCATCCGCAGCTCATCATGATTAATAATTCAATGGAAACATAAAGGGATTTCTGGGGGAAATAGATAAAATAAGAATGGGACTGGAAAGAATTTTGAAGGTAGGGATCAATCCACTCAAGATTCAAACTATCTGGAGAAGGCAGAGCCATCATCTATATGATGATAGGAGATTTCCACAGGCTTGCCATGCCAGTTGAGAGATGTGATTTAGTAGCAGTGCATCTGGAAAAGAATCATAGGTCTTAATTGGCCATAAACTCAATCGGAATTTGAGGTACGAAAAAGCTGCCAAGAAAGCAACTGTGCTTTTGTTATGCCCAGACTTCATGATCCCCATGAACCACCAGGGAGCCAAGTCCGATGCAATAAACAAAAGAGCCTCCTCCATGCTAGCATGGGCTCTGTCCCACTCATGCCGAGAGGCCGAACTTCGACAAGTCAATGGATTTTATAAGGGTGGTGATGTCACTGCTTTGGCTGACCCTGAATGGTTGGATGAGGGCTAGGGTCGTTCTGCCCTGCCCCACAATACAAAATGGAGTCAGGAGTTAGCCTCACCCTGCCCTGCTCTCTCATTCTGAGGTGCCAAATCCAGAAATGTGGGAGGTGATGGTCCCAGAACAGGGTGTGCTGCTTGGACCACCTACACAGTAACTGGCTTGGTGCCTGAAATATGCTCAAAGGAGGGAAATCAGCCGAAACCGGTTTGGCTCAGTGGATAGAACATCGGCTTGCGGACTGAAGGGTCCCTGGTTAGCTTCCAGTCAAGGGCATGTACGCTGGTTGTGGGCACATCCCCAGTGGGGGGTGTGCAGGAGGTGGCCTATCAATGTTTCTCTCTCATCGATGTTTCTAACTATCTCTCTTCCTCACTGTAAAAACTCAATAAAATACATATTTATAAAATAAAGTAAAAAGGAGGGAAATCAAGGACAGGATGGAGACTATATCATATGAGAAACAACTGAAGGAGCTAGACATGTTCAGCCCACGGAAGTGTCAGAAGGAGTATTCATTTCCTAAGTTGCCATATCAAAATACCACAAACTAGGTGGCTTAAAACTACTGAAACTTATTCTCTCATGGTTTGGGGACCCAGAGTCTAATGCCACGGGGCTCACAAATCTCTAAAGGAAGGATCCTCCTTGGCTCTTCCAGCGTCTGGTAGCAGGAGGCATTCCTTGGCTCCTGGCTGCATCATTCCAACCTCTGCCTGCATCTTCACATGCAGTTCTCCCCGTGTGTGCCTGTGTGTCTTCTTCATAAGGAACCCAGTCATCTTTGATTAAGGGCCCTTCTGCTCCATTTTGCACTTAATTACATTGACAACGATCCTATTTCCAAATAAGGTCATATTCTAAGATACTGGGCTTTAAGACTTCAGCTTATCTCTCCCAGTGACACAAATCAAGAGGACTGTCTTCATATATTTGAAGAGGTCTCTTGTAGAGGATTTGATCTGTGTGGCTCAAAGGGCAGAACTGAGAATGGGGGAGTGAAGATCACAGGAATGCAAACTATAGCTACGTGTAAACAACTCTCTAAGAATTAAAACTGCTCACTGTGCCGAAACCGGTTTGGGTCAGTGGTAGAGCATCAGTTTGTGGACTGAAAGGTCCCGGGTTCGATTCCAATCAAGGGCATGTACATTGGTTGCGGGCACATCCCCAGTAGGGGGTGTGCAAGAGGCAGCTGGTGGATGTTTCTCTCTCATTGATGTTTCTAGCTCTCTATCTCTCTCCCTTCTTCTCTGTAAAATATCAATTATATATATATATATATATATATATATATATATATATATATGTTTTAAAAGACTGCTCACTGTGACTCCCAACCCCAAAGCTGTGGAGGAAGAGGAAAGACAACCCATGAGGTGGCGTTGGCTGAATTCTTTCCTAGGAAGGGGATTGAGATGCGTGGCCTCATGTCACTCTCGGTTGACTTGATTTCATGTGACACTGCCCTCTGGTGCTCTGGCACGAGGAAACCATTTTTAACCAAGCTGTGATTTAAGTGGCTCTTTCCAAGAGGCAATGTAAGTAGATGAGTTCCACGATAATGCAGGCTGCTTGTGAGAAATGGAGCAGGAGTTGCAGGCCCTAAAATGAATAAAAATTCAGCAGCTATTTTAATTTTTAATTGGGAAGAAAAGCCTAGCCCAGCCAGGAAAAAAAGGGAGGGAAGGGTGTACTTTGCACAACACAATGGAAAGCATTTTTTAGTGCTGTCGAGACAAATGGTGGGTCTTGTGTTCTCTTCTGTCCTCACCAATGGGATGGGAGAGATGGCTACAGGGACTGCCGCTGCTGGCGCCTCGTGGGTAATGAAGGTCGTGGTTTATGAGCACAACTATCCTGCTCCAGACGCCGCTTCATCGGTATGCAGGCACAGCAGCCCGGCAGCCAGCCCCACGCACTGATTAGATTTGGGGATTCAGTAATCATGTACCCCCTCTCTACATCCCTCTCGTTTTATAGGACATTTTTTGCACTCAGTCGGAGCAGCTGGAAGACAGAAGGTGGTAGGGGAAAAGAAGTGGCATTTATTAGGCACCTACTTTGTGCCCAGCGTTGGTTTCGTTGAATTATGGAGGCTTTGGACTCTGTAGATGTCAGTGTGTGTGTGTGTGTGTGTGTGTGTGTGTGTGTGTGTGTGTGTGTTCATGCTTGCACATTTGTGATCTAGATGGAGAAGGGGAGGGAGAGGGAAAAGGTGCAGTGTTGTGGATCACAAGGAGCATAAAGGGTCCAGGACTGGCCTCCTGGGGACAATGAACTAGCCAGCTTGTTATGGAAGTTCCTGTCTCCATCAGGGGTATCCAGTCAGGATGGGATTTGCAGTCATAGGGGTGACTAGACTCAAAGCCTGAGATGGAAGAATGCTGAAGGATCTGAGAGGATGGAAGTTCTTCCAAGCCAGGTGGGTCTCAACCAAACATCGGCTGTCTGTTCAGAATCCCAATGTATCCAGAGCCCCTAATCTCTGCCATTTTTGGTCCTGTTACATCTACTTACTTGCTTGATTACCTCTGGAACCTTAGTAAAATTATCCCCTTGAAGGCTCTAGATCTGCGAGCCTCTGAATTTGGCTGCAAAAGGATCATTGGGGAGATAGTTTACAAAGCAGATACCAAATTCATCCTCAGAGAGCTCCAGATTCAGTAGGTTAGGATGAAGCTTGAGATCTGAATTTTTAACAAGCCCCGCAGGTAAACAGAGGCCCACACTTGGAGGAACCCTACATCAGATCATTTATGGCTTTGTCAGAAGGAAGAGGATGTGTCCCTTCGTGGGCTAAAGGGAGAAGAAAGGAAAGTGCCCCTAAAGGCCACTGTGCTGGTGCCACAACATGGGAGCTGGGGCCTTCACAGGCTGCCCCTCAGCTGTCCAGCTCCCAGACATTTTAGAGATTCTTGGTTGTTAATGTCACCACTGCTCTCAAATCTCACCACTGCTCTCTTCCTTAGCGTAAGTGGCTAGTAGCAGTTGATGAAGGAAGGTAGCCCAGAAGCACGTGATGGCCAAAGGATACGCATGTTCCCAAGATCTCCAGTGGGGAGGAGCATGATGCTTGGGAGACTGGGATCAGCGAGGTCAGTGGAGCTGGAATTAAAGGCACTGGATGGGGGTGGGGAGTAAAAGGCAAAACCAGAGCAGGGCTTTGTAGGATTTTAACTCTACCCTGTGAGCTATGGAAGGCCATTTCGAATTTGGATATTGGAAAAGGGTACTAATCTCTGCAAAAACAAAACTAAAAAAAAAAAAAAAAAAAAAAAAAAAAAAAAAAAAAATACCCAGAATCGTATAAGTCTCCTTTTCAGAGAAGAAAAATTTGAGATGAGAAATGAATCACCTTTTAAGAAGGGAATCGACTTTAATTAAAGGGAACTGAGGAAAATCACCTGGATTTGAAAGTACTTTTGTTTACCTAGGCATTATGCTGTAAATTGCTTTTCTTGGCTGATAAGAGAAGCTGGAAGATAAAGATTATTTACAACCCAGGTAGTTAAAGAACCTATTTGCTTACAAATCAGGACTGAGACAAGGTCCCCAGTAAAACCAAACTGGATTATGCTCCACTATGAGACAAATTTCTCTCACACCCTTCTATAAAAAAAGATAAGGACTGTCTTCCCATCCAATTGTTTTGACGGGTCTTTTTTTTACCCATCTGAAATGCATGTGAACATCAAGAATTGGGAAACATGTTTTAGGTAGTCATGGGAAGTCATAACTGAAGGCTGTAATCATTGGAAATTGTAATTATTGGTAGTAACTTCAGTTATTCTTAAACAAAATGAATTATATATTTTTTTCTTCTTTTCTTTGCCTAAACCCCATTGTTGACCAACAAAATAAAAATCTCAGTTTGTGGTTTTGGGAGTTTGAAACTCTAGCTGCCAGTCTTTCTTTTGAAGCTGTTAAAATAAAAATGAGAGCTTTGTGCCCCGCAGGCGTGGCTCAGTGGTTGAGCGTCAACCTGTGAACCAGGAGGTTGTAGTCAGATTCTGAGTCAGGGCACATGTCCAGGTTGCAGGCTTAATTCCCAGTAGGGAGCATGCAGGAGGCAGTCAATTCATGATTCTCTCTCATCATGGATCTCTCTCATCATGGATCTCTCTCTCTCTCTCTCTCTCTCTCTCTCTTTCTCTCTCTCTCTCTCTCTCGCCCTCTCCCTCTCTCCCTTCCTTTCTGAAATCAATAAAAAAAATTTTTTTTAATGAGAGCTTTGCTTATACTTCATTCTCTCCAGTTAACCTGTCGGTGGCTGTCTTCACCACTCCTTCCCAAACACTAGCTTCCACATCTTTGCTCGTGTCATTGTCTCTGCCTAGAATTCTTTTCTCATTTGTAGCTACGGAGCCAGATATTTCATACCAAATGACTAAGAAGTCACTGCTACTTATTGGTAGGAAACTCATATTGCAAACTCAGGTCTTTGCAGTGATGAATAAGCTTGAAAGTTGCAATGCTAAATCCAATTTGCCGCCATTTGCTGATTTCCTTCGTTATGCAGGGAATACTAGAGAAGAAACAGACTGACTGCGTAGTCAAATGATATGCTCCATAAATCAAAGTGGCACTCTGACCAACTCTTCATAAAGCATGTGTTTTGTGCTGCCCCTAGTGGCTGAGGTGAGGGGGCCAATAAGCTCGCGCTCTCTCCAGTCCCAAAGATCAAAGACAACCAGTGCCTGTGGGCCAGCTTATAGACATGTCTATGGACAGCGTGAGGCTGCCTGGCTCACATGTGAATTGAACCTATTCTTCTTGGCCTTAACTAATGCCAACAACAACAACAACAAAAAAATGGCAACACACAATTTGAGAATGGGACAATCCCGGGTATATGTCCCTTGGTCAGTCTGGTAGTATTAATACAAATGCCCTGGTCATTTAAAATAATGTATTGGCACCTCTTCAAAGTTTCTCTCTGAGAAATGGGAAGGTGGCAGGCCCAGCCTTGACTTATTAGAAGACAGAGGTCAGATTAGGAAAAATACTCCTGCCCAGCCCATGTGCTCAGTGGTAGAGCATCAACCTTTAACCTGGAGGTCAGGGTTCAATTCCTGGTCAGACCACATGCCTGGGTTTTGGGCTTCAGTAGGGAGTGTGCAGGAGGCAGCTGATCAATGATTCCCTCTCACATTGCAGTTTCTATCTCTCTCCCTCTCCCTTCAATTCTGAAATCAATTTAAAATACGTATTTAAAAAATAAAATAAAAAGAGCCATATTCCTCATGCTGCAGGGAGAGGATAAAGCCAACGTGGGTGACTTCTGAGTACACAGTCCCTTCAGAAAGCATTGCACCCGAAGCTCTCGGCATAAACCACCCGATCAAAATGGCCCGCTGGAGATTTTCTGCTGTTTGATCTGTGTGGACAGTCACATCAGATCACTCAAGCCAAGAACTTCCAAAGTTAATGATCCATGAGTCTTCTTGGATCTTTCCTATTAGTTCAGAATTCGTCTCACAGAGACAGACCCCAGGACTCCAACAGTTAGATGATGCCGCCTTTGTCACTCCAAACCACCACTGTGCAGGGCAGCTGCTCCTCTCCAGGCTGTCCTAATTAGCAGCATGGCCCTCGTTAACAGCTGCAGCGTGTTTAATTGTTCTCCCCCACATGCAGCAGGGCCTATCCAACCTCCCCCAAACACATCCTCCTGCGAAAGCAGTGCACTCCATGGCAGCAGATGTTTGCTGACAGTGGGCCTTGACAACTTGCTCTGCCAGGATCAAAGATTCTCTCCCAGAGCCAGTGAGGATGGGGCAAAGCACCCCAGAGAGAACACCACCATCACACAGACTACAGGGCTCAGCTGAGCATGTGGCATATAGTAGGCACTCAATTACCCTCCAGTAGGGCTGATATCCCACTAATAAGCACCAAGACAGCATAGTAGTTGTCAAAATGTGGAAAACTCCCGTGCAGGATGGTAAATATCTGCTTCACCAACCCCGCCCACCCAATGTCCACCACCACCACCATCACCACGTGATGGTCTGATGGCCTTCCCCCAGGACCCTTGGGACCTCCTCCAGCATTCATTCTGATTGGTCAGCGCCATAGTTACCAGCCATTAAATTCAATATCATGCCTAGTTATCACCATCCTCCTTGTCATCACTGTTATGTACAGGACCACACTCTCACAAATATTTTTACCCAGAAACTCAGCTCTGCCTCCCCCAGGTTCTCCCGTGCCTCTCTGCTCCTTCTCTTGCTCTACAGTAGGTTCCTATCCTTGGCTCATCCTCTCAGTGCTGATATTTTGTGGCTCAACACAATCCCCGAGTCTTCTCATCCACAGCCATGCCTTCATATGCATCGTGCAAGGATTTGTCAGTCCCCACGGTGAGGCATTTGTCAATGTGACGAGGCAGGAGCTCTGTTTCCCATAATTCCTTTTCCTGGGCTATAAGAGACATTTTAGGTGAGGCTTGAAAGGGAGAAGTAAAGCAGAGTCCATTTTGTTTTGCTCTCAGAAAGCGGCTACAGGGTGGCAGGTGCTGTTGCCACTTGCCTGTTGGCCCTTCTCACAGTGTAAGGCCAACAGCCAGGTGGCAGCCCCTCCTACTGGGTCACTCTCTGCAGCACCTCATGCTGCTGGGCCAGCTGCAAATTAGCTCTGTGATGAGGGTAACCAGCCTGTCCTGCAGTGAAAGTGTAAAGGAGGTGAGAGGTCAACAAAGGTTCTAGGGCTGTCTCATGAGTTCTGGCTCATCCTTGCAGATTCCCTTTTGTCTTGCATTCCCTGTATCACATCCATCCTCCTCTCCTGCCTGCCTGCCCCGAAGACACAAAGGAACAGCCTTACACAGCTGTTGACCAGCTCCCACATTGCAAAATGTCAAACCCCTACAATAAATCTATATTTATAGATAGATAGATAGATAGATGATAGATAGAAAGACAGACAGATATAGAAAAATAGCTCTCCTAATGGTTCTGCTTCTCTGACTGGACTCTGGTTTATACAACCATCTACCCGTCATCTAGGCCATATATCAAGTACCCCCACTTCGCTCTCCCCATCATTCCCTGCATCGAAGCTTCTACCCAGGGAGCCATTCCACTGTCCAACCTGTTTTGTCCTCCAAGTTCATGGATCTTTTTTTGTTTTTTGTTTTATTTTATGTTGACATTTGACAATATAACTATTTCTGTTTTATAAATAGCAACTGGAATATCATGACAGAAAAGCAGAAGGGAATACATGAGTGACTGCTACTTAAAGGCTCAGCAAAGAACTATGAATAGCCTAAGTTCAGGTCGGCTTTCCTGTTCATCCCCTTGTGACTGTGCTAGCATTAAGCCATCAGACGTGATCCCTTGGAAAGGCGCAGCCATGGAAAGTAGGTTAGAGCCTTTCACTACGGAGCATCTGTTTTAACCAGTGGCAAGCACTGCCTCACTGGAGGCTTGACAGGAGCTTGCATATTAAGAACACGTGGTACAGAAATGTGTCTGTATTTCTTTATCATAAAGGTGACAGGAGTTGCTAAGCAAATTCAAACAACAGAAATGTTAGCCTCCTTAAGAGTAAGGAGCTTAAGCACTGGCCTTTGCATTCATGTAATAAATATGCTCGTTACACGTCTTCCCACCTCTTTAAAAATGTCGTGGCATGGATCCCTAATGCGCCCTCCTCTTCCCTTTTAGCATTTGTCCTCTGGGTGCCTGATTATAATGGAAATACATTTCCTTACAAATTTTTTCTTTCTCTAGCCCATCATTCATCATCCACTCACAAAACATTTATTAAGTGCCTGCTGTTTGTCAGGTGCTGGGAATGTGACAGCTTATTAGTACAGGATTTGTATTTGTGGAATTTTCATTCTAACGGGGGAAGATCATCCATCAAAAAGTAATCAAATAAACAACATTCCATTTAGTGATAGGTGCCACAAAATAAATGTATAGATCCACAAAGTGGGATAAGGGAGAGTGAGTGTGAACGGGTGGTCAAAGAAGGCCTGTTGGAGGAGGTGACAACTAAGCAGAGATGTGGACACGGGAAGGAACCCGCCGCCTCGCGGTCATCCGAGGAAGAGCTTCTTGGCCAGAGGGGACTGCAGGGTTCAAGGTGCTGAGGAGGGCAAGGTCCTGCTGTGCATTCTTTCTGTGACACACAAAAAATTAATAATGAGTCCTAGATGTTTCTTCCTTTGGTTTCTGGAATGTTCAAGGCTCTTTTCTGCTTTTGCATATTCCGTTCCCTTACTGGATCACATCTGAAGGTTTCTTCATTTTTCAGGTTTCAGTCCAAACATCCCAAAGCATAACTGTTTGTATGTTGTATTAGTGAGGGTTCTCCAGAAAAACAGAACCAACAGGAGATATACAAATACATGTGCAGGTATAGGTATAGGTATAAGTATAGATATAGGTATAGGTGTAGGTGTAGGTGTAAGTTTAAGTGTAGGTATAGGTGTAGGTATAGGTACAGGTAGAAGGTATAGGTATAAGTATAGGTATAGGTGTAGGTGTAGGTACAGGTATAAGGTATGGTATAGGTATAGGTATAGGTATAGGTATAGGTATAGGTATAGGTATAGGTATAGGTATAGGTACAGGTAGTTTTATTATAGGAATTAGCTCACATGATTATAGAGGTTGAGAAATCCCTTGCTCCACAGTCTGCAAGATGAATAACAAGGAAAACGGGTGATATAATTTAGTCCAAGCCCAAAGGCCCAAGAATTATGGGGCCAATGGTGTAAATCCCGATCCAAGTTGGAAAGCCTAAGAACAAGGAGTGCCTATGTCCAGGGGTGGGGAAGATGTCTCAGCTCAAGCAAAGAGCAACTGCAGCCTTCCTCCTCCTTTTTATTCTATTCAGGCCCTAGTTGGTGAAATTGATCTCCTTTACTCAGTCTCCTGACCCAAATACTAGTCTCTTCCAGAAAGACAGACACACCCAGACATAACCTTTTACCAGCTATTTGGGCAGCTCTCAGCCCAGCCAAATTGACACATAAAATTACCCAATTACCCTTCACATACGTGTAAGTTGTTGAACACATAGAAAGCATTCAGAATAACTGTTGAATGAAAGTACCCATGAATGGGTCATAAAAGAATCATCCACAGAGCAACCAACTCAGGTAGGCCGTGCATCGGGGAAAGGGTGGGGGTGGAATACAAAGGAGAGAAAGTAATTGAGACAAACTAGGATTTAAGGGAGAAGGAAAGAAGGTGGAAGGGCAGGAAGACTCCTAAGAGAAGCCAAGCAGAGCAGCTAGGCTAGAGGGAACGAGGCAGAGAGCAGGCCAGGCAGGACAGTGGACAGCAGGGCAGAGAAAGCCTAGAGCAAAACAACAGCTGCACTGCAGGCCAGGTGCCAGCAAAGGTTTCAGCACTACTCAGAGGGACAGTGTCATCCAAGCCTGAGCTGCAAGGCCTAGGGACCTGCTACCTACCACCCAATCCTCCTCTGCCTACCACTGCCAGCAATGGACTGGGTGCTTACAGCCAGCATCAGCTATCTGTCAACCCCCACGCAGTGAGTCTTTTCTTCTCCACTCAAAGCATTCATAGTCATTCTTAGTCATCCTTAGTCATTCTTCACAGGACAGCAGTTACACCACCACCCTCTGCTCACTCACCCCCCAGGACGGTTTCCAGTTTGTTAAGCTCCTCTTTACAGGGTATTGCCCCACAATAGCACCCACCGCCCCAGATGTGGCTGAAGCCCCATGCAATGGGGACAAGAGTGACATTTGGCATGGTGATGGCATGACCTTCTTCCTCAAGGCCGTTGAAGCTGACAAGCTCACCGCCTGGGAGAAAGCCCGGGCTGGCTTTGAGCCCCCGCCTGCCTTGACAGGAGAGGTTACAGCAAGTGCCCTTGTGATTCATTGTGTGGCAAATGAATGCAAGGCAGGCGGAGAGGGAAACAGACCCCGGCAAGGGCATGAGCCTTTGTGGAGGACCCCAACAGATGGGGCCATGCATAATGAGATAACACGGGTTCCAGTCTCGGGGCCAGCTGCTGAGGCGTGACTTCTTTCTCAGCGGAAGAAACAAGAAATTCTCCTTGAAATGAGAAATACAAGGCAGACAAATGTGCCCAAGGAGAGCTTGAGGATTGAATGTCCCCACAGGGCTCTTTGGGGAGCCAGCAAGTTCGATTGAAAATGCCAGTGCGGGTAGAAGCAGATTCCTTTTTACCTGCCCAGACTGGATGAAAAACAGACCCCGAGCACTCGTGTGCACCTTCCGTAGACACGGGGGCACCTGCATCCCTGATTGATGTCCTATCCGACAGCTTTCTGCTCTGAGCTATTATTTCCCTAGTTTCCTTATGCCAGAAAAAAAAACAAAAACAAAAAAACCCGAAAGTGTTCTGGTACCTTCTTCCCTGGGATGTTGTTTTTAATGCGCCCATAAAAGTATATCTTAAAAGGGAGTTGCTCAGTTTTCAACATGCGGATAATTGATTTGTTACAGCTCACAAAAGAGCATCTGTCATCTCAAAACAACCAGGACCGACGTGCTTCTTCCTCCCGAGATGAGCGTGGAGGCACTTGACTTATTGCTGCCATTAAATTGAAGTGTTCGGCTGACTATTTGGTATTTCAGAATTCCTTATAAATCACCCCCTTATTTTGGTGATTATAACTTTAGGAAGAGACACTTGATTCATAGTCAACTTCAGGGAAGAGGAGGGAGGGGCAGGGAGGGGCCGGGAGGGGCAGAGGAGAGGAGAGGCTGGATGAAAATACAATTGGAAACATCTGTTTGATACATCACCCCCTTCTCCAGCCCTGGGATGGCAGGCCGGGAATATGCCGATGCCTGGGAGGTTGTCATTACCTGAGCTTTGGCAGATAAATATAAGAAGGGTAGGGGCAAGGGGGCTCCAGGGCTCTTTGCAGACAGGGATGTACCATTCCCCACAGAATCTGGTTTCTCCCCAGTAGAAGAGAGCAGAGCTCCAACGTGAAATTTATCCTGTGATGCAAGGGCAAGCTATGAGACCAAGGTCCGTGTTCACGGAGGAACGAGGCAAGCAGAGCGCTGGCTCCACCTGGACCCAGCTGGATTCTGGGATGCGCCAGAGCGGAAAATGACTTCTTAGGCCCCAGCGAACCCATAAATCAACTGGATGTATTGGCAGTCGAAGGGAGGCAGACCAACACAGCAGGCTCTTAGGAAGGACCCAGGAAGGACCAAAGATGATGCCCACTTTGGATAAACTTAGAGCCTAACAGGGAAGCCCTGAGTGACATGCTGATTGTCCCCAACAGGCAGAAAGCATATAAAGTGTGTGGTGGGTGGTTATGCATAAGTGGCGCAGCACTGCTCAGAGTGCGTGTTCCAGCTGGAAGTCAGTGTCTGAGATGTCTTTTCCAGGGAACAAAGACCTCTATTCCAACAAGGGGAGGTCAGGCTTGACTGTCAATGCCCCAGGAGAAGGACCCTGCTGGTCTATATATATATATATATATATATATATATATATATATATATATATATATTAATTTAAGGATGTGCAGAGACCCAGGAGGGCAGTACAGTGAGAGAATCCAAAAATAGTTATCTGGGGAATAACTCCAGAACATGGGGCATTCTGCTGGAAAAGAGAAGGGATAGAAGAGATCACGTATATCTGAAAGGCTGCCATGGAAAGGGGAAGACGATTTATTTGTAATCGCTCCAGAGAGAAGAGTAGGGATTGCTAGCCCAAAGCTGCAGAGAAGCAGACTTCAGTCCAATAGAATCGAGCAATCAGAGCTCTGCGGGTATAGAGAAAGGGGAGTCAGTGACCTCCCTGCCCCAGGAGGTACTAGTGGACAGTCTGGGTGGTCGTGTTAGAGGCACCACTTAGGGAATTCTGTGTTTGGTGCAAAGTAAAGTTAAATACAATTTAAGGCTCCTTGTCACTGTAAGATTATATGATTCTGTAACTTGAATACACATTAAAATATACATAGTTAATAGGTTCTTTCCAGAAAGTATATTGCATTAAAAACAAAGTAAATCTTTTTTTAAATATATTTTTATTGATTTCAGAGATGAAGGAAAAGGGAGAGAGAGAGAGAAACATCAGTGATGAGAGAGAATCATTGATCAGCTGCCTCCTGGATGCCCTCTCCTGGGGATCAAGCCCACAACCCAGGACCCTTCAGTCCACAGGCCAATGCTCCATCCACTGGGTAAAACTGGCTAAGGTGAAAAAAAAAAAAAACAAAGGAAATCTTATTTTAAAAAGTAATGTCTATATTAATGGAATAATATGTGCCCCTAACAGGAGAAGTGGGCTTAGAAATGTATAATGAATGTGGGTGGTCATTCCAGTGCTGAATGTGGTACCCTAACTTGGAGTGCCGATGATGCAGAAGGATTAAGAACAAATACACTGGCATCAGCAAGTACTAGGTTCTGGTTCTATCACTTGCTAGCTGTGTGGCTTTGGGAACGTTACTTAACCTTTCTGAGATTCATTTTTCTCATTGGCCAAGTGAGGATCCTAATAGTACCACTCTCATAGAGACATTGTAAAGATTCAGTCCAGTCATTTACACAAAGAATCAAGCATTAAGAGTAATATAGCATTTTCTTAGTTTTAGATTTACAATTTTATGAAATCAGAACATGTCTTATAATAGATATTCACATGTGTTATTTTGTTCCCTCCCACCACACAACTGCCTATCATAGTTACCAACCTGGGCTCTTTGGGAGAATGAGAAGTGAAATCTGCTAAACCAAGCATGCAGCTACATTTGTTTCTTCAGTACCCCATGTAGGATGCCATTCAGAATTCAGCAAACAAGACACTCTCCCCTTCTTTCTGTGAACCTGGTTGTGGTTCTATACCAGATGGCTGCACATACATCACCCATTTAATCCTCGTGTCAGCCGTGTGAGGGCAGCATTATTATCCCCATCTGGACACTGAGGCTCAGCGTGTCTACGAAGCTTCGCCTGAAAGCATGTAGCTAGAAAATAGTACATCCGGTTTATAAGCCAGGTGTTTGACTTCATTGCCTAGGCTGGTGGTCAGCAAATTGAAGCTCTCGAGCCACATGCAGCTCACGAGCCGCGATTTGCCGCTCTGTTGACTAATCAGTTTGCCGACTACTGGGATAGGGGCTTAATTACAAGGAACAACAACAGCCTGTAATTATTGGAACTGAGAGTCTAGGTCAGTGGTCGGCAAACTCATTAGTCAACAGAGCCGCAGTTTGCTGACCACTGGCCTGGGCCACTTCCCAGGACGCTGTAAGAAAGCTGGGAATCACAGCTCTTCTTGCTTCCAGGGTATTAACTCCAGGCTAAGACCTCAGATGTGGCCTCTAACAAACAGTGGTTCTCTGGGGGCTGGAAGAGGTGTGTGGGAATAGGGACCAGTATAAGCTCCCGTGCTCCATCCTACATCAACCTGAAGGGGGACGTGTGCACACACAGCCACATGTGTGCGCGTGCACACATTCACACACATGCACTCATTCATGGACACGTATGGCAGCCATCTGAGGGACAGGGTTAAGGTGGACTTCACTGGTGCAAGGATGCTGGTTGTTCCCCGACAGCCTCCTGGGACTGTCACTACTTTAGCACAGTTCCCAGGCCCCAGATTGGCCCTCAACCTCATAGGCAGGATTTTGTCCACAGAGGAAGAGGACTCAGGAAACCTGATTCAGACACTCACAGAGGACTGACATCTAATCCAGCTGTCAGGGTACTGATTGGCAGTGAGTACTCTGGGTTCCCTGTGGCCCGCACCATATGTGGGCCTGACCAGGCTCTGTGTCCCTGGCGACAGCCTCTCCCAAAGCCAAACTGCCAGCAGGTGCTCAGTGAGCAGGGAGTCAGGGCACGGTGACAGCAAGGTCTGATGTCTTGTCCCCAAGAGGGATGACCTGCAAGAGCACCAGCCTCAGGTGCAAGCCTGGCCCTGCTCCCTCCCCCTGAGCAAAGGCCTGTGGCTCCTTTGCCCCTGTGGCTCCCCTATGGGGCTTCCTGAGGCTGACCAGCCCTCTTCTCCTAGTGGTACCCACCTCTTCCTGGAGGTGACAGCATCAATATCTGGCTGCCTCTCTAAGGTGAACTTACTTAACTCTGCCTGATCACTCCCCACATCCAGTGTGCACTGCCCACATCCTGAATGGTGGCCACCTCATCTGGAAGAGTAGGTAAGGGGCTCTCAACTACCAGAGTCTGCAGAGCAGAGGAAGAGTCGCTGGACTATTTTCCCGCTGCTGGGTGAGCCCAAATGTAAGGACTCCCACTCCGTCCCATCAGGGTGGGTCCCTGTAATTTTAGCTCCACCATCCTGAGGCTGGAAGTAAGTTCTCTTGCCCCAGACCTGACCAGACATATGTAGTAGATGAGTCTTGAGGAAGGACGCCTCTAAGCCCCGTTCACAGACTTCTGAATCCCTTATCCAGCGGCTCCTCTCTCAACACTCTCCCCACAGTCTGCCGTATTCTCTGAGAAGTATCCCAACCTCTCTCCAGCACTGAGCCAACCCTGAGGGACACATACCATGTTCCTGCAGCCACTTCCCGCCCCTCCAGAGTGATCGTGTTCCTTGGGCTCTTCATGGTCTCCTGGCACTGCCTGAGATCCCTGAGAACATTTGGATAATAATAACAAACATTTATAATAATAATAATATGTGTATAATAGTTGCTATTATACACATATCAAATACGTACTATATGCCAGGTCCTCTGCTGAACGTTTTGCATGCATTAGAATCCCATTTAATCCTAAAAACAACCCCGAGAGATGGGTGTTGTTCACATTTCCTGGATGAGGAAACCAAGAAGCCAGGAGTAGAACCCTCAGTGTCGCCTAACTAATATGTGGGAGGGCCAGGCCTTGAACCCACACCTGTCTGACTTCAGAGCCCATGAGTATAAACACTACTTTATCTTGCTACCCCTCCAGCAGTGTCAGCTGTCTGGTGGCACTGCCAAGTATGCCACAGTGGCAGGAATAGTGAGAGGCTTTGTCTCCTCTATCACTTATTCAGAAGGGCTAGGGCCAAAACCCATTTGGCTCAATGGATAGAGCGTCGGCCTGTGGACTGAAAGGTCCCAGGTTCGATTCAGATCAAGGGCATGTACCTTGGTTGTGGGGGCATCCCCAGTGGGAGGAGTGCAAGAGGCAGCTGATCGATGTGTCTGGCTCTCTATCCCTCCTCTTCCTCTGTAAAAAATCAGTAAAATATATTATAAAGCCGAAACTGGTTTGGCTCAGTGGTAGAGCGTCGGTCTGTGGACTGAAAGGTCCCGGGTTTGATTCTGGTCAAGGGCATGTACATTGGTTGCGGGCACATCCCCTGTAGGGGGTGTGCAAGAGGCACCTGGTCGATGTTTCTCATTGACATTTCTAGCTCTCTATCCCTCTCTCTTCCTCTCTGTAAAATATCAGTAAAATATATATTACAAATATATAAATGTATTATTTTTTTTAAAAAGAAGGGCTAGGAAGAAAACATAGTTCATGGGATAATAATGGAGGTGCTATTTAGATGGGGTGATCAAAGTTTGAGTCAGCACCCCATATTTTTATATGGACTATTAATTCTTAATTCTATCTATTTTGCTATGCAAAAGCAGCTTTCAATCCTGTGTCAGTCCAAGTGTCACCCCCTAAAGGATATTTGACTCCTCCATCAATATCCAGGGGTAGTAGGACCACTCCCTGGTGAAGCTGCCCACCCCATTCATCTCCTGGTCCCAACATCTACCTTCTGTGGCCAAGACAGCTTTCACCAGACTGTGCCTCGTGTGTGGTTGGCCGCTCAATTCCAGCTCCCCAGCTCCCCAGCTCCCCAGCCCACAGGCACTGGGAGCTTTCTGCAGCAGGCTGCCCTCTGCAGAGCCACCCCATCACGCATGCATAGGCTCTCTTTCCCTCGGTTCATTGGCATGGCATCCAAGAGGAGGAGAAGTGCAGTGAGAGAAAAAAAATAAAGATTTTTTAGAATCTTTATTAAAAATAAAGGTTTTAAGATTTCCTGGCATAATTAAAAGAGAGCTTATGCTAAGTCTGGAGAGAAAAAATCTTTTCATCAAAGGAGCATCATTAGAATTTTCCACATCATTTAAACCTCTGTGATCATTTAAACCAGTGAATTTCTTAAAATAAATTAATAATAATAATAATAATACCATTTTAAGAGTATATAAAATATGTTTAAGTCAATGCCTGGAAAGCTGCTCATAGGTCCTTCTTCTCTCCCACTAACAAGGAGAACTGACAAGCATGGTTTTCTGAATAACTAGCATGAAAAGGAAACAGGCCTGAAAGCCTGTAGGACTATAGAGCGCACAAAAGGGAAACAATAAGAGGAGTAGAAGATAGCAGGTCTGTTCAACAAATACATTCTAAACACCTACTGTATGCCTGGCCCTGAGTCAGGCATTTATGATACAGAGATAAAAAAAAAGAAGAAGAAAAGAGAAGGCCAGTCTCAGGCAGTTCCACGTCTAATGGGGTGTGATGGACTGGCACTCCAGCGACTACAGCATGATGAAAGCCCAGGGCCTTTGGCATACACAGGAAACTCTAGAGTTCCGTTTCCAGCTCTCTGACTCAATTGGAAATGTCACTGAACCTCCTGTGCCTCCCTTTTCTCATTTAGAAAGTGAGGGCAATGAAAATAAGCGAAAGCGTGTAAATCCCCGGAAAGAGTGCCTGCTACCTGCTGTGGTGCTCGTTCTTCCTGTTGTGGTGATAGTAGATGGGGCACCCAGTCTAGGCCCCATCCCCTCACCCACCACCACCACCAAAGGCAAAGTTTGCAGAAGGCTTGCTGAGCTGTGCTACCAAGGATGGGGAAGTTGGCCAAGTGGAGAAGGTGGGAGGAAGAGGAAATGGCATGGGGGGAAGAAGAGGCATATTAAAGTGGATGTTGTATGTGAGGAACTCTATCACAAGGATGATGAGTAACGAGAACTGGAGAGCAGAGTGGTAGCAGATAAGGCAGGGAGGTACCCAGGGGTCAGTTCTTGGGGAATATGTCTTTGTCCGGCTAAAGAGCTTGAGTGGTTTTGTTTGCCTGTTGGAAGCTGTTGGGGGGTTTTAAACAGAAGAGCAACATAATCAGATTTGCAACCTAGAAAAGAACTCTGCCTGGGGAGAGGCTGGAAGAAGGGTCAGCTCATAGGAGACCAACCAATCTTCCTCCTAAGAAATGATGGGGACAAAAAGTGGAATGGGTCAAGAGACAAAAATCAAAAGATATTTAGGATTTTCAGTCTAAGATGGTTAATTGAATATGTACATGCATTTTTATCTATGCTCCCTCTTAAAACCCCACTAGAACAACAGTAAATGATTTTATTTTTACAGTATAAATCCCAAAGACAAAGCAGAATAAAGAATCAATAGCAATAAATTTTTGGAAACTGAAAGCAGACAACTCGTTGATAATGGACAAGGGAACTGGATTTTAGCCAGGCAATGAGCAAAACCAAGTACCACTTGAACTGTACCACATAAGCCTGTAGGCCCAGGCCCAGGCAGCACTGGGACCTCTCCAGGTGAGGGGGACAGGGGCTCAGTGGGAACACTGAGTGAATGTCTATCTTCAGAGCAGTTAGAGTCCCAGTCCCACGCTGGATGACTGCCCCTCCCCACTAGAGCATCATCTCTAGCCTCTTGGATAGCATTGCGTATAGAAATAGTGTGAGCCACATACATAATTTAAAATTTTTCTAGTATTCTCACCGTTAAAAAGTAAAAAGAAATATAGCTAATTTAACTCAATATATTTAAAATATTATCATTATAAAAAATTATTAGTGAACTCTTTTACATTCTTACTTTTCAAAAAAACAGTGCATATTTTATACTCACATCAATTTGGACACTAAGTTTTCATCAGAAATACTTGATCTGTGTTTAGATTTCATAAAATCTACAGTTTAAAAAGTTAATTCAAATTGTTCTACAATATGTTAACGCTTCCCAAAATGCATTTTTAAAATACATTTATTAAAATTAAAAATACATTTATTAAAATTAAAAAATTAAAATTAAAAATTAAATCCCCCAGTTATAGTAGGCACATTTTAAGCACTAAGAGTCCCATGTGGCTGGAGGCTACTGTATTGAACAGCACAGAATAGGATCTCTGGACTAGGAGACACCAAGTCCAGTGGAAACCAAGGGCACTATGCTTAAAACAGAGTGTTTGTCTACTTAGAGGATGTGGAGACTTACACTCTTCCTCTCCACATGCACTCTGGTGATTGCTGTTAAGCCGGGAGGCTACAGATTCTTCTCCAGGAAATTGGACCAGTCCAAGAGGAAGACACAAACCTATGATAGCAAGGGATCCATCTAAACAATCTAGCAAATGACCCTATATTAAGTCCCAAAATCAGTGAGACACAAGCAGACAGACAATGATCACCAAACATGTAAGGAAAGCCTCTATCCCAGAGACAGATGAACATATATGGGGAAAAGCAATTTGAGGGGAATAGATTATGCAAGAAAAAGAAAGCATTCACACATATATAAAATCTAATAAACAAAGTGTCCCCTCTGGAGTTCAAGTGGGAGACCTGCAGTTTGATCACTCACTATGACAGGTGTTGACCACCAGGGGGAGGCGGGGAACATGGTGGGTGACCAGCAGCAGCTGTGGGGCACTGAGGGAGCGAGGGAAGGAGGAGGTGGGGAGGCAGGAAGGCAGGGAACCTGATTGGCCCTGATCGCTGGCCAGGCCTACGGAACCTACTTGTGCACAAATTTCATGCACTGGGCCTCTAGTCTATTGATAATTACATTACAGAGGCAGGTGAAGATTTTGAATCCACTGAATTAGAACAAGAAGCTATTAAAAAGTAATATTCAGTAAACAAACAGCAACAATAAAAGTGCCCTTGGAAATTAGCAAAAACCTATGAGCAGAAATGAAAGATCCAATACAAGGGAGAGAAGATAAAATCGAGTAAATCTCCCAGAAAGTACAGCCAAAAGATAAGGAGATGGAAAATGGGAGATAAGAGATTCTTTTAAATGGAGGGTCAGATCAGAAGATCCAGTAGCTGAAAAAATAAGAATTCTAGTGTAAAGGGGAGAAAATGGTGGATAGGGAAACATTAAAGAAAAAGCTTTTTTCAAGAAAATATCCTGGAGTTGAAATAAGACCTTAAGAACATTCATCTCAGGTTAAAAACTGCTGTTTGAATTTTAACCCTGCTCTTCTGGCTTCTACATGCACTTACTTGCTTAAACAATGGGGTAGTCACCTCAGCTTCCAGATTGAGACCTGGAAACTCACATAAATCCATCCCACACCACAAAATTTTCCTGTGCCTGTGGACCAGAACCACACAAGATTGATTCCCATTGACTCGGTAGCTCCAGGAGTTGAGACCGTAGATGACCTTTAGAGATTATTAACTTGCTCAATTTTGCTTCTGTACAATCTGCTCTCGCAAGATAGGTCCACATTCCAACGTCCAGCAGGATGTGGCTGGGAGGGAAACGGCCCTGCGGGCTGTTTATGGAATATAGGACAAAGGAAAATTTTGTGGTTTAAACCTTTAAAAAAGGGACTGCCTACACCTGGAACGGCCCAGTGGTGAGTGTGGACTCCACCTGCATGTGGTGCCCTCGAGGCCGTCGCTGGCCAACTCAATAAATCCTTGCCTGCTTTTTAAATCAATTAGCAGCCTCCAGTGGTCTTATTTTGACTCCAGGGTTTGACCGCACAACAGAGTACCCTTGGCGGTCCCAGATCTGACTGTTTGGACAGAACAGACCCAGGGACGTTCCTTCTTCCAGCCTCTGGCCACTCCCCTATGTCTTATCCAGTCATCACCATCAGAACCACCTCTGAGACAAGCCAACATACCCGTGTTATTGTTGTTTTCTACCTAACTCTTTATTGCTGAACAACCATAGGCTCCCAAATTTGTCAGAATTAGTCACCGAGGTGGAGGCTGTGGTCAACCGCCTGGCTAACCTGCATTTTCAGCACCCCCCCCCCCCCCACACACACACACCTACCTCACTCTGGGCTTCTATTTTGACCATGACCATGTGGCTCTGGAGGGTGTGGGCCACTTCTTCCGGAGTTGGCGAAGAAGAAGCTTGAGGGCACTGAGCATCTCTTAAAGTTGCAAAACAAGCGTGGTGGCTGCATTCTCTTCCAGGACTTGCTGAGCCTTCCCAAGATGAGTGGAGCAAAACTCAGGATGCCATGGAAGCTGCCCTGGCCTTGGAGAGGAACCTGAACCAGCCCTTTCGGAGCTGCATGCCCTGGGTTCTGCTCATGCAGACCCTCATCTCTGTGACCTCCTGGAGAACCACTTCCTGGAGAACCACTTCCTAGATGAGGGGGTGAAACTCATCAAGAAGATGGGCGACCAGCTGAATAACCTCTGTGGGTTGGACAACCCCAAGGCTGGGCTGGGTGAGTATTTCTTAGTAAGGCTCACTCTCAAGCACAGCTAGGAGCCTTTGGAGCCCAGAGGCCTTTGAGGGGCCCCTCTGCATTCCCCTGGTGTTTGGCTTTTACCTGAGCCTCTCCCTGAAACCACTAGCCATTCTTTTAACCACCCTGAAGCCCTTTCCCATGCACTAGACCAAATGAAACAATAAAGCTTTTTGCAGCAAAGAGAGAAGAAAAAAAAAGAAGAAGAAAGAAAGAAAGAAAATATCCTGGAGTTTCCATAATGAAAGGACCCATTGAGCACCCAGCACAATGGATAAAAATAGTCACTCTAAAGCATAGAAGGGAAATTCAGAACCCTGGGGCCAAATAAAATAACCTAAAAACTTGAAGAGAAAAGGGGGGGAAAGATTACCAGGAAAATGAGTCAAAATATGAGTGACATGAAACTTCCCAACGGCAACTCTGACATCTAAAAAAAAAAAAAACCCAACAAAGCAATGACATCAAAATACTGAGGGAAAACGAGTTTTAACTCAGAATTCTATACTTATTCAAATGCATAGTTGAATAGAAACATTTAGAGGCTTGCCAAGTTAAAAAAAAATATCCCTGCCAACTTTCTCTGACAGTTGCTGGAGGAGATGACACACCAAAATGGGGACGTAAGCAAAGAAGATGACGTGAGATGCAGGAAACAGGGGGTCTGGTACAAGTGAGAAGCAAAAGGCCCCTAGGACACTGGTGAGGAATGAACGAGTATGGTCTCTGTGGCAGCATGGAGATCAGCAGGCAGCTCAAAGCTGGTCAGAAGCTTCCTAAGCCAATTTCTTCAAGAAAATGTTTATAAACTATGAATATGTTTAAACATATGGAGAGGAAATTGAGACATCTGGGAGAATGCTTAGGGGTTGAATGAGTGATGAATACAAAGAACACAATGGAAAAAAATATTAATAGGAGATAATTATAAATGCCACAGAGAATAGTTACTAAAAAAAATACAAGTAATAACTAAGCTGAAAATAAATTTTACAGTCACAATCATATAAATATGAATCTTGAGCAAACTGAAATCATTATCATATGAATATGAAGGGAGAGTGAGGGAGTTGCAGAAGAGTGTGGTGTGTGTAGATGAGGAGACAAGAGTGGACAGCTAAAGGCTCAGCCACCATAGAAGTCAACAGACGAGGCTGACGGTGAGCTTCCAAGAAGTAGTGGTTTGAACATTTATTCAGAACTGAAGGTAAGTACTCAAGTAACCACAGAAGGAGAGGGGACTCGATGGGGTGGAGTGACCTGGGACAGGGACTGCAGCAATTTTGTAAAGGACTTGCTCAATCTATGGTCCCATTTAGCATTGTCAAAAAGGAACTAAAGCTTTAAACAAAGAGACTATTTAGGATTGACAGAATATTCTAGTTGTGGGGAGAAAAAAGAAAGAGTATTAGTCAGCTCAAGCTGCCATAACAAAATACCACAGATAGGTGGCATAACCAGCAGGAATCTATTTTCCCAGCTCTGGAGGCTGGAAATACAAAATCAAGGTCCAGCAGGGTCAGCTCCTGCTGAGAGGTCTCTTTCTGGCTTTCAGATAGTCAACTTCTTGCTGTTTCCGTGCATGTCCTCTTCTTGTAAAGCCACGGTCCTGACAGATTGACACCTTATAACCTCATTTAACCTGAAGTATCTCCCAAAGACCCTGCCTCCAGATATGGTAGTATTAGGGAAGGGCTAGGACTTCAACATTTAATTTAGTTCATAGCAACGAGTCAGGTTTGATTGTTAGGTCCTAGTTTGAGTTATTAGATGGATGGGGATGCCACAACATAGGTGCAAAGCCTAAGCAGGCCCTGGCCAGTTTGGCTCAGTTGTTGGCCCGAGCACCAAAAAGTCGCAGGTTCAATTCCCAATCAAGGGCACGTGCCTCGGTTGCAGACTTCATCCCTGGTCCTGGTCCAGGTGTGCGTGCAGGAGGCAACTAGTCGATGTGTCTCTCTCACATATCTCTCTCTCTCTCTCTCTCTCTCTCTCTCTCTCTCTCTCTCTCTCTCTCTCTCTCTCTCTTTCTCTCTCTCTCTCCCTGGTCATTTCCAGCCCTTTCAAATGAAATGCAAAAAAATTCTCAGACCCACAACCTTACCTAGTGGCTGTACTCTTAGTATTTACTGATTGAGAGAATGTAATTCTAAGAGTCTCCTCTGAATCTACTACTTCCTTGAAGTGTTTTCTTTTTCACAAGTGCATCTACGTATTTGCAATATACATGAATACATAATTTCAAGATACACCTGTCTATAAGCAATGCTTGGTGAGTGTATGGATCTGCGAAATGCTACAATAAATCTACTTTTCTTAGCCATCAGGGTCCAGGTTCCTCTGGTTGGAAAAGATGGATCCAGATTTTGCCAGGGTTGGGGGTGAAATGGGGAGACACTCTGCCATAGCTGAGCAGTATCTTCCTGAGATCAAACCAGATAATCAGCAACATCAGGGAATGGAAATCCTCCCGGAGAGTTCTAAGTGTCTTCATTTCCTCCTCCTCGGAGTTTGCCACCCATGCCTGCAGGCACCAAAGAAGAATGCCTAATTGAGTGTGTGACTCCCCACATCTAAATGAATATGTAGAGATCACTGGAGTGGATAAATGTTTAAATTAGTAACTGTGTCAGTTATTATTTGTATCAAAGCTCTCTCTTCAGTCTTAAGATAATTGTCTTTGCCCCTCCTTCTCCACCCACTCGATTTTGCAATATATTATGTGCCTGCCTAGGCCTACACACATCATATATGTGATCTCATTTCATCTTGACACCCTCATGGAGTGTTCTCATCCTCATTTTATAGAGGTGGAAACTGAGGATCAGAGAGGTCATTTGTTTTGCCCAAAGTCGAATAGCCGATGATGGAGTTAGGATCCAAATTCAGATTCTGTATGCTACAAATTTTATTTTTGCTACAGTACATAGTCTTTTTCCCCCCTCTGGAATATAGAGATTTTGTCAAGTGATAAAGAAGAGGTAGGGGGTGGGTGGTAGTCATTTTTTAAGCTGGTTCCAGGCAGAAGGAACTCCTCCTAATGGCATTTCCATAATTAGAATACATTTTTTTCTGAGTTATAATTCAGGCAGTTGCAGTGACATTCAGCTGAAACCTGGCATGCAAGATGTTCATTTCTCTTAAAAGTTCACTTTTAATTGGTCCCAGTTCTTTCCAAGTCTGGAAGAATTGCACAGTGTGTACTTCTGACGTTTCCGATGTAGAAGTCAGTTTGACACAAGTACTCAATTCCTGGATTTTATTCTAAATTCCCCAGTAAGAGGCAAGGAGGACTGGATGGAAGGAGAGGAAGACAAAGAGGAAAAGGGCAGGGGCTCCTCAAACAAAGGGACTGCTCCCTACAGAGCATACTTTTCCCAAGGGGACTCAAGATGCCAGAGTACATTCTATAAACCATACCGGTTGGAAAATACCTTGCAGAAGGGAGTGCACTCCCTCACCCAACACATCTACAAGGACACTTGGACTGTGACTATGACGTCCCCACTCTCCCAGTCTGAACAGCCTTAACAGAGTCTTCCACTATAACTAAGGTGGCACCCTCAAGAGAAGCTGCTTTGTGTCTGGTCAAGTAAGACTCCTCTAGAATTCTCAATTCTCTGGACTTAAGAAATAGCCCAAATCCCAAGGAGTTGTAGAATTTTTTTAAATGAAATGAAGAGAGAAAACCAGGGAACCAGAGCAGGGTGATGGGGAGGAAAAGGATGAAGTGGGACCAGAAGATGTAGATTGAAGTCAGCTGCATGTTAGCAATGTAAAGACCTTGAGCCTTGACTTCCTGAGCCAAAAAGAAATTGAGTTAATAATCCCAGCTAGTGGAGACTAGACGTGGCATTATAGCTAACCTCGTTCAAACTACTGTTTCTTACTATAGCAAACTAGATGTTCTAAGAAACATCCCGATTATGCTAAATAAAATATGAGAACAAATGAGTTAGGAAAACAGTAAAAAGTTCTTAGAAGCCCTATTTGGTTTGGCTCAGTGGATAGAGCGTCAGCCTTTGGACTGAAGAGTCCTGGATTCTATTCCAGTCAAGGGCATATGCCTTGGTTGTGGGCACATCCCCAGGAGGAGGTGTGCAGGAGGCAGTTGATCATTGTTTCTCTCCCATCGATGTTTCTAACTCTCTATCCCTCTCCCTTCCTCTCTGTAAAAAAATCAATAAAATATATTTTTTCTAAAGTTCTCAGAAGCCCAAAATTAGGTGTAGGTGTTGGAAACCTAAAAGAATACTGAAACAAAATTTCCTTGAGGGCATTTGGCAAACCCAGGTGGCCTTGAGCTTCAGTATATATAGCCCCGAAGTTTATAGGAACCTAGAGACAAGCTCTATGGCCCATCTAAAGTGGAGAATCTAAACAGGAGAACCACTCCGTACCTCCCCCACACCTCACTCCATGTAAAACTAGGAACTCAAAGCATTGTGTCCTCATGAGTGAAGTAGAAATAATAGCCCATCCCTTCACCAGAGGGGTCGGTCAAAAAAAACTGACCACCTCAAATCTTGGCTTCTAGATGAAAAAGAAAAAGATTTCGGAGAATTACAACTTCAGGCCCAAATCACAATCAAAATATGAAGCTCAAATTGTTACTATCTGAATTATCCACAAAACCCCAAGCTGAGTCTGTCACTTAAAGATACCCCTGTTTAATTGTGCCCCCAGGATCCTTTCAGAAACAAACAAATTTTTTTTTGAGAAACTCATCTTCAACCCAGTCTTCAATAATTTCTATAGGTAACATTGGGAAAAAATGTAATCTACTCAAAAAACCATAACACACAAAGAAACATGATACCATCCAGACATCAACCCAAATCAATATGCTCAATTAATATTTGACAAAGGAGGCACGAACATACAATGGAGCCAAGACAGTCTTTTCAATAAATGGTGTTGGGAAAATTGGACAGAGACATGCAAAAGAATGAAACTAGATCACCAACTTACACCATACACAAAAATAAACTCAAAATGGATACAGGACTTAAACATAAGACGGGAAACCATAAAAATACTAGAGGCATCCACAGGCAGCAAAATCTCAGACATATGCCTAAAGAACTTCTTCACTGATACTAACCCTAGGGCAATGGAAGCTAAAGAGAAAATAAACAAATGGGACTACATCAAAATAAAAAGCTTTTTTACATCAAAAGAAACCATCAACAAAACAACAAGAAAACCCACTGTATGGGAGAACATATTTGCAAACGATATCACTGATAAAGGTTTAATCTCCAACATCTACAGGCAGCTTATACAACTCAATAAAAGGAAAATGAATGAGCCAATTAAAAAATGGGCAATGGACCTAAATAGAATCCTCCCAAAAGAAGACAGAAGGAAGGCCAAGAGGCACATGAAAACATGCTCCAAGTCACTAATTATCCGAGAGATGCAGGTCAAAACAACAATGCGGTACCATCTCACACCTGTCAGAATGGCCAACATCAACAAAACAACAAACAACAAATGTTGGCGAGGTTGCGGAGAAAAAGGAACCCTCCTGCACTGCTGGTGGGATTGCAGGGTGGTGCAACCACTGTGGAGAACAGTATGGAGCTTCCTCAAAAAACTGAAAATGGAACTCCCATTTGACCCAGTAATCCCACTACTAGGAATATACCCCAAGAAACTAGAAAGACCAATCAGAAAGGATATATGCACCCCTATGTTCATAGCAGCACAATTTACAATAGCTAGGACTTGGAAACAGCCTAGGTGCCCGTCAGCAGATGAATGGATCAGAAAACTATGGTACATCTACACCATGGAATACTATGCTGCCATAAAAAGGAAGGAATTCTCATCATTTGCAGTAACCTGGATGGAATTGGAGAGCATCATGTTGAGTGAAATAAGCCAGTCAATGAAAGAGAAACACTACATGACCTCACTCATTTATGGATATTAAAGAACATTATAAACGAATGAACAGAAAGATAGATATAGTGACAGTAAAACAACAGGCAGACTGCCAAATGACAGCGGGGGGGGGGGTAGGGAGATCTGGGGGAGATAAGAGATCAACCGAAGGACTGGTATGCTTGCATATAAGAACCACCAATGGACACAAAACTCTGGGGAGGGAGGGCATCTATGGGGGGGGGGGCAATGATAAGCTATGTACACAGATAATACCTTAATAAAAAATATTTTAAAAAAAGAAAAAAGAAACATGATACCATAAGTAAAAGCCAGCAGAAACAGCATCAGCTCATCATAACCCATAAAGATGTCAGATATTAGAATTAATAGACACCAAATGCAAAGTAGGTCTGATATGCTTAGAAATAAAAAGAGTAGGGAGAACTATAAACATGAGCAAACAGAATAGAAACACAAAAAGTATAATAATTGAAATCAAAAGCCAATGAATGGGTGTAACCTTCTTAGACACACCTACAAAGAAATTTCATCAACTCTAAAGCAAATCTGAAAAAAATTATCCAAAATGTAGTACAGAAGTAAAAAATATTTTTAATATGTGAAAGACAGGTTAAGAGACATGGAAGCTAAAGTGAGAAAGTCTAACTTACATCTAACCAGTTTCAAAAGAAGAGGAGAAAGCATTATTTGAAGAACTGATGGCTACAACTTTTTCAAGACTAAAAAATACATTAATTTTCAGATTCAGCAAATTCCAAACAGAATAATTAAAACAAAATTCACTTCTAAATATAGTGAATCTGCAATACACAGAAGGCAAGGACCTTTAAAATAACAGGGGGAAGAAGGGGGAGACAAACAGAAAGCAATCAAGCTGACAGGTGACTTCTCGATGAAAACCAAAGAATGATGGGATGGTATCTTCAGGTGTGAGGAAAAAAATAAATTGTATACTCAGCAAAAATGTCCACCAAGCCGAAACCGGTTTGGCTCAGTGGATAGAGCTTCAGCCTGCGGACTGAAAGGTCCCAGGTTCGATTCTGGTCAAGGGTATGTACCTTGGTTGCGGGCACATCCCCGGTATGGGGTGTGCAAGAGGCAGCTGATCGATGTCTCTCTCTCATCGATGTTTCTAACTCTGTATCCCTCTCTCCTTTCTCTCTGTAAAAAAATCAATAAAATATATATATTTTTAAAAATGTCCACCAAGAATGGGGGTGAAATTTTCAGACAAAAATTCAGGTGGGTGCCATCAGATGACCCTCACTGTGGCAATTATCAGTGTATTGTCTCTCGGCTCCAAATTTGTTCTTCTGCTCTATCAAGTAGAGATGGACTCTTGAAACACATTTTCTTTGCCAGCTGGCATCACATTAAGCTTTGTCAATAAAGGGCATTGGAAAGATATTGTAGAGTTTTCCTTCCGAGTTCCAGTTCTTGACCTCTCAGCCCAGCTTCTCCAGAACCTGGCTCCTCCCCGACGGGACAATCAGCCAGCAGCTTTCCCAGTAGCTCCCTCAGCTGGTGTCTTGATGGAGTGCCTCTAGCAAAGACAAGTCCTGATCAACAGCCTTCCCTGATGACCTGGAGGACAGATTCCCATAAGTTCCACTACAACTTCTCTGCCATTGAAATTGGTAAATATGGGTAAATTTTAAAAATATACATCCCTTTCCTTCTTTCGTCTTCCTACGCCTGGTGCCTGTAAAACAAATCTCCAAGCAATTATCCCTTTGGTTTCTCCCCTTCTAGGCCAGCCAAATGGTGGTGTGATGGAAGCATGAGCTCTGGAGTCAGATAGACCAGGACATAAGTCACAGCTCTGCCACTTGCCAGCTATGTGACCTCCAAGAAATTGCTTAACCTCTTTAAGCCTGTTTTCTCATCTGATAACAGAGACTAAACCATCCATTTGCCATGAGACTGAACTTAGATAACCTACCATATTTGCCGGCATATAAGATGATTTTTTGGCCCTGAAAAATACCGTATTTGCCGGCGTATAAGAGACTGGGCGTATAAGACGACCCCCTAACATTTCCACTCAAAATACAGAGTTTGTTATATACTCGCCGTATAAGACTACCCCCCACTTGGAGGCATATTTTTCAGGGCCAAAAAATCGTCTTAAACGCCGGCAAATACGGTATTTGAAACTGCCTACTGGAACATAGTACCCTCTCACTTTTGAAGAAACCATTTAGAAAAGATATGCTTCCTCCAGAGATCCTTGAATCCCTCTCCTGGTCATAGAGCTTTCTTTCCTTCAGAGGACCTCCATGCTCTTGAAAAGAATTCTCCAATGTTCTTTGCCTAATAAGTTTATTTTATTAGCTGATGTATGTCTGCACAGAGCTCAGAAAAAGAAAAGTGTCGAGCCAGCTCCTTCTACCACCTGGTTCTCTTCCCTACCTAATGGGTTTCTAAATCTTTAAATCAGAGCCCTGAATATTTGGCCCTCCTGCTATAATCAGATCCAGGAGAGACCAGCTGTCCTGAGCCAAAGATGAAGGGGAAAGTCAAGGATATCTAAGGACATTTGCTATGCTGTGAGTCTGAAGCCAGTCCATCTTAGCTGGCACTGACTGAGCCAGACCATTATGTAATATACAGGGCTTGTGGGAGGGAAGGGGAGGTTGACATCAACATTTCCCAAGTCCACACATAATGTAGTTACTGGCCAACTCTGCTCGCCCACCCATGATGTGTGTGAGTCTGGATAGTTTGAGTGGATGCCAGCGAGACCCTGTACGACTCAGTCATTTAGCCTCTTGATCATCTGTTAGTAACACAAACAATGGTCCTTTGAAAGGAATGTTGGGGGCTGGAATCTTAACTAACTTAAAGACTTTCAGAAGAATTGTTGACCAGAATAGATAATCACAGATCCTTTTGGCTCTAAGAAGCCAGGCTAGAGCTCAGGCCTGTTTGGAAGGCAGGATTTATGGTGCAGGTGGAGTCTTCACTCAGGGAGCATGACAGCCTATAGTGTCCAACCCCAGAGAACTTCTCAGGGTCAAATACTTGCTTTTTTTTTTCAGAACAAGATACCATGTTGAAAACTCTTAAAAGGGGAGTAAACCTCACCTGAGGCAAACCCAAAGAGCTCTCCCATGAGGACACAGCTATCTGGGTAGCAATAAAGTGTCCCAAGTAAAAGGCTCTGTTGTCTAAGTGCCATTAGGGCAAAGCTTTCTGGAGCAACTCCACTCAGCATCAGCATCAACAGACCAGCTAGGGCCAGTTCGGTGAAAGCCTAGCCTGAATCACACTAGCCTGAGCTGAGATGGTCTAATAAACTCACCTGCAAGACACATTGCTGTCCTGCCTGGCCTTGTTATCCAGCTGGTCTTTGTTTGAAACCTGAAGTCAGCAAACTTTTTCTGTAAAGGAGCTGATAACAAATCCCTAACACTTTGTGAACTAAATAGTCTCATTTGTTGCAAGCACTCAATTCAGAGTTTGTAGCATAAAAATAGTCAGACAGCATGCAAATGAACGTGACTATGTTCTAATAGAACTTTATGTACAATGCCGAAACCGGTTTGGCTCAGTGGTAGAGCGTCGGTCTGCGGACTGAAAGGTCCCAGGTTTGATTCCGGTCAAGGGCATGTACCTTGGTTTCGCGCACATCCCCGGTAGGGGGTGTGCAGGAGGCAGCTGGTCGATGTTTCTCTCTCATCGACGTTTCTACCTCTCTATCTCTCTCCCTTTCTCTCTGTAAAATATCAATAAGACATATTTTTAAAAAAAAAAAAAAAAGAACTTTATGTACAAAAACAGGTGGTGGGCCAGGTTTGTCCGTCAAGCCCTGATATAAACTCATGACAATCTTAGCCGACCAGCTGGATTCTCCATGATTCTAAGTTACATTCATCAACGAGCTCTTTCCTCCTATGCCTGGCCAATTCTTCCAAGACTTTGGCTCTCTTGTGGCTGTCCAGGGCCAGACACCCAATCCTTGGATATCTCCAAACTCCTCATCCCTGCCTTTCCACTCCCTACCTCTTACTGTGTTCTCCAAGACACCACAGATCCCCTCCATGCCTTTACTCATGCTGTCTCCTCCGCCTGGATGCCCTTCCCCCTCCTCCTCACCAGCTGTTTCTTCAACCTTTAAGAAGCAACTCAGCCATATTATCTCCTAGAGGGCCTTCTTTGCACTCCCCTCCATCCCTCTATACCCCCTCCTTTCCACTCTCATAATACTCCATGATTTCCCCATTATTTGAAAAGTGTTCATTTATTGGTCTAACTCTCTAATTAGGTTGCAGGTTTCTGGAGGGCAAGAACAGTTTCTTACTCATTTATGTGTCCCTAGTACCCAACTGCGGCTCAGAGTAATGGCTGAGAACAATCAGCTGGACAAATGAATCACTATGCATAGCCTTCTGCAGGGAGTCTCCGTGCTCTGCATACACATTTCCTCATCTCCTTGCATATTGCCATGGAGCATCCTGCAATCAGTTCCCCATGTCTGATTCTCATTTCCATCCCTGCCCTGTCTGCACATCCAACAATCAGTTCTCTCCTTGGAGGATAAAGCCTGCATTCTTCTTCCCCCTTCTTTTCTGGATTTCCAGAGAACATCAGAGCTCTGCCACCTTAGCAACTTCCCAGAGGTGAGCATTTCAAGAGCAGACATGATCAGCAGCTTGAGGTGTTTCATACTAGGGATAAATAGGAATGTTTCAGCCCTGAGAACATCGTCGCCATTAGAAGATGCTCTGTTGGTTGTTAACCAAAGGAGACTGTGTGGATGCGAAGAAGTTGGCAATCTAAGGAAAGAAAACACAAGCCCAGATCCCAGCCAGAGAAGCACAGTGCTTAGAGTGTAGTTGAGAGACCAAAAATAAATAAAATAAAATAATGAGTTTTAGCCAGCAGGAAGGCTGAAGACTCTGCTTTCGCCAGCTCCTCCCAGCTGTTGATGCTCAAGCCAAACATTTGTACATTCAGCCCTGACCAAGCCTTGAGGTTTTCCTAAACCATGATGGGGAGAAGGTTGGGAGTCTCAGCTCTGTTAGTATGCCTGGGCCTCATGTTCTCAGATTTGTCAATACCCCCAAGGTCCTATCACAGGTGACCCATAGACTAGGCCAGTGGTCGGCAAACTCATTAGTCAACAGAACCAAATATCAACAGTACAATGATTGAAATTTCTTTTGAGAGCCAAATTATTTAAACTTAAACTTCTTCCAATGGCACTTCTTCAAAATAGAGTCGCCCAGGCCCTGGTATTTTGTGGAAGAGCCACAACTCCAGGGGCCAAAAAGCCGCATGTGGCTTGCAAGCCGCAGTTTGCCAACCATGGGACTAGACTATGGGCTGGGCTCCTCTCTCCATTTCTCTCCCAGAATGTAAATTCTCTGCTGGGATTGCCTGTGTCCTGAATCCAGCCTTGAAGGCTATAGTATGGCTGCTGACCTAGCCACGCCATCATTTTCTCTGGAGTCTAGAATCCTCCTGCTGCACTCTCTGCTGTTACCTCCCACCTGACAATAGCTACACCAACACAAGGAGGGGCTCATCACATGTCCACTCTGGTCCTCTCTGAGCCTCACCTCGTCCATGAGCAGAGCCTGAGGCCAGTGCCCTTGGAACAGCTTCTATTCCTCTCCCAGGAGCCTTCTCCTCTAGAAGAAATGTTTTCTGTCCTCCTGGTGCTCTGAGTTTCCTGAAAAATAACCCAGATTCTGCAGCATCAGTTTTGGCAGGGCTTTGTCAATCTTTCATCTACATTGATCCTCTGAAAAACTACTTCCTCGTTATCAGTCTTGCAGTGTTGCTACTTGGTGGTCTGAATGGCAAAGCACCCATCAAACTCCAGTGCTCTCCCTGTTGCAGTGAGAGAGCCAGGGCTTTCGAGTCAAACAAACCTGAATGAGAGACCCAGCTCTGCCACACTCCAGCTGTGTGACCCTGCGTGGGTCTCTTGGTCTCTCAGCCTCAGAGGTTAAAAGAACCCCTGTTGAATAAGGTCATGGTGAAGACATGACCACCCTCCCCACACACACACACACACACACACACACACACACACACTGGACCCAGGCAATTGGAGGCTCTCCACTCCCTCCCCAGTGCTTGGAATGTACTCTCTGCTCGCCTTCCCCATGCTAGAAGCTGTGCAGGACACAGCCTTGTCATAGTAATGTGGTAATGAGACCCTCTAGACTGGCTTCATGACTACACCCCGGGAACATGACTTCCCCAATTAGGCCTTTATATAAATTTTAAGATGTGTAGGCTGGTGCAGAAAACTACTATCTCAAGGCCACCCAAGGCGAGCCTCATAAGTAAGTTCCTTTGTCTATTAAACCTGCCATCTACCAATCTGAAGTGGCCTGCCTCTTTCTTTGGTGTTATTGAAGAAGATCAAATCACGCAATTCACCTGAGATCCTACAAGCGCTATTTTCACTATTATAGTTTTTCACTGGTTCCCGGGCAGACAGAGACTGGCCTTCAGTTTCCAGACTTCAGAAAAGCGCCAGGGAGGGCACAGGCTTGAGAGGTATCCCTGAATGTTCCCCATCTCTCCACTGGCAAAGTCGCAGCTCACCCTGCAAGGCAAAAGCCCAGCTGGAATGGAGCTCAAAGTGAAAGCCAAGACACAGGGTCTTATTTCAGGTGCAGAAATACAAAGACGGAGGGTGGTGTGACCAAAGCTTCATTTATTATCCCACTCGAACTGGCCCGGATCCTGGGAATGGTTGCTGGGTGCCATCCCCGAGATTCAGGCTGTGGCTTTGCCCGAGGGGAGTGTGCAGAAGAACCCTGGACACTGGCTTCCTTTTCCCAAGCACCAAGGAAAAGGGGCTGAAACTCCATAGCGCATGTCACTGTGGGTGCACCTCCTCTTTTCTCCTCCCTCCTCCTCTCACATCATGGTGATCAGGATGGACATAGGTTCTGAGGTCAGGGACACAGTGTCAAGTCCCACCTCCACCCCCTGCTCATCGCTCTGGGCTTCAGATTCTTATAAAATGGAGATGATGATGCCCATTGGTTAGGTTTCCGTGAAGTCTGAATGGATGCAAACGTGCTTTGTTAGCCTTAAAGTGCTGCGTACATGCTATTCACTGCATTCCTAACCCTTCGATCCCCCAGTTAGGCCCAGGTCCTTCTGCTCTGTCCCCCACCCACACCTTCAAGGCTGGAGTGGACCAGATCAGATACACTGGGATCGAAAATCAACCACAACAGTGTTTCCCTACCAGAGGGATAGGCACTATAGTTCGCTCTATGAGGAGAGAAAAGACAGGGCTTTCTGTTTCATATTTCAGGCAAAACAAGCGGGGAGGACGAATAATTGGGAAGGTACTGGGTTCCTTGTCTCTGAGTCCTAAATCCAAGGCTGGTCCTTGGGGAAAGTTGTTGCAGGGTGTCTGGAAGTTGAACCAGAAAATACAGCAGGATCTGGGCAGACTCTGGCATTCTCCTTTATCCTTCAGAGCTGGGAGCCCAGGACTTATGCTCCCTGTGAAACTCCCTGTGTGCAGTTTTGCCCTGCTGTCTAAGTCATCTCCACCACTGACGTGGAGGCCGGAAACAGCCCCGTCGCAGAGAGTCAAGATTTGTTTTCATGTCCATCCGGATGACTCTTGGTTGTGAACTTGTCGTTTGGACAAGAAGCAGTCGCAGTTTAAAGCCCCTATTCCCAGGATTCAAACCCTTAGCTCCGCTGAGTAGCTTGAGCTAGTGTGCCCCAGTTATCTCATCTCAAAAATGAACACGGAATAATATATTCTCACAAGATTGAATTAGTTAATGTAATCTACGTCCTTAGAACAGTGCCTGGGAGGAAGTAAGCACCGTATGTGTTTGCAGGAGCCGTTGTTGTTATTGTTGCTACTGTTGTTTCATGGTTGCTGTGCTACTGCTGCTAAGGGGGTAGCCTGAAACACAGACTGAATTGAAAGTGCCCGGCACCCCCCCAGCATATGTGTTTCAATAAGCCCTCCAGGTAATTCTGATGCACACAAATGCTTTAAGCCATGGGCTAGAAGAGGAACAACAGTTCCCAGAGAAAGAAATGTGGGTACTCTCACCTAGATTTTTTTTTAAATGTGCAGCCTCACGTATTATAAGAGAAATAAACATTACAATTATATGTCAGGCTCAGGTCCTCCTGCTTATGGAGGTATCGTCTGTCATCATCCAATTGGCAAAAACCCAAAAGGTTGACAGAAAGCTATATTGCTGAGTCTATGGGGAAATAGCCATTCTTATGCAGCACTGGTAGGAATGCAAAAGGTTACATTTGGCAATTCCTAGCAAAGTTAACATACGCATTCACCTGTTCAGCCAGGAGCCCGCATCGAGGAGGAGCCTGTTCTAAAGGAATGCCGGTGAAATATGAAGGGAGAAAAATGAATGAATGAAACTACTTATTGTAGAAGTCTCTACAAAAGCAAAAGATTAGAAACCACTTAAACACAAGAAGGGACTGGGTGAATGACTCCGGCACACCTGCCTGAAAGAGGGCCAGGCTCCTATGGGAAGGATGAGGAAGATCTCTACTGCGGTGGCATAACCCCTCAGACACCAGATGAGGTGAAAAAAGCAAATTGCAATAATGAATATAATATATTTTATCATTTGTCTAGGAGAGTATATACTGACATATATACATTTGACCCTTGAATAACACAGGTTTGAACCATGTGGTTCCATTAATATGCAGATTTTTCCCAATATATGCAGAGTAGGCCCTCTGAGTTTCCAGGTTTCACATTCAAGGTTGGGAATCCATGGATATGGAGGGGCAACTGGGTGTATTGTTTTATACTGTTTTTTGGCTTTGGGTTTTTTTTACTATATATAAGGGATTTGAGCATTCACAAATTCTGATATCCACAAGGGACCTGGAAACAATCCAATCCCTGAGGGACGACTGTAGTTAAGTGTTTGGTGAGTCAAAAGTCATACACAGATTTTCAACTGCACAGAGGTGGGCACCCCCATGTTGTTTAAGGGTCAATTGTGCATATGTATGTGTATATGAGTCCAAATATATATATATATATATATTATTCACGACGCAAGGATGTGTTGGATTCATTATGCCCCATTTACTGTTTCACAGTTCATGTATTAGTTCCATGCAGCCATTGCTGCAGTAAGCGGCTGTGCACAGCTGTAACCTGTCACAGTCCTAACCAAGCTGCGCTGCAGATCTCTTACATTTTCCTCTGAGATGTGCCGGCCACAGCTGGCAACCACTTTGGTTCATAAGCACACCTGAAAGTTCCAGGAAGTTAACACTCCTGAGACAATTCTTGACCAACAGGGGACAAGAGCACAGGAGCCGTGGATCAATCCTCCCATCTTCCACGTCTTGAGCAGATAATTCCGAGTTCCTCAGCGGTCCTCTGTAGTTATCAGCTCAGTAACACATTCTGAGATTGATCTTCCTTCCTTCTGCTTCCCTCTTCCTCTCTCTCTCATTACTGTCCCTGGGGTCACTCCAAAACCTAATTACCTGTACACACTCATTGTCTCATAGTCTGCTTGGGGGGCGGGGGGAGGATCCAAACTAAGGCAAAAAATAAACCATTAATAAAAAGTTAATGATTACTTACAGGAATGGAGGGAATAGAAATAGAGACTAGATTACATAGCTGTATTTTACATTTTAGACTTGACTTTTGATACATTTAAATATTTTATATAACTATAAAACAAAATTAAATTTCAAAAAGTACTCCCTAAAATTGAAAGTTAAATGAAACAAACAAGCCTAAATGTGTTTAATGTTGGAGGAATAATCACACAGAGAACTACTCCAAGTGACTTTAAAACATAATTTAACTGCACTTTCCTGGTGCAATCAACCCTAACAACAAAAGGAATGGGAAATCATCTTAACCTGTTTTCAGTATCAGAGGTAGGGCTGTTACTGCTGTTCTGAGACTGTCGCATGTGTAGTGCAGGGTAAAGCAATAAGAATTATATTGTTGTCATTGAAAGCCTGTATTTTCCACATGAGCGAAAAAGAGATACAGATATTAGATTGAAGAGGGATTTTTTTTTTGCTAATCCATAATGTTGTATTTGAGTTAGAACATCATAAAAAAAACACTCATTAAATATTTAATGTTTAAAAATAAATACTTATTTTCCAGCTTCATCCCTTTATAAGGCCTAGAAACAATGATTAACATGACTGGAAATAATAATTAGGAACAGTATTAATGAAAACTCTAGCACACAAACTATGGCCAATTAAAACCATTTCCCACTTTAAAATTTAAAAAGCAAAAAGCGCGAGGCTCCTTGGAGAAATGGCTGGTTCTAAGTTGGGGCAAGAAATGTACAAAAGGAGCCCAGAGCATTTTGTCACACGAGTAAGAAAAGAAGTTATCAAACACCACTAGACTTGTGTCAAAGGGTCTTGAGAAGCCACTTAAATAAGCTCCTCCTAGTTGGCCAATGATGGGATGACATGAACATCGCTAAGGATAAACACTACAATGGATTGAAATGCATCAAATATGTTTACAAATTGTAAATTGGTAAGTCAAGGGGGGGGGGGAACTTTAGTTATTCCTACTTTTCTATATGACTATATGTCAGAATAATTAAACAATTTGTGAAGAGAAATGTCTTTCTGTAGGAGAATTCTAATTCAATAAATGAAGAAAAAATAAGAGGTAGAATATCACCAGTTTGCAATCCATGATGAATGAATAGGTCCACTCAGTGATTGTCAATAGTTACAACATCACAAAACAAGAAGCAGCTAGATATTATGTACCTCCTGATGGACCACCTATAAATGTCCTTGTCAAAAATCAAACCTGAATCTACCAAACCTCTAGTGCTACCTACCCCGGAAGCAGAGGAATGTGTGAAATGACCCCACAGAGAGGCAACCGCAAAATTCAGACTGTACGGAGCTCTAGAAAACAAGAGGCTCAGCTTCTTCAACAAGTCCTTAGGAAAAAAAAAAAGAAGTAGGGGGCCTACACATGAGCAGAGTCATAAGCAATATCAAGTAATAGCAATGTATAGAGCTTATTTAGAGCCCTCATTTAGACAGGCCTCCAAGCTCCAACCAAGATCAGGGCTTTCCCATCCTGGGGGCTCTATTGGAGAGACGTCTTGATATGAGAGCCATGGCCAGTCTCCATGTTCCCTGGACCTTTAATCCACCATCTCTCCCCTCCACCACACTCTCTAGCTCCTCCCACTGTTCCTGGCATCAGTGCTGAGCTGTGTGTGCCGCTCCTTGGCCCTAATTTCACCCTGTTCTTCACTCCCCTGCTGACAAACCTCGTGTTCATTGTCCTTCCTCTGACTTCATTCATCCCTCCCTCCAAAGGGGATGCTCAGCACTACCCTTCCACTAAGTGCTGACTCCCCTTCCCTCCCCATCCGGTCCTTCCTCTAACGACGCTGCCATACATACGCTGCCTTGGGTAAATGGCACTGCACTGCCCATCTCAGTCTCCAAACCCCACATTCCACTACTCAGCTCGCTGGGCCCATCGGTGCCACCCAGAGAAGTGTCCAACACTCTCCTGACTGCGCTCATCCACCCTCTGCCCAGCCATCTTCCAGGGACGTGGAGAATGTCCCAGTGAGATGTGGCCTGCTTTTATTGATGGGTATTACACATGGGCCTCCAAAGGTGCCTCATTCCCAGGAATCTGACAGATAGAGACTCCACACTGTGCCCACCAGGGTAGCCTGACCGAGGCCTCGCCTATCAGAAGTCAGGAATGACTTGGACAATGACTTTCCACTGACACATTCACAGAGTGCTGACAGCTCCCCAGAGTTATCTCTCCATTGAGTTAGCTCTCGGTGGGGTCAGAGCAGCAACATTGGCCTCTAACCCTTTGCAGGACTCAGAACAGGGGCTCCAGGGATGGGGAGGCAACCCCACCTAAAGGCATTAAGGTCAAGTGGGTCTGTATTGTGCTAAGTGAAATAAGCCAGTCAGAGAAAGACAAATGCCATCTGATCTCACTAATATGTGGAATCCAATGAACAAGATGAACAAAGTGGAACAGACTGGCCGGTGCCAGAGGGGAGGGAGGTAGAGTGACTGGATAAAGAAGGTAAAAGGATTGGCTAAAGAACAGACATGCCACGGACAATAGTGTGGTGGAGGCCGAGGGAGGGGGAGGCAGAGGTGGGCAAAGGGGGGCAGGGGACATGGGGGACATCTGCAATAATGTCAGCATTCAAATGGTTTAATTTAAATTTTAAAAAAAAGATCAAGTGGGTCATCCAGCTCCAGACTGGAAAGTGCATCTTAAGACTTAAAAAGGCTTCTTTAAAGCTACTCACCAAAGACAGCCAGCCCCCGGCTGCATAGAATCAATTGCGAGGACTAGATGCCTTGTACGTGTGCATTCTGCTTCTCCTTTTTGAAGAGTAAAAGATAAAAGGCAGCTGAATAATTAATATTAGGAAATTTGACAAGGCAGGCCAAAGGGAAAGGAAATAGTAGCTAAAGCGTTCTTCTAGGAGAAAAGCACCAATGTAAACGGAGCAACAGGAAGAGCAAGTCAGCTGGCAGAGCTAGCTGTGGCTGCTACTTTGCTCCGGCCCTGGGTTCACACCCTGCCCCTGCAATGACACGCCACACCGCTCTTCTGAATGCTACCCTGTTTCCCTGAAAATAAGACAGTGTCTTATATTAATTTTTGCTCCCAAAGATGCACTAGGTCTTATTTTCAAGGGATATATTATTTCTCCATGAAGAAGAATACGGTACACATTTATTGTTAAATGAAAATAAAGGAAATTTATTACCTGTATACTGTACGGTAGTACGGTAGTTGTCAACACAAACCAGACAAACTGTGAATCCTACAGTATCAAGAATTTACTCATTTATTCAATGAGGATCATGTCATCATCTTCTGGAACATCATCATAACAATCCAATTCCTGAATTTCCTGGTGAATTTCTTGTGACTCCATTTCTTTCAGAATCAGTGGACCAAATCTCTCCTGTTTAGCAATAGCACTGTCTTTAAATGAGTACTTCTTGCCAAGGTAGCCTGCTCGCAGTGCATTTGCAATGCAATTGTCAGTGATTTTCTCCCATGAATTCTTCACCCAAGTCACAACTCCTTGCAGTTTAGGTTTCACAAAGTTTCCACGCTGATTTCTCTCCATTCACACAGCAGTGACGTCAGGACTCCGAGTATGGTCACTGGTTGCTAGACGCCAGTTGGGGCAGCCCTAGCGACCAGTTTACAGTAAATTAATTTTCATTCTGAGACAGAGCTTGGGGGCCTTATTTTCTTTTCGGGGGATGCCTTATATTTCACTCAGAAGGAAACCTGTAAGTAGGTCTTATTTTTGGAGAATGTCTTATTTTCGGGGAAACACAGTATGTGATCCCCCCACAAAATTGGAAGAAGAAGCATTTCCAGAAGCTTGAGGAGGTCACATAGCCTACCTGTAGCCACCAGGGACATGTGAAGGGTATCTGGTGTGAACTCAAGTCTGTCTGGCTCCAAAGTTTGTGCTCTTTACCCAACTCATTGCTGCCAAGTCAAAATTCCAATTCTCTCTTCCACCCAGCCCTTCACAGCTTCAAAACCAGTTTTCCACTCCCTCTCATCCCTGCCCCCAGGCTGATGCTCTGCAGCCAACAGTCCCAGCCCTCCATCAGTCTCAGTCGGGTTGCCATGGCTTCAAATCTTTGCATCTTTCCACCCTGAATTTGTTCCAGTTTGCCCAAATCCTCTTCAACATATGGGCCCGGAAATGGCCGCAGACTTTCAGATCTGGGCGGATGCATGACCAAAGCCACACCTGGAGGACCATCTCCCCTCCGATCGGGAATGGAAGCTGATGGCGCACACACTGGCTGAGAGGGCGTGCTCCCTCAGTCACAGCTCCCCGCAGCTCTGGGCCAGGCCTCCGCTAAGCCAGCTCTCCCCTTCCTACACTTGACAGATTTATTATTTTGAATCTCAACTCAGGACTCTTCCATTATTGACCTCCATTCCATTCAGCAAACACCCACCGAGCGAGGCACGGTGCTGGTTGCTGGGAGCCGAGTGAACAAGGCACTATTGATCTCCAGCTGCTACTTTCCAGCCGCAGCTCAGCTCAGAGCGACCCTGCGGGCACCCCCACCCCACACCTTCCCTCTGGGGGCCCGGTACACCCTGCACTTTCTCCCATCCGCCCGCCCAGACCTTCCTCAAGAGCAGAGCCACACCCTGGAAACTGCCAGGACCCTGGAGTGGTTCTGAGCTGACCATAATTATGCCAAGCAGGGTATTTTTGTTAGTGAGTGAACAGCTGCCAAGAACACTTCAAGACATGATTTACTGCTTCTCTGAGGGTTGTTTACACCAGAGCTCTCTGTTCCTGTCACAGCCCGCGCCTCCCATGAAAAACCTGTCACAGTTTGTGATCTGAGGGGAGCCTGTTTGCCTGGAGGAAGAGAGCAGTATATTTTTCCCCACACAGGAAGGCATGCCGTGTTTGCTCACCTGGCCTGGAAGTCGGCACGGAAGCACAGGAGGGCGGGCATTAGCTGACCCAGGCCCAGACCCTGCCCAGTCAGAGGTTACCCGTGGTTAGAGGGGCTATTTCATGTGGCCTTGATCCCCTGGCGAGCTCTAGCACCTGAGTTGAGCTATGAAAGACTGAACCCCATAAGGCCAGGAGCCCACAGTAGGATCCTAGTCCTCTCCAGTCAGTCAACACAAAGCTTGAGCTTTAGCTAAAATGGCTTGAGGCATGAACGGTGGCCACTGTGGCAAGCGCTGAAGGCTGGGAGGCAGGACCCCTGGGTCTGGGTTCCAACTCTACCACTTCCCTGACTATGTGACCTGGGTTAGGTTAATCACACCCTCCGGGCCTCGTTGTCCCCTTCAGCCACAGGCAGAGAGTTGACATGCAGGGTCCCCAAAGGTGCTTCAGAGGGTGAGGCTATTCAGTCTTCCGGGTTGTGAGCGTGGCTGGGGAGCCAGCGTGCCGGGTTTGTACCAGAGCTCCGCATTGGCCAGCTGGATTAGTGTGGCAAGTTACCTCGTTCTGTATATCTCAGTTTCCTCTTCTGTAAAGCGGGGGTGACACTAGTACTTAGTCACTATGTATGTATTATTTGTTAAGGTGCTGGCAGAGTCTCTTTGTAAATAATTTACTTGTGACTGAAACCAGTTTGGCTCAGTAGATAGAGCGCCGCCTTGAGGATTGAAAGGTCCCAGGATCAATTCCGGTCAAGGGCATGTACCTTGGTTGCTGGCACATCCCCGGTGGGGGCTGTGCCGAAGGCAGCTGGTCTATGTTTCCCTCTCATCGATGTTTCTAGCTCTCTATCCCTCTCCCTTCCTCTCTGTAAAAATTAACAAATAAATAAATAAATAAATAAATAAAATATATTTTTAAAAAGATTATTTGCAATAATTTTTGGAACATTGTCAGAGCTATAATTAGTGATGATGATGATGATGATGATGATCTGTGATGTCAGTATCTGGCAAAGGCCCATTTATGGGAGGGGATGAAATGGAACCAAAGAGAGTGCCCTGTTTCCCAGCGTGAGCAGCCCGGCTCCCACAGGTGCTCTGGCAGCGGCCCACTGTCATCTTCCTGGGCCTCACAAGGACTCATGTATCCCAGAGAGCAGACAGCCATGGCCAATAAAGATAAGGACACCTCAAAGGATGTCGCCCCTGCCCTGCCGGACCAGTATATATAACTCAAACAAAAGAAACGAGAGATAGGCCCTTGAGATCCCTGTCGCCTATGAATGATGAGCTTGGCCAAGACAGAGACCAGAACATTTGTCCCTCAAGTCCCAAAGCTGTTTCCTGCTGATAAGCCCCAGGTCCCAAAGTGGGAATAGCTTAAAATCAATCTCCTCACTGGACTGGAGGGATGTGGGCATTGGGTAGCTTCCTGTAGGAACAGCTGTGCTGGCAGCTCTGTTTTCCTGGCAGAGTCTGGGGAGTTGATTTCAACAACAGGAAAGCTGATAACCTAGACACCAAAGTTAAAATCCCGGCTGGCCCAGCCCCAGGCCAACCTAGCCCTGGACGTGGCCTAGGTCTGAGGCTTTTCAAGGGGGCCCAGCACCAAACTCCCTTCCTCCCAAACTCAGGCAGACTCCTGGGCCTGAGGGATGGGTCACACATCTGGGCCCCACAAGCCCGGAATCATCAGGCGATTAAAATTGCCTTTTATTATGGCCCTGAGGGCTATAAACAAGCAAGCCTGACATATGGGTCATTCCTGAGACTCCTGCTCCATTGGTTTTAAGGGCCCCTTGGTGGCAAAGAATTTCAAAGCTGCTAACTTCATAGTATATTAAAGTGGAATATATTCCTCTGAATGGTCCTCAGGTGAGAACCAGTGCTTAGCAAATGCCTCTTGGCTTCCTCTTGAAGAACCCAACACTGACCCCTGGTGGTCTCTAAGCCCAGCTGAAGCCCAACCTTTCCTATATCCATCAGTGAGAACTTCCCTGTCTCAACTCAGTATCTCTCTCTCTCTCTCTCTCTCTCTCTCTCTCTCTCTCTCTCTCTCTCTCTCCCTTTCTCTCTTTTTCTTTCTATCTTTCTATGTGTCTCCATATATGTGTCTTTCTTTCTGTTTATCCCTCCCTTCGCTCATGAGATGCCCAATCCCTCAGAAATGCAGGGTTAATCACACATTAGAATGAGATTCTTCTCACCTTAGTCTCAATCGAGGCACCAATATGTGATAGAACAAATAAGGAGACAAGATATCAAAATGAATGTAAAATAGAGCTCATTCCCCCAATTATGCAAATTCACTGAGGAAAGAGTCCCCAATATTTGTTTCATAATCTTTTAAAGCTCCTTAGTCCGTTTCTAAAGGAGGTTGTTTTCACCTTCCTGTCTCACTTCCGTTACACGCCCACCCGTATTCCCTACGCGGTTTTAAAGCTGATCTGCCATCCTAGGCAACACAGGCCAGAGGTTTCCAGGGCTCCATTCCTTGGTTTATACCGCTCTTTCTTCCTGGAATACTTTCCCCTATTTTGCCTCACAGTCCTGTTTAACCTTCAAGGCCAACCTAAAATGTCTCTCCTTCCTGAAGCCACCCCAGGGCACCGAGGGATGAACAGTACCTCCCTCCGTGCTCCCAACTGGAATCAGAGAGGGTGTGTGCACACCTGTCTCCCTTACCAGCCTCTAAGGTCCGTAGGACATGGGTTACAGGTGGGTGGTGCCTGGCAGAATGCATCACTTTGGGAAATGTTGGTGGATGAGCTAATGAGCGGATCCTATTGGCAGCAGTGCCTCTGAGAGTCTTCTCTGTTCTGAATATCAAAGAAAAGACAGAGAGAAGTGAGTCCCCTGGAGGTGAGAGTGGAGTTGGAAGGAAAGCGCCAAAGCCAGTACTCGGAGCAGGGAGTGGCTCAGAGCCGCCTACCTCCCTTGACCTTCTGTGCAGTCATCAAAGTCCCTATCCAGCTCATGCCCAGGCAGCTGTCACTGGACGGATGCTGCACAGTCTGCCTTGAGGCCAGGACAGAAGTGTTTGTCACAGGCTGTGTCTCTACGATCCATGCCTTCAGAGCAAGTGTCTACGCTACACAACCTGCATCTAAATAACCCAACTGCACAATATGCTTTTGTAACCCCTGTCAATAAAGCCCGCGTCTCTACAATCCAATATCCGTGCATGCCATGTCTCCTCAACCTTTGTCTCTACAGTGGGTCTGTCTATCTCTCCCACGTCTGTCAAGATCCCCTTGTTTGTGATTTCATCTTGGGCAGCCCATCTCGGCACAGCAGGCCACACTGTCACCCTGGGTTTCTGCACAACATGTCTGGGTAAAGAATAAATGATCAAACAGGAATAGCTTTATTTGTGGCCCATTTTGAAAGGAACATCTTTCCGTTCAATCCAGTGCTAAGGATTGAACAGAAAGATGTTCAATCTTCCCGTTCTGCAAAAGCCATCAGGATTGTTCCTTCTGAAAACAGTTCCTTTATCTCTGAACCTTATAAAGTCAGAAAAGGGGTGGGGGGCAGCAAGGACCTGAATAGACATTTTTCCAAAGAAGACATTCTAATGACCAACAAGTACATGAAAAGATGCTTAACATCTCTAATCATCAGAGAAATGCAAATCAAAACCATAACACCTGTTGGAATGGCTATCATCAAAAAGACAAGAGATAATGCATGTTGATGAGGTTGTGGAGAAAAGGAGCCCTCGGTGCAATTTACTAAGAGAAAGCATTTTTTAAATTCTCTATTATGTTTTCTAGATCACCAGATTCACTATATTTTAGTTGTAAAATACGTTTTAAAGTGAGGCATATCATTAAAAAACAGACACATAGACCAATGGAACAGAAAGAATCGAGAGCCCAGAAATAAACTGATGTATCTACAGTCAACAAATATTTGACCGTGGAGAAAAAACAGTCTCTTCAATAAATGGTGCTGGGGAAATTGTATATTCAGACATAAAATAATAAATCTAGATCTCTATCTTACACCACTTTCAAACATTGACTAACTGAATTAAAAACTTAAATGTAAAACTTGAAACCATAACTTCCTAGAAGAAAACATAAGGAAAAAGCTCCTCATGCCCTAACCGGTTTGGCTCAGTGGATAGAACATCGACCTATGGACTGAAGGGTCCCAGGTTCAGTTCCAGACAAGGGCATGTACCTTGGTTGTGAGCACATTCCCAGTGGGAGGTGTGCAGGAGGCAGCTGATCGATGTTTCTCTCTCATTGATATTTCTAACTCTCTATCCCTCTCCCTTCCTCTATGTAAAAAAAAATCAATAAAATATATGTATACATATATTTTTTTTTAAAAAAAAAGCTCCTCAACATGGGTCTTGGTCATAGTTTTTTGGATATGACACCTAAAGTACAAGCAACAAAATAAATAACAAGTGGTACTACATCACACTAAAAAGCTCCTGCACAGCAAAGGAAACAGTCAGCAAAAGGAAAAGACAACCTGCGAAATCTAGAAAAATATTTCCAAATTATATCTGATAAGGGTTGATATCCAAAATCTATAAAGAGCTGATACAACTCAATAGCAAAACAAAGCAAACAAAACAAATGATCTAATTTTTAAATGGGCAAAGGACCTGAATAGACATTTTTCCAAAGACATTCAAATGACGGAAAAGTACATGAAAAGATGCTTCACATCACTAACGAAGGGGAATGCAAATGAAAAGCATAATAAGATACCACCGCACACCTGTTAGAATGGCTATCATCAAAAAGATGGGAGATAGTACACGTTGATGAGGAGGTGGAGCAAAGGGAACCATTGTGCACTGTCAATGAGAATGCAAATTGGTGCAGCTACTATGGAAAACAGTATGGAGGTTCCTTTTAATTTAAAAAAATTAAGAGTAGAACGTATGATCCAGTAATTCCACTTCTGGGAACCTATCCAAAGGAAATAAAATCACTATGTCAAAAAGCTATCTGCACCCCCATGTTCACTGCAGCATTCTTTACAACAGCCAAAGCATGAGAACAACCAAAGTGTCTATCAGCAGATAAATTGATTTTAAAATGTGATTTATATACACAATGGAATACTTACTCAGCCATAAAAATGAAGGAATTTCTGCCATTTATAACAAGAATGGACCTTGAGGGTATTATGATAAATGAAATAAGTCAGACACAATAAGTCAGAAAGACAAATACTGTATGATTTCACTCATATATGGACTCTAAAACAAAGCAAAACAAGAAACCTCATAGAAAAGGAGGTCAGTTTTGTGGTTTCCATAGGCTGGAAGTGAGGGGGGAGGGGTGCAGTGAGGAGGGTGTGGTTGGGAAATTGGATAAAGGTGGGCAAAAGGAACAAATTTCCAGTTATAAGATAAATCATTACTGGGATGTAATGTACAACGTGATGACTATAGTTATGGCATATTTAAAAGTTGCTAAGAGAGTAGAATCTAAAGTTCTCATAATAAGGAAAAACATTTTTGTGTCTATATGAGATGATAAATGCTAACTAAACTTATTATGGTAATCATTTCACAATATATATATATATAAGCTAAGTCATTATTCTATACCCCTTAAACTTAAACAGTGCTGTATGTCAATTATATCTCAATAAAACTGAAAGGTACATCTATAGCTATGTTTCTACTTCAAAGTCACCTACACTGTCCTTTTATTCTAATTAATTATTCTAATAACATTCTAATAAATATTTGTTTCCTGCAACAAAATTTCAGACTCTTGCCCGGCCGGTGTGGCTCAGTGGTTGAGAGTCATCTCATGAACCAAGAAGTCCCTGATTTGATTCCCATTCAGGGCACATGCCTGATTTGCGGGCTCAATCCCAAGTAGGGGCCATATAGAAGGGAACAAATTGATGTCTCTCTCTTATCAATGTTTCTATTTATCCCTCTCCTTTCCTCTTTCTCTAAAATCAATAAAAACATTTAAATTTTTTTTTCAGAATCTCAAGCTTAAAAATCCTTGCAACTTAACAATAAAATTTTTTAATATTGAAGGAAAATTCTGTTCATTTTAATAAGCAAACTTGGAAATTCAACTTACAGATTTCATTTTTATTGTAGAGTACACATATATAAATAGTTGCTAAGATTTTACCTGTTTAATCCAGTGTTTCTTTGTGGGATGCCACTGGGATTTGGGAGAAGAATATTCCCATTATGAAAGATGCCCCATGCATTGCAGGATATATAGCATTATTGGCTCTGTCCACTAAATATCAGGGACACCTCTCAGTCAATATGACACAAAAAAACACTCCCAGACATTTTCAAACACACTCCAAAGAAGCAATGTGGATCCTGATTGAGCATCACTGGTCTAAACAGTTTGTGTAACCATTCACCTGATGTAGGACATCTGGACTGGTTCCAGCTTATCACTATTACAAATCTACACCAATAAAAGAGAAAGATGCAAATTGACCGTACCTTTGCAACGCCCACCAGCCAATCAGTAGTAAGTATACAAATTAACCCATCAGTGCTCAGCACAGCCCCAGCTCAGCACAGCCCCAGCTGTGCGGTGTGTGAAGGCGGAAAGGCGATTCTAGCCCAGAGTGAAGGCAGAAGGGTGGCTCCTGATGGAGTGAAAGGTGGTGCAGGCAGCCATGGGAAGGAATGCCCATTCTTGCATGAATCTTCATGCATTGGGCCTCTAGTAAAGCTATAAAAGCCCTAGCTGGTTTGGCTCAGTGAATAGAATGTCAGCCTGCGGTCCCAGATTTAATTCTGGCCAAGGGCATATGCCCGAGTGTGGGCTTGATCTCCCCCAGTAGGGGGCGTGTAGGAGGCAGACAATCAGTGTTGTTTCTATCTCTCTCTTCCTTTCTAAAATCAATAAAAATCTCTTTTTAAAAAAACAAATAAAGCTATAAATTCTTGGATACTGGCTTTTGTGTGGATGTAAGTCTTCTTTTCTCTAGGATAAATGCCCAAGAGTTCAATTGCTGGGTTCTATGGGAGTTGCATCTTATTTTTAAGAAACTACAAACTATTTCCCAGAATGGCTGACCATTATTCTGGCACTGTATATATTTCATCCATTTTCTAATTGGATAGTTGGATTTTTTTACTGTTGAGTTTTGAGAGCTCTTTATATACTCTAAATATCAGTCGTTTGTCAGATGTCTGGTCTGCAAATATTTTTCCCAGTCTACAGCTTTTTTTTAATCCTCTTTACATGGGCTTTCATAGAGAAAAGTGTAATTGTGATGAGGCCTAATTTATCCATTTTCAAATTATGCTTTTGATGTCAAGTCTGAGAATTCTTTACCTAGTCCAAATCCCAAATATTTTATCCTATATTCCTTTCTAAAAATTTTATAGTTTTGTTTTACATTTGAGGTAATTTTTTCCACTTTGAGATAATTTTTGTATAAAGCATGAGTCTCAGGTCAAGGTTCATTTTATTTGCCAATGGATATCCAGTACCATTTATTGAAAAGGCTATTTAACTTTCATTTTAATATAGGCTAAATTGAAGAGATTTTATATTTATAATCATCCCTACCCTCAATATCTCCCCACGCACATACAAGTAAACAGCATAGAGTTTGTTAACAGTCAACACAAACATACATATTTACAGCTAGCTCCTAACCAACTAAAATAGTGGCGTTAAAACTTTCTTCAAAAATAGATTTGCCAGCTATATCAGTTAAAGGTCTAATATCCATAATATATAAAGAACTTTTCTTTAAATGAGAAAACAGGGACCAAACAACATAGAAAAATGAACAAAATTCATGAACAGACAATTTACCTAAAAAAAGATAAAAGCAGTTAAGCTTATGAGAAGTGATTCAACTCATAAAAAGATAAATGCAAATTAAAACCACACTGAAATACCACTTATCAGCTATCAAATTAGCAAAAATTTAAAAACCTGGCACCACGTTGTGTTGGCAAGGGCTGGAGAGAAATAGGCACTCGCGTGCATTGCTGATAGGCATTCAAAGTGGTACAACCTTATGGAGGGGAATTTGGCAGTAATTAACAAAAAATTATATGCATTTACCTCTTGTTCCAGAAATTCACTTCTAGGAACTTATGCTGAAAATACACCTGCAACAATATAAAGTTATATATGCACAAGTTTATTCATTGCAGCATTATTTGCAATTGCAAAATATTGGAAACAACCCGAATGCTCATACATAGGAAATGTATTGCATAAACTAAGTTATATCCACACAATGGAGCACGATGCAGTGCTAGAAGAAAACAGGGATGATCTCTATGAAGCGACAAGGAGAGATTTCCGGGACATATTTTGTAAGTGAAAAAAGGAGACTGCAAAAGGCTAAAGTATTATACCCTTTGTGAGGAAAGAGGAAACAAGAAAATTCTATGTACTCCCTCACTTCATTGCAAAAGGAAATTGGGGGTGGGGGGGAAGGAAACCGGAAATTAAAGAGAATGGTTACCTACAAGGCTGGAGGAGAGGGAACAGGTGGATAAGGGAGTGATGCTTCATTAAGAGTAATTTTTGATATAGTTTGAAGTATGGAATCATGTTAATGTTTTAAATACCTTCCTAAAAACATTAAGTCAAATCTCTGAAATAAACGGGGGGGGCGGGGGGATGAACCTAATTATAACTTAAACCCAAGTAATTTTTTAACACAGAACCTTGACTAGGTCCCTTTAATCTAAAGTCAAAAAGAACTGTAAATAAATAATTTTACTTTTAGACATGTTTTCTTGTGTGTGGTTTTGTTTTGTTTTTCATTGTTGCTCTTTCTGGTTTTGTGTAGAGGTTTTTTGCAGTGGTATGCGTTAGCCATTCTGAAACTACGTTCTGTGACAAATAGGATTGAGCAAATGAATAAATAAATTGAAGTTGTGGGAGCCAGGTTTCTCACTGGGAGCAACAGCTGTTACAAATATGGAATGGGAGAAGCTTAGGATGAACCCTGTGGTGTAGGACTGGAATTAGAGATAGGGGGAAAAACAGATAGGGGTGTGTGTGTGTGTGTGTGTGTGTGTGTGTGTGTGTGTGTTGTCTTAGATCTATAAGCTGAAGGGGCCTAGAAGCAATGATACACCAGTAGCAATGAACACACCTACTACCCAGATCTTCTAAATATTATTCCTTATAATAATAACAAGGGTTCCTTGGAGAAATGGCTGACTCCAAGGGTAAGGCAAGAAGGACCTAGAATATCTTGCTAGAGAAAGTAAAGAAGTACTCAGAAAATTATAGGAACAAATCAAAAAAATGTAGGCGCCAATTTCATGGGGTTCCCACTACCAAATCTGAATGCATGTCAGCATCAAAATAAATAGTGATAATTGTGACTTATAACCCACTGAATAAAGTAAGAACTATGTGTGCATACAGATATAATTAAATAAATGAATATATCACTGGGAAGTAAGAGAAAGAGCTTCCTTACAGAGTTATGACAACTAACTAATGTAGAAGGAATGATGGAGTTAGAAAAACCATTTTGATGTTAAAACCAATGGGTGATAGTTTGATAAGGACTAGGATGTTTACATAGGTTAAAGTATCTTCCCACAAATTACTTTATCACAAGTGGGGAATGAGAACTTGCAGTGGAGAAACCTGGAGGGCACCACCTTAGCCATGGGGTCAAGGTCACCATCCTCTGACAAAGCAATATCACCTCCCTTCCAATACAATGCTCTGACAAGGACACAGCACCGCTTCTGTGGTGTACAACCTAAGAATGCATGACCTTATCCTGTCATGAGGAAACTTTATACAAACTGAAACTGGGGGTACTTTACAAAATAACTTGCCTGTACTCTTCAAAAATGGTGGGGCTGTGAAAGACAAAAACTGAAGAAATAGTCCAAATTGAAGAAGATGGGAGAGGCAGGTCACCTAAATGCAATGTGTGAACCTGGATCAGATCCTGGAGCAGGAAAAAAAAATAGCTATAAAGACAATTGGCAACATTTGAATTTGGACTGTAGATTGGATGATAGCATTTTGTCAATGTTAAATTTCCCAACTTTGATCACTGTACTGTAATAAAAATTTTACAAAATGTCCTTTTTCTTATAAAATATACACTGACATGTTTAGGGATAAAGAGATATTATGCCTACTTACTCTAAAATGATGCAGGCATGTTTATACTTAGAAAGAGAACCAATGCTCATGCCAGTGGGGCAAAATGCTAACTCTTGGTCAATCTGGATGAAGGCTATTTTGTACTATTGCAACTTTTCATGCATTTAAACGTATCAAAATTAAAAGTCACAAAAGAACCTTTTTTTTTTCTTTTGACCAGTGGAATATTTTCTTAAATGAAATCCCACCCGGAAGCTTGATGTGTCCAACATAAAAACTCAGAGTTTATTCTGAATGAAATAGGAACGGTGGATCGAGAGACCTGCACACGCAGATCCCCTCCCGCCCTCCAGAGCAACACATGGAGGCAGGACCACAGACACCACTGGGCTGTTCGCTGCCATCCCCTCTCCACAGGAGCCCTGGCTGTGCCTAGGCAGCGCCTCTGGCTTCATCCCTGTCTGAATTCTCTCTCTAGTCACCTCTGCTCTCCAACTTTCCCCTGGCCTGTGCTCTCCATGCTTAACTGGCCTTTTCCGAATATTTATGCAACTATGCCAAGTGCTGAGAATTCTCAGTCTGTCTACTATTGCCTGCTCTCCATGATGCTCAAAAATAGTCTTCCCTGCCCAGTCGGAGGGTCTTAGTCGGCTGAGCATCATCCTGTGCACCCAAGGGTTGCCGGTTCGGTTCCGGGTCACAGCACAGGCTCTCTCTAAGCATGTCCTCGGGTGAGGATTTTAAAAAACAAATGTTCTTCCCCAACCCTACAGAGCTCACAGTTGCTATTCTGTTTTCATTTCTGCTTCCAGCTGCAGCTGCCCATACCTATACCAAGTAGAAACTTCCTGAGGAAGTGAGTGCCTCGTGCGGATGGATCCCCTCCAGCTCTCCTGGCCCCTATAAAATACCTGCTGGAGGGGACCTCTTTGGCATTAGGCAAGGAAATTTTACTTGTATTCATTCCCTGTGGCTGCTGTAACAAATTACCATGAAGGTGGTGGCTTAAAACAACACCAATTTATTCTCTTTCCGTTCTGGTCGTCAGAACTCCAAAATCAGCTTCCCTGGACTGAAGTCGAGGTGCTGCCAGTCCTGGTTCCTTAAAGACTATAGAATCTTCTAGAGGCTTTGCAATGAGAATCCTGAATCCTGAATTCCTGCCAGTCCTGGGTCCTTCTAGAGGCTTTGCAATGAGAATCCTAAATCCTGAATTCCTTGGCTTGTGGCTCCTTCCTCCATTTTCAAAGAGCAATCACTTCAATCCCTGTTCCATCATCACCTCTCCTTCTGCTCTTCTGTATAATCTCCCTCTGCATCCCTCCTGTAAGGACACGTGTGGTTACATTTAGGGCCCATCCAGAAGATCCAGGATGCTCTCCCCATCGCAAGAGCCTTACCTTGGTGACATTCTGCAAAGTCCCTTTTGCCTTGTAAAGTCACATGCACAGGTTCTAAGGGTAAGAACTTGGATATCGTCCGAGGCCATTATTCAGCCTGTCACAAATACCGAGATGGATAACTGTCAAATAGCCTATGATACCTCCAGGCTTCAGGATTATTTGCTGGCTTTTACCTGATTGTTCCCCAAAAAAGATACAAGTTCAAAACTGTTCATTTATAATACTAGACACTGCCTTCCTTTTGCTGCTCTGCTCCATCATGGCTCCTAACTGTAGGTAAAGCAGTGTCTGTCTGCTCTTCCTAGACCACTCCTTTATCAGCTGAATTGATGAAATGCCTTGGTCTTGGATAGCCCTAACCTGGGATACAAGCTCCTGAAAGCAACAGAAAAAGGACTGAGCTAAAAGATCTCTGCTAATTTTCCAAGACTATGGCTGGGGTGGGCGGAGGTCTCCCCAGGAGCTCTCATCAACACCCACACACATAAATCAAGAAGGAACTGAGCCACAGTGCTCCCAAAGAATGAAAGGGGGGAAGAACCCTGGCTCATGTTTGGGCTGATTCTAAAATATATGGGAATGAAAGCCTTTAGGGTGATGAATTTTCTTTTAATGCTGTCACATCTGTAGTCCTGGAGGTTTAACCTCTGATTTTTGGCTGTGAAACCAACATTATTTCTGCAAACTTGACACCAGATGCTGCCAGGGAGATGTAGCTGAAGGGATAAAAATCTATGTAACAGATTTAGTGAAGCAAATACAAACTAATTAACAATTTTGGAATTGGGATTAAACACTAATTCTTCTAAACTATAAAAATTGAGATGAACAAAAGGGGGGGGGGAGAATGTTCTCCCTCTGAATAACTCACAGGAGCCATCTGTTTATTATTGAGAAAATGGCCCAATTGATAGATTTTGAACAAAGCTCTACATATTTTTATCTGGATTTGAATGCACTGTGGACGACCAACCCGGAAAGAAGGCACATGACTTCCTGGCTAACATGTCCATCTGAGCTTCCCTGAGGCTCCAGAAAACAAGCTATTTTTGAACTGACTCAGAAATTTTAAAAAAAATGAAATGGTTTCTTTATAAATGCATTTGTATGTTTTCAGCTATGGTAAGGAAAGATGGTCTGAGGCTCCTTCTAACTTCCCTGTGCAGTAGCCACTGGCAGGACACAGCGCTTTTGTGTCTTCAGTGTCATAGATGGCCAGTGAGCACAGAGGGACATCAGCTGCCACCACTATGAGACTTTCCAAATTAAGTGAAGTCCAAGCTATGGAACTGTGGATCCTCCCATCTTTCCATCTAGACACTCTTGCCCTCAAGATGCAGTGGAATTCTAGAACACAGGCTCTAGAATTCATTCCACCCTAATCAGAGTTGGGTGATTGGGAGAATTCTGTTTGCTCTGGTTTCAAATTCAGTTGATTTGGCATCAAATCAGTCTTTTAATCCCACTCTGAGCAGCTCCTGAAAAGACCTCAGATCTGTTATAGCAGCTTTGGAGAGAATTTGGTATCCCTTGTGCCTTACCCAAAGATCTTTGTTCATATTTACAGATATATACATTATATACATATATGTTCAATTAATGATGATTATGATATGATGATATTACAACTTATTAAGTACTTATTATGTGCCAGACACAGTGTTATCTCACTTAATCCTCTCAACAACATTATAAAATAGATAGTATTATGATCCCTATTTTACAGATAAGAAAACTAAGTCCTAAGAAAATCAAGCAATTTGTTAAAGGTCATACAGCTCATAAGTGGCAAGACAAATTTAAAACTCAGGTCTATCTGATTCTAAAACTGACCTCTGAGCACCACATATGCCCTACTATGTGTACATGATCATTCATTCATTCACTCAGAGCCCACTTAATCCTAAAATATATTTGAAATTACATATAGAAATATAACCTGAGCTCAACTGGCATTGTTCAGTGGTTGAGCATTGGCCTATGAACCAGGAGGTCACAGTTTGATTCCCAGTCAGGGCACATGCCCGGGTTACAGGCTCAATCGCTAGTGTGGAACATTCAGGAGGCAGCTGATCGATGATTCTCTCTTCATCATTGATGTTTCTATTTCTCTTTCCCTCTCCCTTCCTCTCTGAAATCAGAGAAAATATATTTTTAAAAAATAACGTGTACAACTCAATTGAGAGTATTAAGTTTTAGGGAAAATAAGAATGGAAAGGTCAAATTATTAAGTGCACTTTCAGTTCCAATAAGGTTGGTGGCAGCACTTGGGAAGGAGTTTGAATTGTTCCTTGAGATTTGGTGCTTGGATTCCTAGGGCAGGTGGGGTTTTATAGGCAACTGGCTCCAGGAACATGACACAGTCTGTCCTGGGCTATGACAACCACTGAGACTGGCTAAAGACCATACAGGGTGAGCTTCAGGTCAATCAAGCTAGGACTTTGAAACAGGTCCCATGGATCAAGTGTTATGCAGCCTCAGTTTCCCCCAGGTGGAGTCTGAAAACACCTTGTTTTAAAATGCTTTCCTGGGTTTGGGGAATACCACTGCCTGCCACAGAACAGTCCATTCTCTTTTTATCTTCCCATTTTGTAAAGGGCAACCAAGCACATGTGTTCCTGTAGTCGTGTAAACATTTCCTTGATCAGAGTTCCTTCCTCACTCTGAAGACCTTTTACAACCAGACCTATGCAGTTCTCTTGAGCCCTCTCAATGGCTGTTATCTAAAATATCCTGATGATGCCTGGCCAGTGTTGCTCAGTGGTTGAGCATTGACCTCTGAACCAGAAAGTCATGGTTTGATTTCCAGTCAGGGTACATACCCAAGTTGCAGGCTCAATCTCAGTAGAGGGCGTACAGGAGGCAGCTGATCAATGACTCTCATCATTGATGTTTCTATCTCTCCCTCTCCTTTCCTATAGGAAGTCCATCAAAATATATCAACAGATAAATTAAATAAAATATCTTGATGATAAATATATACATTCAAACATAGAAATAGCTTGACATTTTTTCAGGCTAAGGTTTCTAATCTGCCTTTCTGAATAATGTGTGATCAGATTCATCTACATGAAGCCCCAATTCCTATGCCCAGCACTTGGCAGGATGACAAGGAACAACTGTCAGAGAGGGATGGCTGCACAAAGCCAAAACCAGATTGAAAGTCAAGGATCAGACCCCAAATGAATAGTTGATCTGCCTTGGTTTCCACAGGCAGACAAGCTCTAAAAGAATATAGATTTAAACAAGTAGAAAATTATGGCCAGTTGCCCATAACCCCACCTCTGACAATTAAGTTCCTGGTCCCTCCCTCCATTTCCCACCAAAAAGCTGGTCTTGCCATCAAGCCTTTTGTGCCATTGAAACTAGACCTCACACCAGGGCCTATGAACATTTTCTCTGAGTTCATGAGTGTGTTTTTTTCTTTATATATATTTTATTAATATTTTACAGAGAGAAAGGGAGCGAGATAGAGAGCTAGAAACGTCAATGAGAGAGAAACATCAACCAGCTGCCTCGCACACCCCCTACCGGGGATGTGCCCGCAACCAATATACATGCCCTTGACCAGAATCAAACCCGGGACCTTTCAGTCCACAGGCCGACACTCTCCCACTGAGCCAAACTGGTTTAGGCGGGTTCATGAGTTTTTAACATTTTTTTTAAATTTTGTGTTCTTATCTCAATGAAAATCTAAAAATAATCATTATAAGTATCTTGTGGATCAACTGACTGACCAGTTCAAATCAAAAAATTTCTACACCCACGTGTAGACTTGTGTTTGTGACAGCATAGGACCAAACAAAAGGGCTTTAATTGTCTCCAGCTGGTGAAAACTGAACAGGATGGACTTCGGCATGGATGGTATGATCATTGTCCAGCGAAGAACGAACAACCTCATGACATCCTGTGAAAACAAAAGGGTCATGATATTTATAACAGAAGCTATGTAGAATAGCTTGTATTAGCTTTGTGGAGCTATTTATATTTTACAAATTTGTAAAAGTTTATCTGAATGTTATTTATTTTTAAGTTTATACATTTGTTTTGGATTTAAGGAGATTATACTTAGATTAGTATCTGCACATATATAAATTAACTAAGATAATAAAATAACTTGTCATCATTTTTCCTTTAAAGAGTATATTTCATGTATAATTTATATATGTATATAACTTAAGCTTAAAGCACTATTATTTTCTATTACACCATCAATTTCTCTAATACAGTGGTGGTTTGCCCCTTATTAGCTAGTGTGGCAAATATTTTTACTGATCAAACTAACTTCTTTAGGTTTTTGTTTTTGTTTTTTGTTTGTTTGTGTGTTGTTGTTGTTTTTTTTGTGTGTGTGTGTGTGTGTGTGTGTGTGTGTGTGTGTGTGTGTTTTATGGCCTCCTTGTTTATAATTCTTTTCCTTGAAGAATGCTGAAAGGACCAGTAGCTTGAGTGAAAAAACTATCCATCTGACCACATTAACTGTTCTAAACAGGAACAGAAGGTTCTGGAAGTTCCTAGAGACAATTCCTCAAGAGCTAACATTTGGTCAGAGGGACAAAGCAGAAGCCCAGCACCAGATCTGGGTAAGAGTTAGATCCACCCAGGCAGCAGGACAGTGCTAATGCTCATCCCCAGGATTTCTTCATCCCCTCCAACCCCCACCACTGAAGCCAGGTCTAGCTCCAGATCCTGGAGGAAGGAGGATGGGGAGGACTGAGCCTGAAGTTGAAATCCATTTACTCCAGTTGTGAGTGGTCAGGGCTGGGAGGCAGGAGCCAGATTAGTGAACTCACAAATCGATTGCTGGCCACAGAGAAAACAAATGGCTTTAGACATAATTAACTGTACACAATGAAACACCAAGGCCATCCCAATAAAATATCGCATTACTTCGGACTTGAGTTACAATAAAGAAGGAAAGCAAGGATCCATGAGAAAAAGCTGTTGAAATGTTAAGGTCTTGCCCTTAAGTCCCATCCATGACCCCTTAACTGTGGCCAAGCTGTTGGTGGACAGTGCTGGGACTGGGGGAGGGGGTGCTACTAGAGAGGAGATGGCAATCAACGTCAGCAATGCCTGCTCTGGGACACTGCCCAGAGCTGCTCTTGCTCATCCTGAAGCAAATACAAAGTCTAAAGTCATGATATGATTGGAAAAGATGGACAAGCTCTAAGACTCAGACGTACTCTATATATTAAATGGTTTGGCTCAGTGGATAAAGCGTCGGCCTGCGGACTGAAAGGTCCCAGGTTCGATTCCGGTCAAGGGCATGTACCTTGGTTTCGGGCACATCCCCGATGGAGAATGTGCAAGAGGCAGCTGATCGATGATTCTCTCTCATTGATGTTTCTAACTCTCTATCCCTCTCTCTTCCTCTCTGTAAAAATCAATAAAAATATATTTAAAAAATGCATATGAATATTTTTTAATCCCACAAAAAAAGATGCTTTCCACCATTTTTCATAAAATAAACAACCCCTTTTTGGTCAACCTTTTATTGGTGTTACTAAGGACATGGGTATAGAAGAACAAATGGCTATAGTACTTCTCTATCATAAGGAGAACAATAGTGGAAAGGTGATGCAAGAGTTAATGGACAAATGGTTTAAAATGAAGAGGCGATTGGGAATAGTGGGGACTGGGCCCAACTGGAGAGCACTTATTCTATCTGAAGGCAGCATACTCGGCTCGGGCCTGCTGAGCTCCTGTGTGCTTTGCTAAGGCTAATGTCGGCATTAATCTCAGGAGCCTGTAAGGGAATCGGCGGATGACTGCCAAAGGGCCATCCATCCTTCAGATGTGGGACGAACACTTACCAATGTGATCGGTTTGCTGCAGGGCATTTTTTTTCTATAATACATTTATCAATTAACAACCTGTAACAGATAATAGAGGCAAATTCCCGATGCAGAACACCATTATGTGTTCAGCCACATAGAATGAGGCCATTCCCACATCTTGGCCAATAGCCCACACTAACACAGCTCTGCTGATGTGGGTATAACAAATTCTATTAAATGAAAAACCCAACATAATGGCAACTATTAATACCTTTGAATATTAATAGGGAGCATTAATCTTATATAATAGAATCTGTTCCCTTTATCGGGCACTTCATTTCATAGCTCTTCTTTGGTTTCTTTAAATGTCCTTCACTATACTGATCACATCTCCTGGGCACCTTCCAATTTGTCATTACTACTAAGGTGGGGGTCAGAAGGCCAACAATGTACAATACAGTGTAGAAAATGTAGCCCCCCCCCCCACAAAAGAGGAATGAATACAGGAGACATCCTTTTAATCTAGCACAGGCCTACTCATCTTTCAGATCTCAGTGAAGGTGCTACTTCCATTAGGAAGCCTTCGCTGCTTACCTCCTTTATCTCAACAACGAGAACTGGGTTGAGTGCCCTCTATCAAGATCCCCAGCACTGTTTTAACCGGTTTGGTTTAGTGAATAGAGCATCGGCCTGTGGACTGGAAGGTCCCAGGTTCAATTCTGGTCAGGGGCATGTACCTTTGTTGTGGGTACATCCCAGTAGGAGGTGTGCAGGAGGCAGCTGATTGATGTTTCTCCCTCATCAATGTTTATAACTCTCTATCCTTCTCCCTTCCTCTCTATAAAAAATCAATAAAATATATTTTTATAAAAAATCCCTAGCACTGTTGATTTGTCCATATCTACTATTATCATCTGTGGGGTCCTTCTAGACAGGGCCCTGGCATCTCCCAGGCCAAAGGATAGAAAGCATTCAACAAATGAATGAGTGATTGAGTATATTATTAGATGGATGGATGGATGGATGGATGGATGGATGGATGGATGGATCAACGAATGCTGTCTGCCTTTTAAGAGGTCTGCATAGGAGAAGGAATACTACCTTAGTCTTCTCCAATGACATTTAAATAGAACCTTACCACAAGATGGCGCTCATAATTTTTCTAATTTTTGGTTTCCATAGAAAATTTCACATTTTAAGCTACCTTAGAGTCATTTTCAGTTAATGGAACTTGTTTCCCATACTGTCTGTGTTTCCATCACATTTCACACAATTACAAACATGTCCTTTGCCCTGGGACATCAAGACCCAACCCTGTGAAATTTTCTTGGACATTAGCAGGCTGCTCTGTGGCTATTCTGATTGCTACAGAGTATGAGGAACAATGCCAGTCCCTAGACAGCACAGGAAATGAAGGCATTGTTCTTCCACCACTCCATCTCCAAAAACAAACAATCAGCAGAAAAATGAAACCTTGGCTTGAAACAGCCATTAACCTTTGGAACCATGAATTTTGCCTTAATAAAATAATAGCATCTTACAGTATATAGTGCTTTATGCCAAACAAAGCAATTTCACATCACAATAACTGTTTTTGAGCTCCTAAAATCTATGCCAGGCACTTTAGACTTATTATTCCCCTTTAGCCCTCATACCAACCTTTCGAGTTAGGTCTTAATACTTCCCATTCTACAGATAATAAAATGGGGATTCAGAGAAGGGCTGTAATTTGCTAAAATCATATGGGTGACAGAGCTATAGTTGGGATCCACGTTTGTCTCTACTCTATATTAATTCACCTCTTTTTATTCCCTGGGATACAACCCATTTCAATATCAAAGACGGGGTGTTAAGCAATGAGGGGGAAGGGGGTTGCCATGTATAAGACCCTGCTGTGTGCTTGTTATCTTCCTGTATTCATGTGCACACACACCTCAGAGAAGCTCTGTACAGAGAGTAACATTTACTGTCTTTAAGTACCCACAACATGCCAAGCACACCATCAAGTGCTTTCTCTTCCATCATTTCATTTCATCTCTAGCTACTTCTATGAGGAAGATATTATTATCCCATTGTACAGATGAGGAGATTATAGCTCAAAGAGATTCAATAGCTTATTTTATGTCACAGAGGACCCATGCCAGAGCTAAGATTCAAACTCAGTTCCATCTGACTTCAAAGTCCTGCGTCACCATATGAGGTTGCCAAAGGCCACATGACTAAAGGTAACTTGGGAATTCTGGGAAGGATTCCTGGAGCTGCCTCTTTGGCTACTCTTATCAAACTACCCACATTTCCCAAAGGTTCCTTTGGGTCTTAGCATTTCTCTGTTCCTCTGAGGACATGCCTTCCGTACAGAGTCTGCCTGAAAAGCTCTTACTCACCTTCCAAGACCCTGCTCGATGTCATTTCTGCCGCGATGCCTCCTCTGATGACCTTCTCACTAAGCATACACGTGCTTCCCCATAGCATATCCATTGTCCTTCCTCTAAGTCACACACACAGTCATCTTGTGTTTCTTCAGAGAATAATACATGTCCTACTGCGTGCTGTCCAGGAATGTGAAGGGTCTGAAATTTCAACTACCTGCAAGCTAACAAATAGGTGTGCCGCAGTTGCATGATGCTGGCAGGAGACACCGATTCTGTCCCCACTCTCCATCTCCAGCACCTTTAACAGAGACCTGTGCTGTGGCTCCATCACAGACTGCTGAACAACTGAAAGAGTTCAAATCTCTTTCTTTTTTTTATTAATTTCAGAGATGAAGGAAGAGGGAGAAAGAGATAGAAACATCAATGATGAGAGAGAATCATTGACTGGCTGCTATCTCCCACATACATGCTCGAGCCTGCAACCGGGCATGTGCCCTGATGGGGCCCTGACCGGGAATCAAACTATGACCCCCTGATTCACAGGTTGATGCTCAACCACTAAGTTATGCCATCCAGGCTCCCTGGATGTTACTTTAACAAACACACATGGAACTTATTCTATGCCAAGCACTAGCGTAAAGAACTTTATATGTATATTCACTGTGTTCATCTTCATAGCCCCAATGACTGCCACTGTTCTGGAGCAATACGCAACTGACACAGGCTTTGGTTCCCGATGAGACAGGTTTTGGTTCCGTATCAGCCCAAAGTACATGTCCCCAACTACTGCATAAGCTGTCTCTCCGTGTAAGCCCATAAAATAAAGCCAACTATATAATCCCAATCGTATGCCAGGTTTTCAAGCCATAACAGCCTGCTCATTGATGCCTGCGTGTTTTTAAAATGTGCTAATGCTTCTCTGTTTTGTTCATTCTGCTTAGCATGAATCAGAGGTAACTCCAGGGTTGCATTCCCTTCAGCTCTTCCAGGGTATACATACAAGCAGGCTGCCATGAAGCCTGGGAAAGCCGCTAATGTCCACAGCAAAACGAAGATGAAGATACGTGAAAGCCCGCTCCTCAGCGGCTGTGCCTTGACTAGTGGTGAGGAGAGTCTGAACAACAAGCTGCTGTCAGTCCATCTGTAGCTTTGCAGGTTGGGAGTACAGCGATCCCACAGAGCCTTGGTTAACGCACGTGCTTGGGGAAAGACGCATGCCTGAGAAGTAAATCTCTATATCAGGGCTCAGCAAACTGGGGCCTATGGATAAAACCCACTGGCCACGTGTTTTTGTAAAGCTTTATTAGGACACAGCCAGCCTACTCATTTGTATACTGCCTATGGCAGTGTCCACGCTATAACACCAGAATTGAGTAGTTGTGAGAAACTAGCTTGACCTTTAAAGAATAAAATTTGTCAAATTCTGCTCTAGATAAGTGACATTTAGCTCTCTTTTTCACATTCTAAATGTCTGTCAAATCATCTCACGTTTTCCTTCATTATTGTTTTTAAATTTTTAATTATGAGATATTTCAAACATACGTAAAATTGACTAAGTAGTAAATAAATCACATACCACTGAGATTAAGCAGATGTCGCCATTTTAAGACATTTGTTTCAGTTTGGCTTAGAAATGAAAATTAAAAAAGTACAAATACAGCTGAAGTACTCTTATCTCTTTCCCTTCCCTCCACCCAACCTTTACTGTTATCTTGAAGTTGGAGGTATTTTCCTATTGACATTTTTGTACTGTTACTACAACTTATGCAAGTTCTCTATTCCTAGCAGTGCTGTCATAAACAACTTGTCATATACATCTCCTTGCGTACAAGTGTAGGAATTTCTCTAGGTGTGTTCCTAGGAGCGTAATTGCTGGACAAAGGGCATAAATGTGCGTCATTCTCCTCTTTCCACTCTTTCAGATGCCACTCTGCACGTTTTCTTTCCAGCTGTGGATTCCAGGAAGCTGAATTATGTGAACTACGCAATCAGCAGGCTTCCTTGTCTTCTGCTTCCCATTGTGGTTGGCCCATGAAGAGGACCCCAGGGAAATTGGAAGAGGGAGGAAATCAAGGGTCAGGGTATTCATTTTCCCAGACCCCTCCCTGTGGGATTGCAGCAGGCTGAATTGGCCCCTCCATTAAAGGTCACAGGTGCCTTCACCTCAAAGCCATCTTGGTCTTCAGTTTCTAGTAACTGCAGTCAGCTTCCTCCTTCAGGTCTAGGGGTGGTAACATCCCACTTACACTTGTCCCTAGGGGTTACCCCATTGCTTGTGCTTTTGCTGCTCCTTGCCCACAATTTTATAAATAGTGCCATTATTAAACTTTCCTCAGATTATCAAATTTGAGTGTGCCACTTGTTTCCAGCCAGAACACTGGCTGATACAATGCACATCTTCAGTTGTACAGTCTATAAATTGCTCCCTGGATTAATCTGCACTCCCAGATTTGTGCATGAGTTCCTACTTCTTCAAATTCTCTCCACAACCCGAGGTGATTTGCTTTATAATTTTGGCCAGTGAAGATGAGCATGAGCATTTTTCTGTATGTTTACTGGTGATTTGGGTTCCTTCATCTGTAGTTGACTGCTAGTATTATTTTCCTGATTTTTTTGGCTTTTTTTCTTCTTATTGATTTGAATAGGTTCTTTAAAAAGAGAGAATAAATAAATAGATCCTTTAGACATACTGAATGCTAATTTTTCTTGGACTGAAATGAGCCTTCTTTCAACTAAAGTCTTGTCATTTTATTTAATTTATGGTGTGGCTTTCCACTTTAAGGTGGTCCACACTATCAATCTTTTTCTTATTTTGCTTTGTATAACTTAAGCTATTCCTTCTTAATCCATAAAGCCATAAAAATATTTCTCCATATTGCCGAAACTGGTTTGGCTCAGTGGTAGAGCGTCGGTCTGCAGACCGAAGGGTCCCGGGTTCGATTCCGGTCAAGGGCATGTACATTGGTTGCGGGCACATCCCCGGTAGGGGATGTGCAGGAGGCAGCTGGTCGATGTTTCTTTCTCATCGATGTTTCTAGCTCTCTATCTCTCTCCCTTCCTCTCTGTAAAATATCAATAAAAATATATTTAAAAAAATATATTTCTTCATATATTCTTCCAAAATGTTTATAGTTTTGCTTTTCCATTGATATCTTTAGCCTTCCTGGAGTATATATTTGCACTTGGTGGAAGGTAGGATATAATTTTATTTTTCTACATAAAGAAATCAGTTTATTGATAGTCCCTTCTATTGTCACCAACTTCTAATGCCACATCTGCCATATTCAAGATTCCACGTGCATACAGGGCTGTTTCTGAGCTCTCCTATTGATCTGTTTTCCATCCCTCTGTTAGGAATGCACAGTTTTTAGAAAAAGTCTGGCTATCTGGTGGAGAAGTATCATGTCACTCCCCCCAAACCTGCTTCTTCTTCAAAGTTATCTAGGTCTGCTCTCCCAGGTGTATTTCAGGGTTTTGGTACTCTATGTCTAATCATGATCTTTTTTTTCTATTTGTACTTTTCTAATAATTTTAATAATAAAAGACAAAATGTTGATATTATAAATTCCATATAATACATTATATAAAAAGAAATAATGTATAAATAAATTTACAGAATGATTTTTCTTCATTAAAATAAAGTATGACTTTTCATTTGTTAGTGAGGCATATTACACCAACATATTCTCTAATATTGAGCTGTCATTCAATTCTAAGTGTAAGTCCGACTTGGGAGTAATATTTTTCTTAATGCAACTGGTTTACCTAGGATTTTTGCATCCATGTTAATATCATTGCCCTATATTCTATTTCTTATCCTTATCCATTTTTATTAAATGGCTAAGAAGGAAAGCTTTTTCTCTTTTCTAGGAAGGACTAGAACCACTTGATGCTCTGTGGTTCTAGTCCTTCCTCCCCCGCCCCTCTCCAGAAATGGACAGAAGATAATCAGGTTGAGCATTCTCTTTTTATATTATCTGAATTAGTTCAAGAGAGATTATCTGATTTTTTAAGGTTTCCTAGAACTCTCCTATAAAAACATCTATGCCTGGTAGCTTTCAAATTAGATTATTATTTATTGGTCTAGTTCAGTGGTCTGTAAACTCATTAGTCAACAGAGCCAAATATCAACAGTACAACGATTGAAATTTCTTTTGAGAGCCAAATTTTTTAAACTTAAACTTCTTCAAAATATACTCACCCAGACCGTGGTATTTTATGGAAAAGCCATACTTAAGGGGCCAAAGAGTGGCTCTTGAGCTGCAGTTTGCCGACCATGGGTCTAGTTCATTTAATAGTTGTAGATCTAGTCAATTTTCCTGATTCTTGTTGAGTCATCTTTTGTATGATACATTTTTCAAAGTAATTATCTACCTTACCACAGTTTTCCGAAGCTTTGTGGGAGAAGCAGCTCTGCGTGGCAGCATAATGACCTTGCACATTTCCACAGAGGTCACGTAGGCAAGGCTTCTCCACTATCTGACCTATATCTTTACCGAACACCCTGTCATCCTCCAAGCACATGGTTATAATTGCAGTGTCTTATGAGGAACTGTCACGGGTTGTTTGCTATCCACCTCTCTATCTTGCAGAACACCCCCTATTTTGTGAGAGGTTGCCATGAGACAACAACGTTTTTACTAAATGAATGAAACTCAGTCCTCCTATCTCCAAACCCAGTAAGCTTCCCCTTGTCCCACTGCCTCCTGGCCATCGCAGGAAGACTGAGCCCACCTGGAATAGCTCTACACCAAGTGCTCCTGGGTTCACGTTTCTCCTCCAAGGTCAGGGTCTAGCTGAGGCTCTGGGTAGCAGAAGCTAACGCCATATTCATTGTTGGGTTCCTCTCTAGACTTGGTACAATGTCTGGCATAGCGCCGGGCACATCTCAGGTGCCCAGAAAGCCCGAGCAATTGAAATGGATTGGCCTTTTTGAGTTGAGAAGCCTCAGACATGGAATAGTGCTGACTCGGGCGATCAGAGCTCCTGCAATGACTCATACATTAGGACCTCTTTAATGGGGGATTATGAAAATGTACTGCCTGGAGCGGTCTTAATTAAGAACAACCTGTTCTTGACTGCAGCCTCGGAACAGACTCTTCTCTTCGTCCTCCCATCCGCTTTTCTCCTCGACATCTGGAGGCAGAATCGGCTGCCTCTGACAAGGTTCTCCTTCTCCCAATCACACTGCTGACAGTCTTGGTTTGGAAAAAGTTGAGCTGGTTGGGGATGGCAGCCCTTTGGCCAGCATGAGGCTCCCTAATAGGCAACCTAATCAGTGGGTAATAGAGATGTCGCTGCACCTGTGCGGCCCTCGCTCTCAGGAAAGGCCGGGCTGAGGTTGGAAACGGGCAGAAGATAATCGGGTTGGATGTTCTTCCCAGGACTCACTCTCCCCACCTCTCTCTCCACATTAGTTTATCCCAGATGGGCTTCCTCTCCCTGCACCACCTCTCAGCTCCAGTCCCGATGGAAGGGCAGGCAGGGCCTGAGCCCCAAGGGGAGGAAGGGCGCAGCCATTCTCTCTACATAGGAAGGGATATCTTATGTGTAGGCTCAGGGGCCATACTCGCACACCCTGACCCCACTACCAGACACCACCCTCCCATCAGCCTATGTACCACCATTTGCCTCCTTATCCCTATGCTCCAGGCCACTCTAAACACTTTACAGCTCCCTGAGCACATCATGGTACTTCATGCTTCCTTCGTGCCTTTGCCCAAGCTGTTCTCTCTACCGAGAATGCTTGTCTCTCACTTTCCACCTAGAAAACTCCTATAACCTTCAAATGTCAGCTTAGTCATTTCTTCCAAGAAATATTTGCTGACTACAAAATCAGATGCCTCTCCTCGAGGCTCCCTTATCGCCTGCATTCCCCTCTGACATAGCCCTGGCCTGACTGCATTTTAATTATTGTTTTTCATGTCTCTGTCCTCCTCCAGGGCAGGGTCTGGATCTGATTCATCTTTGCATCCCAGGATCAGCACGGTACCTGACATACTCATACGATGGCAAAATACCGAACGTCCATTCGGTGCCAGGCTCTCGGCACCCGGAGATACAGTGAAGGTCATGTCAGACAGATCAACCTCATGGAGCTAATTCACAGTGAAGCGAATGGTACAAAGGGAAAAGGGGGAGAAGGAAGAGGCAGGGCCCTTGCCCAAATGGTGGCAGTCAATTGCTTTTCGGAATGATTTAGGGGCTGCCTAGAAAGCAGGGTGACTTTCTGCTCTGAGAGGATGAATTCCTGTCCTCTCCAGATTCACTTGGGAAGTCAAAAAAGCCAGTCTCAAGAAAGAAAAAAAAAACTCTCCTGGGGAAACCTGCCCTCCCACAGAGCTGGGTGAAGCCCCTGCCACAGAAGAGCCATCTTGTGGCCCAGAGTGTCCAGCGCCTTCCCACAGGAGTGTGAACGGGGAGGAGGCCAAATCAGGAGTCTTGATGCCTCTCCTCCTGGAAATTAAGACCCAAATCAAGACTCAAATCAGGTTGGCATGCCCCTCCTCAGTTAGCACTCATCTAATGATAAGACATGAATTGCACACTTCTGCTCACTGCAGGAATGCAATAGCGGGGTTCCTTGTGGAAGCCATTTAACTCCTGGAATAACTTCTACACACAGTGAGCCATGGAGGGGCAAAACAGGGGTTCAGGTTATATGCAGAAAACATGTACTTTCTCAAAGCAAGAGAGTAAGTTTGAAGGTAGAAGGGAGATGATCTGGAGAGGCTTGCTAAGACACCAGGAGGAGCAATGCACTAGGGCAGGGCGATGGGGATGGAGATATCATTCTAGGCAGACAGAGAGCAAGAGGAGTCAGGAGGGAAATGAAGGGGCCTAGCCTGGATTCCAAAGGTGCTGCAGAAATAGCTAGGGCAAACTTTCTGATAGATAGATAGATGATATATAGATAGATAGATAGATAGATAGATAGATAGATAGATAGATAGATAGACAGACTTTATTAGCACTGTCCCAGCCTGAGCCAAGGTGTGTGTGCACACACATGTACATGCACACTCACACACTCATATGCCCAGCTCCACCTCCTTTTACTGACATGGCTGTGCTATGAGAGCTTCTTCATGGGCTAGCTCAAACCAAGCTAAATCAAAGTCCCTCTCTGTGGTCCCAGTTTCTTCAACTTTTCACCGTAGTGACAAATTGTGACCCTTTGTTCATGGTTCCTAAAAGCCACTCCTGGGCAAGAAAGCAGAGAGCATGGCCAAAATAAAGGTGATGAAAGGAACTCAAGTGTGCCGAGAAAGTTGATTCTCACATCCTTACTAAAGTTTGGAGTGGACACACAGAGACATGAACAGAAATCACAAATAATATGAATACAGAGACACTCCCAAATAGACTCGTGAACACACACACACACACACACACACACACACACACACACAGGGGTGGGGGACACAGAGAGAAGCTTTCTCACTCATAGACTCTCACACAAACACAAAGAAAACAAAATTGCACCTGCAAAACAACAAACAGGTGCTCTCTGGCAAGTGCACATAAATATAGTCACTCCCTTAAAACAAGAGTTTTGAAACAATCATTCAGGAAATTAAAATTAAAATAATTGTCAGTTATCTGGATTTTGTTTTTTAGGTGGGGGAGAATGCATTGTTTCATTGAAACATTCTGCCTATGATTCTGACCCCTCTCTGGCTACGAAAAACCTTGTATTTGCACAACACATTTTCCTTGTTAAGAAAATTCACACCTGTTATCTCCCTAACACCTCCCAGGGCTTTTTGTGTTGGTATGTTTTTCTAATTTCCACATGCATGTTGTACTGGATACTGACTGTTCGCACTCAGTACTATTCCCAGCTCTCCTGAGCTCCTCTTGTATCACCAGTTGCTGTATCACCAGACTACATTTCCCGGATTCCCGTGCTAGTAGGGTGCTGGTTTTGATTCCACCCATAAGAGATATTCCTGCAAGATTTGGAAGGTGGGGGAGAAACAGAAGCCATTATTACTTTGCAGGCACTGGCAGGCAGGTGAGCTTCCTGGCAGGTGCAGTCAGGAGGTTTTGCAGTGGCTTCCATGCACCCCCCTGTGAATCATCCACATCAGTGCTTCATCCACATCAATGTTTCATCCACATCAGTGCTTCAGGCAGCTCAGACCATTGGTGGTGGGTTTGGGTTTGGAAGGTTATTTTTTTGTAACTAATATAAAGCTCTGATTTTATAAACATTTAAGGACACATTACTGGATCATCTCACAGAATGGATGAAGATAAAGAAGCAAGTGGTTTCAGGAGCCACAGGAGTTCCAGCAAGCAGACTCTAAGGTGGATAGTAGCAGGGAGGAAGTCTGGTGGGGAGGGCAGTGGAAGGCAAGGAAGCAGGACTGGGGGGAGGGAGAACTTGAGTGTCAGCTTGACAGATGCCCTAGGCCATTTGGAGGGAGTGAAGCGGGGGTGATCCTTCTGTGCTGGGTGAGGATGCCAAGCCTCTCTCCCTGCATGCTTTCAGTTGTCCTGAGGTGAGGCATTGATAACCCACAGGGCAGCTCTCTTCAGCTGAGGCAATGCCTGTAGGAGACAGGCAGCTCAGGGCGTTCAGCCAGCAGCTCTTATGCTGCTTGAGGTAAACAGTCCTTCATTCCTGTTATGGACTGGAAGTGTGTATCCCCCCGTAAAATGTATACACTGGAGCCCTAGCCTCCGATGTGACTGTATTTGGAGATAAAGCCTGTGAGGAAGTCATTAAGGTCATAATAGGGCTGGTACCTACTATACAGAGAAAGAAACACAAGAATTCTTTCTCTCTCTGCCATGTGAGGACACAGCAAGAAGGTGGCTATCTGTAAGCCAAGGAGAGAGTCCTAAAGATAACCCAATCATGCTGCCATCTTTTTTTTTTTTAATTCCCACTGATTTTAGATAGAGGAAGGGAGAGGGCAAGAGAGAAACAGTAATTGGTTGCCTCCTGCACATGCCCCAAACGGGGATCAAACCCACAACCTGGGCATGTGCCCTGACCAGGAATCGAACCCACCACCTTCGGTGCACAGGATAATGCTCCAACCAACTGGGCCACACCAGCCAGGGCCATGTTGCCATCTTGATCTTGGACTTTTCAGTCACCAGAACCAAGAAAATTAATTCTGTTGTTTAAGCCACCCAGGCCATGGCTTTTACTTTTATGGCAGATCAAGGTGACTAATCTGGTTTTTTTGAAGGAGAATGTGGATAGCACACAACAGGGTCTAGCCCAGGAGCTGACCCAGATATCTAGGTGCCATCAGCTTATTCTCACTCTCTATCTCTCCACTCTGCTCTTTTTCCCTAAGTTGTGAGAGAAAACATGACCACCCCCAGCCTCTCACCCTTCCAAAGCCATGATCCAAGAAAGAAGAGAGCTCTCTCTTCAGGCTCCAATTTGGAAAATTCCAGGAAAGGACTCTGGTTCCCCAGCCACACTATGTGTACCCTCCTGGACCAGTTCTGAGGCCAGGTACATGGGTACTAGGACTGACTTTGCCTTTGACTTTAGGCCATATTTATTATCCAACCTAATTCATCCCAGCCCAGGGTTACAGCTTCTCTTTTCTCCCAGACACCCAGCCTGTATGACTAGGTCCAAGGCTCCTCACTGAGCACGGCTGGGATGGAATTGAAACCCAATGGGGTATCTGGAAAACAAGTGGAATATCTGGGAGTAATTAACTTCCAACTGCTTGTTCATTTGGCACCCAGTGGGTAGCACAGATTCCTCTCAGTCTCTCTTTCTTAAGAATCAATAAAAAGTTAGTGATGCATTTAACCAAGATCAGATAAATGCAATTAAGCGCCTTTTTTTGTTTTAACCTTTTATAGGACTGATGCTTTGGTTACATTGCTGAAAGTCACCCCCAGGTGAATCCGCCCCATCATCTGGTAATTGCATTGCAAATTTTTAGAACTGAGTATCAGTGTAAGTGAGAAGAGACGGATTTGATTGGCCAGGGGAGGTGCAGACAACAAGGGAACAGTAGCAACTTAGGCTGGTGACTAGGATGAGGCAGGAAAAAAAAAGCATGAACAAGGACGTGAAAGTAAGCAACATGGGGTGTTTGGGACTGGCAGGACCATGTAGGAGTTTGGAGCTCCTTTTGGAAGTGTCAGAGCTGGCTGGGGGCAAGGTGGGACTGGTCCCAGCGGCCCCAGCACTGCCCCCAGGCTTTGGCAGAGGCAGGTCAGAGATTACCATCCCCTCACACAGAGGCATAAAACTGGAGTTCCCCAGGGTAACTGCCTGTCCGGCACTGGGCCCTTTCTGCCCCTATCAGAGCCGCCTTCAGCTGCCAAAGAAATCAAAGAATCCAGAGAACCTGCGGGTCAGGCCTAAATACACGTTAAGAAACAACAGGAAGAGAGAATGCAGGCCTGCTGCTCTGATGGGAATGCTCAGTAATAATAGGCTTTGGCTTCCTTAAAACAATCCTCCACACCCATTCAAATCTGCGCCTCAGGATGCTGACGCTGAACTAATATCACTGCCCGGATCACGTCCTTCTTCACCACGTGGCCTGGGGCCTTTCCGTGTCTCTGAGCCTCATTTGTATTGTGTGGGGTTCCACTGGCTGGTCTCCAAGGCTCGTGGCTTCAGCATCGCAGGATTCATGAGGAACGTGCGGGACCTTCAACCCTGATGTTGGCATAGCAATGCCATGCTACCCGCCTACAAGATTAATGCCCACCAGGAAACTGCAGGCAGTAATTTATTCTGAATTTTCCCACCATGGGACTTGCTTTACATACATTGCTACATGAACTCTAATAAAACATTAAACAGATTTTTTTTAAAAAAAGGTTTCTGTCAGCTTCCCAGCCCCCCTGACATATGCTCCTCTTCCTCCCAGACACCCTGGAGAAGGGACCTCCTTGGGACTACAGCTGTGATCAAGAGTAACTGCAGAGAGCCAGGCAGGAGGTTGGATACAAAACAACCAAGCCTCTAAAATAAAACAGAATGACAAAAGAATGAAATAAAGCAATCCCATATAATAAAAGCCCAGCGACCAAAACAGTGGAATGACGAGAAGAACCAGAAACCAGAACACCATAGCCCCTCACTCTGGCTGGCCCTGGCCCCCAGGGAGCAGTTAGGGGTGATACAGCAGGCAGGCAAGGTGGTTAGGGACAATTAGTCAGGCAGGTGAGCGGTTGGGGCAATCAGGCAGGCAGGCAGAGTGGTTGGGGGGGATCAGGCAGGCAGGGGAGCAATTAGGAGCCAATGGTCCTGGATTGCGAGAAGGATGTCCAACTGCCAGTCTAGGCCCAATCTACAGGATGGGGCCTAAACTGGCAGTAAGACATCCCCTGAAAGGTCCCAGATTGCGAGAGGGTGCAGGCCAGGCTTCAGAACACCTCCCCATTCCCACCCCTACAGGAGCTGCGGTGACATGCATTGGCCATTTACAATGAAACGGCAGCATGGTCTGGCACCCACAAAGCAACACTCAGCTTCCCCCAAGTGGGACATAGGCCCTGCCACTACCCCAGAGCAACACCCCATTAAATCGCTGCCAACGCTGCCAAGACCCCATAGTGCAAAATGCAGCCCACAGCCCAGCCCAGCCCAGAAACAGTCACTATGGGCACCAGGTAATGATATCACAGAGCAATACCTGGCTTCCTCTCCCTAGTAACAAGTAGCCTCCTTGGAGTTTCTTCAGCCCAGGGACATGACTTGCTTTATAGCCAGGTGCAAACATTTTACACTTTAACCAAACGTCTGTAAAGCATTTTCCCGTGCCTTATCTCATTTGATCCTCACACAAGTCCTAGAGTAGGTAGATAGGAGACTCGGTAGAATTTTATTTTCTTTTCATTACCAGAAAACAGATATTTAGAAAGTTTAGAAACTTAACCTGACTGAAAAGAATAAGAAATGGTGGACCTTGAAAATGACTTCAGGTTTTCTCACTGCACAGAATATAGTCAAACTGCAGTTAAGTATATTCAAATACCTAACTTCAGTTAAGTATTTTACCCTTGGTTCTCCCTGTGTGGTCTACAATAATAATGTGCTTCATGTTATTTAATGCTGTGCTGCTGTCAATTACCTGAAGGAGAAGTTGGGGTGCTTCACTGAGCTGGAAAAAGTTTAGCTAAATCAGAAAGCAGGTCTAATTAAGCAAGTTTATCTATATAAATAAAGCTCTCGCTGGCGCCAATCACATGCATGTTTCCATCTGTCATTGAAGATCATGAATTTGGTTGACACTTCTATTATAGAGAAAGGGCAAATAGTGATATTAAAATATCTCTTCTAATTAATTTCCTTTCAATGTGCACAAATTCATGCACTGGGCCTCCAGTATGAAATAAAACAAGAAAATGACCAAGCAGGATTGGTCAAGAGGACCCTCTGCCCAAGAGAGGAGGGTGACATATTAAAGTATGCATCTGTCCAGCCCTACCCAGTTCACAACCTGGGGCAACGGGAGTCATCCTGGCAACACAGGAAGATGAAGTGGGGTCTGCATTGACCATAGTCAGTGCTGGCACCTGGTCTGCTGTGCTTGGCTCGGGGGGCTCAAGTGAGCACTGAGCTGACACTGCATTTTGGGAACAGCCATTATCACTTCACATGGAAGAACAGCAACCCTCCACGCGTTCCCTAATTCATCAGTCTCTGCAGTAGCACATAGAAATAGAAACCCAGAAACACAGCCATGAAACCTCGGTAATCTGAAGGCTAAATTTGATCCCCTGAAGCAAGATTGGGAGAGTGGCATGTCTTTTCTGAAAGGAAATGACTAGTGTGGTGCTGTGCAGGCATGGGCAGCAGAAATGGTTTTGCAGAATATGCAGAATCAGGACAAGGCAGGCAACTGGGGGGCCTGGATGTTACTTAAATTGCTTGTATCTAACGAGGTCAACATCGCCCCGGGGAGCAGAGTTGCAGTTTAGTGCACAGCCCCCTCTGAAATGGAGCCTCGTATTGAGCATGGCTGATGTAAGTACAATTAAAATTAGGCTAAATATTGAGTAAACGAAACGCAGTGGGCTCCCTTCTTAGCTAATCTGTATGTTGTCTTTACAGCTTCCTAAGTAAAGGCTTCTTGTTGAAACCTTTAAGGCAGGCTGACTACACATTGAAGGCAGCACAGGCTATGTGCACAGTAACGCTCAGCAGAGACAGGTCAGGGAGCGGGTCCCCTCTCCTCCTGCCCCCGGAAAAAGGAGAGAATGCCTCTTTCTGCTCACGTGTGTGAGCCTCCCTTGCCCTTCTTCTCACTTAGTGAGAGGCAGACGCAAGAAGAAAATAAAACGTAGACTAGGGGTTACTTTCCATCTGGAACAGGGGCCGTAGAGCAGGCTCCATTGAGGAGGTGCATTTGAGTGGTAAAGGCTTAAGGGAGGGCCCTGGCTGGTGTGGCTCAGTTGGTTGGACATCGCCCTGTGCATGGAGAGGCTCAATCCTGGAGTAGGGGGGTGGAGATATTGCAGGAGGCAGCCGGTCGATGTTTCTCTCTCTTTCCCTTTCCCTCCCTCTCTCTAAAAAAAATCAATAAAATCTCAAGGTAAAATTTCAAGCCATAGAAATATCTGAGCGAGGAGCATTTGGGACAAAGGCAATAAATACAACAAAGGTTCTCACCAGAGAGCATGTGCCATGTTAAAGACATGGCAAGAAAGCCAGCATGGCCGAAATCGGTTTGGCTCAATGGATAGAGCGTCGGCCTTTGGACTGAAAGGTCCCAGGTTCCATTCCGGCCAAGGGCACATACCGTGGTTGCGGGCACATCCCCATTAGGGGGTGTGCAAGAAGCAGCTGATCGATGATTCTCCCTCATCGATGTTTCTGACTCTCTATCCCTCTCTCTTCCTCTCTGTGAAAAATCAATAAAATATATTTTTTTAAAAGAAGAAGAAGAAGAAGAAGAAGAAGAAGAAGAAGAAGAAGAAGAAGAAGAAGAAGAAGAAGAAGAGAAAGCCAGCATGTCACGTCTGTACCTGAGAAAAGGAAAAACAACAGAAATGAGATCAGAGAGGTGAGGGCGGTGGAGAGGAAGGTCACAAATGACCTAGGAGGTGTTCACTCTGAGCTCTTCACATTCTATAAACTTGCCCCATGGCCCCCAGGCTCCCAGCCACAGGTGGCCTTTGACGTAACTGGGCCCTGGAAAGAACTTGAGGATGGCGATGGTGACCCAGACTCTTCTGCGGGTGAGGGCTGTGGCACTGTCTCAGGAATGGCTGGTATGCGTCTCGGCACTGAGCCTGCAGCCTAGACTCAGGCTAACAGTGTGACCCTCACACAGACAGGCCGCGTGCCGGGTCGCTGCTGCCCTGCCCACCCCAGCAGGGCTGACTCTCCCTCTAGCTCAGCCTGTTTCCTCAGTGCCGGGCACAAAGGGAATAGGAGGGAGGGCACCGGCTGTGTTCTGGGTGTAGATGCTTGTTTCCCGGCCTCCGCCATCACGGCTAATTGACCTTTATTGTTCTCTCCATCACACGGAAACCCAATTCAGCCCCGTTTCCCTCTGTACCTCAGAAAAGTAAAAGTTCGCCTACGCTTCTAACTGAACAATAATTATCTTGGCTGTACGAGGCCCACAGGGCCTCCCCCCCCCCCCCCCCACCCCAGCCCATTACCTCTCTCCTCTTTCCAACTTGGAAAAGAAAAATACGAATCAATGTAAGAAAGCCATTTACTCTCCATTTTACAGGCCGCACACCAAATAGTTTGTCAGGGTCTTTTAAAAGCAACTCTCCTCACCCACATTTTGCTTAGAAGGTTTGCTTTGTCTTTTCCCCGCAGCGATTGATTTTCGCATCTCGTTAGGATTGTTCTAAGCTCCTAAGGCATTAACAACAGATTTGCCCACGTCTGTGAGCTGTAGCTCAGCTGGCGGTGCTCACCTGGGCAGCCAGTCGGGGCTCTGCTGCACTTATTTCACGCCAGGAGAACGGGGTCCCCGAGGATGGTGCAGGAGCTGGAGAGCACTGGGGTTCTTACTCTGCGTTGCCAAGAAGTGTGGACTGCTCTGGGCTTCCTGTTGGCGTCCTGAGGATTGGATGTCGACCTCCGAAGGTAACAGTGAAAGGATGTGGTTTGGGAGCCATACAGACCTGAGTTTGGATTCACACCTCACTATCTACTGGCTGCGTGGCCTTCCTTACACTTACAGGCAAGTGTGCTGGTGTTTGGGCTTTGGAGGGCCCCCAGGATGTCATAACCCGTGAGCATCCAGCCTCATGCTGAGTCCTAGCGATAGGGAGGGGAGAAGGAGGGTGATGAAGGAAGCTAAGGAAGAGCAAGCCAGGGGTTGGCTGTAGTGTAACTAGAGAACAGCTCCCCGCCTGGGAAAACCAGGAATCCAGCCCTCGGTGTGCAAACTGAGATCACTGCGTATGCAGTCAGTCCAGCCTGGCGTCAGTGTCCAAGAAGTTCTACCTGGGCCCTTGGGTGCAGAAAGGACTCTACCTGGGACACTGCGCTACCTACAAAACAAGAAACAGCATGGTAGCTGAGAGCATGGACAGGGAGCTAGACTTCCTGGATCCAAATGCTGACTCTGCCACTTACCAGCCCGATCATTCGGATCAGACATCAGGACTCATAGAGTCTGGGCTCTTTCTGGCATTGTGTCCATAGGCTAATTCCAGATAATAAGTTTCTCAATGCCAGTGGCTTAATTCTATCTAAGTTCAGTTCTCATTCCAGGATAGAGTAATGTAGGTGTTCCTGGTCAGCAAGCAGCTTTCCTCCCCGTGGTCTTTTAATTTTTCAATGCAAGGACGTATCTTTCGGCTCCATAATCCCTGGGGCCTCAGAGTCTTCTGCATCCCGTTGACGGAAGGGTAAGAGGAACTAGCAAAGGCACACCTGCTTCTGAAAACTCCTGGCTGGAACAGAGGTGGTACACCTCGCTCCCACTCACTCCGTTGTGAGAACTAGTCACAGGGTCACGAGGCACAGGGTCACTGCTGGGTGAAATCTAGAGCCTGGGCCATTCAGTGGCCCTTGCAGCCTCAGGGCCACTTCTCGGTTCTCCTCTGACACCCTGTCCCTACTTCTACCTCCAAGTGGCTCAGTTCTGTCTCCAGGTCCATCTGCTCCACCAGATTGTGAGCTCCTGAGGACACAGGCCTGTTTCTTTCCTATCTGTACACCCAGCAACTAGCTTAGTACCATTGTTAGATGAATGGGTGACGAAAGTCAGAACCAGTGACGCCCAGTGACTGGGTGGCCTGACCCTTGCAGAAGGTCTTCCTGCAAGCAGCTCGGCTAGACTGCGGAAGGTGGGGGCTGCAAGGATGGGGCGTGAAGGGGGATCTTCCAAGAGAAACATGGAAGACAGGGAGAATGATGTGACCATTCGGAGAGATTTGCTTCTTCATTTCCGCAGTATTTCTCAGGCCAAGGAAGGGCCCGAACTCCAAGAGTGCTGAAACACATGCCTCAAAGCTAACACTTACAGGTAGCCCATATTATGTGCCTAGCACTGTTCTAAGTGCTTTACCTGCATTAATTCATCAGTCCTCACAATAACTCCATTTCACAGATGAGCTAATGGAGGCTCATCTCAGAAAGGTTGAAAGACCTTTGCTTTCTCTACAAGGTGCTTTCTCTACAAGGGTTTTTCTTCCTTATTGTGGAGGCCCTTGAAGTCCTAGGACAAGGATGGCTTCTGCCCATTTTCCAGCATTTCTGTCTGCGAGAACCAGGTGTGGGAACAGCAGAGATTTGACTTCCTGGAGGCCAAAGCAGACATTTTGAAGCTTTCTCACCCCAATCTGAACCCCAGGGCTCAGGTAGCAGGCCAATGGCCTGAGTACATTTCCAAGATGATTCTTCAAGATTATTTCAAGCTAAGGAAGACTAGGCTTTCCATTGATTTTTATATTTTGGAATATCCTTTGGTCAAATTTAAAAAAACAGTAGAGGTTGGAGCCAAATAACAAATTGCAAGGCTCCAAGCCCATCTGAACATGACACTTGTGCAGAATTAACAGTGATAATATTATGACAGAGGGCTGATCTCTCTGCACAACGCGCCAGGGCTCACTACCCAGCAGCCAGCGGTGCGGACACGCTGCTCACTCAGCCGGGCGACTCGGCCCCTCCACCAAGCATTTCCATAGTCTTAACTGGATAACAACCACGGCCCCCCTGGGAAATCACCGCCTCGGAACTGCTTTACACCGTTGACAAGAGAAACAGCTGCAATTTGTCATTATAGAAACATCCAATTATCAAGCCACTGAGTGATGACTGCAGCCTCCTGTCCGCACGGCCTTCGGTTTAGGCTCCGAGCTACATACCTGTCATTGCCAGGGTCTCAGGTGACGGTCTCAGAAGAGCCTTGCTTCTCCCCCACCCCACCCCTCATCACCTCAGGAGGGCCCAGCAGCCCAGCCTCCGGGGTGGGGTTTGGGGGGAGATCAGGTGCTTACAAGGCCTCCTCCTGCTACAGGAGCAGGAAGAACAGATTATGCACAACAGCACCTGGCGGAACTGCCACCTCCTCCAAGATGGTGGCAGAGGTCACTCCTGCTCCTCAGTTTTCCCACAAGAGGAGGGAGTGGCCTGGGATAAGTTAAGGCTCTTCCACAAGCGGGGCTGGGTTCAGTTCATGTCTCCAGAGCATCCTCGCTATGTGGCCTGCGAGGCACACTGGAGACAGAATCTTCCACGGGTATGAGAATGCACCTAGGAAAAAGCAATGAATGAAAACCAGCCAAACCTGGTACAATAGTGATAAGCCACCTCTTGTCGGTGCTCTTTTACGTGTGGCAACTCATTTTTATCCTCGCAGCATCCCTACACAATGGGTGCTGTTACCGTGTCTATTTCACAGTTAAGAAAACAAAGAGAGTCCCCTAGCCAGGTAGCCCAGTGAGTTAGAGCATCATTCTGGTATTCCAAGGTTTCAGGTTGGATTCCCTGTCAGGGCACATACAAGAATCAAGCAATGACTGTGTAAATAAGTGGAACAACAAATTGCTCGTGCTCTCTTCTCTCTTTCTCTTTCATTTTCTCTCTCTCTTTCTCACGCTCTCTCTCGCTCGCTCGCTCTCTTCTTCCCTCTCTCTCTAACATCATACTTTCTTTTTTTAATTTTTAAAAAAAGGTTAAGGAAACCGAGGCCAGTTTGGCTCAGTGGATAGAGCGTCGGCTTTCGGACTGAAAGGTCCCGGGTTTGATTCCGGTCAAGGGCATGTACCTTGGTTGCGGGCACATCCCCAGTAGGGGGTGTGCAAGAGGCAGCTGATCGATGATTCTCTCTCTTGGATGTTTCTAACTCTCTATCCCTCTCTCTTCCTCTCTGTAAAAAATCAATTAAAAAAATTTTTTAAAGATTAAGGAATTTAACCAAGGACACCTGGCTGTGAGTGGCAAACATGAGATTTGCACCCAGCAGTCTGGTTCAGGGGTTGTGCTCTGAATGTTTTATATTCCTCTTTAACAAAGTGTTACTGTTGTCTATGTCCAAGAACTGTGTTAAGTTTTTTATACATAGTATGTAATTTTAGTCCCCACAATACATTATCCCCAGTGTACTGCTGAGTAAATTAAGGGATGGAAGGGTTAAATAACTTACCAAGTTCATGGAGCCCAGACTCAAAGCCAGGCTTTCTGGCACAGACTGTGTCCCAAGCCACTATCTATACATACTATGCTATCTTTCCTTAACTATGTTATATACACACTTGCATTGAATTAATCTTTCCAATATCCCTGAGAAAGGTACTATTACCCTGTTTCCCCGAAAATAAGACAGTGTCTTATATTAATTTTTGCTTCCAAAGATGTGCTAGGTCTTATTTTCAGGGGGTGTATTATGTTTCCATGAAGTAGTTCTTATTTTCGGATGATGTCTTATTTTCGGGGAAACGCGATAGTAACTTCATTTTATAAATTGGGAAGGTGAACACTATAAAATCTAAACAAATTATCATCAGTAATTGAGGGTTCAGGATTCAAATCCAGACATTGTCTGGAACCCTTTATTTAAACCCCTGTGTTGGCCCTAGCCAGTTTGGCTCAGTGGATAGAGCATCAGCCTGTGGACTGAAGGGTCCCAGGTTTGATTCCAGTCAAGGGCACATGCCTGTGTTACAGGCTTGATCCCCAGTGTTGGGTGTGCAGGAGGCAGCCGATCAATGGTTCTCTCTCATCATTGATGTTTCTATCTCTCTCTCCCTCTCTCATTCTTTCTGATATCAATAAAATTAATAACAAAATAAAAATAATAATAATTAGAGTAGGAAGTTACTGTGACTTCCGACCCTAATCCAATGGCTGCTCGTATACAAAACATATGAATTTAAACTCAATTGAGCTGAAGCATGAATGACCTGCTCAACTCCTGACTCAAATGCCACTTCCTCCCACATGGCCTCCCATTCCCCTGGAAGAAGTTGTATCTCCTTCCTCTATTGGATCTCTGAGCTGGTTCTTGATCACTTGCATGAGATCACCCACTATGAGAGGTGTGCTCTGGCCTGGCCCAGACCTCACTGGTGTGACACTGGAGGGCAGTGTCAGTAAAGAGAGGGGAAGCATCTATGGGAGAACATGGTCCACTGGCAGGGCCTTATGAGGAACAAGAACCACCAGGACAGAAAAAACAGAGACCAGACCATAGCAACAAAATCCAGAGCAGCAGTAAGCAGCGGGGTGAGTGGTCACCAACTCGGCAGAGCTGAGGAAGCTACACCCTAAACGGACAGCAATAAAAGGCACAGACATCAGTAGCAGAGTGAAGGGGGTGAAACAAGGTAGATTGGTTGAGAGTTATGTAAGAAGCAGCTAAAACCCTAGATCCCTTCCCCAATTGATGCCCCCGGGGTTACTGTCCTGCACAGTCTAGAGAAGACGAGAGGTTTGTTTTCAGCAGAGGATAAAACATAGGACTGGGGGACAACAAAGCCAGCTGAAGGCCAAGGTACCATCTTGAACAAAGTGACCTCGACCTGCAGAATGTTCAGGCTCCTCTCTGGCCTCCTGGCCTGAGCCCCAGACATCAGGACCCAGGCCTCTGCCTCCCAGGCAGGAGAATGGAAGAGGAATAACAGGAATTGGGCTGGTTCAAGAGGAAGGATATTTTAAAATAAACGTGTATCTCCAACAAATGGATCACCCTACAGCAAGGTTCCTGGTGACAAACGCCACCTACAGTTCCCCACTCCTAAACAAGAGCAGAGATCTGGGGTTACCAGGCACCTCAGGAAGTTTCTGACATGATGGACATAGACTGAAAGCAACCTGAGGGAAATGGACCATCCAAGGAGGAAAACATTAAAATAATGTCATTCCTCAGATATATAAAAGAGCGCATTACATCCATGAAACAATAAGAGGGGCCTGGGGCATTCTGAGAACAAGGAGGGGCACTGGGGAGTTAAAGACATGAGATCAGAAGTGAGACTCAATAGAAGTGTTGAAGGTTGAGGAAATCTCTCAGAAAGATGAAAAAGGAAGAGAATAAGACAATAAGAACTGGTTTAGTGGGTCCAACATCTGAGCAATAGGAATTTCAGCAATAGAAATCTTTCTAACACCACGTTGAGGTTTTCCAGATTTGTAGGTCATGAGTTTCCAGATAAAAAGGGACTGTGAGTGCCCAGAGAAATAGATTAAAATACCCAAACCAAGGCACATCCGTGTGAAATTGCAAAACACAGGGGATAAAGAGAAGAGGCTACAAGTTTCCAGAGGAGGGGGACGGGGGAATAGTTTGCATACATAGAATGAGGAGTTAAGATGGTTTCAAAGTTTTCAAAAATAACCAATTTCCAATAAATAGAAGTAATAAACTAATAAATAACTTCTCAATAATAAATAGAACCAATATATAACTTCTTAACAATAACTGGAAGCTATAAGACTATGCAATAATGCTTTCAAAACTCTCAGGGGGGAAATACAGACAGGCAAGATCTCAAAAATGTATATTCTACCACCCATTTCTCAGGAAGTTATTGATGATGTGCTCCACTCAACTTAAGAGCATAAACCAGAAAAGAGAAAGAATGGAACACAGAAAAGAGGAGGCCTAAGGTGAGAGGGAGGTGAAGGAAATTCCTCCATTGACACTGAAGGGAGGTCTCAGGACAACAGCTGTGCACCAAGCAGGGAGGGCAACTGTCCGCCAGCAGTTCAGTGGCCACGGACAAACTGCTTCCTGAGGAGGAATTCATAGGCCTGGATTTCTTCAAAACTCATTCTCACCATCAATATAAACTTACGTTTCCCTCTCGATAGGATACATAAGGGAAAGAGGAGAGGTGAGGACATCAATGTCTATTCTCCCTTTTGTGGAATACTTGTGTCCTAAAAAAAAAAGTTCTACCCCCTCTCTAATGAGTGGAAGTGAATCAACATTACGCACAATTGGTCGCATGAAATTTGCCCTCCCTGACCATGTCCTGCTCGTCGCATAAGTCACCAAAAAATTTGGACAGTGCCCCTGTCCCTGCCACAGGAAGCCTGCATCGCCTCCTCTAGTTGGGAAGCAGTTCTGACTGACATCATAAATGTTGGTCTCGTCATCTTCCACATGAGAGATGTCAGAGCCATATGCCAAGGCACTACTGAGACTGAGGATCAGGGTGCATGAAGGCAAGACCAATGACTCCAGTGCTAAGAAGAAAAGGGTAACCAGGGCCTCTCCCTACTCAACGGGGCCATCTCCTCTGCCATGGAGGAAGAGGGGAACGAGGCAGTTTCAAAGTGAACAACTCAGAGATCTCCCTCTGTAGCCTATTTCATATCACACTTGGCATTCAATCATTTCTCTTCATTACAGACTCCCTGAATCACATCAGCATTGAGATTGTTTGTTGCACTTGCCCATTATAAAAGCTACATTTCAGAGCCAAAAGATGAGCTAATATTCTACTTCAATGTCAGCAGTAAAAAAGCAAATAACTTTGGGCATGAGAACCAAGAAATGAGAAGGAGGCTTTAATGCTTCCAAAGAGAAGCAAATATTTGCCCTTATTAATATCCTGAAACCCATGTTACCATGACTAGCTCCTTCTCCTTTTATCCCACATCTTTTGTCTAACACAGTGATATATTGCCATTCTTTGAAAATCCTGACACAGATGACATTGAAGCAAATTATGTACCTCGGCCGGATTTCTCAGTTGAAATGGAGATAGCTGGTGTGTACACTTTTCCATCTAATTAACTCCACAGTTTGAATAGCTGTTATCATGCCCTAGGTCCCCTATGAATGGGTGAATAGATAGAAAGATCCATAAACAGCTTGGTTTGCATCAAATGAGATCTGTCTCCCGACAAAGAGAAAATGGAATGAATCGTCTTCTGGATGGTAGCGGCACCAGAGACTAGCACAAGAACACTCTCCCCTGTGTGCAAAACACAAGTGTGTTGCCTAGCACCAGCAGCCACCCTGGAGGACCTTTGCCCACTCTCCACCACTTCATTTGGTCATGTAATTTTTTTCAAGCAGGTCTTTGTTTACACTGTGTGGTGGTTTCCAAAAGTATGTTCCAAATTTTTTGAGACTCCTCCACTCAGGAGGTGTAGATTAATTCTCCTCCCCTTGTACTTAGTGATTCATTTCCAACAAAAATAGAATAGGCATAAGTGGTGGTGTGTAACTTCTAAGATGAGGTCCAAAAATGCGCTCTCTCTCTCTCTCTCTCTCTCTCGCTCTCTCTCTCTTTCTCTTTCTCTCTATCCCTCTTTCTCTCTCTCTCTCTCTCTCTCTCTCTCTCTCTCTCTCTCTCTCTCTCTCTCATTACTTCTCTCCCTCTCTCTCTCCCTCTCTTCCCCAATCTGGGGAAACCAGCCATTAGAAAGAAGCCACTCATACTCATACAGTTCCAAAAGAGAAACTGAGCGCCCCCCCCCCCCCAACCAGCCATGAACGTGAATCATCCTGGTAGTGAATCTCCAGCCCCAGATGAGCCTTCAGATGAGACCACAGCCCAGGTTGATATCAGGACTACAGCTTCATGAGACCCCCTGAACCAGAACTAACCAACTAAACTGCTCCTGAATTCCTGGCTCTCAGAAACTGTGATATAAAAAATATTTATTGTTTCAAGCTGCTAAATTTGGCCATCATATTTATGGGGGGAAATCTTTTTCTCCCAAATACTTAAAAGTCAATATGACTACAAGCAAGACTCCAGAGTTCTGTGAAGTGAGTGTGAGGAGATCAGAAGCTCTCTCAGGCCTTCCACAAGCTAGACAGATCTCTGGCAACTACACAGCTTGCTGCCAAGAAACAAGAGAAATTGGAGGAAAATGTCAAAGGCATGGCTCAAGCCACTCATTACTCACTCCCTCCTTCCTCCATGTAATCCCTAAGCACCGTCTCACCTCCCACAGAATTGCCCATGTTCTGCAGCCTCTTTCATCAGCTGTATGCATGCTCTTGGCCCCCTGCCTAACACCTTGTATATTGTTATTCTCCCAGAAACCCACAGCTGGCCATTCTGGTGCTTACACCTGCAGACCTAGTCCATGACAGTTCCTTGGCCATGCCCGGCCAGAACAAGTAGTGTCAGAGGTCCCTTGGTGCTTTCAAATCAAGATAGACATGGAAACCTCCAAAAGTGGAATAACTACAAGTTAGCAGAGTAGTTAAAGTTTTCTGTTTTGGAACTAGACAGAAATGGGTTTGGTGCCATTTGGTGCCTGTTAACTAGCTGATTGCCCTCAGACAAGATAAATAACTCATTCTTGAGTTCCTCCTCTATAAAATGGGAGCATAATACTACCTACCTTAAATCTATATAGCCTCTTAATACTGGCCCTGATGCCTTACTCAGTAAGTGTTGGTGCTAAGACTAGGAGTAGAAGAGTTGATAACACAAAGCTAGAATCCCTTTCTAAGTCCTATGAAGTTACTACATTCCATCTTATTGTACATTCTGGTAATTCCTCAACCTAGTGCAAGAGGTCTGATTTCCAGAGGCTAGTTTTGGGTTTTTCCTAGTAGTGTGCCCATTCTTCCCTGTTTTCTATCAGCTCTGGTCCTGACTTCTGGCTCTTGTCCTGACTCCCAACCCATTCCTAGGGCCCAGTCATGTTCTGCTTTTGCTGGTAACTACCCATATCCACCCTTGGACATCTCTTTTCTCACCCTGGCCAGCCCCAGCTGGTCCATGGGACAAAAAGAAGAGCTCACCCATCCTACCACAGCATGTTTCTATGTATCCTTTAAAGTTTTCCAATCTGTTTGTCTTTAGGAGAAAAGAGGGAATCTAGTTGCCTCCTTTTGTGCAGGGAACTGCCTATTCTAGGGAAAACCAGCTGAGGTAATTTATATGCCCTGCTTAATTACCTCACTACCAGACTCCCAGCTAAGTTGCCCTAGCAACACCTAGCAACCAGCCACCAGTTACCAGCTGCTTCTGTAAGAGAGTTCTTCTGTTTTATAAACTGTCTTTATTTGGTAGTCTTGGTGCAGAAAAGAGTAAGTTAAATAGGACTTTGATATGTAAACCCGTTTCGTGCCACCCCCTTTGCTTGGCCTCCCCTCCTTTTTCCTGCACAAGTATACTGGCATTCCTCCAGGGCTGGCACTCCCAACCCATGATGGGTAGAGACCGTAAAGGGCACTGCTTTGAGCACATCTTTAGAGTTGCCTAAGCATGGTAGTTGTATGACATTGAGAATATTATTTAACCCTGCTGTGCCTCAGTTTTTTCATTGTAAAATAGTGTACAGTACCTGGCATGCAGTACATACCCATTGCTGATTGCTACGATTATACATAATCTCAGATGAGATAGCAACGTTGTCTTTCCAAATGACACTGCAGCAGAGCCATCTGGGCTGGTCGCCCACGTGACTATGAAACCTGCCGAGTCAGCCTCTGGGGTGACATAAACTGTGCCCTTCGCCCTCCATCCTGGCCCCCAGTTGCCCCCCACCCCTCGTATTCTATTCCTACTTTACCACAACATAAGCTTCATGAGGGCAAGAATTTTTGTCGATTTTGTTCACTACATTCATTATCCCACCAGCTGGAACAGTGCTCGACAGGTAACCAGTGTTCAACAAATATTTGTTTGCTGAATGAATATTTGCAGAGTGTTGTCTTGTGCATACAGGTTCCCTTAGGAATTTCAGGTGCTGGGATACAGGAATTCCTGGGCCCTGGCCTTATACATCTTACAAACACGCCAACCCCTAACAGCTGCCATGTTTTACCTATGTATAAAGTCAAGTCTGAGCAAAACGCCAAATGTGACATCTAAGACTGCCCTACGTGGTCATTCATTGCTAAGACTGTCTTAAACCAGTTTCTTTAAAATTCAAGTTACCACCACAACAGAGTACTTGAATCCTCAGCACAGTCCTGCCTCCCACTTTCTCTCTGCCTCCTTGGGGTGGTGCTGGGCCTCCAGCTCCCACAGGCCCCTGGTGTCTTAACCCTGCTCAGCTTCCCCTTCCTCACCTTTGCTCCTTTTCGGACCTTTTCAGACAGGTAAGATCTCAAGAGATGTAGCTACATGCATCCTTTCTGAAAAAGAATCTGGAGGATATACTCCAACAAAACAGAATAAACGAGAGAGAATAAGATAGTGAGTTCAACCCAACATGGGAGAGAAGAAAGGGAATTCAATCAAGGTTCAGCTGGTCCTGTGACCCAGGGACCCAGGAGCCCGAACTGGAGCAGGTCACTGGGCTGCAGGAGGGATGTATCCAGGGAAAGAAATAGAACTGCTGGGTTGACCTTTCTGAGAGGCGTTTTATAGCTCTGTGGAAGAGCTTGGGGAGCCTGGGGATTTGGGAATGAGTTCACACACACACACACACACACACACACACACACACACACACATACACGACAATCCTTAATGCAAATAAAAAGAAGAAAAATGCCATAAGAGAAAGAAAATGTATTTATAGAGTTCTTCTTGGCTACCTGTAATATAATTAAATGGTCATACGCAAATAAATATTCAATGTTGATTTGACTAAAAATTATGGTACAACTATATTGGGAGGATGATGAAGGAAAGAGGTCTGCGGGGTAAGGAAGAAAAGGAATAAAAGAGCTAAAAGGTATCTTTATAGTCAGAAGTTAATAGAGAATGTCTTAAATTGAAAGTTTGCTGAAACTGGTTTGGCTCAGTGGTAGAGCGTTGGTCTGCGGATTCGATTCCGGTCAAGGGCATATACATTGGTTGCGGGCACATCCCCGGTAGGGAGTGTGCAAGAGGCAGCTGGTCGGTGTTTCTCTCTCATCGATGTTTCTAGCTCTCTATCTCTCTCCCTTCCTCTCTGTAAAATATCAATAAAATATATTTTTTTTAAAGAAAGAAAGTTTAAGAAGTACGGTAGTAGTATAAGCTTATTATTTAGAAATCTGGAGATAAACACCAGTAGACACAGACAAAGTCAAAAGTGTCTCTGGGAGCAGAAAAGAGGCCTGGGGGCAGGCCACAAAACTGCTGCTGCTTCTTATCATTCTGCCTTTTCAAAGTACATATTTGTGATGCTTTTTTTAAAATTAATTTTTAAAAAGTGACAGCCGAAACCTGTTTGGCTCAGTGGATCAGCATCGGCCTTCAGAGTGAAAGGTCCTAGGTTCGATTCCAGTCAAGGGCATGTACCTTGGTTGCGGGCACATCCCCAATTGGAGGGGGGGGAGTGCAGGAGGCAGTTGATTGATCTCTCTCTGTCTGTCTTTCATTGATGTTTCTAACTCTCTATTCCTCTACCTTCCTCTCTGTAAAAAATCAATAAAAAATATATATCTTTAAAAAAGTGACAGACGATGGAAATTTGGGATGTGCCTCACTTCACAGAGGAGAGGTGGGTCTAGCAACCCAAGGCAGGTCTTGAATAAGCAGACCAGTCTCTGTCTGGTTTCAATGCTAACAATTCAGTGTTGGTTTTAGCTGATCACTTTTGCTTCAACTCTGTGAAACCGTCGAAGAATAGGATAATTGAAAGGTGGTTAATCCCAAATTTCAGGATTTTTTTTAATTAGGTAAATGTTTTCTGTTTGCTTTTTGTAGCAGGTGCTGAACCACTTCTTAGTCTTTGAGTTTTCATGTCTGTTATTACCTTTTCTAGCGCTTTCAACTCCAAACGTTTTCTTTAAATTTTGAGCGTGCATTTCACTTTGACCTCTGCTCCAGAGGCAGAATTTCCTTCTCAGCTCTCAGCACTTTGCCGGTTTCTCAGAAATGGCCTAGGACATTTTAACACTGAGAGTGAAAATGAGAGAAAGGTCAGGATTTTTCCTTAAAGCAAAATAAAGAAAGTGGGGTTATGGAGAGCAATAATCAGTAACTATCAAAGTCTAGCACAAGAGAATTTCTACATGATATCTAGCTGTTAATGTTGAATTATCATGTTGTGTATGTTTAGTAACAATTAAATTATTTTAATATAGGAAGTAGAGATTGTGACTAGACCAGTGCTTTCAATCACCTGGAAGCTTTTATTTGTTTTTAAATATATATTTTTTATTGATTTCAGAGAGGAAGGAAGAGGGAGAGAGAGATAGAAACATCAATGATGAGAGAGAATCATAGATCAATGCCTCCTGCATACCCCCCACTGGGGATCGAGCCTACAACCTGGGCATGTGCCCTGACCAGAATCAAACTCATGACCTCCTGCCGGGCACCTAGAAGCTTTAAAAAGTACTGATGCCTGTGTAAGTCCCATTCCGCAAATGTTCTGGTTTCATTGGTCTGGGTCAGTCGTCAGCAAACTCATTAGACAACAGAGCCAAATATAACAGTTACAACGACTGAAATTTCTTTTGAGAGCCAAATTTTTTAAACTTAAACTTCTTCTAAGCCACTTCTTCAAAATAGACTCACCCAGGCCGTGGTATTTTGTGAAGAGCCACACTCAAGGGGCCAAAGAGCCCCATGTGGCTCGCGAGCCGCAGTTTGCCGACCATTGGTCTAGGTGCAGCATGGTCGTGGCAGTTTTTTTAAACTCCCCTTGTTATTCTGACATGCAGCAAGATTTGGGCAACATGACATGGGATCATATCCCAGGTGTTATCTCTCAGTTAAAACATCCAAGAAAACACTAATTCAGTAACTATATCTAGGCATTAATTTCACCTTGTGACAAGTACCCATATGGCACATGGATTCTTAGAGGCTCTTGCAAAATTAAATCTTAAAGTGGCAACAACTACCGTGTTTCCTCGAAAATAAGACATCCTCCTAAAATAAGACCTACTTACAGGTTTCCTTCTGAGTGAAATATAAGGCATCCCCCGAAAATAAGGCCCCTAGGCTCTGTCTCAGAATGAAAATTAATTTACCGTAAACTGGTCGCTAGGGCCGCCCCCACTGGCGTCTAGCAACCAGTGACGTTTCGCAGAGTCCTGATGTCACTGCTGTGTGAATGGAGAGAAATCAGTGCGGAAAATTTGTGAAACCTAAACTGCAAGAAGTTGTGACTTGGGTGAAGAATTCATGGCAGAAAATCACTGACAGTTGCATTGCAAATGCACTGCGAGCAGGCTACCTTGACAAGAAGCACTCATTTAAAGACAGTGCTATTGCTAAACATGAGAGATTTGGTCCACTGATTCTGAAAGAAATGGAGTCACAAGAAATTCACCAGGAAATTCAGGAATTGGATTGTTATGATGATGTTCCAGAAGATGATGACATGATTGTCATTGAATCAATGAGTAAATTCTTGATACTGTAGGATTCACAGTTTGTCTGGTTTGTGTTGACAACTACCGTACTACTGTACCAATATAGGTAATAAATTTCCTTTATTTTCATTTAACAATAAATGTGCACCGTATTCTTCTTCATGGAAAAATAAGACATCCCCTGAAAATAAGACCTAGCGCATCTTTGGGAGCAAAAATTAATATAAGACACTGTCTTATTTTCGGGGAATCAGGGTATTACCCAGCCACCCCTAAGCCTCCTCTTCTGTTTGTGCTAGGTTTCCAAGGTGGCCTTGCAAGGAGAGTGTGCCTGGCGGGTCACTCTCCCTCACTATGGCCGCCCTCTGCGCGGGCGATGCTCATTTCCTGTTGAGCGGTTTATTTGAACTACAGCATCGCTCCTATTGGAGCCACCCTGATTGCCCAGACAACCTGCTTCCCTGCACCTTTTAATGGAAGAACTGGATCGTCCATTCGTGGTTAATTCTAAGTCCTTTTGTTCTGGTACCCGGTACAGTGGCTGAACAAAGGTTTCATGGAGCGCATTGCCTATGTGGAACTGGAGGATGCTTCTTGAGCATATGTGAAATGGCTCTTCAACCACTGCAATGGTCCCCCCCCCCCCCCCCGTGGGTAAGCATGTGTTCAGAGAGGATGAATCGAGTTCCACAGCTGAGACCTAAGATTGGTGATCGCAGTGGGTGGGTGGTGCCTATTAGTGAAGCAGGGGAGGGGGCTGTTGGAAGGGAGGCCTGAACCAAAAGCCACAGTTCAGACGAGACCAGGAGAAGCATTCTGAACTTCATACAGGCAAGAGGGAGGTGCTGGTGAGCTGATCCAGAGCCCAGGCAGAAGGTACCGGGCTGACAGGGGGGCCATACTGGCCTGACTCCGAGAACAGAATCACCCCTGCACCTCCCAGCAGTGCCCGGCTGGGCTCAGGGAGCAAGAGAAGGAGCCAGAGAAGGAAGAAAGCCAGGATCATCTTCCACAGACGATCGGCACTTCGGTCTAATTGCGGAAGGAGCGGGGGAGGGAAAGAGGACCCAGGGAGCATCTCTGGGACCAGCATGGCTCAGAGCCAGAAGCCTCCAAGAGCAAGATGGGGCCAAAACCGGTTTGGCTCAGTGGTAGAGCGTCGGTCTGCGGACTGAAAGGTCCCGGGTTTGATTCCGGTCAAGGGCATGTACATTGGTTGCGGGCACATCCCCAGTAGGGGGTGTGCAAGAGGCAGCTGGTCGATGTTTCTCTCTCATCGATGTTTCTAGCTCTCTATCTCTCTCCCTTCCTCTCTGTAAAATATCAATAAAATATATATTTTAAAAAAACAGAGCATGATGGGAAATTCCCCTGTCCTAAACCAAAGCCATCCACCTCAGCAGCAGCCAGCAGCTCCTGGTGCTGCAAAGACCCGGCTGCTCCATACACCGTTTGAGTGTCGTCAGGTCATTTTACTGGCGCTCAGGTCGGACCTGCGTGACAGGAAGGACGCTCAGAATGGTCCCCTGCGTGTGGGCCTGGCAGAGGTAGGAAGCCGCCTGTGGGCAATGACTGCAATCAGAACTTCAGTGGAAACAGAAGGACACACCTATGCAGACCTAGGACAGCTAAACTGATTTCTAATTTTCCTTGTTATACTAAGGAGCCAACTTTTTTCCAGCTGATGTCTGAGACGGAACATAGATGCACACTCCCTCCTAATTATTAATGAAAACTGCAAAGTATCTTCCTCCTTATATGCCTAAAAATAATCTACAAATCCTTTGAGCAAGACCAAAAGCTCCAGAAAAAAAATACCGGTCTTCTCTTCCTAGGTTCTAAGTTTTGAGAAATCTCTGCAAATCTACAACAGATATTATACAAAATCATAGAGCTATGGGCTGTTCGACCTCAGTTCATCAAGTGTTACTGTGCATCTACTTTACCTTAGGAACTGGGGATATCTAAATAAGCCAGATCCAGTGCCTACCCCCAGAGGCGCTTGGAGAGAACGATGCAGAAACATAACATTTTAATACAATATAATGTATGCAAACCGCAGAGGTATGAATAAGCGGTGGGGATATTGGCTCTGACTGAGGAAGGGAGAAGAGAATCCGCAGAAGCTTCGCGGAGAAAATAGCCCTGGGCCTCACAATGAAGCAAGAGTAAAATGGAGGTTGACGTGTTGGCTGGGTTATTTTATAAAATGAGAATAAGGCCATTCGTTTTAGAGCATAATAGAAAATAATAAATAGTGTTTGGGGAAACAAAATTTCTCCCAGCCCAGCTCAACAATTATTTGAGCAGAAAAACAAGATGGCGAGAGACTAAGAGGCAAGACAGCAACATCAGAAACCATGGAAAAGTGGCCAGCTCATCACCAGCGATGGCACTGTTTGGCTCACAATGGCATTACTCCAGTCTCTGCCCCGGTTGGCGGGTGGCGTTCTCACTGTGTGTCTTTCTTCACACGGTATTTTCCTTCTCTTTTAAGGACACTAGTCGTATCAGATTGGAGCCCACCCTAATGACCTCACCTTAACCTGACTGAGTCTGCAAAGACCCTGTTTCCAAATAGGGTCCCATTCATTCACTGGTTCCGGGGAACTATGGATTTCCACGTGTCTTGGAGGCAGGCGTGGGAGGGTGGGGAGAGACACAGTTCAATCCACAGCAGACCCCTCTCATTAGTTTCTCCACCACTGCTTGAGGAATAACGAATGAACAACTGCAGTTCTTTACCTTAAAACAGTGTTTCCCAAACTGTGGTATGCGTACCCCCAGGGGTAGGGGAAGAGTTTGGTGGGGGTATGCGTTGCACTGGAGTTTGGTGGGGATATGCATTGCACCGGGCTTAGCTGCGCCTAATTCTACGTTCTCATGAGTCAAGTCAATTTCATCCTCCTCCTTGATCCAAATAAATGTTATTTATAATATAACTTTTATTTATATTTTATTATGAATAATTTGTTCTTTGTTTATTATTATTTTGTGTATGTACCGAAAAAATAAATATATTTTGATTGTTATTAAAATACATCCTTTTTTTTTTTTGACGAGGGGTAACTCAGTGTTTTGAAAACTATAGAAGGGGTACACACATGTCAAAAGTTTGGGAAACACTGCCTTAAAAGATAAGCATGTATTTCCCTGTCTAGTCTCCCTGGATGGATTTGGAAGGCGAAACAAAGGGGCATCCTGTCTGCTGGTCCTGGAAGAATATACACACTGGCTCGCCATGGCTGCAGGGTCGGCCATTTCTCTGTTGAGCCGGCCTGACTACATATGAACGCTCTCCCTGCTCCACAGCTGCCTGAGCAGGGAGTACCAGAGCTGCAGGCAGGTCCTGGGAATACACACCTAGCCTCCCTCTCCTCTCAGGGCCTCGGCTTCCTTGTCTGTAAAGAGGCTTCCGCTGCCATTGACAGTGACTATAAAGTGGGCACATCTGGCCCGAATGGGCTCCACATCCAAATCCCCAGCTAATTAGCACGCGGCCATTTAGCGGGTGTCCTCTGCGACCTGCAGGGGGGCTCGCTGGAGTGTTAAAGCACCCCTGAGGACAGTGCGTTCTAATGTGCAGATTCTGAATTGAGATAATAAAGAAGCTACTGATCTTCTCTGCCCAGGAGCGAGTGCTTTGTATTCATAGAGAATCTCTGGACACCTGCGCCGACATCCCTTTTTAATCACGCATTGGAAACCGTGCCGGGTGAGAGTGAAAGGCGGGGCCAAATGTCTGTGTGACGAGAGAGCCGGATCCGTTCACCCAGCGGGATCGCTCGGCGGCCTGCGTTCTCTTGGCTCTGGTTTGGCTGCACAAAAGCTGAACAGCTTCCCTTGCAGAAGGAAGGAAAAGAATCCGTGGCAGCATCGGGACAGAGATGGACAAACACACAGCTACAGAGGCCTGCAAGGGGCACCAGGGCCATCCAGAACTATATCCAAAGGTCATGGGGTCATTGGGGGCAGCCATGTGAAATTCAGCGATCAGCAATGAGCCTGTTCAGTGAAGCCCTGCTGGGGGCTGAGGATCCAGAGATAAGAACCAAACTCTCTAAGGAGAACCAGGCAGAGAATCAGGACCCAATCATGTGGCTGATTCAGGCCTCCGCAGGACTCCCAGCCCAGCCTGGAACATCCACACCCGGCGAAGAATCTGATGCAGGCAATGCTGATTGAACACATGGGAGGGGGAGGAGGAAGAATTCAGTGATAAAGGACAAGCCATGTAGGGAGATTGGGGAAGGAGATCCTTTGACTCGGTGGGCCCTGGAATCTCAGTGTTTCCCCAGGCATGTGAAATATCCGGGCCCTGAGTAGCAACTCCAGACCCATCCACTGGTGGGCCAAGGTCCCCCGAGGTCTCCTCGCCTCTGGGTTGGGTAGGCTGAGCCCGGACAGGGCCGGAGGGTAGACACTGCACTGTGCAGCGTGGACCTGTTCCTCCCAGTCCTCAAGAGAGGGCACTCCTGCTCCCCCAAAATCCAACGCATCTTCACCACACCTCATCTGTAGTCAAAGAACAAGACCTGAACTCAGATGACTGAACTTGAATCCTGCCTGCCATTATCAGCTTTGAGATGCTGATCACATTATGCAACCAAAATAAGTCACTATTCTTCACCTGTAAAATGGGAAAATTCTGCCTTAACCAGTTTTGCTCAGTGGATAGAGCATCAGCCTAAATGTTTTGCTTAGTGGATAGAACATCAGCAGACTGAAACGTCCCAGGTTTGATTCCGGTCAAAGGCATGTACCTTGGTTGTGGGCACATCCCCAGTAGGAGGTGTACAGGAGGCAGCTGATTAATGTCTCCTTCTCATCAATGTTTCTAACTCTCTATCCCTCTCCCTTCCTCTCTGTAAAAAAAGAGATGATGCATGTAAGTGGCATACGTAGTTACCATAGTGTCCCCCACACAATATGACTAAATATGCACGTTCCCTTGCCTGTGTGTAAAAATGAGGAGGGCCTATGGGTGAAGTGAGTATTGTCTGCACGACAGAACCCAGAGTCGGTCTTAAAATTCCTCATTTAAAGTTACAACTCCCTGCAGCCTGTGGCACTCCGTGTCTAAAAACAAGAACATCAGAAAACAGGAGGCCACTTTGCCCAGCCGCTGGAAATCCAGGCGACACAGACCAGCAGCCCTCTGAGCAGGAGTCTGCTGTTGCCCTCCCACCTCCCACCCATGCAACCTAGCCCTGCAACAGCTCCGACAATGCTGAAAAAAGCAGCCCCATTGGCTGAGCTGAGATCACAGCCCACCCCCTAACTGTCCCTAAGCACCAGTGAACGGTTTGAAGTCTGGGTCTTTGGCTTTTTTAACGGAGGGCGCAACGGCAGACCTTGTGAGGAAAGTAATTCCTTTACAGGTTCTCAAAGTGCAGTCTCCAGACCAGCGGCATCAGCATCATCTGAGAACGTTCTAGAAATGCACATGCCCAGGCCCCTGGCCCTAGACTTCCTGAATCAGAAACTCGGCCTTCACAAGCCCTCCAGGTGACCGAGAGACACACCAGTTTGAGAACCACTGGCCCCACAGAAAACCCAAGGGAAAAATGCCATCAAACCAAAAAGAGCAATTGCCCAGGGTGGAGGTTAAAAGTCAGCGGGCAGAGCCAGACTGGCAAGAAAACTAAAGGAAAACACTGGGGGCCTCTTGAGAGCTTTTTTCCTACTGACGTGTGACATGGTGTGCCTGTTGTGCAAACACAGCTTCAGAACAAATCTCCAGCCCCTCCTTCCAACCACACTGCTGACTCTTAGTCCCTCCATAAAAAAATCCCCGCCCCTCCGGTTTCCCAGCCCCCATTCCAGCCTCCTTCCTGTCCTTCCTCCAGTTATTCCACTCCCTGGGAACAGACACGCCTTCTCCGCAAACCTAAAACCTCCCAGTTCCCTGAAATTCCAGCGTCAGTCCTCTGAGACCCTTGGACGCAAACAAACCACCATCCTCTGGCCTAGGAAACGTTCTGTGCCCTCTGCCCCCACAGGCCATAGAGCCAGCCCTTCCAGTGCCTGCCAGCTGCCTGGGCTGCGGTGGCTTAGGATCTGCTCAGCATTGAGCAGCCCAGGCCTTGCAGCTCAGCCTGGCAGACGCCGGCGTTGGTGGTTCTCGAAGGGTTAGCCTTGAGCTGGAGGGACACCATGTGGCCATACCTGGTATGACAATCAAGCCAGAGGCTTCCGTTGTTCTTGAGAATAGAAATAGAACTAAAGTTAGAACCCACAATTATGCTAACAGAATTCTTTTCCATGTGTTTCTACTCTTAAATATCTTCTGACAATCACAGCCACACCCCCGCTCTTCGCCATGGGAATCTGATCATTGGCGTTTTCCATGTTCACTCCAGGTTTTCTCAATCATTCTCTTCAATGATAGTCAACAGCAGGCCCTCCGTAAGTGTTAGTGCAATGAAACGGAATGGAGAGGCATTGAATCGTTTGGGACGCATGTGGTTTAACAGCTCCACTTCCGGAGAGACGCAGGCAGGGGTTCAAAACCCAGCTCTGCTGCTTACTAGCTGCGTGATCTTAGGCATGTTCTTTTTAACCCTTCCATATCTCAGTTTCCTTATCGGTCAAATGGGGAGGGAGGAGAATATTCCCTGCCTTAGAGGATTGTGATGAGAATTAAATAGCAGTGTGTAAGGAGTCCCTCCACACGGGGCCCGGCCGTAGCCCGGATATCAGCGCCATTATCATTTTTAAATGCATCCCCTCTGGAACCATCACAACTGATGCCAGCTGAAGACCTCTCTTGGATGGGATCCCTCAAACGGCAAAAATGTGGGTTGACTCACAGCTGGAGAAAACATAGCATGAGACAGCCCAGACTTTAGAGGCTAGGACCTTGGATCTGGCCAATGGGATTCCAGGCCAGATTGCCCTGTCCCCACTCCTCAGCGTTACTACCTCTACCTCACGACCAAGCTGTATGTCCCTGGCCCCAGCTCCCTCACCTGCACAGAAGGAAAGAGATGACCCACCTCCGCCTTCCTCCAAAACACAGTGTGCTCAGAAATGTGGAACAAGCATAGGATTCTCTCCAGAAGCAATTACTCCACAAGGCACTCAAGATTCATCCGAGGAAAACTTGACCTATATCTGCCTGAGATCACTATGTACTCTGCTCAGAAAGTTCTTTCTACAGGAAATCATGATGCTGAGTAAGCCCCAGTGAACAGAAGAAAACAGAGGGGGAAACCCAGAAAAACACCCCCACCACCACCACCCCAGAAGAGCATGCAAAGGGGGTTCTCTCTCCCTGGCATCTATCTTCCGGGAAGCCGGGTGGCCATCCAGTGAACAAGTCCTCCTGATACCCCCGGTGTGCCAGACTAGAGGCTAACACAGCCGTGGGCAAACTACAGCCCGTGGGCCGGATCTGGCCCGTTCGGCTGTTCTATCCAGCCCGCGGAGCCGAAAGAGCGGAGGGTTCTCTTGCTCTCCCCTCCGCTCCTTCACCAGCAGCCCAAGATGAGAGTGCCAGCATGGTCAGGTTGCTTTTGTTCCAGCCCTCCGGTCCAGTTTAAGAACCCATTGTGGCCCTCGAGTCAAAAAGTTTGCCCACCCCTGGGCTAACAGGTAAATTCGGCCCTGCTTCTGTCCTCAAGGACTCATCATTTTTTGGGGGGGACAGGCATAGGGAGAGAGAGACACATATATCAACAATGCTGATGGTTTCGTAAGTGCTAGAATACAGGACGTTCCAGGTGCAGTGGGGATGGAGGAGTGGGCCATCAACGCCGCCTGAACCCTCAGAGAAGGTTCACAGAGGAGACGCGATGTCCACTGGAGGAGGATCAGATTGCAGACCGTGACACTAAAGCAGCTGGGTCCATTGGAACGCTGTTTATTACTGGTATGTGGAACGCCAGGAGGCCTGATCTAGGAAGCTCAGGGCCCTGGGCTGGGGGTGGGGAGGGGCTGGGGAGAGGGGGCTGAAATACAGATTCCTGGGCCCTGCCCTGAGACCCAGATCTCGTTGGTCTGAGGAGGTACCCATGACGGAATACATATTCAGCAAGTCCCTTCCGCAGGATGATGCCACTGCAGGTAACTCACACGCCCATCACTCTCACTGACTCCCGGTCCTCCTGGTCACCCCTCCTCCTCCCGCCCTCCGATAAGGAAACTGAGGCATAGAGCAGTTGAGTCGCCGGGCCATTGAAACGCTGTGTGTTTTGTCTAGATCCAGAGGCTGGAGTTATGTTTTTGTGGCCCTGGAGCCTGGGCCAGGGCCCTGCACGTTGTCATTGCTTAGTAAATATCTGTCGCATGAATAAAGGAATAAACAAACACCACCTCCTTCCATCGGTGACCCTCAGCCAGTGCCCAGGCAACAGATCTGCCCTCTTCCTCTGCTGTCCTTCCTGCCCGCCCCCTGCCATCTTCCTCTCCTGGGGGCTGAGGGGGGCAGCTGGGACCTTCAGTGAGTATATAGAGCCCCTGGGCACAGCCCCACCCCCAACCCCACCCCTTCCCGTGGTCAGCGGTTAGCTGACTGGAGCAGCAAGGAATGTGCTTTCCCAGTTTGTTGAGCCATTTTACCGGGTGATATAGGGAGAGACCTCTCTCAGCTGCCAGATTTGCCTCCCTCAAAGTCTCCTCCTTCTGGGGGCTTCTGGCCAAGTCTCTCCCTCACAGCTGCTCCCCCTTTTCCCTCCAGCTCAGTCTCTGTTCTGCCTCCATTTGTGCCCCCAGCCCTGCCTTCTCTCTGCCTTTCCTCCACCCCTCCCCTCCCTCCTTTGTGTCCTTCTCACTTCCTTCTAGGTTTTCCTCCCCTCTCCTTCTCTCTGTCCCTCCCCCTTTGTCTTTCTTCCCTTCTCCCCTCATCTTCTTCCTGTCTCTCTCTCTCTCTCTCTCTCTCTCTCTCTCTCTCCCTCCCCCCCCTTCCCTCCCTCGTTCCTTCCCTCCCTTCCTCCCCCTCATGATCTATGTGTGTGTGTGTCTTTCTCTGCTTCTCTCTAGGTTTTCCTCCTCCTCTCTTTTTCTCGGTTCCTCCCCCTTTGTCTTTCTTCCCTTCTCCCTTCATCTTCTCTCTCTCTCTCTCTCTCTCTCTCTCTCTCTCTCTCTCTTTCTCTCTCTCTCCCCCCCTTCCCTCCCTCGTTCCTTCCCTCCCTTCCTCCCTCCCTCATGATCTATGTGTGTGTGTGTGTCTTTCTCTGCTTCTCTCTATTGCTGTACGTGTGTGGGGTCTGCGGGTGTCTGTGTGTCTCTCTGTCTCCCTCTTTCTGTTGATCTGTGTGCGCACGCTGCCCTTTTTCTGCGCTTCTCTCTCTCTCTCTCTCTCTCTCTCTCTCTCTCTCTCTCTCTCCTTCCCTTTCTCTTCCTGCTTCTTTCTTCTATCCTCTTCCCCTTCCCTTCCTCTTCCCTCCTCCCCTTCAGCTCCCCGCCTCTCTCCAAATTCAGCACTCATTTCTCCTGGCTTCTCCCTCAGTCCCCAAAGGAGGTCAGTTAGCTGCCGGGCTGCCTGCTCTCTGCGTCAGAGCCTCCAGGCCTGGGGGCCCTGGGCCCTTCCCCCAGGCTTCTCCTCTTGCATCCCCAGCCCCTTTCTCCTCGGAGTCCTCATTGCTGCCTCCTCACCTCAGACTACCCGGCCCCACCTCCCTCTGGGGGCCGCGCCTGGCCCTCCCCGGTGGGGCTGTTCTCCCCCAGCAGCCCCCACAGCCCTGCTCCCCGCTCCTTGCCAACCTGGCCTGGGGCCTGGCCCCCACCCTCCCCTCTGCTGCCTCAGACAAACCAGAAACCCTGGAGCGGGAGCCAGAGGGGGGCCCCCCTTCACATCTGGAAGCCACCCAAGTGAGGGCGGAGGGGCCTCCACATCCATCCTGCAGGGGCGGGCGCTCGCTGACTGAGGCTGAGCTACAGAACAGTTCCTACGGCCCCTGCCCGCCTGGCATCTCTGAGCTGCAGAGCAGGCCCCTGGTTGGCTCCAGCGCCACAGGTCCTCCCTCGGGGGCCCTGGGGCCTCACTGGCTCTCGCTGAGGCTCAGGGGTGTTGCCCTCCGATCTTGGTGGGGCCTGGGAAGCAGCGAGCGAGCCTTCTGAGAAGGCAGTTCGTTCCTGCCCTGCCCTCCTGCCTCCCCGCCTGCAAGGAGCTGCGGGCAGAAGCCTTTGTTCCTGGACGGGAGCTGGCAGTGAGATCCCTGACGGGCTTAGGGGTGATGGTGGGCCCAGAGGGGGCTTAGCAAGTGAGTATAACTAGTCAAGAGCCAGCTGTGGGGGAACAGTGGGGATTTTAGAGCCCGTACCCTGAATCCTTCTAACAGTTCACCAGGTTCCTTTCCTCAGTAAAACACTTCGCTGGCAGCCTGATGTGTGTGTGTGTCCCGGGCGCTGGGTACCGGAAATCAGTAAAATGCTGTCCCTGTCCTCTAGGGGCTGGTGAGAGAGAAAAACGGAGACGCGGCGAACACGGTGTGAGAGGCGCCACCACAGAAACGGATCATTATAAAAGGAACCATGTCTTGAGCACATATTAAATGCCATAAATTAGCCTAAGCATGTTGCCATACATTATTTTATTTCCATCCTATCGGCTTAAAAGGTATCATTACCCCCATCTCACGGATGGGAACATTGAGTCTCAATTAAATAACCGTTGCAAGTAGTGGGCCTAAGAGTTCTAAAATGCCTAATGGACCCCAAATTACTCCTTCCTACTGACATAGAGTACCCTGTTTCCCCGAAAATAAGACAGTGTCTTGTATTAATTTTCGCTCCCAAAGATGCGCTAGGTCTTATTTTCAGGGGATGTGTTATGTTTCCATGAAGTAGGTCTTATTTTCGGAGGATGTCTTATTTTCGGGGAAACACAGGTAGGTGCTATGGGGAAACAGAGTTACCAACAAGTATACTGTGGAAGGATGGGTGGGATGCAAGGGGACAAAGTGGACTGGGAAGGTTTCAAAGAGAAAGCAAAGGCAAAACTGGTTTGGCTCAGTGGATAGAGCATCGGCCTGCGGACTGGAAGGTCCCAGGTTCAATTCCGGTCAAGGGCATGTACCTTGGTTGCGGGCACATCCCCAGTAGGGGGTGTGCAGGAGGCAGCTGGTCAATGATTCTCTCTCATCGATGTTTCTAACTCTCTATCCCTCTCTCTTCCTCTCTGTGAAAAATCAATAAAATATATTTTTTTTAAAAAAAAGAGAAAGCAAAGCCGGATTGACCTTTGAAATATCAATGTGAGAGTGTAACATTGATGGGCTGCCTCCTGCGCGCCCCCTACGGGGACTGAGCCCACAACCCAGGCATGTTCATCCTTCGCAGGCCAGCCAGGCGTTTGCACACAAAGGCAATCCAGGCCAAGAACTAGTGTGCGCAGTCTCCCTTGACTTGTAAATCTGTTCTCCAATGAGCTTCTTAAAATCTGAGATAATTTCTGGTCACTAAAAATTACAAATAACTTCGTTAATATTTAATTCAGAAATTCCCTTAGAATCCCAACATGACTGAGCATGGGAGCTGGAGGGTCCCATAAATAATATTAATTAGGCCGTGGCCGGTGTGGCTCAGTTGGTTGGGCATCAGCCAGTGCACCGGGAGGTTGCTGGTTCAGTTCCCTGTCAGGGCACATGCCTGGGTTGTGTGCTCAATCCTTGGCAGGGGGTGTTCAGGAGGCAGCCCATCAATGTTACACTCTCACATTGATATGTCTCTCTTCTCTCTTCCTCTCTCTAAAAATCAATAAGCTATTCTTTTTTAAAAATGTCAATTAGTATTCTAAGCGTAATATTAAAGTCAACTTTAAAGAGGAAACAAATCCCCCATAATGCCACCATCCTAACACAGCTCTTCTAGTCACTTTGTTCCCTCCCCATTCTTGTCGGTAAACGCATGAGCACTTACCATGGGCAGCATGGAACACACTAAGCTCCCTGGGTGTGGCCAGGAGAAAGTTAGAGTCTTTACTAGGATTTACAAATGCTCTCTAAGGGCTGTTTTGTGTGTTTTTTTTTCTTTCATGTTTTATGTTGGAAACATATTTTAAGTTTTTTCATATTTTATTGTTTAATCTATAATAATAAAAGCATAATATATTAATGAGACCGGACAGCTGAACAACCTTCCGGACATCATTCCGGATGAAGCCTTGGCGGCAAGAGCTGAGGCAGAGGCAGTTAGGGGCAATCAGGCAGGCAGATGAGCAGTTAGAGGCATCAGGCAAGCAGGTGAGCATTTAAAGGCATCAGGCAGGCAAGCAGAGTGGTTAGGGGCAATCAGGCAGTCAGGCAGAGACAATTAGGGCGATCAGGCAGGCGAGCAGTTAGAAACCGGCAGTCTCGGGTTGCAAGAGACTGCAGGCTGGGCTAAGGGACACCTGCCTTCTCCCCGCCCCGTGTGCGCCCTCCACCCCCACCCCCGTGCACAAATTTCATCACTGGGCCTCTAGTATATCTATAAAAGTCATTTACTCTTGCTTTACAAAGACACACCCAGAATATGTGTAGCTGCTTAAGGGAACTGTCTGCACAGAAGAGACTCACCCCTTACCTGGTGACCAAAGCCCAAGGCTCCTTCCCAAATGAATCTCTTACTCTCCAAACCCTCTGCTAGTGTCAAGCAGCCACACCTACTCAATGTTCTTTGAGCATACCAATATACCCCATCTAGAACATACCAAGTATACCCCATCTCCAAGTTTTGTTCCTACCTTCTCTCTGCCTCCAGTATCTTTCCTCTTCCCTCTGTTCTCCTCAAGATTTTCTCCAGCCTTCATTTTTTTTAAAATATATTTTATTGATATTTTACAGAGAGGAAGGGAGAGAGATAGAGAGCTAGAAGTGTTGATGAGAGAGAAACACCGACCAGCTGCCTCTTGCACACACCCCACCTGGGATGTGCCCGCAACCAAGGTACATGCCCTTGACCGGAATCGAACCTGGGACCTTTCAGTCCGCAGACCGATGCTCTACCACTGAGCCAAACCGGTTTTGGCCAGCCTTCATTCTTAAGGATCCCAATGAAGACCAAGTTTTTTCAGAATCCTCAGGGATTTTTCCTGCTCTGAGCCCCTCCACTTCTAACTATCAATACCATTCACTGCCTTTTGCTCTTTATCACTTCCAGACATTCTCTGTCTCCTACTTAGATTTGAAGATCTTAAAGGTAAGGACTATATTAAATTTCTCCTCCTCTGCCTTCTGCTCACAACTGACAGCAAATATGTGTTGATTATAATAATGCTGGTCATATGGGGTACAAAACACTAGAATTTCTAGCCATAAGAGAAGAGCCTAGACTCAGAAGTCAGAGTGAGCCCGAATAAATTGTAGTGCAACCATTTACTAATGATGTGACCTTGGAAAAGCCTCTGAACATCTCTGTGCCTTAGTTTTCTCATCTGTAAAATGGGGACAATAATAAAGTTATTGGGAAGATCTAATGAGGTAATGCTTAGCACAGGATAAAAGTGCTTAGTTCATCATAAGCATTGACTATACAGTATGATTGATGCTTTTATTTTTTTAAAATATTATTTTGTTGATTTTCACAGAGAGGAAGGGAGAATGATAGATAGTTAGAAACATCGATGAGAGAGAAACATCGATCAGCTGCGTCCTGCACACTCCCCACTGGGGATGTGCCGCAACCAAGGAACATGCCCTTGACCGGAATCTAACCTGGGACCCTTCAGTCCGCAGGCCTACACTCCATCCATTGAGCCAAACAGTTTGGGCTATGTGACTATTTCGATATTCGCTTATTACAGTGGCCTGGCACCAAACCCTCAATACCTTTGGGGTATGCCTGTTGATTTCAGAAAGCTGTCGCTTAATAAAACTCATTATCCCCAAACGTGATGAGTTTATCTATCAAAGAATTTTACATTATAAACCAGTGAAAATTAAGTAGCTGTAGGGACGTTGCACCTGATGGAGTGCCATAGCCCTGAGATAGCACTCTAGCGCCCAGTGTCTGTGACCCCTGCTCAGAGTTACCAACGATACACCGGTTCCAACAGTCATTATGTTGTTTCCAGATTATGAATGACCCGTCAGCCTCCTAGAATGTTGGAACTGGGAGTGACTCTAGGGGTCACCCCCTTATTCTACAGACAAAGAAGCAGCAGCCCACACAGTCAAGTCACCTGGCAGGTAAGGGCCAGAGCCAGAACTTGGAACCCCGATAGCCCCTCCTCCAGGTCAGAGCTCAGCATTCACCACATCATGCTGACTCCTCGGAGGAAGAGCAGCCTACACCAGGGACACTGGGATTTGATCTCAAAGTGTGTTTATCACTGTGAGCTCCGCTGAGTGGCCATAGCTATAGACTAAGGAGGGTGACTTGTTCAGTAGCTTTTCGATGTAACAGAATCCTGTTGCTAAAACCTCGGGCCTCCTCCGGTGACTGATATCTAAATACTCCATTTTCTGATCGTGAGACTAGTTAATGCATGAAAACGCTGAGCACCAGCTACAAAGCGTATCTTCTCTCCCACTCAGCATTTGCATCCAGCCTCTGTGCTGGAACTCGGGTAGCTCTGGGGAGTATTAAAGAGTCACCAGACCTCCTGGGATTCGTGTGCAGAAACACTTGTCTATGGAAGCAAACGGGATGAAAACACCTGCACGGAAGCATGCCACGCTCCTGGCACCTTATGGGCCCAAATACGTGGTCTCTCCCTGATACAGCTTCACCTCAGAGGAAAGCAAGGAAGGGAAACACATTTTTGTTGAGTGAATGACCGATCGCCAAAGGTGTAATTGAGTAACCACCCACAGCACCATCAGTCATTTCTGAGCAATTAACATTTCACTAACTGAATCATCACCCATGTGGCTTACAGGGAGAGGCTTGGCTCCTGTCTCAGTGTTCTGGGGCTTTCTCAGGTGACAGACCGTAGATATTCTAGGCACGTAGAACTCACAGTAATATTTGCCCAGTGGTGCATCGTGCTGGAATCAAACTTAGCAGTCATGATGGCTCCATAAAAACACTTGTCAGGGAGGGTCCATCCCTGCTGAGCAGAGGCATGCCCCGATTGATAGGAAGGCCATTCAAATCTGAGACCCAGACTCGTCCCAGCTGAAGTGCCTGCCCTTCCCGTCACTCCTCTTCTGTGAAATCAACCATAACTCTCATCCTGAGGATCAAGCAGATCTGCTTCTGGCTCCGTGTGACCTTATCACGCGCCTTACCCTGATCTCATCCCTACACATGTGACCTCAGAACTTTTCCTCATGATTCATGGCCCACGCACCTGACACAATAATCCTGACACCGCAGGGTCCAGAATCCATGATGCCGCCTACTTTAGCCATGGTGATGAGTGCTGTTCTTCCCAAGCCACCTCTCGGTGTGTGTCGCATTGCATCTACAAATGCACAGAATCCCAAATGGGCCCATTTGTCGAGCTTTTGCTGTGTGCCAGGGATCTAGATAAATACTTCATAGGCATCATTTATTTTATTCTTCTGATAGTCAAATAATAAATATTTTATTATATCCATTTTATATGTAAGGATATAGACGCTCAGAGATCAAGTAACTGATCAGAGGTCACACAACTAACCAGTGACAGAGCTAGGGTTGGTGCCTGGATGTTTCTGACTCCAACTCCCAAGCCCGTAGCCCCTGCTCTCCAGCAGCCTCGAGATATCATCTTCCATTGCTGAGGCACAGCACGGCATGCCCGTGCATGAAGGAAGACCCCGCAGGCGGGACTGGAGGCAGCTGGACCTGGTCCTACCTCATTCATCCATCTGTTCATCCAGCAGATGTTGATAACTACTGTGGGCCAGATGCTGGGGCAGGAGTAAACAGCACAGGGGTCCTGCCCTTAGCATGAGGACTTCGAAGACAAACAAGGATGTATTTTGGAGGCTGTTGGCGTTTACCTCCAGGTGTCATCTTTACTGGGAGCCTCAGAGTTGGACCAGGATGACTCTTGAGATCCAGATCTTGCAAAAGTCCGGAGCACAGGGCCGAGTGCCACTGCTGTTGATCCCATGCTAGATATTTATCTCAGGGGAACTTGAAACAGGGGAGTAATTCAAAACCTCTCCTTACCACCTGTCTGGAATTGCTTGTGGCTACACCCTTGAGTGACTCACTAGTAGCATAGTTCCAGAGCCTTTCCAAAGCAAGAGAAAGCATTTGGTGTTTTCCAGTTACTGCCTTCACCTAATATAAAAGGGCTGGAAGGACCTGGACAACTTCCATTTAAGGGGCCCAAATAACCCTAGCACTCTCCATTCCATTAGTGATATTTTCTTCTTCCTCATGAGAAACTAGTGGGATTAGGTCATTGTGACTGACCCTGTGTTCATGTGTGTGCCCGGTCTGTGTGTGTGCCCTTCTAGAAGATTATACTTCTTGAAACAAATGGAACATGAAGTGGGTATAAGATTTCTGGAATAATTTATCTAGGTCCAAAAATTACATTCACTCGCACTTTAAGTATTCTTGTTAAGGACAGAGAAAATCTGCCCACTGGGACTGCCCACCTCAAGCAGAGGAACATTCTAATATCTTTCCAGGGGAGGTAACCAAAGGAGCTTGACAGTGCTCACGGGGACTTGGCCAAGAGCTGTAGGCAATTGAGGATAAAGGGGAGAGATCAACCAAAGGACTTGTGTGTATACACATGAGTCTAACCAGTGATCAAGGTCAACAGGGGGGTGGGGGCATGCGGGGGGAGGGGTTTGGGATGGGAATGGGGGGGGGATGAGGACAAATATGTGATACCTTAATCAATAAAAAAATTTAAACAAAAAACAACAAGAAAAGAGCTGTAGGCAAATGACTTCTGTCTTTACTTACTAACACAAAGTGGGCCGTTCTCGCTAGGGGGTGCTAGACTATTCAAACTTCCAGAACAACCCCACCTTTGGTAAAGTGCTGCAAGAACTGAATGTTGCATGGCAGTGCCTTTCATAGAGAATAAAAGTAAACAAAGAATATTCCTTTGAGTCATCTTAACTCTTGATGTCCTAAAATATCCATTTCATTCCTTAATAAAAAGAATATAGGTCAGGCTAGCCCAGAGAAGGTACATCCCTGATATTGGCAAGACCCTAAATAGAGGCCTCTTAACCGGGTAAACTTCTCTGGTTAATAGATTGGGAAATGGAATTATGAATATTGGGAGGTGATAGGTTTTCAATTTAACTCTGTGCTTTTTGTGTGCCAATGGTTTTATAGTGTACTGGTTTTTGGCAAGGTGCCCCAAATGGTCTTCACTCCTACAAACTATATACAATCCACTCATCCTCTTCCTGATGTTACCCAAACATAGTTCCTACCTCAAGCTCTGCCTCCTTCAGGAAGTCTGCCCTGACTCGTATCCTGATTATTTTCCCAGCTTTAATAGGGTGCTCCCTCTAAGCACTGGGCATTTGGCATTAATGGCCTGATACAACTCCAAAATAGGATAATAATAGTCATCTGGGGGGGGGGGGGGGACATGCCCTTTGCCTAGTAGACGAGAAAGCAGATGGAAAATCAGAACTGCCAAGTGACTTTTCAAGGACAGCTCAACTGTCAACCAACTGACCTTTCCCAGGAAACTACTAAATACATACAACTGTAGCTTAGTGTTCTTGTGCAAAGTAGCAATATACTACTGATATTTCTTTTACTTCTCTACTTTCTATGAAAAACATGAATATGGTGGTACCACCTTTCCAGGAACAAACCCACTTCTAAAATGTATCCTACAGAATTAACTGCATCTCTACACAAAGATGCCCCTTGCTATATTATATTAGAACAGTGTGTAAGTAAATTGTGGTACATCCATTGGAGGAATACTAAGCAGTCATTAAAAGTCATGTACAGTAATACCTAAAAATATTCACAATATATTGTTAAATGATAAAAGGTTATGAGATGAATAACTGTATTATGGATTCTGGAAGCAGCATCTCTGTAATTGAACACTAAGATAGCTTTCAGCTTTCTGAAGCTATGGAAAATGTAACATTTTCATGTTTCATAATAATTATTGGGTAAGTGTTTATCTTCTAAAGAACACCTTTCTTTATCATTGCAGTAAATCTATGAGTTAAGCTTTTATAACATGAAAACATGTTTATACTGTAAAGTATTCTAAGGAATAAAAAAGGGGGAATGATTTCAAAATACTGTTTGTACTGACTATCAGTTGTTTTTACTATGCAGCCTCCATTTGGCTTTCTTCTGATTTTCCTTTGGAACCACTCCCACCCTCACTCTTATGAAGTCCACAGGCAAATTTCAGAGATGGCCATTACCTCAGACCTGACCAATTGCAACATCACAGTCCCCAGCCCATAGTGGCTGCTTAAGGGATAGACTTTAACTTAATCCCAGCCATGGTTATGCAATAGAATTTTTTGGGATTGCTAAGAAAACATATGATCTTGTCTATTGGACTTATTTCTGGGAGGACAAAAAGCTGATGCTGTCAGAGCCTTCTCGCCATCACATAGAGTCTGAAAATGAAGCCAGTATAAGGGAAACTAGTGCCAAGAAATAGAGTGAGATTTGGACCTAGTATTAGCTCCTGGATTAAACTATTCCTACCTACCCTGCACTTTTTAGTTATAGAAGCCAATAAATCCGCTCCTTTTTTGCTTATTCCAGAATTGGTTGAGGATTCTGTTGCTTGCATCCAAACAAGTCCTAAATGATATGCTCTCAAGTTCCATACCCATTTCCAAGTCCTATAGAGATGGTCACACATTTTAGAAATTATAAATATCCGGCAGAGACTGAAAACCTGTCCATGAGAGTAACTAAGAAAAACCTGTTAAAGAAAGTGAAAATATCCCTATTAGAAATCTGAGTCCAGATGTCTTCTTTTTTCTTACCTTCTCCTCTTTGATTGAATAATTATTCTCCTCAATAATAACCCAACCCTAAGAGTGTTGTAATAAAGAATAAATGGGGATAAAAAGACATTAAATAGCTTACAACCATGCCTGACATCTAGAGGGTTTCCAACAAGTTTTAGTTTCCTTCCCCTAAATATCATTTTAAAAAAAACACACAAATGCACACCAATGAGATGCTTATACATTATCAAAACTTTCACAGTTGTCCAAAACAACGTTTCTTTGGACATGTTTTGAACTGAAACATGACCAAAGCATAGGATGCTTGCAAGAAAACATCTCCAAAGCAACAGTACTGCTATATTTACAAGTGATGGACCAAAGGAGGAGGCCGTCACAGTGGGCACTTCTGCAGAACACCTGCCACAGCAGGACAGCTGACCCTGAGCAGAGTCTGTCAGAGGGGAAGCAGGAGGGTCTACCATGGACGAGGCCCAGTGATGTATTTGATGGGCTGAGAAGGCAAGGAGTATGAAAACAGCCCCCAGAGAATCCGAGGAACCCACACATGACTACAAGGAATTTTAAGTCCCTGGAGAGATCATAGAAAATATATATTGGCCTCTGCCCCCAATTCCTGGCATAGAGGCCCTGAAATCCTTGTAATTTCCTTGGTGATAGAAGTGTCTTTTGCTCTGATGTGGTGACTCTCGGTGGGTTCCTGGAATGCTCCAAATATGAGGGCTAGTCACCAGAAAGATGAAGCTGTGAATAGAAGCTTGGAATGTTCAGCCCACCCCCCATTCTCTTGAGAAAGAGAAGGGCTTTAAATGGAGTTCATAATCCACTATACCTACAGATGAAGCCTCCACAAAAATCCCAGGAGTGTGCTGTTCAGGGAGCTCCAGGTTGGTGCACACATTCACGCACCAGGCGGGTGTCGGACGCCAACTCTACGGGGACAGAAGTTCCTGCACTTGGGACCCTCCCAGACCTGGGCCTATGTAACTCTTCATCTGGCTGCTCATCTGTACCCTTTTAGCATATCCTTTAATAAATTGATACATGTAAGTAAGTGTTTCCCTGAGTTCTGTGAGCTTTCCTAGCAAATAATCAAATCCATGGGGGAAGAGGTCATGAGAATCTCCTATTTGTAGCCAAGATGGACTGAAGTTATGGGTAACCTCAGGACCTACTGCTTGCAACTGGCATCTGACGTGGGTGGCAATTTTGTGGGATTAAGCCCTTAACCTGTGGGATCTGACGCCATCTCCAAGTAGATAGTCTCAGAATTGAGTTAAATTATAGCACACCAGCCTAGTGTCGCAGAGAATTGTTTAATGTGGGGGGAGAAACCCATACATGTGCTGTCCAGAAGTGACGTGTTTTGCGTGAGTAGTAAAAGAGACACACGGGGGGGGGGGGGAGGACTAGTTTTTTTTCCCCCCAGTACAGTCCCAAAAACTGGAAATGCTGCAGATGCTCCTTAAGAAGAGGATAATGTGGTACAAAGAGCGTATGTTTAAAGTCATACTGGCCTAAATTACAACGCCAGCACTGCCTCTTACAAACTAAGTGAGCTTGAACTATTTCTTAAACTCTCTACATCTCAGTTCTCTTATCTGTGACATTTAAATAATAATATGTACCTGGCAGCAGCTCCTTTCCTCCAGTCTTCAGGGAAGTTCAGGGATAGTCAGTCTGTTCTCCTGATGACAGGTCTGCACTTCCCTATTCCCTTGGAAGTTAGATGTGTTCTTGTGGTTTGCTCTGAGAAATGAAATATGAACAGAAGCAGCTGTATTTGGTGAGGTAAAGGCTTTAAGAATCAGAACATGATTGCTAGGCCCTCCTTTATGTGATGAGGTAATTCCAGAAACAAGGTCAAGATTGGTCCTCTGTCAGCCTGTCACCTAGTGTCTACAGTGAACAAAACTCCCTTTCTGAGTGAGAAATGGACTTTTGTGTGTTTCTAACGTTAGCATAACCAAGCCCATCCTCTTTGATACACCCATTAACACCTTTTCACTTGCATGAAATCACATAGAGACATATAGTACATAATTAAATTATATTATTTAGATATTCACTCAAAACTTTGAATGTCCTCATGTATTATAATAAATATTAAGATACAATTTTAAAAACAAAATGAGTAAGATTAAAAATAAAATGGATGTGATCAGAAAGCATTGATAATACCCAGTACTGGTGAGGATCTAAGATGACAAACATTCTCAGACCCTGCTATAAAGGATGTAAATTGCATAAGCTTTCTGAAGGACAAACTAAAATTAAACCTAATTTAGAAATGTCTTTCTAGAAAATTATGAAATACTACTAATAAAGCAAAGAAGTATGTATAAAGACATTGATGTACTAGTTGTATGAGTGAAAAATTAGAAATGACCTAGATGTGTAATAGGAGACTAGTTATAGAAAGGATATATATTGTATCCTGTGCAGCCATGAAGACCACTGAGGTCAATTCATATTTTTAATACAAATATATCCATGATATGCTATTTGTAAAAGGAAAAGGAAAATAGCATATATTGTATGATTTCGTTTTCATAATTGTATTAGAGGCCCAGTGAATGGATTTGTGCACATTGAAGAAAATTAATTAGAAGAAATATTTTAATATTGCTATTCTCCCTTTCTCTATAATAGAAGTGTCAACCAAATTCACGATCAACAATGACAGATGGAAACATATATGTGCGATTGGCACCAGCGAGGGCTTTATATATAGATAAACTTGCTTAATTAGACCTCCTTTCTGATGTAGCTAAACTTTTTCCAGCCCAGTGAAGCACCCCAACTTCTATTTCAGGTAATTGTCAGAAACACAGCAGTAGCTATCAACATGAAGCACATTATTATTGCAGATCACGCATGGAGAACAAAGGGTGAAATATTTAACTGCAGCAATGTTTGACTATATTCTGCACAGTGAGAAAACCTGTAATCATTTTCAAGGTCCAGCATTTCTTCTTTTCAGTAGGGTCAAGTTTCTAAACTTTCTAAATCTCTGTTTTCCGGCTAATGAAAAGAAAGTAGGATTCTACTAAGTCTCTTATCTACCTACTCCAGGGTTTCTATGAAGATCAAATGAGATGAAGCACAGGAAAACACTTCACAGACATTTGGTTAAAGTGTAAAATGTTTGCAGCTGGCTATAAAGCAACTCATGTTTTTGGGCTGAAAAGACTCCAAGGAAGCTAGTTGCTAGGGAGAGAAAGCCAGGCGTTGCTATGTGACAACATTACACAGCACCCACAGTGACTGGTTCCAGGCTGGGCTGGGCTGTGGGCCACATTTTGCACCATGGGGTCTTGGCAGCATTGGCTGTGATTTGGTGGGGTGTCACTCCAGGTTGGTGGCAGGGCCTGTGTCCCACATGGGGTAAGCCAAGTGTTGGTTTGTCGGTGCCATGTCTATGGTGCCATTTCTTTGTAAATGGCCAGTGTGTGTCATGGCAGCTCCTGCATTGAGCATCTGCCCCCTGATGGTCAGAGAGCATCATAGCTACTGGTCAGATGGTTGGATGGACACTTAGGCTTTTATATATATAGATAATTGCAATACTAAAAGAGCTACCTTAATCTGACTAATGGTTATCTTTCTATAATAAGCTGCAAATGATTTTTACTTTCTTCTTTTTTCATTTTTGGTGCCTGATTCTTTTTTTATAATAAACATATCTTATTACTTTTTTTAATCAGAAAAAAAATAATGAAGCTGTTTTTATTCTTTTTTTTTTAAATATATTTTATTGATTTCTTACAGAGAGGAAGAGAGAGGGATAGAGAGTTAGAAACATCAGTGAGAGAGAAACATCGACCAGCTGCCTCTTGCACACCCCCTACCAGGGACGTGCCCGCAACCAATGTACATGCCCTTGGCCGGAATCGAACCCGGGACCTTTCAGTCCGCAGACCGACGCTCTATCCACTGAGCCAAACCGGTTTCGGCAAGCTAATCAACCATTGGCAGTGGTGAGCAAGAGGTTGTCTGTAAACCATGGCTGCAGGGACTGGGAAACCCAATTTCTATAAAAACCCAAACTCTATAATATATATATATATATATATATATATATATATATATATATATAAATGGAAAAAATATACTTGGTGTTGTTAACAACAATAACAACAAAGACTTTGATGAAGTAATTCCACAGATGGGAATCTATCCCAAGGAAAAACTTATCAGCACAAACATAAAAATTATGTGCAAAAATATTTATCACAGAGTTACTTACAATATTAAACATTTTTAAACAATTTAAATTTCCAAAAACAAAGAAAGGCTTAAGTAAAATGTCGTATATTCACTCAATAGAATATTATGTAGTCAATGAAAATGTTTGTGCTAACATTGAAAATAGTCTGATATAATATTTAGTGAAAAATCAAGATTTCAAATTGTGTGCAAATTCTAACCATGCAAACACTATTCAATTAAAAAAAAGATGAAAGGAAATGTTCATTATGTTTATCTTTTAGAAGTCAAACCATGACTAATACTTTTATTCTTTCTACTTTTTCCAAACAGTATTTTATTACTGTTTTATGAATGAGTATTTGGTAGACCAAATAGTGTAAATGAATATTGTGGCAAACTGCCCAAAGATGTCTATATCCTAATCCCCAGAACCTGTGAATATGTGCTTTATATGATAAAGGGGATTTTGCAGATATGATTAAATGAATCATTTCAAGATATGGAGCTTATCTGGCCCAAAGTAATCACAAAGGTTTTAACAAGAAGACAGCAGGAGGATCAGAGAGAGAAGGCAACACAATGACAGAAGCAAGGGTTAGTCAGAGAGAGAAATTTGAAGATGGGGCACTGCTGGCTTTGGAGACGGCGGCAGAGACCATGAGGCAAGGAATGTAGGCAGCCCCAGAAGCTGCAAAAGGCGATGATACAGATTTTCCCCCAGAGCTTCCAGACAAAACGCAGACCTGCTAACACCTCATTGTTGGGACGTGTGATGTCCAGTACTGTAAGGTCATAAATTTGTGTTGTCTTACATCATTAAGTTGTAAATAGTTACAGCAGCAACAGGAAACAAATATAAATATAGACCATTTTTATAGTGAAAACAAGCTTTATTTGGTTAAAAGTGACTTTATTCGGTTATAAAATGCTTTAAAAATAATGTGTGGTTAACATTTATAGCCCAGTGTAACTTCATCATTTAGATATCACAAAATGCAAAATTGCAATTGAGCTTCCTATGTTTCTGATCAACATGTCTCATCTTTTCACTCTGCCTGACAACACAGAAATGCTGCACTACAGAGCAATAAACATTGGATTTAGGGTAATTTGCTTAATATTGAAATCTAGTACACAAAATCTGAAAAGCAGACAATAAGCAGCAGGAAGGAGAAGCTAAAAAAAAAGTGTAAATTTGATGAATCATATGCAAAACACTCCCTGACTTGAGCAACACCAGATTTATGCAAATCCAGCATTGCACAAAATTTTCCAAAAGCCACATACTACAATTTTAAAGAAACTGCAAAGTATGAGATAGTTGATGGGCAATGGAAATACACAGCTATTATTATCTCCTCACTTGCTTTCAGCCTGTCTTCCTTCAATCTAGTCTCCTATCCCATCCGGACTCCACATTTGATTTCAAGTTGACAATCCTGCTTCTGTTGCTTTGGCCTTGGTGTTTAAAGTTACCTGGACCCCTAGCCAGTTTGGCTCAGTGTATAGAGCGTCAGACTGTGGACCAACAGGTCCCCGGTTCAATTCCGGTCAAGGGCACACACCCTCGGTTGCAGGCCTTGACCAGGAGGCAACCAATCAATGTGTCTCTCTCACATGGATATTTCTGTCTTTCCCTCTCTCTTCCACTCTCTCTAAAAATCAATGGGAAAATATCCTTGGGTGAGGATTAAAAAATAATAATAATAATTTTTTTTAAAGTAAGTCAAGTCACCTGGAGCATCTGGCTCTTGGCCTTTGGCTCCCCCTCCAACTTGCCCCACCTCACCCTCTAGCTTAGATTTGCTCACCCATTTTTCTCCACTGGGCACTGCGTCTGCTTTTAATTAGTTCACCTCTTAAGACCCAACTTTCAGTCTTGGGCTCTAGGAGCTGTGGGGAGCAAAGGGGAGGAGGTGTATCCAGGGCAAAAATATAAAACCGGTCGTTTTAAGGGAAAATATTCAGAAAGCTGTGGAAAACATCCCATCACGTATGAAATGTTTTGACAGATGCTAATTGTAGGTGAATGCCTCATTAGCCGACTTGGCTCGAGGGTGAACTGGTTTCAGTGAGTTGGCCTATTTTCCAAGCATGCCCTCGCATATGCACATATGTGTGCCACGTGGCAGGTTCAGCACATACTGAAACCGGAGAAAAGCGCCTCCGACCACCCTGGCCTAGAGACAGTCTGCTCAGATCCCCTAATTATCTGGTTCTCTCTGCACTCATCCAGCTGCCTTCTCATTATAACTTGGCTTCCCGTGTAAGTTTTCCTACTGGGAGACACAAGCTGACCTGTGGGCAAGAGTATGCGGGTCCCAGGGGCAGTTACTCTGCAGGGACATTAATAAGTCAGCATTCTCTTGGGAACCTGGTTTGTGTGTCCATTCTCCATAGTCTAAAAAAATGTTACCGTGCTAAAATAATAATGTTCTGTTAGTGGCTCAGTTGAGGCTTTTCGGGTTGCAAGTCAATGAAACCCACTTTATCGAGCACTAACACAAAGTGGAAATTTATTGTTAGATGCATTAGATGGTAGTGGCGTGCCACAGAACTCAAGGGCAGAAGGGTGGTTAGGACTAGAAGTAGAAACCAGAGAGCCGTCAGAATTGTCCTCACTCTTGGTCTGCGGCTCACACTCCTGCTGCTGTTTCCCCTTCATCCGCACAATCCAGGGGTGGGCAAACTTTTTGACTCGAGGGCCACAATGAGTTCTTAAACTGGACCGGAGGGCCGGAACAAAAGCAACCTGACCATGCTGGCACTCTCATCTTGGGCTGCTGGTGAAGGAGCGGAGGGGAGAGCAAGAGAACCCTCTGCTCTTTCGGCTCCGAGGGCCGGATAGAACAGCCAAATGGACTGGATCCGGCCCGAGGGCCGTAGTTTGCCCACGGCTGACTAACCTAAACCTGTTTCCCTACATTTCCTGCCTCACTATCACCACCGTCTGCCCTGTCATCCAAAACGCTTAAAAAGTATCCTTAGCGTCTTCCTATTCCTCCCTCTCAAACCCCGTCACACACCAACAACTGCCAGTTTTACCGCTTAAGACATTCCTGACCCCACTCCTCTTCCTCCACCCCTGCCACCTCGCCCTTCATTCAGGCTAACGTACACACCCAGATTACTTCAGCAGCCTCCTCAGTGACCTCCCTGCCTCCAGTATTATCTCCCTTGGACCCATTCTTCACAAGGCATCCAAAGTAACCTTCAGTTATGTCATTACCCTGCATTACAATGAAACAAAATAAGATTAATACAGGTTTTTAAAAACTCAATGCTCCCAATTCCCTACCACAGAGATACTTAATGTGGATGGGAATCAGAGATATCGAGATCATCCATAAAATTTTGAGTGTGTGTTATTTGACTAGAAGAAGTTTCATGGCTTCTGTTAGTTTTTCAAAGAAGTCTATGATCCCCAAAATGGTAGGGGTTAATCTTCTGGCAAACCTGAACTATTTATTGTTTCCCATATCTGTGTGCATGTGTGTGTGTGTGTGTGTGTGTGTGTGTGTGTGTGTGTACACTTATAACATTTCCTCGGCTGAGATTTCTTTTATAAATTCACTGTATTAAATGCCCACCATGTGCTAGATGCGAGGAATACCACAATGAACAAGCCAGGAGGGCTTCTCTCACCACAGGACATGTGGGTGTTCCTCATCCTTCCAGGCTTAGCTCATCTCCTCCAGGAGGGCTTCATTCTTGACCCTTTGAACCCTTGTACTTGTGGTTAAACCCACAAAACAGACGGTAATAATGATGACTCCACTTATTCTCAAAGTTCCTGAGTTTCATAAACAAAAGCAAGAGCTAGATAGTCTCTATAGGTTGGCATTTGTAGCTCTGCTTGAAACAAAGATTTTAAATTGAAGGATATTAATAAATTAGTCATCATCAGAATAAACCAGATAATAATTATGTTATTAACAAGTCAAGACAAATTAAGAAATCCAAAGGTTGCCGATCTTTATCAGCCAATAGCTACAACTAGGGTTACATTCACATTAATATCTGTATCCCACTGGCCCAGCCTCTGATTCCAGTCTGTCGAGAATTACAGTCTCACCCAGCTTGTGTGGCTCAGTGGTTGAGCATCGACCCATGAACCAAGAGGCCACCAGTTAGATTACCAGTCAGGGCACATGCTCGAGTTGTAGGCTCAATCCCCAGTAGGGGTGTGCAGACAGCAGCTGATGGATGTTTCTCTCATCAATGTGTCTGTCTCTCCCTTTCCCTTTCTCTCTCTAACTCAATTAAAAAATAATAATTACAGTCTCTTACAAATTTCCCCCTAGGATTTCCCAACTGTCTTGGGGTGGGTAGTGGGTGGGAGGGTTGCACATGGATGTGAATCAACTCAGGCATCCCCATGCTGCTGGCCTCTGTCTGTGCAAACTAGAGCTGATCAAGCACCCTCCACCAGCCAGAGAGCTGGGATTCCTGTTCAATTTACATCATCGGAGTGACTAAAGGCTCATCACTGTCACTGCACTGACTCTGCTGAGCTGGGCAGAGGCCCCCTCACTGATGCTCACAGCAGTGCTACTCTGCTCCCCAGTCATTGCCACGGGCAAGAGGAGAATGGCTACCTTCCCGCCGCTACTACTTCCCTTGGCAGATGTGCTTTGGGCCCCAAAGCATTACAGAGTTTAGTCTAACAGGTCTTCTCATTTTTACACCTGTCCCTTCCTCCCAGGGTGCTCAGGAGACTTGTTGCTGTGCCCTGAGCATGCGCAGGCTCACCATACATTCTCCCTTTCAGTGAATTATCCAAAAAGAACACAAGCAGCCTTCCTGAAGCTTGTCTTCAGTCAGAACCCCACAAAGGATCAGCCATGACGCTATCTATTTGAAGCCATTGGTGGAGACGGTTTAAGTGTCCTCTCTGAGGAGTTCCTCAGCGCCCAGGTAATCATCAGATTTCATTGAACAATTGGGTGGAAGAGTTGCTGCCCAATGACATGTACCAGGTGTTGGAGCCTCTTTCAGCTCCTGCCCAGCTGAGACTTGGGTATAGATACACAATGTATTTTATTTATTACTTAATAAAGTATATAGCTATCAACAACACCTGCACAACTTGAACTGTAACCTCAGAGCTACCATAGCACAAACCAAAAAGCAGACATGTCCATTCAGCCTTTCCCTCCCTAAGTAGTTTCTGGCAGAAAGTGTTGGTTTGGTTTTGTTGTTGTTTGTTTGTTTGTTTTTAATCTATTGCTTAAACATTTCTGGGAATTTTAGCGCGATGAAAACATGAATGAAGAAACTATGCTGAGAGAAATGAGTCAGACACAAAGAGTCAAATACTGTATGATTCTACTTCCACGAAGTACCTACGGTAGTCAAATTCATAGAGACAGAGAGTAGAGTGGTGGGTGCCAGGGGCTGGGAGGGGCCTTGGAGAATTCCTGCTTCATGAGTGCCGAGTTTCATGATGGGAAGATGAACAAAGTTCTGGAGATGGATGGTGCTGACGGCTGCACAAGAACTAATGCCACTGAGCTATCCACCTGAAAATGGTTAAAAGGTAAAGTTCATGTTATGTATATTTTTTTTTAAATTTTACTTTATTAAGGTAATTTCTGTGTACATAGTTTACCATTGCCCCCCCCCCCCACCTTCCATTTATGCCCTCCCTCCCCAGAGTTCTGTGTTCATTGGTTGTACTTATGTTCATGCATACCAGTCCCTCGGTTGTTCTCCTATCTCCCCCCAGGTCTCCTTCCCCTCCCCGCTGTCATTTGGCAGTCTGCTTGTTTTATGGTGACTATCTCAGGACCATATGAATAGAGTCCGCTCTTCCTCTGGTTTTCACCGCCCCTTCCCCTGGGTCCCACTGCTTCCCCTGGGACACACGGCTTACCCGGGACACCCTTCCCCTTTGGGGGGTACGGCTTACCCGGGGCACATGGCCCCCGGGGACACTTGGCTCGCCCGGGGCACTCGCCCCCCTGGGACACTCGGCTCACCCGGGGCACTCGGCCCCCTGGGACACTCGGCTCACCCGGGGCACTAGGCCCCCTGGGACACTCGGCTCACCTGGGGTACTCGGCCCCCTGGGACACTCGGCTCACCCGGGGCACTCGGACCCGTGGGACACTCGGCTCACCCGGGGCACTCGGACCCGTGGGACACTCGGCTCACCCGGGGCACTCGGCCCCGTGAGACACTCGGCTCACCCGGGGCACTTGGCCCCCTGGGACACACGGCTTACCCGAGACACCCTTCCCCTTTGGGGGGTACGGCTTACCCGGGGCACATGGCCCCCCGGGGACACTTGGCTCGCCCGGGGCACTCGCCCCCCTGGGACACTTGGCTCACCCGGGGCACTCGGCCCCCTGGGACACTCGGCTCACCCGGGGCACTCGGCCCCCTGGGACACTCGGCTCACCCGGGGCACTCGGACCCGTGGGACACTCGGCTCACCCGGGCACTCGGCCCCGTGGGACACTCGGCTCACCCGGGGCACTCGGCCCCGTGGGACACTCGGCTCACCCGGGGCACTCGGACCCGTGGGACACTCGGCTCACCCGAGGCACATGGCCCCCCGGGGACACTCGGCTCACCCGGGGCTCTCGGCCCCCTGGGACCATGTTATGTATATTTTACTACAAAAGAAAAATACAAGAACTTATGGAGCACTCTTTCCCCAAAAAAGGCAGACACAAAGGTGTTGTGAATTAGGAGTTAAGGTTGGCCTCTGGAGGCCAGATTGAAGCAATTTTCCTGAGTTACTGGAGAAATACTTCCGCTGAAGGCTAAGTTGAGGGTGAGGAAGCTAAGAGGAAGAGAAACTTTTTTTTTTTTTTGGCACGGTTTTTTTGTGGCAGCGATTTCCTCCAACCAGTGTGCCACAAGAATTTTTAAAACATGCAATTCCTGACCTTTTAGTCAGGGGCACTGACTTCTTTTCCCTTAGGCTGTCAAATAACGAAATGACAACAGCCAACACAACAATAGCAGTCCAATGTGAGTGAATCAAAATTATACCTGTTCTTTTGGAAAATCAGCAAAAAATATGAGTTTTGTTTGTTTGGGGGGTTTTTTGGGGGGTGTTGTGTTTTGTTTTGTTGGTTGGGGTTTCTTTTGTTGTTTGTTTTTTGGTGTGCTGCAGAATGTTAGTAATTAGCTCATGTGTGCCAAGAGATGAAAAAGGTTGGAAATCACTGGTGCATAGTAATATAGTTACCCCACTCGGGAACGTAGCACGTTCATTTTCAAAGCTCTTGCAGGAGTGGTCTAACCCGCTGTCATAACAAGCTGGGAGGTGAATGAGGAAGAGCAGGAGTCCAGATGCTAGGGTTACAGAGAAGGGGGGAACTGGCTCTGCCCAAGGGATGCTCCCAGTGTCCTTGGGGAACTGACACCCCATTATGCAGACAGGAAACTGAAGCTTAGTCAGATGGACTGACTTGCCCCAAATCCCAGTTACCAACAAGCAGAGCAGAGACTTGACCCTATCTCTTGACTCACTACCTACTGCTTTTCCAACAACCAAGTGTGAATTAAAACAGAATGAAACTGAAAAAAAAAAAAAGCCCAAGAATGAAGGTGTCAAAGAATGAAAGAATCCCTCTGCTACACTAAAAGGATATAATTTGGGGGTGTATTTTAAGCTTTATAAAAACCCTGCCACCCCTGACTCTGAGTAGGAAAGTGGTAAAAAGAGAATCTGAGGTGAGAAGGCATCTGACTCACCCACCATGCGGTGGCGGAGAATCTGTAAGCAAACACCCAGCGTTTATTTCAAGTCCGGTGCCTCCCTCTGCCAGCCTTGGCATCCAGCCCACCGCGCGTGGTTCAGGGGCCCACCTCTGGACACATGGTCCGATCCCTATTTTAGGGTGATAGAAGTCACCCAAAACACATGGCCATTAGGCTGGCGTTTAAAAGAACAGACGCATGGCAGAAGACAGAGTGAGCCATCTGGCTGCCATCATACGCTGGGAATTCATCATCCAGATGTGTGTTCTAGGCCCCGTCTGACACAGCACAGCCCTGTCCGCGGAACATCATCCCTGTGTCCCGGCCTGTTCCAGGAAGCAGCTGGCAAAGTGGCTGCCAAGAGACAGCACATGGCCTCCGAGGTGAGCCAGGGACAGCCTCCGAGGTGCCAGGGATTTATCGGGGTTGCCAAATGTGCCCTGACAGACAGGTCTGTGTGTGCTGAGGCGCTCGCTCTGCGGCTCAGATGAACAGCTCATTGCGGAATTCACCCACAAGGGGAAGTGAGTTAATGCCTGGAATGGTTCACCTTCTGCCTCGATGCGTCATAAAATCAGCTTGTCAGTCCTGGCTCTGAGAATCCATGTGCACACCCAAATGCGGTTCTGTGGGGCTAGGCAGAGGTTCAAAGAGGGACCGCTCGCACAGAAGGTTCATAGGCTTTCTCTGTGCTCGGAACAGGCCAGTGGGCCTGACAGCGGCTCCAGGCGTGGTCAAATCGGCTGGCAAGCAGACCCAAAGCTGTCTGCAGCATCTGCTCCACATCTGGGGCTTGTGATTCATCAGCCACTCTCTCCGGCTGCCCTACATTCTCCTGCAGGCCAGAGCATGCAGGCCCCATCGTGCTGAGGCCCTAGCGCTCAGAGGTCCTTCAGGACTGATCTCCAAATCTCCAACATCGCCTCCCCCTGCCCCATAGTCTAGTCCATCAGCTCCAGGTTCAGGGGAAACTGGGCCCAGACCATCTCAGATGCAGCCTGGGCCATTATAAGAGGCTCAGATTGAATCCAGGTCCCCGGACACTGGTGTCTGTTCCGGCCCTTTAAATTGAACAGACCCACACTCCCACCAGGCCCAGCTGGCCCCCCGGAGCGAGCCACAGCAGCACCTGTTCTAGTCCAATCCTGTTTACCCTGACCTACTATTTTGGCTCTCCCCTCCCTGGGTTCTCAGATTCCTGGTTCCATATCCGTTGCCATAACTGCTTCTGGCCCCTTCACTTTGGTGACCCTTTGGACTTCCCTTTTTAGACCAGAGCTTCTCACATGGTTCTGACTCAACTCGCTCCTGCAGTGCTGGCTTCCCGCTCAGGCTCAGGTGAGGACTCCAGGAGTCAGCCCAGCCTGGGGCACCCCCTCCGCTGGAATCAGGAAAGGCAGACGGTGAGGATCGTGCCTATGGTCCCTGCCTGCTGCTGGCCCTCAGCCTTGCTTTGCCCTCCGGTTCCAGCACGTGGGGGGCTCCCTGATCCAACTTGGGTTCTGATCCCTAGAGCCGCTCCCTCACCTGTGACAGCTCTGTCCTGGGCTCAGTTCCCGGTTTCATGCTGGCCTTGCCCAGGTTATATCAGGCCCACTCCCCCGATTGTCTCATGGAGATCAGAGTAAGGAAGACTGCCAGGCCTCTGAGGGAGTGGGGGTGTGAGAGGACAGGGAAACCCTGCCTCAGGTGGAGCCCTGACTATCTGAGATCATATCTGTATAGGGATTTGGGGGTTACTTATGAGGATAAGCCTAACGGGGGACAGGAGGCAAGGCACTTGCCATCTCAGGCCCTTATTTCCTACTCTCTAAAGGGGGGCATTTTGTTCCAGATGATACCTCACACAACCTGGAAGTTAAAAGTGGCCCATATGACTCAGACCCTCTTCCTTGCCTGCCAGATTCCATGTCTAACTTTACAGACATGTCATGGGCGTTCTTTCTCCAACAGTGAGCAAATGAACCCACCTGGGATTCTCCCACTTCTGTTCTCTCCACTCTAGAAGGTGCCAAAACAAGGACCAGAGCCAGCCTTGGTCCTTTGACCAAGCTTTGTTCATTCAATCTAATTTAAACCTCACAACGCAAGCTCTGAAGGAAATATTATTATCCCCATTTTACAATAGAGATAACAGGAACTTGGGGAGATGAAACCAAAGCCTCACAGCTAATGAGTAGAAGAACTTGAGTCCAACTTGATTCTCCATCTGTTCTGTCACATTGTGCTCCAGCCCTTTCCCAACCCCCAACCCTGAAATTACAGATGAGATTTTTCACCCTCAATTTACTATGGATAAAGGGAATGCTGGAGATAGGGGTCGGGGAAGGTCTGTTCTAAAGGCGACTGGACCCTCCTTGCCCTCTGCCTATACACCATTTCTTTTTTCTTTCTTGCTGATGAAAAGCATAATATTAAACTCTCTCTCTCTCTCTCTCTCTCTCTCTCTCTCTCTCTCACGCACACACATTCCAAGGAAAAAGCTCTCTGTAAATAAAGGACCCACCACCTATCAAAGATGATGGTCAAGGACTTATCAGATGTCCCTTGAGGCTAAATAGTTCCCAGAACAAATATTTCTGAAACCTGAGTACGTGTACTGGTCCTGTCCTTATGTTAAAATAGCTCTCTCACCCTGCCAGTTTTGCTCAGTGGATAGAGTTGGTCTGCAGACTGAAGGGTCCCAGGTTTGATTCCTGTCAAGGGCACATGCCTGGTATTTCGAGCTCGATCCCCAATAGAGGTTGTGCAGGAGACAGCCAATCAATAATTCTCTTTCATCTTTGATGTTTCTATCTCTCACTCCCTCTCTCTTCTTCTCTGAAATCAATAGAAGTGTGTATTTTTAAATAATAATAAAATAGCTCTCTCATAGAATTATTTGATCTGGCCCAACATTTACCAACTTTGCACACATTTCAAAATCTCAATAAATCATCTAATCTCAGAGTATAGTTTAACCTTTTTTCCCCTACCAAGAGTTCTGTATTATTTTTCCCTCATATTTTAAAACATTGTCTTTCTCAAACACACTGAATTAATAAAATTCCAGATGTTGCCTAATGATATATATCTGGGCCACTGACATCCTGAATATCTTAGTTAGAACTACCAAGGAACAGGCTGCAGATGAAAACAATTATGGAAAAACAAGGTTTGGAATGTGCACAGACCAAAGAGACCAGACTTAGAGAAATGAATGAGTTAGGGGCCCCGCTGGGTGTGACAGAGATCATCTGCACGGCTCTATGAGCTGAGTTCTGCAGCACCCTGAATGGTGCAGACCACGCACTCATCAGCCTCTTTCAGATGAAAGTAACAGAAATATGACTGGCGGAGTACAGGGAAATTTATTGGCTCCTAGCTGGACATTCTAAGGGTACTGATGGAAGTGTTTAAATAGAATCATCAGGACTGTGTCCCCATCTCTTTGCTTTCCTCTCTCCCGAGTGATGACAAGATGATCTCTAGAAGCTTCGGGCTTATTTTCCACAGAAATCCTAGTGGGTTTTATGTATTTCCCAGTTGTCCCATCAAAAGTCCCAGGACTGACTCTGAATTAGCCTGAATTGGCTCCTCTCCACCCTTTTCTCTCCTTTGTAGCTAGGAGGCTGACCAGCGCTGATGCATCAATGGTTCTCTTCCCTTATGCCTTCCTTTGGGCATTTTCAGTGAGAAGACCAGCAGGAGACTGGAGGAAGAGAGACGAATAAAGATGCTCATTTAACCAGATCCCTTTGAAAGGGTTAGCTGTGTCTCATGGCCAATAATCACAGGTTCTACCCCAGCTCTTTCCACACAGCTTTCCCTCTTTTAGCGCCAGCAATGGCTCCTCAATCATGCCTCTACAACCTCTGGGTGGCACCAATGACCCAATGACCCAGGTATAAGTAACCTTAGGAATAGCACCATCTCTTATGGCTTTTCTATACTCTGCCCATACCTTTGTGGGAAGGTTGATAACCCAATCTGAGAGTTTAATCTATTTCCAGGATCCTAACTAACATGCCCATCCCTGAATAAAATCCATGTTTCTTGTTGGACAGTCCTGAGTCACATGCCTCCCCCTGAAACAAAGGTCTGAAATCAGCTCCATCCAAGCCACGGTTATTGAGGGTGGAGGAGCAGTAGTCCCCCAAAGGAACAGACAAAAACAATCTATGATCACTATACATTTAGCAAAATAGATAAGGAGGAATTCTAATCATCTGTGTTAGACTACCCAAGCATTCTTCAGAAGCAGCACCAAATAGAAATAAGGATCCACTTCAGGGAATAAATTCATGCTGAAACAGCCTTTCATCCATGTACGCGCAAACCAATAGCCACTCATTTTCCGAGTTCTGGGCCTGTTGACAACTCTCTCCTGGAACAAATTGAAATTTCTATCATCGATTCACTCTGAAATATCATAAAGCAGCATAGGCCTTAGCTGGCTGAGCAATAAAGCAGGCCCTTTGGCAACTTAAATGAGCTGCCCCTGACAGCAGGACAGAGGACAGGGCATTAAACATTGCCAAGAATGGATAATTTGGAAGCCGCCTAGTGGCAGAAACGACAAGGCCAAAATCATAATCTTCGGGAGGAAATGACATCAGTTGAAGGATAAACATAAAATGGGAAAATAGCAACCTCATCACAGAGCAGTAAATGCTAAGAAGAACATTTAGCCTGATGCCATATGAAACCCCTATATCTTAGTGAGGAATCCCTTTTATATATGGCTAGCTACCATTATAATGACTGGCTCTGTGATGGATGAGTCATCTTGCAGGTAAGACCATGGACCACTACCCACAATGACTCTCAGCCCTTTACCATTACCCAGAAAACCAGTGCTGCCTTAGCCAGTTTGTCTCAGTGGATAAAACATGGGCCTGCAAACTGAAGAGTCCCAGGTTTGATTCAGGTCAAGGGCACATGCCCGGTTGCGGGATCGATCCCCAGTAGAGGGGCATGCAGGAGGTAGCTGATCAATGATTCTCTCTCATCATTGATGTTTATATCTCTCTCCCTTTCTCTCTGCTATATATATATATATATATATATATATATATATATATATATATATATATACTGCTGATGTCATCCCCCAACCCCATGTTTTGATGGAGGCTCCATGTGCCTTTTTAATGAGCAGATTAGCATTCAATGACATGCTGAGGCCATTTGGCTTTCTTTGTTGGTTTTCTCAATACAGCCTCAGATGCTGCTTTAGTTGGAGTTCAGAAATATGCATTTGCCTGGAGGACAGGCCTCCTGAGCCACTTGTGTGTGTCTCCTCGTCCCACTAATAACTCCTTTGTGATACAATTCCACCACAGTTCTCTTGATCCATAAAGACACTTTAATATCAGCTCTTTTGGAGAAAAGAGGAGTCTAAAGGATCCCTTTGCTTCAGTGCTTCTGGAGTTTAGGAAATGGAGAGTTTGGATCTAAGAGAGAGAAGAAATCCAATCTCTAGTTAAGGAAATCCACACTTGGGCCCATTGGGTATAATGAAAAGTCTGTGATCATTAGAGGCAAATAAACCAGGCTCAAGTCCTAGTGTGTGACCTTGAGCAAGTTACACCTTTGTGAGTCTAAGTTTTATCTAGTATTATTGTTTCCAAGACACTAATGATTTGATAAGCATTAAAAATAAAAATAAGTAAATGAGTGTTCTGAGCCCAGGTACCTCTGATTAGTGTTTCCAAGGACATTCCTACTTTAAAGGCTCCTTCTAAGCAAAAGTCATCAATAAACTTAGAGAACAGAATAGAGTAGTGGAAGCATGCCACAAAGATTTCATCTCACCAGCCATTTCTGCTTGATTTGTAATATTTCCCTGGAACACTATATTCAAAAGGATTCTCGGGTCATATTTGGGCTCATATCTGAGCTCATTGGAAAAGAATGCCCTCGTCAATGGGCACAAGAAGAGGATCTGGCACCAGGCATAACATCTCTGCTTTAGTGATTGAGAGAATTGAGCTTGAAAGTCTATTCTTGGAGAAAGTAATGTGTATTAGCTCTTGCTTCAATAACAAACAACACAAACTACAATTTCAATGGCTTATGAACATAAACACTTATTTCGCATCACATAGAGAGTCAGGCTGTGGATTGAGTTGGGTCTGCTCCACATTTCTTCTTATTCCATAATCCATGAAAAAGGACAATCCTTCATTTGGGGTATGTTGTGCTGTGGAAAGAGCAGAAATTCCAATGGGTAAGCCAAATCAGACAATCACATTTAAAACTTCTGCTCAGACATAGCATAAATCATATCGTTCACATTTCATTGGTCAAATCAAGCCATATGGCAAAGCCCAAAGTCAATAGGAAAGGAATATATAATCTTCCTGGGGAAAATGGCAATCAATGCAATCTACCAGATGGTGTTTAAGAAAGATATTTTTGGAATTGAGGTGCTATATCTATAATGGGGAATGAATATGCTATACTACTTATACTAGTCTGACTAGCCATAGAATAAAACTAAAATTGAAAGGTACTAACAAAGTAAACTTATAAAGGAATTTATATAAAGCTACCCACATTAATCTTTGTAAGTGTTCAACCCAATTAGTTCACCTTTGGCCAAGTTCTCTTTACAGTTTAACAGCCTGTCCCAGGAACAAGGAATGCCAATGCCTACAATTAAACCACATATGTCCAGTTGACACACATTGAAAAATAACTTCGAAACAGAAAGAATGAGCCTGAGCAAAGACTGCACATTACACTGACCCTCTCCCCTGATCTCTTTGTACTACCCTTCCTCTCTTTCCTTAAAAAAACTTCTGCCTGCACTGAGATGTTAAGATGGTTTTGATCCACGTTGGTGTGGCTCACTAGTTGAGTGTCAACCTATGAACCAGGAAATTGCAGTTTGACTCCCAGTCAGGGCACATGCCCTGGTTTTGGGCTCAATCTCCAGCAGGAAATTTGCAAGAGGCAGCTGATCAGTGATTCACTCTCCTCGTTGGTATTTCTCTCTCTCGCCCTCTCCCTTCCTCTCTGAAACCAATAAAAATATATTTTTTTTAAAAATAGATGGTTTTTGAGGCATGAACCTGCCATCTTCTCAGGTTGCTGGCCCCTGAATAAATCACTTTACTTCTCACAAGCACTGTTCTCGTGAGTTTGACTTTCATGTTGGCAGGCAGCCAAGCCTGAAGGTCACTTCCCTGGTTTCATATCTATTTTTTCTTATTTTTTTAATAAACTACACATGTACTATACTTATAATTTAAAAAGTAGAAGTTTTAAAATCCTCGTGTGTATAATGGATATTGGGAATCCCTGAGGAGAGAACAAGCTGATATCTGGAAAGTGGAGGGTGCCTATGTTGATGAAAGTAGAGGGAGAGGAAGAACACAAAAAGCTGGGGGCTCTTTAGGGAATATATGAGTTTAAAGGAGAAGATGGCAAGGGAACTAAGTAGATGACAAATAATCCACAGTGGAAGCCTTAGGAAATCATCAACAGCAAGTTTATGAGCAAGTGGGGTGGTGTCCTGGCTGTGCCACTTGGATAGCATAAGACCTGCAGAAGGCACAGAGGCCTTAGATCAGAAGTAATTGATTGAATGACTGATTGAATGAATGTTAAAGATATCTGGAAGGCAAGGAATGTGGAACACTTATAAGGAAAACAGGTATCATCTAAGAAAGCAGCTTCAACAGGGAGTCAAGCATTACTAAATAACTGAATATTTATTGAGTAACTGCTAGGTATCAGGTACCATACCAGGTGCTGCAGGTACAACAAAAGAGACAGGTTGGTGTGTGTGTGTTTTTTAAGCAACCAATATTTTGTTTTCACCAACGAAACACCAACCTATCCACTCAATAGACATTCTTTTTGCTTCCTTTCTGTTACACTACGCAATACATGCCCCATCTAGATCCCATCCCTTTTTCATTGTCTTCACTCCTGCATTTAAGACTTTTCTCTCCCAAATTCTCACTTCCTACCAAATCATTTGCATAGTTACACAAACATACTATAGCTGGATGGGGGAAAAGCAAGATTTTCCTTTCTAAAAAAAAATTTGGAAAGGAATACAAAATGTATTTCAGTTGCCACAGTGACCAGGGACAATACTGGCATTTAGTGAGGACCAGGGATGCTAATTGTGTTGTATCTTATTTAAAAGGAAAAACTCCCTTGCACAGTGGTTCAGTGGTTGACTGTTGACCCATGAACCGGAGGTCACTGTTCAATTTCCAATCAGGGCATTTGCCCCGGGGTTTCGGGCTCGATCCCCAGTGGGGGGCAGAGGGGGAGTATGTAGGAGGCAGCTGATCAATGATTCTCTCTCATCGTTGATGTTTCTATCTCTCCCCCACCCCCCTCTCTAAAATAAAATAAAAAGACATTTTTAAAAAGACAAGAAAAATAAAAACTCCCTTAAATCCCACAACGTTCACCAGCCAGCTACTGGAGAACATTTCCAGCTACTCCTCAAACCTTCCACAGAAAAACTTCTTATTGGAGTTATCTAGATCTGTGGTGGGCCGTTAGACAAACATGAGCACAGCTCCAGGCCAGAAAAGCAGCAAAACCAGACAAGCAACACCATGACTGTCTCAGGACCAGATGCACTGACTAATGGCCCCCTGCCCTGGTGCCAACTAATCAATAAAGACTTGAAAGGACTCTCCTGGAAAACCGATGAATATTCTAGTGAGTTTCTCCCCTGAGTCCTCCCCTGTGATTCCTGCCTGCAAGAGAGATAAAGGGATTGAACTGGAGAAGAGGAAAATAGACAATTCTACAATATTAGTTGGAGATTTCACCACCCCACTTGGATGGATAGAACAATTAGACAGAAGATCAACAGGAAATAGGGGACTTGAACAACACCATAAACCAACTAAACCTAACAGACACAACTGCAGAATACCCATTTTCTCAGATACACATGGAACAGTCTCCAGGATAGACCACATGCTAAGTCAAAAAACAAGTTTCAATAAATTTAAAAGGCTTGAAATAACAAAGTGTCTTCTTTCCCACCACAGTGGCATGGAAGTAGAAATAAATAACAGAAGGAATTCTGGAAAATTCACCAATATATGGAAATTAAACACACTCTAACAATCAATGGGTCAAAGAAGTTCCAGGCAAAATTTTTGAAAAATCTGCCTCACTTAGCATCTCATTAACTATAGTGCCAGTTCCTTAATATCTTAGAGGAAGCAATTGTCTGATGTATAAGAAAGGCTACGAATTTCTGTACAGATCAGTTTTTGCTGAATAACAAACCACCATAAAATTATCATGCAACAATAAGCATATATTTTCATACTTACAGGTATTCAGGTTGGCTAGAATAGCCTGCTTTTGCAGGTCTATGGGAAAGCTGAGATATTCAGACTGAAGGTGCAACAGCTACCTGGGTCATTTTCTTCTCATGACAAGAGAACAAAAGCTCCCAGAGCAATGAAGGATGCACATAATTCCTCCTAAGGCCTAGGCCCGTGGTCGGCAAACTGCGGCTCTCGAGCCACATGCGACTCTTTGGCCCCTTGAATGTGGCTCTTCCACAAAATACCACGGCCTGGGCGAGTCTATTTTGAAGAAGTGGCTTTAGAAGTTTAAGTTTAAAAAATTTGGCTCTCAAAAGAAATTTCAATCTTTGTACTATTGATATTTGGCTCTGTTGACTAATGAGTTTGGCCGACCACTGGCCTAGGCTTACATGTTGTATATTATCACTTCTGCCCATGTACCCATTGGCCCAAGCAAATCACACAACCAAGTCCAACATCAGTGGAAAAAGGAAGAATACTTACCCCTACCGTAATGATTGGAGGGAAGGGAATGAGTATTTGCTGAACAATAATCTACTTTTCCACAGCCCCCTTGGAGAAAAACTTTGAAAAACGGTGCTGTCATTACTACTGTGGATGCTGAATTATAATGTCTTCTTATTAACCACTAGTGTACCGGTGCACAAAATGAGTGCACATTAAAAGGGAATTAATTAGAGGAAATATTTTACTATTGCCCTTTCTCTTTAATAGAAGTGCCAGAGATGAAAGAAGACTAGTAAAATGTATATGAAAATTTCCCTCCTGTCAGAGTCTGGGGTGCGTAGTGGGACCTAGAGTAAAGTCCCCACCCACCACCTGCACTTGATTCTAAAATGCAAAAGACCCAGACCTGGCCAGCCTTACACACATTGGGTGAGACCTAGACCCAGCCTGCCCCACCCCTGTCAAGCCCCTCAGCCTCAGGTCCCTGGCCCAGCACTGGTCTCAGGTCCCCGGTCAAGCCCTGCCAGACAGGGTCCATGGCCTGAGGTCCCCCATTAAGCCCCACAAGGCAAGGGGCATGGCCTGAGGTTCCCTCCCCCCTGTCAAGCCCTGCCGGAAGGGGGAGGGGGGCACAGCTTGAGCCACCCTCCTACCACTCCCCCAACACCCCTCCTCCCCCCCCGCTCAGCACCAGGGGGGTGCGTGGCCTGAGGTCCCTCACCCCAGCCAGGTGCCATACAGCCTCAGGTTCCTGTTGTTCAGTCATGATATTACAGTGTCCTGGCTAATTTGTATATTCCTCTATTATTAGATAGATGTTGGTTGTACTAGAAATGAATGTTTAAGACTCACCTTCTCTCTGTATTTGTAACTATTAAAAGCCATATAGAAACGTTAAATTCTTCAAAGCTACTTCACCTGATTCATTCAATGACCATTGACTTACTAATGTATTCTTAGCTCAGTAGCATTATCACCTCAAGAATTTTTGTTTCAACACAATTTCTTCTTGTACCAAATAGAAAATTTTTTTAAATGTCTGTACATATGTCAAAGCAAAAGAAAATGAATCTGGCACTACCAATAGGAAATGAATTAATATACCCTTTCTGAAAAAAATCTTTCTAAAAGAAAAATCCCTCTGACATCTGAATTTTTCACTTATTGTTGAAGAATTCAACCCTCAGAAGGAATCTTAGTGAACTTTATCTCTGTTGAGGTAAAAAAAAAAAAAATCCAATATAAATACAATAAGTCTAATCTTCCCTAGTTTATAAAATCTTGCTAATATTTTCACTAAAAAAAAAGCTGATTGTGAATGATATTATTCTGAATTCTGCATTACTCAGTCAATTGATGATACATAGCCTCCTCTCATGCTATCACCCCCTTTCAATAAATATCTCTCCCCCAGATTGCTATCCTATTTGTTTCATTAAGAAGTGTTGGGGTTGGGGCGAAGAAGCTACACCAAAAAAAAAAGAAGAAGAAGAAGAAAAAAAAGAACTTGGTGAAAAGAAATATACTTTTATCTTAATTTCATACCAGGAAATATGAAGTCATGAAAGCATACTGAAAAGGATAGACATTTTTTAAACAGGACCTTAAGAGCCAGGCCCAATGCCTGTTGCCAAATTCAATGAAGAATTGTTTGAAGAACAGAACGTTGTTCTGAGATTGAGCCAACTAGAAAGGCTGATACACCATAACATTTCTAGCTTGCATAACCTCCCTGCCCTTGAAATGAACTCTGGATAGAGGCAGCATAACCAGAGTTGACAATGAGATAAAGAGTACATGTCTAAGTCATACAACACCCAAAACCTCACTATTCTAGCCAGCCTGGTGGAGAAAAGATTCAATTGGTGGAAAAGCTCAATCCCCATTATTTCCAAATACAAGGAATACCTCTGGATTTAAGAAATTGACAAATGGAACCAAAGTTTTTTCCACTTCTCCTTCCAAAAATACCATTGAAATAACAAAGATATTTTTAAAAAGAAGAAAAAGAACACACAAATAGCGGTACTAGGAAAATCGAGAGGAATGCTATCACCACCAAAGAAATGTTGATGAATTGCTGAAGATATGAAGCAGGTAGAATAACTATAAATCAATGTGTAATTTTATAATCCAGCAGTTATTGCATACGGCCTGTGAAATAAAAATTATTTTCAAAATACTAAAAAGATATTATTTGTTGGCATTTGTCCTGATGGAACAAAAATAATTGTGGGTACCTTAGGCACCTAACTGGTACAAGTAGTCATTGTATTCTTAATCACCAGACATGGGGGAGGGGGCTTTACATAAGAATACTCTTGATTAAGCCATAAAAATGATTTATGTTATTAAAATATTAATTTTATTATTGTGAAAAAATTGGAAGTACATATAAAGCATTTTTGTTGAATATCAAAATATGATGGTCATCTTGAAAAAAAGCACCTGGCCAATTAATTTGAGTTGGAAGCTGAATTAGTCGCTTTTTTACATGGAACACCATTTGTTCTTGAAAGAACAACAGACAAACCATAGCAATTGAGAATCTGGTATCTGGAAGACATTTTCTCAAAAATGAATGAAATGAGCCTGTTACTGCAAGGAAAATAGCTGGCAGTATTTGTTGCCAATGATAACATTCTAGCTTTCAAGAGAAAATTGGATTTTTGGAAAACTTGTACACACCTCCAAAAGCCTGACATCATCCTAATACTTGAGACTTTTTTATGATATCAGTAGCACTATTAATAAGTGTGATTTATTGATATTATATAACTAAAGGTATCAACATTTGGAAGATCTGCATAATGCAGTGAGCCAATATTTTCCAAATGACGAATGTATGATGTTACAAAATCATATGTGGATCATTGAAAAGGTTAAAGTGCAAAATAAATAACTCAATTTAAACATAATAGAATACAAAATTCATCTCTAAGATTTCAGATTCCACATTTGAACCATCCTTTAAGAAATTTGCATTTGTCAAGTTTTGGTGTAGTATCAAAGAAGATTATTCATATTTATCTAAACAAGTTATTAAAATACTCCTCTTTTTTCCCATAATAGCTATGTGATGCTGGATTTTATTCATATACTTCAACCAAAGCAATACATATACATGGAATATGCTAATTAGCCGGGCATCACGACTGCTCAGGAGGAGGCTGCATCATGACCACTCAGAAGGAGCTGTGCATACAGATGGGTGGGAGGGGGACTGCGTGCCACCTCAGCCCTAGCGGCCAGGGGGAGGCTGGGGCAAGGGGCGGGCCAGAGTGGAGGTACAACACACAGGAGCACCTGCCCCCACCCCAGCATACACAATGCGGTGGCCAATGCTATGCACATCAGTCATGGGTCCTGGCACCCCTGGGGTGCCTCCTCACATGGCGGGAAGCTGGGTGCCTCCTCACGCGATTTCAGTCGCGCTTTGGGCTTCTAGTCCTATATAATAAAAGGCTAATATGCAAATTGACTGAACATCTGAATGACTGGTCACTATGGTAAGCACTGACCATCTGGGGCAGACGCTCAATGCAGAAGCTGCCCCTGGTGATCAGTCTGCACCCACAGGGGGAGCACCTCTCAGCCAGAAGCCGGGCTCATGGCTGGCGAGTGCTGTGGCGGTGGCGGCAGCACTAAGGATGTCCGACTGCCGCCTAAACTGGCAATCAGACATCCCCCGAGGGCTCCCAGACTGTGAGAGGGTGCAGGCTGGGCTGAGGGACCCCTAGTATATTATATTATAAAATATTGACTGCAGAAGCAGAGGTGGGAAACTATCTTCTATCAAGCAGTTATTAAAGGGCTCTAGCCAGTTTGGCTCAGTGGATAGAGCATCAGCCTATGGACAAAAAGGTCCCGGGTTTGATTCCGGTCAAGAGCATGTACCTCAGTTGCAGGCTTCTCCCTGGCCCAGGCCCTGGTTGAAGTACATGCAGGAGGCAACCAATCAATGTGTTTCTCTCACATCAATATTCCTTTCTGTTTCTCCTCCTATCCACTCTCTCTAAAAATCTATGGGAAAATATCCTTAGGTGAGAATTTTAAAAATAAAAAAGGAAAAAAGAAAGAGAGGAAGGAAGGAAGGAAGGAAGGAAGGAAGGAAGGAAGGAAGGAAGGAAGGAAGGAAGGAAGGAAGGAAGGAAGGAAGGAGAGAGAAAGAAAGAAAGAAAGAAAGAAAGAAAGAAAGAAAGAAAGAAAGAAAGAAAGAAAGAAAGAAAGAAAGAAGCTATTAAAAGAATTTGTAAAAAAATATAAAACAGCCAAGACCGGTTTGGCTCAGTGGATAGAGCGTCGGCCTGCAGACTGAAAGGTCCCGGGTTCGATTCCGGTCAAGGGCATGTACCTTGGTTGCGGGCACATCTCCAGTAGGGGGTGTGCAAGAGGCAGCTAATCGATGATTCCGTCTCATTGATGTTTCTAACTCTCTCTTCCTCTCTGTAAAAAATCAATAAAATGTATTTAAAAAAAAAAAATATATATATATATATATATATATATATATATATATATATATAAAACAATGCTACTCTTCTAAATTTTTTAAAACACCATAATTTTTAATGAAATATGTTATTTACATTAACATGTTATGGATTTGTATTTTAAAATATATAAATATGTTTTCATTTCTCTAATTTAAATTTCTAACACAGGAGCTATCAATAGATAGCCCTCACACACAAAAGCTCTTTGAAGTCCTTAGTTATTTTTAAAAGTATAAATTAGTCCTGACACCAACATTTTGGAGAATCAATGCTGTATTTACTTTTACATTTGTTATAGTTGAATTCTACCTTCCAGAGTAAAAAAAAAGAAGGGGGGAGGAGTATGAGGAGGGCGGAGACACTAATAGTATCCCAACTGCAACCAGAAATGGGAGGGAGGAAGGCACACCACAGGGCATCATGAGGGTAAATCTCCTCAAACTTTCATGAGATTAAAGTCCTGGAGGGAACATGGATACCTCTGCCACACATCAGTAATGGCTAGAAGTGACAGTTTGACAGCAGGTTTGGGGAGGCCAATGAATGGATTTCCATATAACTCATTCATACCTGAGGTTGCTGAGCTGGTCTCCTACATATTTGAGAAAAGTGGGAGGATCAAATAAATAACCTGTGATGAAAAGAAAAGAAAAACATCTGATTTCAGTTTGACTCCCCTCTCTTAGGCAAGCATACTGTGAGTCTGTACATTGGAACAGGCGGTTTCTTCTTCTAGGAATTATAAGGACAGACCAGGGCTCTGGCCTGGCGGTAAAGATGAGGAATTGGTAATATTCAGGGATTCAAGGCACAGGCAAAGCCTCAAAACAAGCATTCAGATTCTCGCAGATGATCATGGTTAAGCACTCAGTTGTGTATTTAATCGGCAAGAGCTAAGTTTAATTCACCAAGACTTGGTGCATTTACCACTAAGAAAAGGTTTTTAAAGTAAACTTAAAATATAAATGGATCTGCTACAAAGTCCACTCTCTTTCAGACTGGCATATATTTTCTTTTCCTTTTAGAAGTAACTTCTTATTCTCAGTCTAGTGAAGAAATTATTACTAAATCAGTAATAAGGTAGTTCAGTAAATTGATATCTCAATAATTCTGAGAACACAAAAAATCATTCTATTAAAATTATCAGTGAAATAACTTTACTTCCCAAATTGTCCAATGTAGTTTTCTAAAGACTTATAAAATTAGCTCCTTTTTCTATCCCTATTCTGGTGACTTAATTTGACATTTTGAAAAGCACATTATTGATGGAGTTATGAGTTCTGAAAGAACTAGAAAAAATGGCTCACTGTCATTCATTCACTCAGACATCTGGAGATGAGACTGAAAGTTCCAAACCTCTAATAACATATTGGTTCCCCTGGCAACTAGCATAATCGATAGTTGCTTTCCAAAAGTCACCTGACTTACATAAACTCAGGTGTGGTTGAAAGAGTTTTGTTATATATTAAGACATCTTTTTAAATATATATATTTTATTGATTTTTTACAGAGAGGAAGAGAGAGAGGGATAGTTAGAAACATCGTTGAGAGAGAAACATCGATCAGTTGCCTCTTGTACACCCCCTAATGGGGATGTGCCCAAAACCAATGTACATGCCCTTGACCAGAATCGAACCTGGGACCCTTCAGTCTGCAGGCCGATGCTCTATCCACTGGGCCAAACTGGTTTTGGCTATTAAGACATCTTTATCGCTCTTACCATTTAGGAAATTCTAAGAGCTTCAGGAGCTTTATGCCAGAAATGAAGATGAAAACCAAATACATATCTTACATTATAAATCACAATTATCACAGCAGGTCACACATTAAAATCTATGCCAACACTCCCACCTACTCTGAATCCTTCCATATGCTATGTGATGGAAGTTCTGGCACCAAATTTCAATGAATGTAGGCCATCATTGAGTCCAGAATTTAGTCATCCAAGCTATGAGACTCATTTCTAGCTTTAGCTAAAACATTAAATTCAGAATATCTGGTAAGCATACCCATATCAATATTACAAAACTATAGTCTGTACTTTTTGCACACCCTACAATCTATCTCACACACATTTCCTGGGTTTCTACTTATATGAATTATCAAATTCCTGCAGTTATTTTGACATATAATCAGTTTTCTTCCCAGGTCAGAATCTTCATTTGTCCTTCTTGAGCATCCTATATAATAATAAAAGGTTAATATGCAAATTGACCCTAATGGCGGAACAACCAGAAATGACCAGTCCCTATGATGTGCACTGACCACCAGGGGACAGACATGCAACAAGAGGTGCCCCCTGGTAGTCAGTGTGTTCCCACAGGGCGAGCTCTGCTCAGCTACAAGCTGGGCTGAGGGCTGTGAGCACAGCGGCAGTGGCAGCAGCCTCTCCCACCTCCTTGGCAGCACTAAGGATGTCCAACTGATGGCTCCAAGTCTGCGAGAGGGAACAGGCTGGGCTGAGGGACATCCCTCCTCCCCGCGCCCCACCCCCCGGGTGCACGAATTTTCATTCACTGAGCCTCTAGTGCTAAGATATGACTCTAGTTTCTATCTAGAATAGGAAATAAAGGACAGTTAATATGGGCCTTGAAGGGAATAAGCATCCCCTTGTAAGCAACTGCCTTCAAATCAGGGGGAGCCTTCAAGAAGAAAAGGTCAGTCTTCTCAGTCATAAGAAGAGGGGCTGCTTCTGCTCGCTTGGAAAGACCTGGACATTTAGCTTCACCCAAGCCAATTCAAGTCTTCGAAGTCCACCTGTTCCCAATGCCCTAGTTGTCACATAAACAATTTGATGTGTCTGTGAATTCAGTATCTAGTATAATTTTGCAATCCATCCAGTCATATTTTTAATTGTTTGCCTTATAGCTATAAGAAATAAGAGACATTTTAATGGTTACCATAAAAGTTCCCTGATTGGCCAAAGCCAGTTTGGCTCAGTGGATAGAGCGTCGGCCTGCGGACTGAAGGGTCCCAGGTTCGATTCTGGTCAAGGGCATGTATCTTGGTTGCGGGCACATCCCCAGTGGGGGGCGTGCAGGAGACAGCTGATGGATATTTCTCTCTCATCGATGTTTCTAACTATCTCTTTCCCTTCCTCTTTGTAAAAACAATCAATAAAAAAAAATTTTTTTAAAGTTCCCTGATTGGCATGCCTCAGTGGTTGAGCATTGACCTATGAACCAGGAGGTCACAATTCCATTCCAAGTCAGAACACATGCCCAGATTGCAGGCTCCATTGACAGTGGGGGACATGCAGGAACAGTCAATCAATGATTCTCTCTCATTGTGGATGTTTCTCTCTCTCTCTTCCTTTCTGAAATCAATAAAAATATATTTTTTCAAAGTTCCATGAATATTTGAATGTGACTTGAGTTTAGACTTTAAAGTCTTGACCTTGTCATTTTCTGTCCATTTTCTAGCAGTCATAAGATATCATCCCATCCCACAGTTCTTGTTGTCATCATTACCACCATAATGGTTAAATGCAAACATCCACTTGGTCTCAAAGGAAACTATTTCAATAGGTATTTCTTCCCAAGCAATCATAGGTAACACTTTAATTAATCATGATCCTACTGTATGTTATAGATTGCTAGAATCCTGACAAGGGACTAAACACTCCATTCAGAGCCAAGGACATCAACAAACCAATTCCAGAACTCTATCTTTGAGAGATAGAAGGATTAAAGTATAAGATTTCCATAATTAAGTAGTACTGAGCTGGGACTACAGCTGACCCTTATTATGTAAGAGTCTAGTGAGAAGAAGAAACCAAACCAGGTATTTCAGCAGAGGGAAATGGGTTACACCATGTTAAAAGGCTGAAAACGCAAAAAGTAAATGTTGAGGTCACCTAGAAATAGTAACTTCAGAAGCAACTACCACCTCTAGGGCTGGAGGGACAGAAAGAGAAGAATGCTAACCCAAACCTAGACTCTCAGAACAGAGACTCCATATGCCGGAAACCAATCATTGTCTCACTAATAGAAAGAGGCTGGTCAACCTTGAAGCTCTGAAAGGTCAGAGCCAACCACTCCCTATCTAATTGAGACAATGGTAACAGAGGCAACTTTCCCATTTTGTAATCATGTAAAACCTTACTGATATGATAATCCGCTTATAACCTGCTTAAGGGTAATGGGTGTTTCCCAAAGCTGCTTAAGGGTAATGGGTGTATCCCATAGCCTCAATAAAAGAGATAGCAAGGCCAGAGCCTAGAGGTAGTCTTCCCACTAGAGACTGACTCCCGCCTGGTCCCCCATTTTCCCAAATTAACTCTTTTCTAGTCTCTTTTCATTTTAGTGTTCGGCCTCCTCCAGAAATCAGACCCTGAGTGGACCCTGAACCATGCGGGTCGAGTTAAGGGATCCCACATCCACAGAGCTAGGGCTAAAACTTCCAAAAAGGGTGGGACCAGCTGACTGCTGCTGATAGTTTCTAAAGCAAGCATGTCAAACTCAAAGGAGGCTAACATGAGCCAAATAAACAAGGTTTAAGTTTATGTGGGCTACAAAAAAATAAAATAAAAGCTTCCATTTTCATAGAAACATAGGTTTATTTCGATAGAGACATGATGAATACAAAGGGCTGAAATAAATGAGTAATTGTTAACATAAAATAACATTTTAATAAAAATTAATGTTTTCTTGAACATTAACTTATCAGACACTGAATAACTGCACAAATTAATAAGCATAATGCAAACAAACCTATTTTTCTTGTTCCTCAAAAGTGAAATATTTCCTGTTTCACACACCAAACAAGTCAGTACAAGAGTAATGACGTGGCAATTGGCAGCTAAAATATTCACTGCTAGTATTAGTGGAGAGAAATGGTGCGCCTGCGCATAAGGCATAAAAGGGAAATGAATGCAACATGATTATAGTAATCAGTCATTAGCAAATGTTGTAGTTAGTTATTAATAACTAGAGGCCTGGTGCACAAATTCACGCATGGGTGGAGTCCCTCAGCCTGGCCGGTGATCAGGGCAGCCAGCAGGGTGGGGGTGGGGGGGAGTAGTAGAGAAACCATGGGAGGTTGGCTGTGGAGTGCACTGACTACCAGGGGGCAGCAGGAGCTGCATCATAGTGACCAATCAACTGGTCACTCAGTCAACTAGTTGTTCGGTTGACCAGTCCTAACGGTTGCTTAGGCTTTTATATATATAGATTATGTATAACAGGATATTATAAAAATTAAGTTATGAAATTTTTATTAAAGCATTTCTTATATACCATTATACTGGCCGGGCCATAAAAATATTCATTGTGGGCCGCATGTGGCCCCCAGGCCACGAGTTTCACATGCTTGCCCTAAAGGATGCAATGAAGCTGTTTTCAGTAGTACTGAATGAAGCTGGAGGCTGGAACCAATTGCCATGCTGGGGTGAAGTTCCCCTGCAGATAAACTGCCCTGCAAGCAACACTAACAAGAAGAGCAAGAATGGGCAATAGGTTCTCCCCTCCTCCTGCTTTCCAGTCTCTTTCTATTGCTCCCTATTGGCAAAAGCAAGCTGACAAGGGAGCCTGGGAAACATTTTGTGGAAAGCTAGCCCCATAATCCCAGAGTACAGAGAAGAATTTGGAGCTAAGAGACAATAAGTTAATGATTGGATTAGATGGTGTTTGGGTCCAGCATTTCTCTCTCTCTCTCCCTCTCTCTCTTTTTTAAAATATGTTTTATTGATTTTTTACAGAGAGGAAGGGAGAGGGATAGAGAGCTAGAAACATTGATGAGAGAGAAACATCGACCAGCTGCCTCCTGCACACCCCCTACTGGGAATGTGCCCTCAACCAAGATACATGCCCTTGACCAGAATCGAACCTGGGACCTTTTAGTCCGCAGGCCGATGCCCTATCCACTGAGCCAAACAGGTTTCGGCCCAGCGTTTCTCTTTGACTAAGAGAAGTTTATCCCAGATTATTAAGCTTACAGTTTTTTTTTTAAATTTCACGTGTAAGGTCTTAATAGTTTGGCTAATTGTGGAAAGGTTGAAAAACATATAAAAAGACACTTAACCTTATTAATCAAGAAAATGCTAACGTGAGAAAATGCTGGCAATCTATAACATACAGTGAGTGTTTTAAATCTATCAAATTGCAAATTTTAGACAGACTGATAAATATACAAAATAATGTTGGCACAGATATGAGAGATAGACTCTCTCGCGTGCTATTTTATGGACGCTGCCTCCTACATGCCCCCCACTGGGGATTGAGCCTGAAACCCAGGCATATACCCTGACTGGGAATTGAATGGTGACTTCCTGGTTCATAGGTCAACACTCAACTATTGAGTCATTCTGGCCAGGCTAGAACCTGAATTCTTGATATAAATATAATTCCTTCCCCTCCCCTTCCCCCCCCCCCCCCATTGGTAAAGGCTTTGCCAAGCACAATTTAACACATATTCTTTAAAGCTTAAAATTTAAGCCAATGATTCCACATAAGGAATCTAACCCATAGAAGTACACCCACAGATGCACAAAGATATATTACACAGGATTTTTATTGTAGCATTGTTTCTACAAGGAAGATTTCTTCAAGGCATATAGATAAGAACAATTTATAAAATATCTATATCAAATAATTATATACGTTTGCATGTGTACATTATATATAGATGTGTGTATATATGTATATACAAAAACATTAACTGTTATTACCTTTGGTGAGTGAGGGAATGAGAGGGATGGGAGGAGATAAAATGAAATTATACTTATTTTTTGTTCAATTCTGCACATAAAAATTATATTAAGAATAACTTCTTGTGAAATGTTTGTAACTACAATATTTTAAAAGAATATATGCTTCTTGGGAGGCACCCAAAGCTTTTCAGAGAAATGATACTGCATAAATCCAAGACACTGGTATTACCATTGTTGTTACTATCAGCATCCTTACTTTTCACAACTATTAACACTGATATGCCTTTCATCAGAGAAATTTAAACAAGATTTACAAATAGAGTTTCATTTATTCATAGAACACGCCTTTGAAGCAAAGCTATAATTCCAAAATACAGACATAATAAATGACTTGCCCAGATATTTGAACAAGTCGGGAAATGATCCAGGGCCAGGATTCCACTCTTGTACAAATAAATGTATACATACTGGCTCTCAGCACAGCACCATAAATAACCCACCCCTGGCATTTCAGTCTCTCCCCAAGTAATTGAGTGTTTAAATGATGTGCAAACCTTCACTGTGGCTTTAAAAATTGTCTATGTTTGGCATTCTTTTTAAAGGAATAGCTTTTAAAAGTTTAACATTAACCTTCCTAGGAATGTCAGAGAGTAATACTAGTTTTCACCTTCTATAAAAGGACAACCCTAAAAGAATATTGTGCTTTTCGAAATAACAGCTCTGATCATACTATTTATCCTAAGATTATTAACTTAGCAGGAATATTCTAAAATGCATTATCCTAATTATGAAAACTTTCTAAAGAAAAGGAAGCATAAAAGACACAGATCAACTTCCCTAACCTCAGCTTCCTTACTTGTAAGGTATACTTATTCCTCCCCACTTAACTAATTGAATTGTCTTTAGGTTCAAATTAAGATTGAAGGTGCTTTATAAAATCTGAAGTTCCAGGTACAATATTATGTATGTATGAAACCTGAATTCTTTTTTTAAATATCTTTATATTGATTTCACAGAGGAAGGGAGAGATAGAACTTCAATGATGAGAGACAATCACTGATCAGCTACCTCCTACATGCCCCCCACTGCAGACTGAATCAGCACCCCAGACATATGCCCTGATTGGTATCATTCATAGGTCAATGCTTAACCACTGGGCAACACTGGCTGGGCAGGAACCTGAATTCTTTATACAAGTATAATTCCTGCCTCCCATCCATCCCAATGTGAGAAAACATCTGATTTGCCAAATTCAAGGCCTCTCAATTAGGAAGAGCCTATTTTTTTTTTCTAGACCAACATGTCTCAACTGCAGTATCTAGAAAATGAGTGTGTGGCATTTATTTATGCAATATGTCACAATTTTAAGTGCTGTGTCTTAGGCCTTATATAAAGAGAACTAGAAGCCCGGTGCATGAAATTCATGCACTCGAAGGGGAGGAGGCTCAGCCCAGCCTGCACCCTCTCGCAATCCGGGAGCCCTCAGGGGATGTCCAACTGATGGCTTGGGCTCACTCCCTGCTCACTCCTTGGGGGGAGTAGGCCTAAGCTGGCAGTCAGACATCCTTTGCATGCAGCAGAGGTGGGAGAGACTCCTGCCACTGACACTGCGCTCACCAGCTGTAAACCCGGCTTCTGGCTGAGCGGCGTTCCTCCTGTAGGAGTGCACTGCCCCTGGTTGTCAGTGTGCATTATAGCAACTGGTCATTTGACCATTCGGTCAATTTGCAATATTAGCTTTTTATTATATAGGATTATGCTAGAATGTTACTCAGTGCAATGGCTGCCACAGTTCTTTTTTGAGTGGACTGCCCTCTCCTTCAGCTTCTGATTCTCACATAATCTTTCCTTAATCAGAGCCAAAGCTGACTTAAAAGGTGGGCAGTTGGGCAGTTGACCAAATCATTAATCTGTAGAAACTATAGGGCACTAAAGTATCACTGGAATAATTAGTAACTATAGAAACAATTAGGCGATGGAAACATAGTTGAACATAAATTTTCCCTTGCTTGAAATACTCTACAGGGAAGTAGAAACTAAAAACCATATTATTAATCTAACATTTATTAGATACTTACTACATATCAGTCTCTAGAGCAAGTGCTTTACCCATATTATTCTATTAAACCAAGATATTATTGTATATTATTATTTCAAGCCTATTTTTCTGATGAGGATGTTGAGATGTGTCCAAGACTGCACAAGAAGCAAATGGTGGAAGTGCAATTTGAAAACAATCTTCCTCCAGTATCTGTACTCATGATACCTCACAGCCTTTCCCAAGTCTAGCTAAGCTTGTCATATATTTTTGTGTCTCGCATTTACATAGGAACAACTAGACAAAATTTATCAGGCAGACTAAATCTGAAACCAAATAATTCATGAATAGTGCTGTTGGCCAGAAATCAGTGATCCATTTTAGAACACAAATTTCAAACCTTTCAATGTGTTTTCAAAGAATGTGTCTGATTCAGAAAAATTGCAAAAGAAAAGTGAAAAGAGAATAGAAACTATAAAAAAATACAATAAATTGCCAAAATTTTTCAAAATATTGATACTGCTTAGGCATCTATCTGTAATATTAATTGAAAATTAAGTTTCTCATTGCCTCATCAAATAATTGTTGAACAAAAATTTAAAGAGCCAAAACCGGTTTGGCTCAGTGGATAAAGCGTCGGCCTGTGGACTGAGGGGCCCTGGGTTCAATTCCGGTTAAGGGCATGTACCTTGATTGCGGGCCCATCCCCAGTAGGGAATGTGCAAGAGGCAGCTGGTCGATGTTTCTCTCTCATCTATGTTTCTAACTCTCTGTCCCTCTACCTTCCTCTCTGTAAAATATCAATAAAATATATTAATATATACATACATATATATATATATATACATATATATATATATATATATATATATATATATATTATTGATTTTTTACAGAGAGGAAGGGAGAGAGATACAGAGCTAGAAACGTTGATGAGAGAGAAACATCGACCAGCTGCCTCTTGCACACCCCATACTGGGGATGTGCCCACAACCAATGTACATGCCCTTGACCAGAATCGAACCCGGGACCTTTCAGTCCACAGACCGACGCTCTACCACTGAGCCAAACTGGTTTCTGCTAAAATATATTTTTTTAAAAAAAAAAGAAAAAAAGAAACATCAATGAAGAGAATCATTGATCAGCTGCCTCTTGCACAGCCCCATTCTGGTGGGCATGTGCCCTTGACAGGAATCGAACCTGGGACCCTTCAGTCTGCAAGCTGATGCTCTATCCACTGAGCCAAACCAGCTAGGGCTAGATGTACCAGTATTTTTGTTTGTTTTTAATATATTTTATTGATTTTTTACAGAGAGGAAGGGAGAGAGTTAGAAACATCGATGAGAGTCATTGATCAGCTGCCTCTTGCACACCCCCTACTGGGGATGTGCCCGCAACCAAGGTTCATGCCCTTGATCAGAATTGAATCCAGGACCCTTCAGTCCACAGGCTAACGCTCTATCCACTGAGCCAAATCGGTTTCAGCTAGATGTACCAGTTTTTAATCCACTCATCTGCTGATGGTCACTTAGGCTGTTTCCAAATTTTAGCTATTGTAAATTGTGCTGCTATGAACATAGGGATAAATACATTCTTTCTTTCAAGTTCCTCTTTAAAAAACCCGAATGCTACTTAGCCAAAATATTACTGTTGTCCTATCCACAATAGTTTTCTACCTAAGTTTTCGTGCACACACACATCCCAGATACACATGGCTTAAAGTTCCCACAACCAGCACTGTATCTACCCTGTTTCCCCAAAAATGACAATGTCTTATATTAATTTTTGCTCCCAAAGATGCGCTAGGTCTTATTTTCAGGGGAGTCTTACTTTTCCATGAAGAAGAATACGGTACACATTTATTGTTAAATGAAAATAAAGGAAATTTATTACCTGTATACGGTACAGTAGTACAGTAGTTGTCAACACAAACCAGACAAACTGTGAATCCTACAGCATCAAGAATTCACTCATATATTCAATGAGAATCATGTCATCATCTTCTGGAACATCATCATAACAATCCAATTCCTGAATTTCCTGGTGAATTTCTTGTGACTCCATTTCTTTCAGAATCAGTGGACCAAATCTCTCATGTTTAGCAATAGCACTCTTTAAATGAGTACTTCTTGTCAAGGTAGCCTGCTCGCAGTGCATTTGCAATGCAACTGTCAGTGATTTTCTCCCATGAATTCTTCACCCAAGTCACAACTTCTTGCAGTTTAGGTTTCACAAAGTTTCCACGCTGATTTCTCTCCATTCTATTTTCAATGTAGTCATTAATTTCCATGTGCAAATTGTCTTTGAATGGCTTCTTTATTGCAATATCAAGAGTCTGGAGATAGGCCGTCATTCCTGTGGGGATCTATTTTTCTTTCGTGAAGAAATGTCTTCATGTCTTTAGCACGGTGAGTGCTGGCTTATCCCAGACTAGCAGACCTCTTTGGCTCCCTCGAATAATAAACGGCAGCATTAAATCGACCCACTTCCTTATAACTGCATGTGTGGCCTAGGCCTTTTCAGGTTCAAGAATAAAAACGCCCAAAACACGTTCAATCTTTTCCTTCTTGCCCTTAGAAATGATTAAAGGTGGGATTTTAGTGCCATCCAGACGAATTGCCAAAATACAGGAAACACGTGCACTTTCGTAAGCAGTGGAGGGAATGTACACTAAGGAGGCACCCCGCTGTTCAATTGTTGTTTGAGATGATTGGCCCATAAACACTGCAGTTTCATCCATAGCAATCATGTTGGAAAGATTGTATTTAGAGAAGTCAGCATCATCAATAAAGGACTTGAATGCAAGTGCTCGCTTAATAACTTGAGTATCTTCCAACCTAAACAATGTTGTAGATCTTCTTAAAGACAGTTCACTTCACTGAAGGAAATTATCCAGCCAGTGTTGTGATGCTTTGAAGTCTTCGGGGGCTATGTCAAACTATGATGCCATTGCAAGGGCAAATTCTTGAATCTGAGCCCTATTCACAACCAAAGCCTTTGCTCTCCTGTCAACAACCCATTCACAGATCAGGTCTTCCAGCTCTGAAAATAATGGTTGCTGACCTGATCCACACTTGCGCTTTTTAGCATTTCCCTTGTCCACTTGTTCAATGAGGTTACCATACTCTGCTTGCCATTTTCGGACCAATCGGATACTCAACATCTTCTCTTTGCAGAAAGCAGTAAGATTTTGGCCCCAAGAGTCTTCCAAGATTCCTTTCTTGTACTCCACGGAGTAGCTTTTTCTTTTTGCACTCATTTCTAGGGGTAAAAAAATGGAATTGGGGTATCAAGGTGGGGGGAGGGGGATCACTTAAAATGACACAGGGGGGATCAGAGGGGGGAATTAAAATGGCACAGGAGAATCAGAGGGGGGATTACCATTTTAGTAACCCCTTTTGAACCTCCTGTGTCATTTTGATTGCTCCCTCTGACCCTCCTGTGTCATTTTAAGTGATCCCCCTACCCCCACCCCTGTGCCACTGAACACCTTCACCAGACATCTCCCCTACCCCTTTATCAGACAATTATCCCCTGGGGCCTGCCTGGGGACTGTCACTTGGCTTGCTAGGGCCTGGATCTGGGCTGGAGCAGGGTCTGCCACTGGCCGTGAGCATCAGGTAGTGTCACCAGAGACAGACCAGCACTCACCACCTTCACCACGTCCCATCTGCTCTAATCCTCCTGTTCCTCTACAGGCATCTGCGAAAGTCTCCTCCTCTCTCCCGCCCGCACTCACTGCTCACTCTGACCTCTGCTCAGCCTCCACACAGCAGTGATGTCAGGACTCCGCGTGACATCACTGGTTGCTAGATGCCAGTTAGGGCGGCCCTAGTGACCAGTTTACGGTAAATTTTCATTCTGAGACAGAGCCTGGGGGCCTTATTTTTGGGGGGATGCCTTATATTTCACTCAGAAGGAAACCTGTAAGTAGGTCTTATTTTCGGAGGATGTGTTATTTTCAGGGAAGCACGGTAGTCTAGGTAAGCTCCATCACCAATTACCTTTGGGAACCTGGGCAAGTTATCTATCAATCTGTTCTGTTTCCTTATCAGTAAAATAGGGATAATTGTCTGATAGGGTTTTGTGGTGAGTAAATGAGCTATTACTTTAAAATGTGTGTAGAACAGCCCTAGCCTGTGTAGCTCAGTTGGTTGGGGATTGTCCTGTGCACCAAAGGGTTGCCAGTTCAACCCAGGTGCAGAGTCCTGGTAGGGATCCTGCAGGAGGCAACCAATTGATGCTTCCTTCTCACATTGATGTTTCTTTCTTTCTTTGTCTCTCTCTTTCTCTCTCCTCTCTCTCTCTCTCTCTCTCTCTCTCTCTCTCTCTCTCTCTCTCTCTCTCTCTCTCCCTTCTCCTCTGAAATATACAAAGAGCCTGGCCAGTATGGCTATGGTTGAGCTGGACCAGTGAACTAGGTCACCCTTGGATTTCAGTCAGGGCACATGCCCCAGTTGTGGGCTTGACCCCCAGTGGGGATCATGCAGAAGGGATCATGCAATGATTCTCTCTCATCATTGATACTTTTCTCTCCCTTGTTATAGTCTGAAAAATTCCCAAGGCCAGTGCGGCAGCTGTGCACCATAGATTCCCAAGGCCAGCACGGCTCCTTAAAACAAGCTCATTGTGCTGGCCACTATCTGATATAAGGAGGGGTAAGGCCAGATGGCGGGAGGAGAGAGGGAGAACTGAAATGTTACATGTAACATAATTAGGAATGGCTAACAGCAGATATCCCAGATATCCGCTTCTGTACATGTATCTTGCTTGCTAAGGATAAGAAGCCTGTATAAGCAAAAGGCTTCTAGAGCTTGGTGTTGCAATCCGGTCCGTCTTCCCTGCAGGAGATGGCTGCAGACCCTGTACAGGAAATACACGCGCTTTTCTAAACATTTTTGATCTGTGTCCGAGTGAGGTGTCTCTCCTGGGTTACAATACCCTCTCCTTTCCTATCTCTGAAATAAATAAAAGCATATATATTTTTTTAATTTAGGAACAAATGTTTGCTTCTATTATCAATCCTAGGAAATCACCTATGCAAGCAGTCCTGAAAATTGTGTTCAATTAAGGGTTAAGCTTTTTCTCAATGCCTATGAAATTTATTCACATATCAAAGGAGCATATTTAAGTAAAATAAGAACTGCCCTGGCTTTTGACTACCAGTTGGATACTTTCTGTCATTGGTGCAGTGCCTGTAAAAACGATCCAATTTTCATTTAGCTCTTTCTACGGGGCCTCGAAAGGCTAAACTAATGCAAGCACTGGGACCTACTGTGTAAATGTACTTTAACAATCCTCCCCCAAGAAATGTAAATATTTCCAAGTGCCAGTTTGAAAAACCGACTGCACGGATCTCACACAAAATGAAAATACACAACCCGCAGGCTTTTGCGACGTTGTTTTTCAGAAGAGAGGGAGTAGGGCTGGGACTAAAAAACCCCGAATGCTGCGGAATGCTGCGGCTCGCAGTTCCAGGGACCGGCCGGCGGGTGGTGCGGAGGGCCGGGCGCTCCTTGGGGAGGGGCGCAGCGGGCGAGAGATGCCAAGACACAGCGAGCCCACTCTCATCTCCCCCGTGGACACTGCGGGGACGACGCCGCTACCCTTTACCCATCCCACGCGGCGCCTCCCCGGTCCCATTTGGGGTCACCACCCAAGAGCTCTGGTGGGAGGAGCGCCCCAAGGCTCAACTCACGGCCCGGGCCAGCTGGGGCCCCAGACACGCCAGCGCCGGGGAGGGGGGTAGGGAGTTGGGGGGTGGGGAACGGCGGTGGCCGGGGAAGGCAAAGGGCGTTTTCGACCCAGATTGCAGTGGGAAAACCATAAAAAGAGGAGGTGGTGGCGCATCCGGAGCCTGGGGTGTGGCTCGGAGAACAAAGAGGCTGTGGAGCCCAGAGGCGCTCCGATCCTCCGCGCGCGCCTCGCGGTCCAGCGAATGCTCTCAAGGCCCCGACGCCAAGGCGGGGCGCCAGAGCTAAGAGTTGGAGGGTTCTCGAACCCAGCCCGGGCCTGCAGGATCACAAACTCCGTCTGGCAGCGCCAGGTATCTGCACGCCAAACGAGCATCCGAGCAGACGTGGGCCCCGGGGAGCTTGAAAACCTTCGCCCAAGCCAGACAGCACCTCGGCCTCGCTGTTCCAGCGCGACCAGCAGCCGCGGCTTAGCCACGCCCCCCGCGCCGGGTCCTTCCCCTTCGTCCCGCCCCCCTGCTCAGCGCGGATTGGTGGCGAGGAGCAGCGGTGGCGCTGATTGGCTAGCGGAGGCGTCGCTCGTGCGGGCTGTGATTTGGGGCGCTCCGGGGTGCTAAATTTATCTTCTGAAGAGCGACCGCGCCAGCCGCGAGCCGGATCTCTGTGGAGGCGGCCTAGGCGGCACCCCCCAACTGAGAGCATCACCCCGTCCCCCGAATCCTTCCTCCCCGTTTCGTTTTCCATTTACCCCCTCTCGCCTCCTTCCCCCATCCCCCATTCCCCCACCCCCAGTCCGCGACGACTGGCTCTTGACCCTGTCCAGGCCTCGGTGAAGGTGAGGACCCGCGCGGCCGCGGCGGCTGGTGTGGTGCGCTCTGAAATGGCCGCCGCCGCCCGGAGCTGTCTGTCCAAAATGGCGGCCGCGGGCGCTGCCCCGCAGCCTGGCCGCGCTAGACCATGCTCCCCATCCCTGACGGGGACGAAGCAGGAAGCTAGTCTGGGGTGCTCAGGCGCGTCCATGTGGTAGCTGGCCGAGGCGGCCGCCCGGGGCCCCCCGAGGAGAGTTGTGCAGGCGAGGGTGGGCTCCGACCGACCGGGAGCGAACCCGGACGTGGCGGCCTGCGAGCTTCGCACACCGAGGACAGGGAAAAAGAGCTGAGGGGCTGGCCGTCCCGGGCCACACACGCCTCGAGGGGACCATTGCTGAAAGCATTCCGGGGCTGGGAGGGGGGTGTCCGTACCCACCGCCTGCCCTGGCTTTCTGAAGGGCCCGCACTCCTCCCGAGCCCTCCTGCCCCGGAGGGTATTGTTCAAGCGCCAGTGGGTGGTGGTGAAGGGATGTAACCGGAAGAAATAAACAAAACAAAATTAAAAAAGGAGGGAGCCGCCCTCTTCTGAGAGTGGAATGGAAACTTTGCTCTCTAGGGAGGGCAGACTCCGTCCTCGAGAGTTTGGGGGAAGCACCGCTAAGGGGGTGGGGTGGAGGCCCACTTCCCTGAAGAGGCTTCCTGCCCCGTTGGGTCCTCCGGCAGCACAAGAGAGGGATCCCGATCTTTCAGGTCCGCCAGCAACTCCACGAAGTTCTCTGTTCCTAAATCCAAATAAGAGACTATGGGAAGGACATCTGCTCTCTTGCTCCCGTTAATGGAGAAGGGGGGCTTTCTGCTGCTGCCAGTTCTTGAGATCCTCAACTTTCTGCCAGTTGTAAGCATTTCTCCCTGCACCGTCCAACTTCTGATATCAGATATGTTAGCGCTCAGAAAATGAAGATTATTCAGGGACACACAAGTAATGTAGGTTCTGCACTCAAAACTTTTTGGGTTCTTGTTAATTCTTTGCTTAAAAGGTGACTTCTCTATTTGTTCATCACTAAAGTGGCGTTGTTGATAGTCCCTGGCTCTCAGGTTTGTTTTAAGGATGAAATGAGTTCTATAAGGGATTTAGCAATTACTGGCTGAACAGTGATCACCCAGTCAGTATGCATTGGCAACCTTGGAGATTGGTTAATGAGGGGACCAATGGTTATAGCAAAAAGGCATATTTCATGTAACACTTCCATGTGTAGGTTGCTTCCATTTTAGGTGACGCTTAGTGCTTGGTTTTAGAGACAATGAAAGTGGCTGTATTTTTAAAAGTTAGGTTTAGTTTTTGAACATTTCTATGAAGTCACTGGATGGAAGAGCATCTCAAAACAATGAAGTTACCAGGGTATTGAATAGGACAAAAATATTAGCATATTTATTATAGGCATTTATGTTCAGTCTAAGATCTGCATTGCAGTGAAGAATCGTTTGCATTGCCAGGATCTAAAATAAATTGTAATGGGTGGTCAATTTAGAGGTATGTAGTTAATACTGCTTTTACAGTCTCTAATTTTAATTTTTCTCATTCTAGGCTATTGCTTACTCCCCTTCCATCCCACCCCTTAATTTTATTCTTTTGAAGAGTCTGCATTTCAAGCTGCCAAGGTGGAGAATGTGATTCCAGAAGGAGAGTACTCCTCATTTCAGGTATCTTACCCTCTAGCTATTAATAGGAAACCATTTTGATTCAGGATCTAATGTGAGACTACAAAGCTTTCTCTGTAGCCAAGTCATAAAATGTAAATCAAGAGTAGCAGTATTTGGATAGATACTAAATTTTTATATCTTAACTTATGAAGCTAGTATTATTCTTTAGAGGTCGTAAAATTTGCATTACCCTTTTAATTTATGCTTTAAAAAAGTATATGAGGAATAAACCTATTAAAATTACAATTTATGTTTTTAGGTCTTAGTTAAGTATTCACCTGTAATATAACAGGATGCAGAGTAATCAGTAAAATATACATCATTTTGAATGAGTCAAATTGGATAATATAATACATAATTTTAAGTTCAGAGAAATAGTAGCTAATTTTTGGTCTATAGTTTATTTTTCAATTTCAACACTGTATTTAGGATATAGCAGAATTCCATGTCTTGCAAAACTTGAACTCTTTGTGTGTTTTTAATACAGCTTCATAGTTATTAGCCCTGAAAGGAGTCTTCAGATAGATAATAGTATCAACAGTGAATGTATCTAATGGCAACAGGCATCAGAAAGCTAAGAGAGATTCCAAGATACCATGAAAAGGGGTTGGTAAATTATGCCCTATGTTGTTTTTTTAACACAACTGTGCCCATTTTTTACATATTGTGCTGCCATACTACAACTATAGAATTGAGGAGTTACAACAGAGTCCATATGGCTCACAAGTAAAAAATATTGATTATATGGCGCTTTACAGAAAAAGTTTGCCAACCCATGGCATGGAACATATTCTTCAAGTTCCTTTAAAAACATGCTTATCAATTCTATTATTTCTTAACCCAGTAGTTGTGTTTTATAGAATATTAATGTTCTCTAATAAGTGTTCTGTGAAAAAAGGTCAATGCTAACAATAGATTTTTTAATAGTTTATCTTAAGATATAAGTTTAAGACTACTAAACTCATTTCTATAGCTTTTATTTTTATGTGATAATCTACCTTTAAGAGAAGGTGTGCCATCCCTGAGAGCACCAGGAAATCGCATGAGAGATCACCTGATAGACGAACGTGTGATGCTCCATCTGCGCATTGATGCATAGGCAGCATTTACAAATTAACTGATGTGTTGCTATGTATCATCTCTTTGATGATTGCTCATCTTCTATGTATCCTGTCTTATAATTTCAACAAATTTGTCATACTCAATGTTTATTTTAAACTAACCATGTTTTGTACCACAAATACATTGCCTATGGATCTATTGCCAAAACAAGGAAGTCTTAAACAAGAAGTAGAATCATTTTATCAAATTGTGTCTGAATCAAATGATCAAAAAGTTGGAATATTACAAAGTGATGATGAACAGTTGCAGCCATCAGCTTCTAAAAAATCAGATGATGAGCTTTCCAGGGTTCAATTTATGTCCAATTCCAACAAAATAACATTTAGTAAGAAACCAAAAAGAAGAAAATATGATGAAAGTTATTTGTCTTTTGGATTTACTTACTTTGGAAATAGAGATGCACCTCATGCTCAGTGTGTGTTATGTAAGAAAATTTTATCAAATAGCTCTTTGGCCCCTAGTAAGCTTCGAAGACATTTGGAAACTAAACATACTGCATATAAAGACAAAGACATAAGCTTTTTCAAGCAACATCTTGATTCATCTGAAAATAACAAAACCCTACCACCTAAAATTGTCAATACAGATAATGAAAGTGCTACAGAGGCATCGTACAATGTAAGTTACCACATAGCCCTGAGTGGAGAGGCTCATACTGTTGGAGAATTGCTTATCAAGCCTTGTGCAAAAGATGTCGTGATGCGGATGTTTGATGAACAATACAGTAAAAAAATAGATGCAGTGCAACTATCAAACAGCACTATTGCACGCCGAATTAAGGATCTAGCTGCTGACATTGAAGAAGAGCTTGTTTGTAGACTGAAAATTTGTGATGGGTTTTCGCTGCAGCTAGATGAATCAGCTGATGTTTCAGGACTTGCTGTGCTACTTGTGTTTGTCCGTTACCGGTTTAATAAGTCTATTGAGGAAGACCTACTCTTATGTGAATCTCTGCAAAGTAATGCTACTGGTAAAGAAATTTTCAACTGCATCAACAGTTTTATGCAGAAACATGAGATTGAATGGGGGAAATGTGTTGATATTTGTAGTGATGCTTCTAGGGCAATGGATGGAAAAATTGCTGAGGCTGTTGCCTTGATAAAGTATGTGGCTCCGGAAAGTACCAGTAGTCACTGCCTATTATATAAACATGCACTAGCAGTTAAAATAATGCCTACATCTCTAAAAATTGTGCTAGATCAAGCAGTACAAATCATCAATTATATTAAAGCTCGACCACATCAATCCAGACTACTAAAAATTTTATGTGAAGAAATGGGTGCCCAGCACACAGCACTTCTTCTAAATACAGAGGTGAGGTGGCTTTCCCGAGGTAAAGTTCTTGTAAGACTTTTTGAGCTTCGTCGTGAACTATTGGTTTTCATGGATTCTGCTTTTCAACTGTCTGATTGTTTAACAAATTTATCTTGGCTCCTAAGACTTGCATACCTTGCAGATATTTTTACTAAATTAAATGAGGTTAACCTGTCAATGCAAGGGAAAAATGTGACAGTGTTTACAGTATTTGATAAAATGTCATCATTGTTAAGAAAATTGGCGTTTTGGGCCTCATCTGTAGAAGAAGAAAACTTTGATTGTTTTCCTACACTAAGTGACTTTTTGACTGAAATTAATTCTACAGTTGATAAAGATATTTGCAGTGCCATTGTGCAGCACCTACGGGGTTTGCGCTCTACTCTGTTAAAATATTTCCCTGTAACAAATGACAGTAATGCTTGGGTTAGAAATCCATTTACAATATCTGTTAAACCAGCCTCATTAGTAGCTCGGGACTATGAGAGCCTGATTGATTTAACATCTGATTCTCAAGTGAAACAAAATTTCAGTGAACTTTCCCTAAATGATTTTTGGAGTAGCCTAATTCAAGAGTACCCAAGCATTGCAACACGTGCAGTTCGTGTACTTCTTCCTTTTGCTACAATGCACCTGTGTGAAACAGGATTTTCATATTATGCTGCAACAAAAACAAAATATCGGAAAAGGCTTGATGCTGCACCTCACATGCGGATCCGACTTAGCAACATTACACCTAATATTAAGCGGATATGTGATAAAAAGACACAAAAACACTGTTCTCATTAAAATTGAAGGGTTTTGCATGTCTCATGATAAACAAGATGAAAATAAAAGATGATTTACTTTATATCTGGCATTTTGGAATTTTAAATAAAATTATTCAAGTTTTTTATATTTCTTAGATCTTAAGAAAACTAAAAGAATCAAAAATTTAAATATGTATTATGAGTATTTCTTCTTCACATAATTTCAAAGGGTCTCATGGTTATAACTCTATCTTGTGATAAAGTCCTAATTCCTTAGCATAGCATACCTCTTTAGGGTCTAATCCTTACTAATCTTTCAAGACATGTCTATCCTGCAGCCCACCAATCTCATGGAATTTCTTGCCATTCCGTAAACATCACACTGTTTCATGCTGTCAGGTCTCAAAAAACTATTCCTTCGCCTTCTTGCTTCCTGACAAATTCCTATTTGCTTTTCAGCACTATGACTGAATTTATCTTAGGTACTCTCATTCTCTGTATCTTTCTAAATTTTGGCCTTATTTTTTGTATCTGTCTCAACTGTGATAGTTTGGAAGTCTCATGATTCCCAGTTGAACTGAGCTCTTAAAGGGTCTTATCCAGCTCTGTATCTTCATTATCGGCAAAAGAACTTACTGAAGTGATGCTCAATAAAGGAAGGAATGTTGAAGGTGAACAACAATAAATGGAATAGGGTGTGGTGGATTATATGTGTATATCCTGCATATTTACAGAATGCTACCTTTTGTGATTTTAGCTCAATTGTTCTGTTACCTAGAATTCAGGATGGCTGTTAGGCAAAAGTCACTAAGAATGACATGGCTCTGATTTAAGCTGAACTATTGGGGAAGATGGGAGGAAATATGAAGGATGTTTTCAGAAACCTTGTTTCTCAGTTCCTGTATACATTTTTGCAAATTCCATACACTGCAATCTAAATGAGACTTGACTGTGCTTGAAGATTATGAGACTCTAAACCTCAATCAATTAATTCTTAGAATACTATGAAAATTTTCTGACATTCCTGTTTCTAGGCTTCTCTTCCCATGTCACACCACACAACACAGGTCACCAACTGAAGAGCTACTATGATCAAGAACTACAGCAGATAGCCATTGTTTGTTTAATCTCACTCAAACCTGTCTCGCATTTTGGGGAGTAGGAGTAACTTCCCTCATTAGAGCAGGATGTGGTAGAATCACTTGATCTAGGTTCCTACTCCACTATTCAACCAGCTACTTAGCATTGGGCAGTTGAGCCTTCTTGAACCTCAGGTATTTCATGTGTAAGATAGTTATACCTTCTCTGAAGGGTTATTCAAATTAAATGAGAATGCATAAAAAACTTATAACCGGGTGATTAGGAATAGATATGTAGCATATATTAGTTCCCTGCATATCCAACTATGTCTCAGTTAAATTTCACTCCACACTCACACTTCTAGTCTTGAGTTTTTATTCTCTATGCAAACAGCCCTTCAGGTGACAGGACCTGAGTTCATCTGAGGCAGCAAGATTAAGTATCTCTAGCCCATGCTTTTCCCCCTTTGTCACATTATTAAGCAGCTATTTATATGTCAGGTATCTTACTAGATGCTTGTATGCTATCTATGATCTTTACAACAATCCCAAAGGATTAGGCAATTTTTGAATTTGGTCATTGTCACACAGTAAATGCCAGAACTTGGTTTTAAAGAGATCTTTTCTAAAGACTCCTTTTTGCAGTTACTGCCTTTCACATTTTTCGAATAGCATCAAATAGTGACTTGGAAGTATAGCTAAAACATCCTACTAAAATCTGAACATTTCTTTGTAATTTTGGTTTTTTTTTCTAGATTCATCCAAAATTAGCTATTTCAAAGTAATACTGCATATTTTAAAAATATATATGTAAAAAACGGATTACATTGCTATCAAGTAAAATTAATTTTCCAAAAAGATTCATTATCATAACACATGCAGTACTTTTTGTCAGCTAATCCCAGAATTAAATCGACCCTAGTTTGAGAAGCATGTATAATGCCATAATGTCTATATCTTAAGGATACCTCAAGTCTGATAACCAGAGCCCTTGATTATGTTGTCTGTCCAGGATGTCAGCCTCTTAAGAAATGAGACCTCTTGTGCTTTATAATTTTCCCCCTAACCTCTTCTGAGACTTTAGATTCCTGCATTTAAATTTATCTATTGACTGGGACCCTCCTATCTGCTACTAAATCTCTTCAATCCCAATCCTCCCCAACTTGGTTCTTGATCCCAACTACTCACTTGTTATATAATAATACTAGATGCCTGAGTCTGGTCTGCATGCTCTTCAATCCAGGACCTCTTGAGACACGTCCAACTGCCACAGGGATTGGGCCTAAATCGGCAGTTGGACATCCCTCTTGTGATCCAGGACCGCTGGCTCCTAGCTGCTCACCTGCCAGCCTAATTGCCCCTAACCACCTCTGCCTCGGCCCCGCCACCATGGCTTTGTCCAAAAGGACATCCATTCTAATTAGCATATTACTCTTTTATTAGTATAGACCAGTGGTCAGCAAACTCATTAGTCAACAGAGCCAAATATCAACAGTACAACGGTTGAAATTTCTTTTGAGAGGCGAAAACCGACTCCTGCTCATGGGCCACAAAGTTTCAATTGCAATGTACATGTGTGCCAGCACGTGGTATTTTGTGGAAGAGCCACACTCAAGGGGCCAAAGAGCTGCATGTGGCTTGGGAGCCACAGTTTGCCAACCACTAGTATAGACTAAAGGCCCAATGCATGAAATTCATGCTTTTACTATTACAGTTTCTAAGTAATATTTTCATCGTGTCTTTAAATGACAGCTACCCTTCCTGCCTGTTCATGAAACAGTAAAATTTTCCTAATGTGTTCAACCCAAAAGGACTTTCTCACTTTTAATATCTACATTTCTAGTAATTGAATTGTCTTCATTTCTTGATGAGGGGTATTTCCTATGTCATTTTTGTGCTATTACCGTACATATGTAAATATACAAATTATACTTTTTTGTAGCTACCGTTAAGACTTCTTTCGGATCATTCACAAAACTTAGCAGATTTTTAATACAAAAAGTGTTTGGTGAATTGAATTCCCTAGCTTAAAGGTTGAAGTATTAATGTGAAATACAATTCATACTATAACATGAAAATTAGCTTTAAAATCCTTAGCCTCACTAGAACAGATAAGGCAGTAACTATTTGGCTTTCAAAGACTTCAAAAACATTTCTTTAATAAGCCCCCTGTTGCTTTAAAAAATGCACTTTAACTCCCCAAAATATAACAGCTTTTTTACTTGTTTTGTGGTTTTGTTTTGTTTTTATTGTAATAAAGTTTTACATATCTCCTTTTTCCCTAATTGACGACTCCCCCAAAAAACAAAACAAAACAAAAAAAACACCTGGTTTGTTGTTGTTAATCTTCACCCAAGGATATTTTTCCATTAAATTTTAGAGAGAGGGAAAGACAGAGAGAAACTTAATGATTGCTTGCCTCCTGTATAAGTCCTGACACTGTCCACTGAGCCAAATTGGCTAGGGCTACCTGTAATTCTTGGGGGGGGAAACATCTAGATGCCTCTGAAATTTAGCATGTTGTTTATTTACTTTCATCTTTTCAAGCTGCTGTAATTGCACTGTTAATTAGTACAATGGAAAGAATTCTAAGCAGGTATCAAGAGACTTGTGTTCTGCAACTAATTAACTGCCTTAAATAAGTTCATCCTCTCTAGAACTTAAGTTTCTTTGTTTATTAAATGAAAGGGATTGAACAAGAATGGGCCCTAAAGTTCTTGTCAAATAAGATCAAAATTTAAACCTAAATAAAGGCTAGCACAATGGTAAGATGTGCTCAGTCAGTTAAAATACATGGTGGTTTTCTAGGAAGCCAACCTTTTAAAAAAAAATTTTTTTTCAGAGAGAGAGAAACATCAATGATGAGAGAATCATTTACCAGCTACCTCCTGCACACCCCACACTGGGGATCGAGCCTGCAACCTGAGCATGTGCCTTGACTGGGAATCGAACTGTGATGTCCTGTTTCATAGGTCAGTGCTCAACCATGCCAGCCACTAAGCCATGCCGACCAAGAGGAAGCCAAGCTTTTTCAATGACTTTTTACCATAAAATTTTCTAACAACCAAATTATAAGATGTGTAAATTGCCTCATCATGAATACTTATACAGAAGGAATGAAGTGCTTTTTCAGAAGGGAAATGCACTTTGAAATTTAGAGAGCATTGGAAAAACTAAAATATGTTTGATTATGACTATATTGAAATCCAGTGTAGATTAAATAATAACTAAAGTGGCAGGCTGCAGTGGAAATTGCTATGTCCCCAGCATCTCTTTTCCCTTCCCAAACAATACCCTCATTTTCTCTCAAGTGTCCATTCTTCTCCTATACCAGTGTAATCTATGTATGTAAGCAAAAGCTAACTCTACTCCAGTTTGGGGAATTTTGTCTTAAGCTAGTAGCTTTCACATTTTTTTTACTCTAATTCACATTAAAAAACAGATTTTACATTATAATGTAGCTGTGTATAATATATGTATGAACACCAAAGACATAAAACAGTACTAACACTTCATATGTGCAATGCAATCTCAAATCTACTTTTTAAAAATAATTAGGACCCAAATATTAAATTTATGACCCTTTCTTGGGTTATGTGATCCACCACCATTTGAAAAATACTGGTGAATGTAATGCCATTGCCCTTACAAAAATTGTTCAAGAACTTGGACCTAAGCCTATTAAGACAAAGTATTACTCTGGCCACAGGAATTGGTCCAGGAATAGTATGTGACCCAATACAGGCTAATGAAAAGCAAGGGCAGTATTGTAGGGGCTTTGAGAAAAGATGTGTCCTCCCTCTTCAGGAAGAAATAAATGTCCTGTGTACTTTAAAGGCCTGGAATTGCTACAGCTCTCTAGCTACCAGCATGAGGATAAAGCCAACATATAGAAGAGCACAGAGCCAAAAAATTAGTGAAAAATGAAACCAGAGCTCTGATTGAAAGACACTTGATCACTATTCTGCATTTAATTTTTTTGTTACCTAGGCCAATGACTGCCCTTTATGTTTAAGACACTTTATATTGGATTTTCTATTACCATAAGCAAAATCATCTAATATAGTGGTCTAAAATGAAAGCATTATAAAACTAGGATGTATTAGTAAACTTAGCTGCAGTGATAAGTGCCATCCCTAACTAAGATTATCTGACTTCTGGTTACCACAGTGTTACCAGCCAAAACTCTGTCACTGGTAATGTCTTATAGACCATAAGCTAAATCAGCACACACTTTGACTTTATTAGATATCAAATGCCATTTATTTCTCTCAGTGGAACAACTTGATAATATATGGATTTTACTTAGTAGCTTGGGCTGGATTCCTTATGAATCAATTATATAATTCAAATTAGAAATTAACCTTGAGCCCAGCCAGCTTGGCTCAGTGGTTAAGTATCATCCTATTCATGGTTTGATTTCTAGTCAGGGTACATGCACAGGTCACAGCCTCAATCCCCAGTGTGGGGCGTGCAGGAGGGAGCCAATCAATGATTCTCATCATTGATGTTTCTATCTCACTCTCTTCCTCTCCGAAATAAATAACAATATATATTTTTTAATTAACTTTGAAAACAAATCTGTTCATTTTTTCCTTTAATTTGTAAAAGACCCTGGTGGTAAATATGATGGAATTTTTAAAGATTTAATAAATAACATGCTTTGTGGGAGAAATAATCAGCCAGAAATAGTTTGGGTAGTCCTCTATCTTAAAAGTTGCTTTCTGTCAAAGAGGTAAATGAGTTCCCTAAATGATTATTTTAACTTCTCAGAATCTCACTAAGGAGTTAGCATTGATTTTCTTTACAAATACCTTGGAGCAAAATAAACCATTCCCCAAACAATATGTGACTTCAAGTTTAAGGTGGTGATCTAAAGGCCTACATTTGACCCTACCTTCCTAAAATTCTGTTGACATGCTGAAATGGCAAATTTAAATTAAATCGATAGCAATACTACAAAACAAAAGGTGTCATAACTCTCAAAATGGGAAAGACAAACTATTAATTGCTATGTATAAAATATAACAGGTTATTGTCAGTAAGGAAGAGTGTTAACTGAGTTAATTTGCAAAAGTCTCTTCAAGAAAGTGACATTTGAGCTGAAGCAAGAGGAAAGAGCCAGATTACTTAGGTTATTAGAGGCTAACATAAGGAGTTTGGCTTTTACTTCAAGTACAATGGGAAGCAATTGTGTATCTCAAATGGAAGAAGGAGTTGTGGGTTAGGTTATCACCTCCAAGAGGTATTTGTAAATGTGTGAGGGCATTGAGCGAAGAGCTATTGTAAGGGTGGTTTAGATCAATTAGTACAAACAATATCCACCCACATAGGATCCTTTCTTTTGAAGAACACAAAGTTTGGATGATACTGGGGTCTTCGTTACTTCTGAGGAGACCCAGAACTTTAGAGACTGCAGTTTGAAAAATGTACATATTAGTTGAAAGCTCCTCCATCTACATTTTTAAAAGCAGGGAACATGCATTGGACCTCTTTCATCTGATATAGCACCACATTAGACTGTGGCACTGCTTTGTTGCACAAATTTGGCCACCATTTAAATTTGGGAGGAAAAAAGAAAAAAATCAATTTGGGAGCATGCAAAATTTAATGGCAATTATCTTTTGACATAAGGAAATGTAGTACATTAATTAAACAAAGGCCTATGATCTATAAAAATCCCAGATTTGGCTTTCAGTGTGTTTTTATTAAGTAAAGGGATAAATGTTGAGTCTCCAAGCCTCTTCTAGTAGCCCTTCAAGTTGGCTGCTCCACCATGTTCTTTTTGCTGCCATAGCTTTTTCCCATCCTTCCCCTGTCCCTCAACAAAGAGAATCCCTTGATTCTTAGTGGGTGGGAAATTTCACTGTTGGAATTAGTTTTTCACTTAATTTTTCAACTTCCTCCACCAGATGATTTCAAGATTTCATGTGAAGAAGTAGCCCTAGCTCAGTGCCCTAAATACATAAGGAGAATCGTGTCTGAATACTACAACACTGGGTTGACTTAAAATGATAAGGATTTTATTCCAAAGCTTTTCTCCATAAAACAGTATATTTTTTAATATATTTTTTAATTGATTCTTTTACAGAGAGGAAGGGAGAGGGATAGTGAGTTAGTAACATCGATGAGAGAGAAACATTGATCAGCTGTCTCCTGCACACCCCCCACTGGGGATGTGCCCACAACCAAAGTACGTGCCCTTGACCGGAACCTCTCAGTCCACAGGCCGATGCTCCATCCACTGAGCCATGCCTGCTTTGGCATAAAACAGTATCTTAAAAATCACTGTGATGTCCATTTCCAGAGTACTTTAAAGATGTCAGTCAATTCTGCAGTAGGTTATATAACCATGTTACAGCTATGGAAGAATTGATTTGCTTAACTCTTAAGAGCTGCTTAGGGTTTAGAAAAGGACCTTTGAAATGTAAAATGTTACTTTTGCTTTTCTACATCTATGAATGAAAAGGTTAGACTTTTCTTATAATAAGTAAAATCTCCTGGTATGTTGTCAAAGCCTCACATGCTTTTAGAGTTCTTAAAAGGCTCCCAGTTTCACTCAGCAACATTCATTCAGCATTTTTTTCTCAACCTAGCACCTATTTCAAAAAGCACTTTAGAATACACCTATTTTAACACCAATTCATTTTTCAAGTACCTGTCACAGCTTGTATTAAACACCCCTACAGTAGTCCCCCCTCTCCTTATCCAAGGGAGATATATTTTAAGTATTCCAGAGCATACGTGGAATCCTGTATGTAGCACCGAACCCTATATATACTGTTTTTTCTATACATACATACCTATCATAAAGTTTAATTTATAAATTTGGCATAACAAGATGTTAACAATATAGTAAAGTAGAACAATTATAACAAGGTGTTAACTATATAGTAAAGTAGAACAATTATAACAACTGTAGGAAAAGTTAATTGTGCTCGCTCAAAATGCTGTACTGTTCTCACCCTTACGTTATGCAATAATAAAATTCATAGGTGGCTGAAACTGGTTTGGCTCAGTGGATAGAGCAAGGATCTGCAGACTGAAAGGTCCCAGGTTCGATTCCAGTCAAGGACATGTACATTGGTTGCGGGCACATCCCTGGTTGGGGGTGTACAGGAGGCAGCTGGTCCATGTTTCTCTCTCATCGATGTTTCTAGCTCTCTATCCCTCTCCCTTCCTCTGTAAAAAATCAATAAAATATGGTTTTTTTAAAGTCAATTATTTTAAAAAAAAAACACACACATATGTGATGAAATGAAGTAAGGTAAATGACATAGGCATTGTGATGTAGCATTAGGCTATTATTATTATTAGATTATCTTCATGTGATCCTGGATCATGGAGCCATGGTTGATGTTGATGGTTAGATGTCAGGAGCAGATGATGTTGATGGTTGGAGAAATTTAATGTTTTTGGATTGCGGTTGACCATGTTTAACTGAAACTGCAGAAAATGAAACCTTAGATAAGAGGGGACTACTGTATAATAATATATCAACACACCATAAATCTATCACACAGTTGTATCAGGAACTAAGTCACTACCGCTTTTCAGGAGAGCTATGGAAACATTTTTTTCTGATAGTCAAATGTGTATTTGTTCTATAAAACAAGCTATTCTCATGGCCTATCAATGTTAAGTCCGATACAATATAGAATTCTGGTCTGTTGTGGGTTTGAACTTCTAAGTCTTCCTAATTTCACAATAAGTTGACAACCAATTAGGTTCTCACAGTATTCCTGCAAGCATCAAATAAGTCCAGTACTCCTTAAATTGGGCAACAGCAATAAACTGTACCTAGTCAATCTTTGTTTAATTTTGTAGTCAAGATAAAAAGTAGGCTTTCATAAACTAAACTTTATACCAAAATATGAGAAATGAATAGAGTTTATGAAACAAAGCCCTGAAGTTCAAGACACAAACCCTGTTATGAAAATCAATGAAAAATTATTTGGAGCATTTATCTAGTAGCCAATCAAATTCTGAAACACATAACCATGCCTCTGCCTTTTATTATATCACTGATAGTGAAATTTACTTAAATTAGGACAAAGTTGATGACATTTCCAAGTCAGATTAAAAACATTAATCCAGAATAAACATAGGAAAGAAGTAATAAAATATTTAAATTCTTATATCCAATTTTATAGTGAAAGAGGGAGTATAAGCTCTATGAGAATAGAGATCTTGATTTATCTACCTTTGTGTTCTCAGGACCTAAGGTAATGCCTGACAACTAATTAGTTGTTCATTAAATAAGAGTTGTATTAACATGGTAACTAGGTTTGAATATAGGCTCTGACATTTTCTAGTTGTGGAATATTGGACAAGTATGTAAGTTCTCTGGCCCTCAGTTTCTTCATCTGTAAAAGAGGAATAATTTGTTCTCTTTCCAGTCAGGGGGTGGGGGAGTAGGGTGGTGTTTCTTTAACACCTCCAAGCACCAGGTGGCTTACAATTCAGTTCAATTCTGACACTGTCTACCTGGTTAAGGACTCAGCCCTGCAAGACTGAGAAGAGAATGAAGTTGTGTCTGTGACATCCTTCTACCCCCTTAACATGACATTAGCAAGTCCAAGTCACCTATGCAACTCTGAGATGCTACAGATCTGACCTCTATGAGTCTGCCTGCAACATGGTAGCTGTCTTTAGCAAAGTGAGCAAGTCATAGAGTGCCAGTAAGAGAGAAGTCACAAACTTTTATAACCTAATTTTGGAAGAATTATCCCACCAGTTTTCTTGTGTTATATTAATTAAAAGCAGGTCCCTTTAGTGAACCAGGATGCAGGCTCTCAATAGACATCAAGTCTTCTGGCACCCTGGTCTTGGACTTTTCAGTCTCCAAAAGAACAGAAATAGACTGTTGATTTTTATTTTTTAAGGATAGCTAGATCCAGCCCACACTCAGGAGGAGAGAGTATGACACAAAGGCATGAATACCAGGAAGCAGAGATCATCACTATGAGCCATTTTAGAAGGCTGCCTGCCTCCTGCAGTCTCAGAGTGTTCAAGTTGCTTATCCAGTTTTACAAAGCTAACATGTAGCAAACCGAAATTCAAAATCACATCTGCCTGACTTACAAAGCCCACAGTGTTTTTACCTATTACTCTTTCCCAATGCATACATAGGAATAACGTCAAATTAGCATAAACTTGTCTGGAATAAATCTAGTGTTAAAAGTCTTTTTGTTCTCATCCTGGCTAGGTGACTGAGTTGGTTGGAGCATCGCCCATTCACCAAAAAGATTGTGGGTTTGATTCCCAGTCAGGGCACATACCTAGGTTGCAGGTTTGATGCCCAGTCAGGGCAAGTATGGAAGGCAACCAATTGATATTTCTCTTTTTCTCCCCACCCCCCTTTCTCTCTAAAAATAAAACATATCCTTGGGTGAGGATTTTTTTAAATTTGTTCTCTAGGGTGGAATAAAGCCATCTCCTTCTTAATTGTTTTCCCTAGGATCATTCATTCCAACCATTTTTGTAATGACAGTGAGACCAATAAGCCAATACCAGTGGAATAGGGAAACAGACAGTTAGCTGAAAAAAATGACCAAGCAATTTACAGCCAGATACAGAATGTAACCTCCTGCCTATAGATAACCCCTAGGCTTCAGTTGTATTTCAGCAAAACCAGGTGGGCCAGCTACAATGACTAGAGACCCCCTGCCCTGGCACTGACCAATCAGTAGAGACCACCACCACCCTGAAAGGATACACTTGGAAAACATGAATGTCCTGCTGAAGCCCTCCCCTAAGAACTCACCTAAAATTCCTGCCTGGCAGAGATAAAAACCATCAAGATATAGGAGCCAACCCATGCCCTTTCCCTGTGGGGAGCAAGCCCACACCTTCACCTTCTCCCTCTTCTGCCCTGACAAGCACACATCTCTTAAACTCTAAAGGTCATCACAAGACTTGCAACCAGGGTAGCAATGGGCAGCAGCAGCTTGTCCCAGGCTATTCCCTGAACCTGTCTTCAAGGCTTCCTTTTCTCTGACTTCCCAGTGAACTAAAGCAACCCAGCCTCGGCTCTCCTGTTGTTTCCTCTGTGCTAAGTCCTTCCTTGTCTCACTGCCCCCAGCTTTAGTAAATGTACTCTCCATCACCTGGATTCATGCTGTGAAATCCTTCCTACACATACTCTACTGGCTGGCCTGACCCTAGGGCCAGGTCCCCTGTTTGGTAACAATAGAACAAGTTAAATCTTTTTCATTTTTGGTCCATGGTACTATCAATTCCAAATTTTAGTGATATCAGAATTTTTATTTTTAAATTTGCCCTGAACAGGTAGCTCAGTTGGTTAAAATATAGTCCCAATATACCAAGGTTGTGAGTACAGCCCCAGTCAGGGCACAAGTAAGAGTCAATCGATGGCCCAGCTGGTGTGGTTCCCTGGTTGAGCACCAATTTATGAGCCAGGAGGTCACGTTCGATTCCCAGTCAGAACACATGCCCGGGTTGTGGGCTCAATCCCCAGTAGGGAGCATGCAGGAGACAGCCAATCAATAATTCTCATCATTGATGTTTCTACCTCTCCCTGTCCTCTCTGAAATCAATAAAAAATACTTTAAAAAATATTTTTATTGGTTTTTCACAGAGGAAGGGAGAGGGACAGAGAGCCAGAAACATCGACCAGCTGCCTCCTGCACACCCCGCACCGGGGATGTGCTTGCAACCGACCGAAATCGAACCTGGGACCCCTCAGTCCGCAGACCGACGCTCTATCCACTGAGCCAAATCAGTTTCGGCAATAAAAAATACTTTTTAAAAAAATCAATCAATGAATGAATAGATGAGTGAAGAACAATTCAATGTTTCTCCTCTCTCCTCGCCCCCCAACTTCTCTCCTCCTCTCTTTCAAATAAATAATAAAAAGCATATAAAATCTAAATTACCTCTCAGCAAGGCCATAAGAAAAATAATCTGACAGACACATTAGTGTTAATAATAACCTGGAAAGCATATCTTTCATTTGTTAATTTATTCACAGTTTAGTAGGGGAGAACATAGCCATTTGTAAATGAACAATAAAGGTATACTCAGGAGCTATGTAAATTCATAGAAAAATATGTTTACTTATGAATCAAAGAAGAGGAAAAAATACTCTTTGAGTTTTGAAGCATGAATCTGAATTTACCAGATGACCTAGTCACAGAGTTTTGTTTTCTTTTCTTTTAAAAAGCCCAAGATTTTTGGAGCCCAAGATTACTAGCAGATGTGGAACTTTGAGAATCCCTAAAAGTGAGAAGGCTTATAGGATCAGATTAGCAGAGCAAGAATCAGATTTCAAACTAAGAGGCAATGGATACAGGGAATTAGGAGAGTCAGGGAAGGGGAAGGACATAATGTCTTAGAGCAACCATAAAGGGTGACTTGGAAATGAAATTTGAAACCTCTGGTTGAGTTGGCTTCTCCTTCCACTCACCCTTCAAAGCTAAGGATATCCTGGAATGATATTTGCCCATAGGCTGACATAGTGACTCCGGAAACTTGGGGCAATTTCCCATCAGGCAGTACCTCAGGTAGCTACATCTAGGAAAGGAAGCCTAATTTCACACCCAGAATATTAGCCACTGGCATGCTCTGTTCAAGATTACATATTTTCCCTCCCTCACAATCACCAGAGAAAACTATGATAATAGAAATGGCATCATGCACAGAACAAGTACTAATACCAAGATGAGAACAAAATTAAAAACCACTAAATATCCAAGGAAGACCAATACCATGAAAGGGTGGTACCAGTCAACAAAAGAAAGAATACCCAAGCAAATAGTTATTAGAGTAAACAGAAGGATATTGGAAATAATAATTATAATACTTATTTAGTGCATTTTGGGTATAGTGTTAGGCATTGTTCTAAGCATCTTACGTGTATTTTTAAAATTTAATTCTTATACAGAATCTCTCAAGAGGAATATAAGAGAATGTTGCGTCTAATTTTTATATAAAAGGATGAGTTGAAGATTATTCAAATTAAAAGATGGTCTAAACAGCAAGTGGACTTAGATGAATAGCAAATTAGTGAAACTGGAAGAATAAGCTGAAGAATTATACCAAAAGAACACAGATATGAGGGGGTGGGGAATAAGGTGATATAAGAAACAAGATAAATTCAGAGATTTCAGTATCTCTCTCATAGTTCCAAAGAAGAGATAAGAGATAATTTTAGGGCAGCAAAATTTTTTTTTAAAATGATAGAAGAAAAATTCCTGTTATGACGTGCAGTGGTCGGCAAACTCATTAGTCAACAGAGCCAAATATCAACAGTACAACAATTGAAATTTCTTTTGAGAGTCAAAAACCGACTTCTGAGCATGGGCCATGAAGTTTCAATCGCACTGTACGTGTGCACCCGGACATGGTATTTTGTAGAAGAGCCACACTCAAGGGGCCAAAGAGCCGCGTGTGACTCGCAAGCCGCAGTTTGCTGACCACTGGACTAGTGTAATCCAGAAGAAATTATTAATGTCATTTGTATTTTTTATTTTAAAAAAAGATCAAATAGTATATAAATGTATCTTATTTTTTATTGTCTGGTTGCATCTAAAACTTCATCACTTTATGTATTTCTAAATTATATATTTTGTATGTTTTCATGATAATTTTAATTTAAAATACCTTTTAATTTCGAAATTTAGACACAGAAAAGTTGCAGAAATAATACAAGTGCCCTTCACCTCGCTTCCTATGTTAATCTTTCATATAACCATAGAAAATTAATAAATTAACTTTAGTACAAATTATTATCTAAACTATGAATATACCTTATATAAACTAGAAGGAAAAACAAGTCAGTGGGAATGACACAGGGTGGAGCAAAAGTAGGTTTACAGCCCTGGCTGGTGTAACTCAGTTGGTTGAGCATTGTCCCATACACCAAGAGGTCTCTGGTTTGATTCCTGGTCTGGGCACATACCCAGGTTTCATGTTCAATTCCCAATAGGGGACTGAAAGGGGAGGCAGCAGATTAATGTTTCTCTTTCTCTCCCTCCCCTTCCCTTTCTCTCTAAAATCAATAAAAACATGTATTTTTAAGTAGGCATACAGTTGTAAGTATGCAAAACACAGGATTTATTCTTGTATTATAATGTATCAATGATTATATTATTTTCTATACTAAGAGCTATAAACCTACTTTGCCCCATCCTGTATGTACAAAACAGAACAAAGGAGATGGGTAGCTACTACATCCTTATTTCAACAACTGGTCTTGAGGCTCTATTTAAAACATCCTTCCAGCCCTAACCCATTTGGCTCAGTGGTCAGAGCATCAGCCTGCAGACTGAAAGGTCCCAGGTTCGATTCTGGTCAAGGACATGTACCTTGGTTGTGGGCACACACCCAGTAGGGAGTGCGCAGGAGTCAGCTGACTGATGTTTCTCTCTCATCGATATTTCTAACTCTCTATCCCTCTCCCTTCCTCTCTCTAAAAAAACAATAAAATATATATATTTTTAAATCCTTCCATCATCATCTAGTTCCATCTTCATTTTGCCAGCATCTACAGCTGGTTGAGGTTTTCATGTGTATATGGCAATACCAGGAGGTGATCCAAAGCGTCCCCTGGGTTCAAACATTCTCATCCTTGCTCCATTATGTGGCAGTAATCGGATTTTCCTTTGATATCAATGAATAATCTTCCCAACCTACACTGTCACCTCTTTTTTCCCTATGGTTTTAGTGTTACAAAGAGCCCAACATAAAGTATAAACTTCCAGTTAAATAGAACCATTGTCGGATTTTCTGGAAAGAGCATTCTCCCTTGGATACTAGGACCTTTAAATTGGCAAAGCTCAAACCTGTGGAACTAGAAAGCAAAACATTTTATGAGTAGATCACCATGTTTAAATTGGCAAAGCTCAAACTTGTGGAAACAGAAAGCAAAAACATTTTAGGGGTAGATCACTGTGTATAATGAACTTCTATCTCACCCCAGTATTGTAAATAAGGGAGAAGCAGCACTCTTACATTAGCTGCTATTTCATAACATGTAATGCTATAAGACAGCAGTTGGCAACTTTCCTGTAAAGGGCCAGATAGTAAATATTTCAGTCTTTAAGGATCACATATGGTATCTGTCACATACTCTGTTTTGGTTCACAACCCTTAGAAAGCATAAAAGCCATTCTTAAAGGCTATACAGAAACAGGATATAGACCAGGTTTGGCCCTCAAACTGTATTTGCTAATCCCTTTTATAGGATAAAACTCTAATTTTGCAAAGTGTTACTTCTCTGCTGGCACTGGGATGGAGTCTTCAAAAGACCATTCCAGAGTTCTAAAAGCCAGCTGCTACTGGATGATGGGGATATACAGTAAAACCAGTGAGTCTTGTTTGCTTGTTATTCTGGGTCAACAGGGATTAACACCATTACCTGATAATCCCTAAAATCAAGATACACCTATCGCCACCCGCCTACAGAGTTTTACACTCGTAAATAGCTGTATATCCCTTTGGGGAAAGGTTGAAAGATTTACACATACTTTCCTATTAATATATATTTCTTCTTTCAGAGAGGAAGGGAGATAGAAACATCAGTAATGAGAGAGAATCACTGATTGGCTACCTTATGCATGCCTCCTACTGGGGATCGAGCCAGCAATCCAGGCATGTGCCCTGACTGGGAATGGGAATCAAACTGACCTGCTAGTTCATAGGTCGAAGCTCACCCACTGAGTCACTCTGGCTGGACAATTTATACATACTTTTGGTGTTATCACATGGTCTTTTCTCAAAGGTACTTAGAGAAAAGTTTTGCTTTCTTTTTTCAAGAGCCTCTGAGTCTGCAAACTTCCCAGGATTAGGAAATGAGTGAAGGCTGTTCTTAATAGTGTCTCTCTTTTTCCAACCTAGAATTCATTCGGTTACATAAAAATGTAAGTCTTAGTGAGCAACCCATCTATTTTAGTACTGGAAACTCTTAAGATCAATTAGCCAACAAAAATCTCTGTAGGTCAAACATTTCAATTACCATTCAGAAATTGTGCCCACTGAGTCCTTGGCAGTTATGTTCTGTTATCTGGCATCTCAGGATCTTTCACCATCATTGACATTAGAAAGCCCATTTCAATGGCAACATATTCAACCTTTGTCCCCAGAAGACAGCCATTATCATAATATTTAGGCACGCTGTGCTGTTTTCACCAATAGATTTCTTCATGCTATAGGGTGATGGTAAGTGTGCTCTAGGCACTTTTGGTGGAAAATTCCATCGGAATAATAACCCCCTTCAGTATTGCTTTTCTCACAAACCTTTGGAGCTTGTCTTCAACATTATATCAAGAAATGTATGGTAACCTGACTTTAAGTTCCATTCACCAGTTCAGTGTAATCAGACCACACCTAGGTACCCAAACTCATACACTAAGTCTAAAACATCTGGTAAGTGTTCTCTAAGAGGTGCAAATCACTCATTTTCTAAGAGCCTTCTTAGAGATTGGTTACCACAAGATTTCTATAGGGTTTTCAAGAAAGGTGAGATCATCCTCATTAGGGGAAGAAGGGAGCTGCTTTTGCAGGCAAGGGCCATTCATTGGAGTTTGGCAGCACAGGGTACCATTTTTGTTGTATCATTCTTTTACAGTCAGTACCCTCATTTCCACCTCAGAGGTCAAGTGAGGCTGTTAGTTCTACCTCTAATAGTTCAGTGTTTTACTGAAGAAGATTCTGCTTCTAATTTTTTTAAATTTTATTGATTTTTTTTTTTATAGAGAGTTAGAAACATCGATCAGCTGCCTCCTTCACACCTCCCACTGGGGACGTACCCGCAACCAAGATGCATGCCCCCAACTGGAATTGAACCTGGGACCCTTCAGTCCGCAGGCCGACGCTCTATCCACTGAGCCAAACCTATTAGGGCTCTGCTTCTAATTTTTGGTGTGTTAGACCTATGGCTACAAAAAATATGTTTTGGGGGCAAAAACAGAAAACCCCTGCTTTTCCTTAAACATGCCCTATGCTAAAAATTTGGAACCTATAATTTTCTTCAGTTTTCTAGCACAGTTAGAAACAACCAGTACAATACCTGCACTTTTATTCATTTCTTGTGCCTCTTATAGTGGTCTAATTCAGCAACTAGTTGGTTCATCAAAGCCTTACTTTTAATAGACACTTTATTCCAGATTACCCCAGATGATAATTTTTTAAAGCAAAAATGGAATATATTTTCTCATGTACCTGAAAAATCTATGGGTAGACCTGGATCCAGGGACTCAAAACATGTAAATAAGAATCCATTCCTTTGCCATCTCTTCCTAGCTCTACCTTCCTCCATTGTCTTTATTTCCAGGGAGGCTCCATGTGATAGCAGAGATGGTCTCTGGCTTACATTTTACTAATTTAGCACAACATCCATCAAACTGAATTATAACTGGAGTCCTAACTGAAAAGCAGTCTGGGAAATATCACTTATAAACCTTCTAACTTTTTCAGATTAGAAAGGGTTTGAGCATCAACCACCTATATAATTTTGTTTATATCAAATATTATTACACTGTAGTCGTGGCCGGGTAGCTCAGTTGCTTTGAGCATTGTCCCATTACACCAAGCTAGCAGGTTCCATCTCTAGTCAGGGCACATACAAGAAGCAACCAAAGAATGCACAAATAAGTGGATCAACAAATCAATGTTTCTTTCTCTCTTCCCCCCACCCCATTCCTCTCTCTAAAATCAATAAAAATTAACATATTATTATTATTATTATTCTGTAGAAATTTTAGTTGTTTTTGCTATATTAGAGTGAGAGTTCTTTAAGAACAGGGACAAAATTGTATTCATGTTTAGGATATGTGGTATTCATTAAAGTATTAAAATGTTTTCCCTTATACCTATAACTTTGGAGTTAGAAGAATTATCTAGTCCAGCTCCATACCTATGAATAAGCCTAAAACTAAAGAAAGTGAAGTTTTACATCTGTTTTACCTACCCCAGCTCTTCATGCCTTAACCTGCTCATCTTTTATATGTTGACACAATTGTACCTTAGATTCCTACTAGATACTTCTTTGGGTACATTTTTATCTTCCCTTTGATTAGAATTGGAATTATCTTCCCTGTTCAGTTGTCCCAGAAACAGCTATCTAGTCCTAGTCCTGAACATTGGACAGTTAGCCTTAACAACCTACCCCTATGTCTTACGCTAAAAGGAAAGTTTTACATGGCATTCTGAAATTCAAGAACCCCCTTCTAGACACCAGAATATATAGTAATGTTGAGATAATATCAACTATTTATCTCATCATAACTGTAGATTGACCCATCTTTGGCTACTGAATCTCTCCTACATTGCTGAACCTCGCTCTGCCATCAGCCAGACTTAATGTGATGGCAGAGTCTAATGCAATGGTTCTCAACTGAAGGGGACTCTTGCCTACCAGGGCACATGTAGTAATGGTAGGAAACATTTTTGGTTGTCGTGATGGGGAGAATGTTGCTACCGGATGTAGCGGGTAGAGGCCAAGGATGCTGCTAAATATGCACAGGACAGCCTCCAACAACAAAGAATTATTTGGCCCAAAATGTCAGTAGTGATGGGTTTAATAAATCCTGGTCTAGTTTTAAAACCCAGCCTGTATTGGAGTGTCATAACTTACCAATAAGTTCCAAAATAGGGCATTTCCATCATGATGTCATCCCTTATCATTCCTGGTCATATCAACTTCTTCCTCTACCTCCTATAAAGCTTTATTCAGTTTTAGTCTCCTAACGGCCCTCTTTTATTTCTTCTGGTTGCGTCTCCAACCAGGCTATGAGCTCTTCAGGACAATAGCTCCATCTCCCTGTTGTGTATAACAATTTAAAATTAATTCCTAAAAATAATAAAAGAATCTGGATTCAGACCAAATCTTACAGAATGCTCCCACTCTCTGGACAAAGGCTAAGAAAGAAAAGAAAAAGAAAAAAAAAAAACCACAGTTCTTAACTAATTGAAATATTCAGCCACTTGAAGTTAAGTAAATAAAATCTTGGATTTATGATATCCGTCTGTTCCCACTCATTCCTGAGAGTTCTTAGTTTTTATCTTGGCTTTTGATTTCTATCCAGAGAATTTCTCTTCTGTTTACATCTAATTGCTCTCTCCACTAATACCCATAGCAACTTGTACTTCCTTTTACATTACATGGCACATCTTAAATTCTTTTTCAAGTTCTATCTTCCAAAAAAAAAAACAAAAAACGTTTAGCTACATGAAGGCAGAGACTATTTTTGCCTTCTTCATTACAATATCCCCAGAACCTTAGCACAACATCTGGCACCTAGTAGGTAATTTCCTTTGCCATTAGTACATATGAGGTTTTCATGATTTCTTTTTTCAAAATGAAGTTTATTAAAACATAACAGACTCAATAGGAAGTTAAAGAAAGAAACTACAAAAAGGAAAAGTCAAATTCAGAAACTATATTCTTCTGTTCTAACATGGGTTGATTGATGCTTAGGCTCATGACATCTTTTTGAAAGTCTACTTGAGGGTGCCACTCACTCACGATGACTTGTAGGTTCCACTCTCCTCCTTTGTGCCCTTCCTTCCTTGAGATCTCAGACATATAAGCCCTGAGGAAAATTTCACATGAGTGGGATAGCTTTAGACCTTGAAATGACTCTTGTTTTTTTCTTTTCCCCTCTATGCCTTTGATTTGGTGGTATGTCATTAGACAGTCATGCACTACATAATGATGTTTCAGGCATTGATGGTACGCATAGTATACCATATAGAATAGGTATGTAGAAGGCTATATCATCTAGGTTTGTGTGAGTTAACTCTCTGATATTCACACAATAATGAAATCACCTAACAACATGTTTCTCAGAATGTATTCCTGCGGTTAAGCAGTGCATGACTATATGTGTTTGTCCTTTGGCTCTAGTGTGATGTGGAAAGGTAAGTTGTAACCTGAAAGGTGTGAGTGATTTTACTATTGAATATATGTAGTATATATTTAAGTCTCTTTCTCACCAGTTATGTCCCAGATCCAGCTGGGTTTTATCTCTGGCTTGCAATTATAGTGAAAGAATGCAGAGAGGAGACAGACTTCTAAAATGTTCTGTCCAGAAGAGAATAAGAACCCTTTCTAAAACAAAATATGAAGTTCTAGTATAAACGATGCATGAAGAGAACAAAGCATATTATTATTAATTAAGTAAAAGTAAAGGCAAGTTCTTTGTTCTGGTTTATCGTTCTACATTAGAAACTAAGGCATTTTGTTGATTTATATACATTCTCTTCTAAGAGAGCGGAGGGGTTATGGACAGGCTCTGAGCTCAGTGTATGGATGTGAAAATGGAGATGTGCAGTTCTCTAGGACAAAGATTAAAGTCTCAGACAGCATTTGGATAACTGGATCTGCATCGGTTCACCATGGTATCCTTGTTTTCTGTATTGAGTTCCTTGGTGGTTCACAAATGTTCTCACTTCACCCTTTATCTAATCACCCACAATAAAATATAACTGTCAACCAGAGTGCATTTAAACCAAGGAAAGGTAAGTATTTGGTACTTCACAGCAAGCACAACTCTGTTTTACTTCCTAAATCTAGAGGAGAATCAGAAATCTTGAATTCCCAGCCCAGGAAACATATGAGGTAAACAAATTTTAAAGAAGGGAAGGTACTTGGCCAGCGAGTTGGTATCCTGGTTTCTAGACCCTGCCTTGTGCAACTTCAGGGGCAAGACCCTAATTATAGACCTCGGAGTGCTTCAGTTGCATCATCTGGAATTAGTTAGGGTTGCTGAAGGAGGAATGCACGAGGCCAAAAGTGGTGAGGGATTATGAATTTAAGTCATCTGGAAACCCAGACTGGCTGAGCCCCAAAATGGCGTCAGCACCCACGCACTGGGAGTCAGAGTTTTTAAAGGACTCTAGGTGGGTTTTTTCTGGGTGGAGAATTCTCTGGGTGGGTGCGGATCCTATGAAGGTGTGGAGGGGAGGGATAATGTGGTCTTAGCAAGTGGAATGTTGTCTAAGTGAAAGGAATGTCAGTTTTGAAGTGATCTAAAGGTCAGTTCCCAGGGGAAGAGGGTATTGATTAAATTATTTGTTCAGACCTAACAGTATTGTGATACTACTACCTACACCTTAGCATTCCCCCTCAAATATAATGCATTCTGGCAAAAGAACCTACTACTCAGAAAAATAATGTTTTGAAGCATTATTAGTATTGTTAACTGCCATCTTTATACTTGGTACTTATATTATTGATGCTTTTTTCATCAGAGAAACTCAAAATTTTATAAAGAGAAACATGTATTCATATAGTATATCTCTAGGAAAATGCTAGAATTCCAATATACAAAATAAGAAACTTGCTTAAGTTTTCAAACAAGTTTGTAGATAATCCAGAGTCAGAATTCCATTCCAATACATGTGAATATTATATACACTGGTTGTCAGAGCAACAGCATTAATAACCCATCACCTGGCATTTTAAATGCACCTCCAAGTAATTGTTTAAATGTATTGCATACCTGTAGTTCCACTTTAAAAATTACAAAGCATTCTTTCTTTTAAAAAAAATATTTTATTGATTTTTAGAGAAAGGGGATGGAAGATGGAGAGAGAGAAACATCGATGTGAGAATGATCGGCTGTCTCCTGCACCCTGCATGTCCCCTACCCGGTCAAGCCTACAACTCAGGCATGTGCCTTGAGCAGAAATCAACCAGAATCCTTTTGGTGCATGGGGCGATACCCAATCAACTGAGCCACACCAGCCAGGGCAACCAGGCATTCTTTTAAAATGATTGGCTTTCTAAATTACCCATCAATGTTTAAAAAAAATAGTAAGAGAATGGGAAGTATATATAGAGAAAGACTTATTTTAAGGAATTGGTTCATTTGACTGATGAGGTTGAGTGAGTCCAGAATGTAATGGTGTAGGCTTTCATGCTGGAGACTCGGGAGAGTTGCAGTTGGAATCCAAACCCAGTTAGCTGCAGAATTCCTTCTTGTTTGGGGTAAGTCAGTCTTTGTTCTCAGTAGGATCGGGCCTAAACGGGAAGTCGGACATCCATCTCAGAATCAAGACTGCTGACTTCCAACTGCTCACCTGCCGGCCATCCTGATGCCTGCCAGCCTGATCATCCCCTAACCACTCCTGCCAGCCTGATTGATGCCTAACTGCTCCCCTGCCAGCCTGTTTGCCCCTAACTGCCCGCCCCTGCAGGCCTGGTCCCCCCTAACTGCCCTCCTCTGCCAGCCTGGTCACCCCTACCTGCCCTCCCCTGCTGACCATCTTGTGGTGGCCATCTTGTGTGGGGTCAGTCATCTTTGACCACATGGTGGCAGCCATCTTGTGTGTTGGAGTGATGATCAATTTGCATATTATACTTTTATTAGATAGAATAGATAGGCTTGGTGCATGGGGTGGGGTTGGGGGGCCCTGCCTGGTTTGCCCTGAAAGGTTTCCCAGATCAGGGTGTGGGTTCTCTTGGGGTGTGGGGCAGCCTGAGTGAGGGGCCTGTGGTGGTTTGCAGGCTGGCCACACACCACCGGTGACCCAAAGAGAGGCCCTGGTATCTGGGATTTTTTTATCTTCTATAATTCAAACTTTGTAGCCTTCATCAGAGGCCAAGGCATTGAGTATCTGCCCTGTGGTGGTCAGTGCATGTCATAGTGACTGGTCATTTGGTTGTAACGGTCACTTAGGCTTTTATATAGATAGATAAAAATAATACAGTATATAGCCTTCTAACGGATAACCCTATCTCCACATTTCTTTCATTCCATTTAACGCAAACCAAAAGGTTACTGTTCCTAAAGGTGTTTAACACTTTGGTCAATTAACACTATCGACTTTAAATTAAAATTCATCAGAATCTGATCAGCTTAAGAACTTTCTCCACCCTTATAGTCAGTTTTTAATCATCACTCTGGCACTAAAGGGCACAGTTTCATTTTTCCCCCCTTATGACACAGCATTTTTTCTTGGTTGTTCAGTTTAACATTAATTGCACCTTTTTCTGCCTTTGTATGTAACTGGTGTATGCATCTTTTGTGAGCTCCTTGAAAACAGAGATTAAGCTCCTTGTTTAGAACTCCTCAGTGAAGCACTGAGATCTTAAATATGATATGTTCGGGGTAGGGAAAGTGTTTTAAGGAAGACTAATATGAATATCCAGAGTAGAGGGAAAAGATTATAGGAGACTTGACTGGAATTTTTCAATAATCCAGGAGAAAGAGCTCAAGCTCCTTGCCTAATTATCCGTCTATTCATTACCCTTATTTTTTTCTGCCAAATTTCTGACAGAGATCACTAAATTTTAGTCATATAAAACACTGCTATTATAACAGCAAATTTTGAGTACCATAGAGCTAGCTTATGGATAAGTAGGACTAGAGGTGGGATGTAGCTAGGAACAGGGAAGTAGTCAAACCTGATTACTCCAAACTAAGGAGTTCTAATATTATCCTGTTAGGGGACATCTACTGACATTTTGAGCAGGGCACTTATATATTCATGTCTGTGCTTCAGGAATAAGTAGGTAGAGGGGATAAATGAGATGGCCTCAAAATTACAAGCAACAGCACATTAGTGGGAGTGAATTCTTTGAGGCAGCAAGACCAGCCTAACTGGCTCTCTGAGGGAAGCCTGGGTGTCTGGGAGTGGTGGAAAATACGACCAACAGAAGAGGTAAGGTAGGGCCAGGATATGAAGGGCTTGAGAGCCAGACAAAAGCATATGAACTGGGATTCCGGGGTTCGAATGTATGTTCACCTATTAGGGGAAAGTTCCTTTTCTAGAACCCAATTTCCTTTTCCTATTTGTTTTTTCCAGCTGTAAATGTTACCATTTTCTATAAAATTCTGACCTGCTACAGTGGTTCGGAAACCTTGACTGCACATTGGAATCACAAGAGCTTTAAAAGCTATTGATGTCTGGATCCCATTCTCAGAGATTCAAATTTACTTGGTCTTGGTTGCAGCCTGAGCACTGAGAATTTTTAAAGATCCCCAGGTGATTTTACTGTGCAGCCAAGATTGAGATAAACCCCATCTTGAAAATAGTAGAAAATAGTGAAGCACTGAGATCTTAAATATGATATGTTCGGGGTAGGGAAAGTGTTTTAAGGAAGACTAATATGAATATCCAGAGTAGAGGGAAAAGATTATAGGAGACTTGACTGGAATTTTTCAATAATCCAGGAGAAAATTTTATACTAAGGCCTAGATTAATATGTGTGCAATAATGTTGTGGAATAGATGAATGTCGGGAGAAGTTTATTTATAAGGAAATATCAGGACTCAGTAACTTATTGAATATTAAACCTGATCAAATGAAACAAAAATGTAGACTCAAGTTTCTAGTACAGAAGAGTAGTGGGATCCTTAGCAAAACTAAAGTAGTTGTGAAATAGGTAATTAATCAATATTATTGATAATAATTGACATGAAATTACTATGTCAGGGACTGGGCTATGTGCGTCACATACATTATCTCATTTAATGCTTATAACAACTCTATAAACACTGTTATTCCTATTTTACAGACCCAGGAACTAAGAAGGGAGCAATTACATAACTTGCTCAAAGTTACATAGTAAGTGGTGGAGAAGATATTTAACTAACTAGTTTGACTCCTTTTCATTATAATAGGAAGGTGATCAGTTACATACTGAATCTTTTGAATATGAATAATTCACAAGAGCAAAATGGCCATAGAGGTCAGACTGCAACATAAATGACTGAGCCAAGTGAGCTTTAACTATAGTGGAATAAGGAAAAACATCTAGATAAGGTCCTTGCTACTCAGCTATACTAGAATATCAATTGGAATTTCAAGCCCCTTACTCACATTTTAGGATTGTTCATGAAATATGGCAATCTGGATTTATATGTAAAATTTCCTAAAATTTGAATGTCAACTAATTTAAATGTTTAAAATTACAGTGTGGCCCAAAGTAAATATGGCTACAAGTTTACATCTCTGATCAAGAATAGGCTATTGGAAATTGAGAATTGAAGTGAGTGCAAGATCTGGGCTGGAGATGTATGATTAGGGAATCCTTAAGTTTAGAGAGGATAGCAGATGCTCCAAGAGCTATATATATTAGCCAGCATTTAACATAATTAGTTTAAAAAATACACAGATATGACAGCTAACAAGTCAGAACTCTAAGAGGTTTTCAATCTTAAGAGAAAACAACATAAAATAGAAGTGTTAAACCTAGCAGATTGAAGTGGGTGTATTTAAAATTCTATTTTCTAGAAACTAAAATCTATATTCCAGACAATGACTTGAATTTTCATACATCAATGATGTGATGAAACTATATCAAAATTGTTTCAATTATTAAAAGGCCGTCCAGGTTTTAGGGCTTGGTAACATAAATGAGCCAAGTGAGATTTAACTATAGTGAAATAAGGAAAACACACCTTGATGGGGCCATTGCTACCAGCTAAACTTAAAAATTCATTAGAACTTCAGGCCCCTAAATATCTCTTTGAAGTCTGGACTAGAATAGTGTTTTTGAACACTATTTATCAGATTAATGTATTAGTTATGAGTAATGTAAAGGAGCTATGCAAAAATAAAAGATTACATATATGAAAGTATATGTAAAACCCTACAAAAATTATAAAGAAATATTATTTTGTTATTTTGAAGCTAGAAGGATCCTTTGAAGCTAGAAGGGTCCTTTATAACTTCAATTATAAAATGAAACCTTTTGTATTTGAAACACAATTTATGCCTTTCCCCAAAAAAAGCTTTTTTTTAACATGTAACTCCAAGAGTGAGAATCTTTTCCAGTTGTTGAAGACAAATTCAAGTGATGTTGACTTAATAGCAATAATTGTGGTAATATAATGAGGGGTAATGATCAGTCTAATAAAGACTGCAAAGATGCTGGAATTGTGTTTCAGACCTTCATAATTACACCACAGCCTAGGTAGGAGTCCCATGATCAGGTTTAAATGTCCTAGGAAAAAGGGCAACTCTCTGAGACTGGATTGAGGACTAGGTGCTTTCAACCCCAAGAGCTGTTTGACGTCAAATATAAGTTTGGGTCTTTGAAAATCCTGCCCTTTACTCAACATTTAAGAAAGCCATGCGTCTTAAAACATACACACACACACACTTTGATTACACATTATATCAAGAACTGCACATCCAAAATGAAGATGGGGAAATTTCTGTTTAGTATATGGAAATGACTCCGTTTTTTGGATAGCTAAAATGTCGCAAACGATGTAACACTTCATTTTACTGTACCTCTCCGGTAAAATGTTACCCGAGAAGCATAAATAGTTCACCCTGCCGGCTTTGAAAAGCCTAATCCTATTTGTTACGGTGGGCCTTACCTAAAATGGAAATGCACAGCTGACAATCTCCAACGTGCTTTAAAAAAAACCCACATACAAACAAAAACACGAAAAACAAAAAAATCCAGGCGCTAGCAGTTAAACTCCTCGGCGCCTGCGTTCCGCAGACACGTCTTCCAAACCGGCCCGCACTTTCTGGGCATGGCTCCGGGGCCACGGGCCGGGCATTCCTCTGGGAAAAGCTGTTTGTGTGTGAGGCGTTAACAGAGACAATAACCTCTCCCCGTTCCCTCTGCAGGGGGTGCAGTAACTAGGGGCGGAATGTATAGCTTTCTTTACGCACTGGGGTGCACCGTCCGGCTGCAGCACCCTACTACCCGCTCCCCACCCCCAACCCCCCAAGGCAGCCGGGGCCGAGCCCTGCAGACTAGTGAGCCCGGGCGCCAGGCTTCTTCCTGCAGGCCCGTCTGGGAAGCAGGCTGCGAGGGGCACCCAAGGCTCCAGGGAGGCGCCGAGAAAACCAGGCTCCGCGCGGGAGTCGGGTAGGGCCGACGGGCGACTTTTCTCCCCCCGCTCCGGGGAGACGAGGTGAAAGGGAAGGGGGGGGGGCGGCGGCACTCCCTCGTGCGGCCGGGAACAAAGACGGGAGGAAGAGGAGCCGGCCACGCCGACGCCGGGGACGCTCCGACTCGACGCACGCCGGCCGTGCCCGCCGCCGCCCTACGCCGCCGGCGGCCCGCAGCCTTCGCGAATACGGCTTTGCGCACTGCGGCGGGCTGCGCCGCAACCGAGCTTGCGGGGCGGCCCCTCCCGCGACCCGCGCGGATTGGCGGCGGGCGGCCGCCCGGCTGCTGATTGGGTGGCGCCGGAGCCATTCGGGGCGGCCCCGGCGGGTTCGCCGCCCCAGCGTGATAAGTGCGGCTCCGGACACGCCTCGGCGCCAGCGGTGAGTCGGAGCTCTATGGAGGCGGCGGCGAGTCCCGGGTGGTGGCTGTAGCGGCGACTCCTCTGAGCTGAGCGCTTCCAGCCGGTCCCCGATTCCTTCCTCCCCCTTCCCTCCCCCTTTTTTGTTTTCCGTTCCCTTTCCCCCCCTCCCCGTCCCCGACGGCCGGATCCTGAGGCGGCAGCTGCAGTGGCGGCTGCTGAGTTCTGGGTGAAGGTGAGTGCCGCGCCGCCACCGCCGCCGCCGCGAGGAGCGCTCTAAAATGGCCGCCGCGCCCAGTCCCGCTTCTTCTCCGGCGGCACAAAATGGCGGCCGCGGGCCTCGGGCGGGGCGGCCCTCGATAGCGTGTCCTCCGCGCTTCGGGGCCCTGGGAATTCTTCCCCTTTGTTCTCCCTTTCGCGCCGTCGGCCGAGTGGAAGACGGCAGCCCCCGCGGCCCGCGCCGCCCCGGCGGCTGCGAGGCCGGGGTCCGGGCGGGCCGCGGCGCGGGCGCGTTCGGAGGGGAGAGCGCGGGGGGGCCGCGCGCGCCGCGGCGGCGGGGGGGACGCGGGCCGCTGGGGGCCCAGCCGTTGGCGCGGGACCAGCCGAGGCGCAGGAGTCCCGCAGACCGGCCTCCCGGCGGGGAGGTGTGTGAGCCCCCGGGGCCGGCCCGCAGCGCGGGGGGCTCTTCGGGGGTTCAGGGGGGGGCGGGCGGAGGCGCCCCGGCGGCCCCCCCAGAGCGAGGAGGAAGGGAGGGTCTCTTCCTTGTCGGTTGGGGAGGGAATGGAGAGGCCGGAGTCGGCCCCCTGGGGGTTGAGGGGCTTTGGGGGCGGCGGGTGGGCCGGAGGCCGCCTCCCCGCGGAGAACAAAGAGCCGGGCGCCGCCGGCCGCCCCTCGCCGAGGCCGCGCCGGCCTCTTCGCGGGGCGCCCGGCGGAAACGCTTCCCCGCCTCCCGCCCGCCCTCCCGGCCGGGCGGGCGGGCGCCGCGCTCTTTGTTCCCAAGAAGGGAAGGGGCGGGCGGAGGCTCCCGCTGCCATGTTGCGGCCCTGGCCTCCCTCCTGTAGGCGGCGCCGCCGCTGCGCACCCCTCCGGGCGTCTTCCCGGGGCCTCCGCGGGGGTTGAGTGTACCCCGGGCAGGCGGTTGTCCCTGCCCCGGGCTTTCACTGGTTTTTGGGGCATCGACTATCGGGACCTGCCCCACGTAATGTGCCCGGGTGGATGGTTAGCTTCTCTATTGACCTCGGTGCTCGGTTTTTAAGGAGGGAGATTGGCTTTTTTTTTTCTCAGATTCTCTCTTACCCGTTGAGATTTTTTTTTTTAATGTATACGAAGGCTCTTTGCATCCTCGAACACGAGGGAATTTCCAATTGGCTACACAGAACTAAAATTTAGTGCCCGTTTGTGTGCCTTCTGAGGTCTGCAGTGCAGGGGGAGGAAAGTTCGATCAACGGCGGGGGCCGTGGTCCGAAATACATTGTAGTTGCAGGAGGGCTCCAGGTTTGTAAGTGAGCCGTGGCTGATTTTGTACTCTTTCTCATTCTAGGTTTTTCATTTCTCCCATCCCCATCCCTCCCCACCCCATCCATTAATATTATTCTTTTGAAGATTCTTCATTGTCAAGCCGCCAAAGTGGAGAGTGCGATTGCAGAAGGGGGTGCTTCTCGTTTCAGGTATGTGCGGATTTTTGGGGGGCAATTGTTAAAGACCAATCCAAAACCAAAAGAATCGCCACGCTAAATAATTCTGAATAAATGTGCTGCACATTTAATTTGTAATGTGTCTCGTTCGTTTTTCTTTGAAGTCCTTAGATGTTCATTATATTCTGTTAATAGCCATGTGAAAATAAACGTAATCAATTGTTTGGCTTTCCATCTGGCCCAAGTTCAGTCTTCATCTGTGGTGTGCTTTCTAAAATACAGAATAATTAAAGAGATCCTTTATTCCTCTGAATGAAACATAATTGGGGTCTGGTTTTTTTTAAAAAAATTGTTTTTCTTTTAATTAGTGCTTCTTCGGGCGGAGGAGGAAGTAGGGGTGCACCTCAGCACTATCCCAAGACTGCTGGCAACAGGTAAACATGCAAAAACAATGAGTTTTACAAATAACAGGTTGTATTAGTAATCTTTGTCATACATAACAAAATAACTACGGCTCTAGGCATTAGGAATCCCAACCTGATTGGGCATGATTTCTGCAAAATAACCTAGATTTAGGTTATACATGCAACGTGGTCATGAGACTTAGAAAATGTTGGTTCCCAAGGTGGGGCAGCATTGGCAGCGCCTGGGAGTCTATTAGAAATGTAAATCATGGGGCACTGCCCAGACCCACTACAGCAGAAACCGAGTGGGCCCTTTTTTGTTCTAACAAAAGCCTGAAAGGTGATTCCCATGCACACTTGTTTGACAACCACTGATGGAGATTTTTAGTTGTAAGAGAAATTAAGAAACCCTAAACTGAAATTTAAATTTATTTTTATTTAGGATTTCTGATCCGTATGACAGTTGATAAATGTGACTGGTGCTACATTTTAAATTGTCTTAATTTTAATTATAAATATTTTTTATTAGCGAGTTCCTGGGGAAAACCCCAGGGCAAAACGCTCAGAAATGGATTCCTGCACGAAGCACTAGACGAGATGACAACTCCGCAGCAAACAACTCCGCAAATGAAAAAGAACGACATGATGCAATCTTCAGGAAAGTAAGAGGGTAAGTTTATAGGTCCACTTGGTCTGTTTTAACGAATGCCGCTGTGGATGGTTTATCTTAAAGATCAGCACCATTAGTATTTGGGAGCTTAGGGTTGCTTTCAGCCTATTTATTGTGCTGACATTGCCCATTTCTGGTGTACAATCCAGTGAAGTGCCCAGAACAGGTGTGTGTTAGCTCCTGCACTGGCCTTGATAGTAGTGAGGCTCTTCTCTGGTTTAAAGGGAAATGATAGAAGAAAAAATGAACATAATTTAAAAACTTTTTTGAGTTAATAATTCTTGTGTTTTAGCTGACACTTAACATGTGATTCCTTTTCCTTCCAGCATACTCAATAAGCTTACTCCTGAGAAGTTTGACAAGCTATGCCTTGAGCTCCTCAATGTGGGTGTAGAGTCTAAACTCATCCTAAAAGGGGTCATACTGCTGGTAAGTTACTGAAAGGGAAAGAAAGATACTGAACAAACCAACGTTGGTGTTTTCACACTGTATTATTGCTTAAAACTCTGAGGTATGAGCTAAATAAATGTGTTTTTGAATAATGGTGTTTTTTAAAAAAAAAAACCACTAACTTTTAATGGCATCGGGTTTTTTAATTGTTCATACTGTTGCTTGGAAAGTTAATGGGCTTATCGTAAACAGGCTATTTGGGTTTGTTTGTTTTTCATTCTGTGGAAAATATCAATTTTGATCTTGGGTGAATTGCATAATAGTGATTGAACATTCCAGTGTCTGTTTACAGTTTTGATTATCATATTTTCAACACCTGGGGTGGGGGGCAGTGACTAGTCAGATCTGTATACTGGGCTTTAATATATTATAACAGCTAACAAATGTGTTTTTCTAGGCTGTGTGCTAAGCACTTTACTTGCATTGTCTAATTTAGTTATACTGTAAACCTTAGAAAAATGGGTTTTTTCCTTAAATTACAAATAGGGTATGGAGAATTTGTCAGTAAGAAATTTGAGAAGATTAAGAGTATATGCAAAGAATTAGGTTATAAAGGAAGGGGGGTTACGATGTCATATTTAGTATTTTTTAAATGACATTTCCTGTAGATTGTGGACAAAGCCTTAGAAGAGCCAAAGTATAGCTCACTGTATGCTCAGCTATGTCTGCGATTGGCAGAGGATGCACCAAACTTTGATGGCCCAGCAGCAGAGGGTCAACCAGGACAGAAGCAAAGCACAGTAAGTGGTAGTGCTTACTTTGCCTATTTTAAAGTTGATTTGAAAAGGTCTCAATAAGACTTTCCAAATGTCTTTTGTTTTTAATAGACATTCAGACGCCTCCTAATTTCCAAATTACAAGATGAATTTGAAAATCGAACCAGAAATGTTGATGGTGAGCATTTATATTTTATATTAAGTAGTGTACTGTACATTTTCAACTTAATTCTGAGTGTTGACTTTATTTTTTGCAGTCTATGATAAGCGTGAAAATCCCCTCCTCCCCGAGGAGGAGGAACAGAGAGCCATTGCTAAGATCAAGATGTTGGGGAACATCAAATTCATTGGAGAACTTGGAAAGCTTGATCTTATTCATGAATCTATCCTTCATAAGTGCATCAAAACAGTAAGTATGATTAAGAATTGGGCTTAAATAATCACAATTATTTGAGGGAAATCAGTCAGTTATAACTGTTTCTGCCATCTGAGAATTTTAGACTATTTTGATGAACAGCAAAACTTGCATGTGCTAAATATGGAAGTATGCTGTGCAGTAAGAGACAAAACTACCTATGTTAAATTGCTTAATTTGGGGGATTCCTTCACAGTTCAAATAGGAAGTTCTGTTAGATTCAATAGGAACTCTGAGTCAATGCAAACATAAGGGGAAATACTACATAAGATTTTTGTCAAACTGGGTCATTTCTTTTGGTAGCTTTTGGAAAAGAAGAAGAGAGTCCAACTCAAAGATATGGGAGAGGATTTGGAGTGCCTCTGTCAGATAATGAGGACAGTGGGACCTAGATTAGACCATGAACGAGCCAAGGTATGTGTGTTACTAACAAATAATTTGAGTAGTTTGTCTTAACTTTATTAAAATCAGATGACTTTATGATATAGGGCAGTGGTCGGCAAACTCATTAGTCAACAGAGCCAAATATCAACAGTATGATTTAAATTTCTTTTTGGAGCCAAACTTCTTAAACTTCTTCTAACCACCACTTCAAAATAGACTCGCCCAGGCCATGGTATTTTGTGGAAGAGCCACATGTGGCTCAAAAGCTGCAGTTTGCCGACCACGGATATAGGGGATTGCCATGTTTAATCATTAGCCTTGATTAGAATCTAGAAGTCTTTAGAAGCCTTAAATAATACACATTTGCCATAACACTTTCTTTTTTAACATTTTTTTATTTTACTTTATTAGTCCTTAATGGATCAGTACTTTGCCCGAATGTGCTCCTTGATGTTAAGTAAGGAATTGCCAGCGAGGATTCGTTTCCTGCTGCAGGTAAAACTGGTTCCTTTAATTATGTCAATGAGCTCATTTTTTCTGCTTAGAATATTAAAATGAAATTTAAATTTTTTAAATTAAAGGATACCGTAGAGTTGCGAGAACACCATTGGGTTCCTCGCAAGGCTTTTCTTGACAATGGACCAAAGACGATCAATCAAATCCGTCAAGATGCAGTAAAGGTAAGATTTTTCTTTTATCAGGTGAGCTTTAAGAATATAACCTCTTAAAACTTGTTTGAGACTATCTCATCTTACTAATGGAGCTCAGAATTATAAAAAGTACCTTGGTAGTCCATAATTTTTCAGTTTTTCACAAAAATAAGAATTTTAGTTTTAAATAAAAGTGTCCAAAACAAGTATTTTATTCACTTTATTTCTAAAGGATCTAGGAGTATTTATTCCAGCTCCTATGGCTCAAGGGATGAGAAGTGACTTCTTTCTGGAGGGACCGTTCATGCCACCCAGGATGAAAATGGATAGGGACCCACTTGGAGGACTTGCTGATATGTTTGGACAAATGCCAGGTGATTTTGAACAAAATGGTGGTTTGGTTAAATTTAAAGACCAGTATAACATAGTAATAGAATTGTAAAAAGTTGTCCCATGTATGTATTTCAAGGTAGTGGAATTGGGACTGGTCCAGGAGTTATCCAGGATAGATTTTCACCCACCATGGGGCGCCATCGCCCAAATCAGCTCTTCAATGGCCATGGGGGACACATCATGCCTCCCACACAATCGCAGTTTGGAGAGATGGGAGGCAAGTTTATGAAAAGTCAGGTAAGAAAAACGTAAGAATGTTCAAGCAACAAGTATTAAACCCTGTGACATTATTTAAGTTTTTGCTTTTTTTAAAAATGCAAATGCTTTAGGTCATATGTGTGTTTTTCTAAAACAGATTTACATCTGAGGCAGTTGTTTTAAACTGGGTGAAGTACTTATCCTTAAGATTAGTAAAGTATTAGTAAAATCACATCACTTTATTTCTTGTTAGGGTTAGATTTTTATTCTTCCTGTTTCATCTTTTACTTCCTCTGGGCAAATTCAGTTAAGCTTTCCTTATGGCTTGGCTCATCCCTTTGGTACTTTATTACCATAATTTGTGGACCCCTTTTTATCTAGACTTTCTTTCTCCCTTTCTGAAATAGGGGCTAAGCCAGCTCTACCATAACCAGAGTCAGGGACTCTTATCCCAGCTGCAAGGACAGTCGAAGGATATGCCACCTCGGTTTTCTAAGAAAGGACAGCTTAATGCAGATGAGGTACATTTGCCTATGTTACTTGATATACCATAGTTTGTCAATTCAGAAATTGCCCGATGATTATAAAAAGACGCGTTGAGGACTTAAATGCTGGATTTCTTCATCTTCTTTCTTCCTTTTTCTGTACTGCTTTTTCTTTCTTTGTATGTCCAGCGTCCTGTGAGCGAAGATTATGAGATATGAGGGCAACCTTCTTCAAGTGTTTAGTGAGACCAAGGAAAACGGTTGTCAAGATTTTGATTGTGATTTCCCGCTAACTAGAATGGCTTAACTAAATATAAAGCAAGATATTTTATAAACCTTAATTAAATTATCTGGTTATTTTAGTGATGCTAGTCCTAGGAGAATTCTGATATAAGTGTAAAAACAGAATCTGATTCTCCTGTGGATAAGATTTGCAGTGTTCTTGACAGAAATTAAACCTATAAATGAAGAGTACCTTTTTAGTTATTGGTGAAACGTATATTCCTGCCCTAGGATTTTTGGAATGTTGCACTTGCTATCTTACCAGCTGCGTGTTGTTAACTTGGATATCTGTTTTGATTTGTTTTCCATTCTAGATTAGCCTGAGGCCTGCTCAGTCGTTCCTAATGAATAAAAATCAAGTGCCAAAGCTTCAGCCCCAAATAACTATGATCCCTCCTAGTGCACAACCACCACGCACTCAAACACCACCTCTGGGACAGGTACAGCAATTTCTACTTGATACTTCTGAAAATGTCTAAAGATTTTCTTAGTGTGTATACACCCTCTAAATTCACAAGTATATTTAAAATTTTTTATTAAGCAGTCACACATATTATGTTTTTTAGACACCTCAGCTTGGTCTCAAAACTAATCCACCACTTATCCAGGAAAAGCCTGCCAAGACCAGTAAAAAGCCTCCACCCTCAAAGGAAGAACTACTTAAACTAACTGTAAGTTTTAAATATTCTCATAGTCTAGATCATGAAGTATATTTGGTTTTTTTATTTTTTTAAATATTTTTAGAAAAGGCACTGAGACATTTGGATTGTATTCTTTTCAGGAAACTGTTGTGACTGAATATCTGAATAGTGGAAATTCGAATGAAGCTGTCAATGGTGTAAGAGAAATGAGGGCTCCTAAACACTTTCTTCCTGAGATGTTAAGCAAAGTAATCATCCTGTCACTAGACAGAAGTGATGAAGATAAAGAAAAAGCAAGTTCTTTGATTAGTTTACTCAAACAGGAAGGCATAGCCACAAGCGACAACTTCATGCAGGTAGAACACTTTCCTGTTTCTGTGAGAACTCTTTCCATTCAAATTTAAGAACGATAAACTGACTGCTACATACTCTTTTTAAGGCTTTCCTGAACGTATTGGACCAGTGCCCCAAACTGGAGGTTGACATCCCCTTGGTGAAATCATATTTAGCACAGTTTGCAGCTCGTGCCATCATTTCAGAGCTGGTGAGCATTTCAGAACTAGCTCAACCACTGGAAAGTGGCACCCATTTTCCTCTCTTCTTACTTTGTCTTCAGCAACTAGCTAAATTACAAGATCGAGAGTGGTTAACAGAACTTTTTCAACAAAGCAAGGTCAATATGCAGAAAATGCTCCCAGGTAAGAGAATGCTGGGGAGGCTTTTTGTTTTGTTTTGGGTTTTTTTTGTTTTTTAATGCTATGACTAGATTCCTTAGTACCTTGAATGGACTTGTATAAGTCAAATGGTGTGCTTGTCCTGTCCAGATAATAAGTATTACCTCCCACATGTAGATTATACTTTGTTATTAAAAAGTCATGATTTTTAACTACTTTAATTTGCTTCAAATGTCAAGAGTTCTTTGCTGGGTTTTTTTTTGTTTGTTTTTTTTTTGTTTTGTTTTGTTTTCATGAACCTTGTATATTTGGGAAATAGTTGCCTGAACAAAAATGGCTTTGTCTTTTCAGAAATTGATCAAAATAAGGATCGAATGTTGGAGATTTTGGAAGGAAAGGGACTGAGTTTCTTATTCCCACTTCTCAAATTGGAGAAGGAACTATTGAAGCAAATAAAGTTGGATCCATCCCCTCAAACCATATATAAGTGGATTAAAGATAACATCTCTCCCAAACTTCATGTAGATAAAGGATTTGTGAACATCTTAATGACTAGGTAAAAAATGTTGGCCACCTACAAAAAATCTGTAGGGTAAGGGATTAAGAATTGTCTATTTTGGGGTTCTAATAAGATCTCTTTTCTCTGTAGCTTCTTACAGTATATTTCTAGTGAAGTAAACCCACCCAGTGATGAAACAGATTCTTCCTCTGCTCCTTCCAAAGAACAGTTAGAGCAGGAAAAACAACTGCTTCTTTCTTTCAAGCCAGTGATGCAGAAATTCCTTCACGATCATGTTGATCTACAAGTCAGTGCCCTCTATGCTCTTCAGGTGCACTGCTACAACAGCAACTTCCCAAAAGGTGAGAAGCCAGCCTCAGAAAAAGGGAAGGTGGGGGGATGACTTTTCAATAGCACATTAAGCCCTAACCAGTTTGGCTCAGTGGATAGAGCATCAGCCTGTGGACTGAAAGGTCCCAGGTTCAATTCTGGTCAAGGGCATGTATCTTGGTTGCTGGCACATCGCCAGTAGTAGTTGTGCAGGAGGCAGCTGATTGATGTTTCTCATCAATGTTTCTAACTATCTTCTCCCTTTCTGTAAAAAATCAAATATATTTAAAAAAATAAACATTAAATAATGAGACTACATTTTGTCTTTTAGGCATGTTACTCCGCTTTTTTGTTCACTTCTATGACATGGAAATTATTGAAGAAGAAGCTTTCTTGGCTTGGAAAGAAGATATAACCCAAGAGTTTCCGGGGAAAGGCAAGGCTTTGTTCCAGGTAAATGTTTTGCTGAAGAAATTTGATCTGCTTTTTCCAGTTTACTTGGTTTTACTTTAATGACAAGCCTTTACAATCAAAATACAATTAAAATAGTCATAATGTTTTAAAGGTATCGTTCTACGCTGTCATGCTGTGGATAGAGTAGGTAGTTCTACCAAAATGATGTAGAACTATGAAGTAAAAGGCTTCTGTCATTTGTGTAAGATGTTAGGTTAGAGGTGGATAATTTTATTTAAGTAAAGCCACTTAAAAAGATTGGATGAGATTGCAAGTTGTGTTTAAGCCTTTTTTTTAATTGTCATTAAAAAGGGGATTGCTTCTTCTCCTAGTTTAATTTTCAGTCTTACTGAGTGAAATTCTAGCTCTAGGGGATTCGAAATGACAGCAGGTTCCAGGCCAGATCACAGATTTTGAGTTAATAGGTCTGTGGTACACGATCCAGGTGATTAATTGTTAGACCAGTTTTCCAAGGGCCAGGCCTTGAGAAACACTGATCTACAGTATCTTATCTGTACTCCTAAGGTTCACAAACTAGTTTTATGAGGATCAGTCATTCTTGCAGTATTTACACTTAGCTCTTCCCTTGGAGAGACTGGTCCAGCAATTTTAGGGTGCTAGAAATCTATTCAGGAATCTTAATTTGACATTTTTTAAAATAGGGAAAGGGAGAAACACCAGTTGTCTCACACACAAGCTGGTTCAGCATCAAACTCAGCCCAGGCATGTGCCCTGCCTGGAAGCATACCCACAACCTTTGGGTGTACAGGAAGACACACCAATTGCAATACACCAGCCAAGGCAGGAATCTTGTCTCGCTTCCCCTTCACAGTTTAGCTTTAACATATTTAGGTTTGGAAAGAACATCTGTCTTCCTAAAATGATCCTGAAATATAACTGGAACAGTGTCAAAAAATGACAACTGAGCTAACTCACCATAAACAGTTTCTATCAGTGGTCACCAACCTTTTGAACCTCGTGGACACCAGTGATCCACTGACCACTGATTGGCGACTGCTGGTTTATATGATATCCAAAAATCTAATGATGAATAGTTAATAAATAGTACATTTGCTCTATGTCCTGGAGACTATTATCAAAGGTAAACAAAACTTGTGTCCTTGGGTGGGCGCTAAGTTGGTCTTCAATCAAAGCTTCTGTTTTAGGTTTTTCTGTCAGTACTACCTATTTTTACATTACAAATTAATTTACAGGTGAATCAGTGGCTAACCTGGCTAGAAACTGCTGAAGAAGAAGAATCAGAGGAAGAAGCTGACTAAAAGAACCAGCCAAAGCCTTAAATTGTGCAAAACATACTGTTGCTATGATGTAACTGCATTTGACCTAACCACTGCGAAAATTCATTCCGCTGTAATGTTTTCACAATATTTAAAGCAGAAGCACGTCAGTTAGGATTTTCTTCTGCATAAGGTTTTTTTGTAGTGTAATGTCTTAATCATAGTCTACCATCAAATATTTTAGGAGTATCTTTAATGTTTAGATAGTATATTAGCAGCATGCAATACTTACATCATAAGTTCGCAAGCAGAAGGCAGTCTATTGCAAGGATCTTCTTTGCTGCCAGTTATCATAGGCTGTTTTAAGTTAGAAAACTGAATAGCAACACTGAATACTGTAGAAATGCACTTTGCTCAGTAATACTTGAGTTGTTGCAATATTTGATTATCCATTTGGTTGTTACAGAAAAAAATTCTTAACTGTAATTGATGGTTGTTGCCGTAATAGTATATTGCCTGTATTTCTACCTCTAGTAATGGGCTTTATGTGCTAGATTTTAATATCCTTGAGCCTGGGCAAGTGCACAAGTCTTTTTAAAAAGAAACATGGTTTACTTGCACAAAACTGATCAGTTTTGAGAGATCGTTAATGCCCTTGAAGTGGTTTTTGTGGGTGTGAAACAAATGGTGAGAATTTGAATTGGTCCCTCTTATTATAGTATTGAAATTAAGTCTACTTAATTTATCAAGTCATGTTCATGCCCTGATTTTATATACTTGTATCTATCAATAAACATTGTGATACTTGATATAGTGTGTGACTTAAATTAGCATCCACCAACTCAAAAAAAAAAGACCCTAAAGTTTGGAAATAACCAACATGTAACCAATTCCTTTCATCAAAGGCAGTGCTGAGATGATAAGTCTTGAATATATAGCAACAAACTCAGGTAGTGAGTGGGTAGAACCAATGTTTGTGTCCTATTTGAGTCAGAGAAGCTTGTTCTTAACTATTTTGACAGGCCTCTTCACTGACATCTTAACTTACATAATAGAGCTTCTGGTGTATATCCTGAGTACAATGAAATAAAGGCTAAATAGAGACATGCAGATGAATTTTTTTAAGTGTGTTTTTATTTTAGAGGGGAAGTTCTAGAAATATCAGTGAATAATATATCAGCCTGCAACCAGGGCATGTGCCCTAACCAGTAATGGAATTGACTTCCCTGCAGACACTTTAGATTAAAAAAAAAAAAAAACTTCAGGAAGCTGACTTCTGAACTATGGAATTAATGAGCTATAAATTGCATTAGTCCTGGCCTTCTGCCCAACCTTCCCCTTAAAAAGGGACATTGGAGTTAACCTGGTAAATGTGTATAGTAGGTCTTCTGTTTACAGCCAGAATTCCTGGCTAAGGCTGTGGTCTGAAAACATGGGGCTCTTGGGCAAAATACCACAGCCTGAGCAAGTCTATTTTGAAGAAGGTGGCGTTAGAAGTTAAGTTTTAAAAATTTGGCTCTCAAGAGAAATTTCAATCATCATACCGTTGATATTTGGATCTGTTGACTGAGTTTGCTGACCACTGAGCTAGGGGACTGGACCAAAGGAAGTCTTGGGCCTGATGTGCGTTTGTCATTGGTTACAGAAGTTGGGCTTTCACACACCCCTCCCATGCTTCAAGACTCACACTGATGATCCCTTGCTCTAGACATTAAACAGTGTTGTATAACCTACCATACTAGGGAACATTTGGATAAGCTTAGCATGTACCTTGTATGAATACTGCCCTTAGTATCAGCATACAAATGTAGTGACTTACCTTAAAAATAGGATTCCACATCTTTTACTACCTCTTTGAGAGAGTTAACCTCTTCATTTTGCTAGTTCCTTTCCCATTCTCAAACAGTTTGCACTCAAATACACAGCTTTCTCAAGATCAATGACCTTATCTCTCCACCCATTTCTGTTCCATATGCCCCAACAGCCTTAACTGGATTCTCTGGCCTGGCTTCCATTGGTTCCTGGGACGTGCCAGGCATTGAAGGTTTTTAATGCCTACATAACTGGATGACTGGCTACCTCAGCTTCATTGGGTCTTGGCTCAAATGTCACATTTATTAGTAAGGTCCCTACTGTCCACCTCTAAAATGTAACACTGCACACATACCAGGTGTACCAGTTAGTGTGAATTTTCAATAAATGGTGTTATACATATGTTGATATATAATTTGGTAAGTGTGCTATTTAGTACTGACTAAGCTTCAAAACTTCATGTGTCAAAATTTTCTGAAGGTGTTAACATCATAGATAATTACACTTAAAAATGTCATTTTGTGCCAAAGAAGATTTTCGGAAAGTTCTAATTCATTATTTTGAAGAAAAGTGCTGCTTAATACTTCAGGAAGCTTATGGTGAACATGTTCTATCTCAAGATACTTGTGAATGCTGGTTTAAACACTTTAATAAAAGTTATGATTTCGAAGTGAAAGAGTGAATGTCCAGATCAACCGAAAAACTTTGAAGACCAACAGTTACAAGCATTGGATGGAGATGCAATGTCAAACTCAAAAACAACTTACAGAAAAATTAAACATTGCTTAGCAAACAATTTCTGATCATTCACAAGTAATGGGAAAGATTTTAAAGGAAAATGGATGCCACATCAACTGAATAAAAGACAAACGGAAAATTGAAAAATCAGTAAAGTGTCGCTTCAAGGGCAAGAGTCGGATTTTGACTGGAAAAGTGGATTTATTTTGAGAATCCCAAATGCACCAAATCATGGGTTGATCCAGGTCAACCATCAACATCGACTGCAAGGCCAATCACTTTAGAAAGGAGACAATGCTCTGTTTGGTGGGATCAGGAAGGTGTATTGTAAGCTGCTAAAACCAGGTGAAATCGTTAATACTGATTGCTACCAACAAATAATTTGGCCGAGACTGGTTTGGCCCAGTGTATAGAGCGTTGGCCTGCGGACTGAAAGGTCCCAGGTTCTATTACGGTCAAGGGCATGTACCTTGGTTGTGGGCACATCCCCGGTAGGGGTGTGCAGGAGGCAGCTGGTCGATGATCTCTCTCATCGATGTTTCTAACTCTGTATCCCTTTCTCTTCCTCTTGATTAAAAAAATCAATAGAATATATATATTTTAAAAACAACAACAAATAATTTGAACCACGCTTTGATCGTGAAAAGACCAGAATGCCAGAAGACACGGCAAAGTAATTTTGCTTCATGCTGACGCACCATCACACACTTCAAAACCAGTTAAAGACACATTAAAAGATCTTGCCTGGGAAGTATTAACCCACCCGCCATATTCACCAGACCTTGCTCCTTCAGATTACCACTTTTCTGATCGATGGCACACGCGCTTTCTGAGCAGCACTTCAAAGCATACGGAGAAGTGGAAAATTGGGTCTCTGAATGGTCTGCCTCAAAACAAGAAAAGTTCTATTGGGACAGTACCCACAAATTACCTGAAAGATGGGGAAATGTGTAGCTAGCGATGGACATTACTTTGAATAAAGCACTTTTGAGGCGTCTCTTGAAATTATTGTGTTTTCTTTGATTACAAAATTCGCATTATTAACTGGTACACCTGGTATGTCTTTCCTGCTTTAGGTAACTCCATGCCTGCCATTATATGACATAATGAATATATCTGACCCCTTACAAAATGTGAAGAGATTGAACTTTTTGACTGTTTTGTTCTCTACTGTATCCCTTGCATCTAGAATAGTGCCTAGCACACAGTAAGCTAAAGTGTGTTGAAATAAATCACAAATTAATAAAATTATCTTACACAGCAGGAACTGGACATAAAAAAAAAAAGGTTGTGGAAAGAACAGACTTAAGTTATAGATTTAGGATTCATCCCTACCACTTACTAGCAGTGTGATGTTAAGGACATTTAAATTCTGAGCTTTTAATTTTTTATAATGGGGCGAGTGGATAAGCATTGTCAGAACTAAAACCTACCCTGTTTCCCCAAAAATAAGACAGTGTCTTATATTAATTTTTGCTCCCAAAGATGCGCTAGGTCTTATTTTCAGGGGATGTCTTATTTTTCCATGAAGAAGAATACGGTACACATTTATTGTTAAATGAAAATAAAGGAAATTTATTACCTGTATATGGTACGGTAGTTGTCAACACAAACCAGACAAACTGTGAATCCTACAGTATCAAGAATTTACTCATTTATTCAATGACAATCATGTCATCATCTTCTGGAACATCATAACAATCCAATTCCTGAATTTCCTGGTGAATTTCTTGTGACTCCATTCTTTTCAGAATCAGTGGACCAAATATCTCATGTTTAGCAATAGCACTGTCTTTAAATGAGTACTTCTTGTCAAGGTAGCCTGCTCGCAGTGCATTTGCAATGCAACTGTCAGTGATTTTCTCCCATGAATTCTTCACCCAAGTCACAACTTCTTGCAGTTTAGGTTTCACAAAGTTTCCACGCTGATTTCTCTCCATTCACACAGCAGTGACGTCAGGACTCTGCGTAACAAAACGTCACTGGTTGCCAGACGCCAGTCGGGGCGGCCCTAGCGACCAGTTTACGGTAAATTAATTTTCATTCTGAGACAGAGCCTGGGGGGTGCCTTATATTTCACTCAGAAGGAAACCTGTAAGTAGATCTTATTTTCGGAGGATGTCCGCGTTTCCCCGAAAATAAGACATCCTCCGAAAATAAGACCTACTTCATGGAAACAATACATTCCCTGAAAATAAGACCTAGCGCATCTTTGGGAGCAAAAATTAATATAAGACACTATCTTATTTTCGGGGAAACAGGGTAGTATGTGAGTCAGCTTAGAGCCTCGCACCTAAGTCCTTCAATATATAGGGTGGGGCAAAAGTAGGTTTAGTTGTGAGTATATGAAATAATTAATTCTTCTATTATTAACTGTTGTACTGTTTTCCATACAAGAATAAACTGTTTCATGTACTCCCACCCTGTATGTGAATTCATGTCTGACCTCAGTAGCTTTTTCTTTCTATTTTAAATATTTAATGATCTCAGTAGCTTTTCTAAAACATCTTTCATAAGAACTTCCATCCTGAGCTTGCAATCACCAGCTAAAATCTAATGGGCATTGCTCGGTTTTATGTGACTATCAAAAGCAACAGGGTTTAGCTCAGTGGATGCAGGGTCAGCAGCCTGTGGACTGAAGGGTCCCAGGTTCGTCCAGTCAAGGGCACATGGTTGTGGGCTCTATCCCCAGTAGGGAGCGTGCAGGAGGCAGCCGATCAATGATTCTCCCTCTCCCTCTCTGAAATCAATTTAAAAAAAAAAATGGTCAACTGCTCTTTGTCTTCCTCTCAGGCTTCTCCATCTTTTCAGGCTTTTCTTTAAAAAAAAAAAAAAAATATATATATATATATAATTGATTTTTCACAGAGAGTAAGGGAGACGGGTAGAGAGCTAGAAACATCGTTGAGAGAGAAACATCCATCAGCTGCCTCCTGCACGCCCCCCACTGGGGATGTGCCCGCAACCAAGGTACGGCATATGCCCTTGACCAGAATCGAACCTGGGACCTTTCAGTCGGCAGGCCGACTCTCTAGCTTGCAGTGAGGGCTTTTCAGGCTTTTCAAGCCTGGCTCATGAATACTCTTTGTTTCCTCAATTCTTATCACTTGCTCTTGTAGCTCCAGTTACCATCTATCTATCTGCTGGTGGCATCTATGTCTTGAATCAAACGTCTTTCCAGAATGTCAGACTTGCACATCCAACCAGATTCTGGACATTACCTGAATGTGCCATAAGAACTTCAATTGGAACGTAAGTCATCCTTGACCCCTTCTCCCTCTCAGCCAATTACTGCATTCTGCTCCTTTTGTTTACATGATAGCTATTGAAGCCACTTTTCTCCATCTCTCTTCCCTGCACCCCCCTAGTCCAAGCACCTGAATAACTCGTGCAATAAACTTCCACTTGGTCTCCCTGCCTCTCATTTTGCTCTCCACATTACAATCAGAGTGGTCTTCCATAGCATCTGGTCTTTCCTTGGCTCCAGGTTTTCCTCAGAATAAAACTCAGATTTCTTTCTTTTTTTTTTAAATATATTTTATTGATTTTACACAGAGAGGAATTGAGAGAGATAGAGAGTTCAAAACATCGATGAGAGAGAAACATCGACCAGCTATCTGCCTCTTGCACATCCCCCCCTGGGGATGTGCCCGCAACTAAGGTACATGCCCTTGACCGGAATCGAACCCAGGACCTTTCAGTCTGTAGGCCGACGCTCTATCCACTGAGCCAAACCAGTTTCGGCAGCTTTTTTTTTTTTTTTTTGCTTAAAATTATATATTAAAAAAAAAATTATATATATTTGGTGTTATAATGAAGCCATCATTTATTTGTTTCTTTTTTTAAAATTCTTTTGTTTCTTTTGTTTAATGTATTACATCTGTCTCCTTTTTCCCAATTGACCCCTCCCCATGCAATAAATAGAATGCAACGATAAGTCCAGGCTTTGTGGAACCTGAATTTGATGCAATTATGGGGAGAAGGTGTGGCTCCTAAAGAATTAGGGTTAGGATCCACAAAGAGTCCTGTGTAAGAGGACGGCCTTGAAACTTTACTGACCTCAGGGTAACTGTGAAAGACTGACCGTAGTTGACACACGGCAGTATACAAATGTTTGCACCTGCCTGCACCAATGCGCTAGATGGAAACGAAAAACAGTAGTTATCAGTGGGTGCTTGTTGAAGTGACTTGATTTTTCACTTGTGACTGTTCCCGGCCTTCCCATTTCCCAATGCTTCCGATTCAATCACAAAGCCCGTTTCCTACGTTATGTATTCAGTTGTGCATTCAAAAGTGAGTGCCTCGTCACTGCCAGCCTTGTGCCAGGGTCTGGGACAGAGCACGGCTAAGGCAGTGTCTCTGCCCCAGAGGAGTCCACTGGTCTGCAGGGGAGACAGCCAGGAGCACATGGGGGCAGGTGGCAGGTGATGGGCCACACTCAGGTGGAAGGTGTCACCTGTGCTGAGAAGAGGAAGCATCCTGGGGCAACCGAGACTTCAAGGAAGAGTCACTTTTTTAAAAAAAATATATTTTATTGATATTTCACAGAGAGGAAGGTAGAGGGATAGAGAGCTAGAAACGTCGATGAGAGAGAAACATCGACCAGCTGCCTCTTGCACACCCCCCACTGGGGATGTGCCCGCAGCCAATGTACATGCCCTTGACCGGAATCGAACCTGGGACCTTTCAGTCCGCAGATCGACGCTCTACCACTGAGCCAAACCGGTTTCGGCAAGGAAGAGTCACTTTCCCAGCAATCATTCGAGGAAGAGTTTTGTAGGCAGAGCCAGGGACCCAACTGTGCTTTCTCCTGGCTCCACAGAGCTCCGCCTCCCTTCTACTCTATCACGGAAAGACCCGAGTCTGAATGAGGGACATCCTTCACCTTCTCTTGGAGGTGGCTGTGCAGAGCGGCTTCAGGTACCAGCTGTGCAGTGGGGCCAGGAGGGCAGGGACTTACTCTTTCCCTCTTATCTCACCAGATTTAGAGACAGCCTTCCAAGGGGTGTCCAAGGAAAGCCAGGGCTCTGGCCCAGCAGAGGCTGGCACCAGACTGCCTGCTTCTGTACAGAACTGCCTGCACTGTTCCTGCCATCTGAGCCAGCCCTTTAAAGGAGTTCTGGAATCCTGTTTCGACCAATAGGACTGAAGCTTTCCCCATCCAACAGGAACTGCATAGCTCCAGCCAATCAGAGAGGCTCTTATTCTGACCAATCAGAACAGCACCTTTTGGACCAATCAAACTTCCAGGACTTGGAGTCCTCATTTGCATGAGGACGGACCAGTCAAAGACAGGAGCAGGGACTTCTGTCCACATAAGCCAGTTCCCGCTGGCTCAGGAGAGTGCACTTTCCTTTTCCATTCAGGACTGTGTCTCTTTGGGCTGAGCTGAAACACGGAAGATGTCTCACCAGAGCAGAGCAGATCAGCACAGCATAAAGCAGATTGGCATGGAGCAGAGCAAACCCTCAAGACGCAGAGCTGTGTAGCCAGAGAGGGGCCTGGCTGTTTTCGCAACTGTGCTGTATCACAATTGAGCTGTTTTACACTGAATATAGTTTTTCTTCCTCACTGCACTCAAATTAGGGATTCTTGTTGGCAATGGATTGGGGCCAACGAACACCGGCTGACAACACATTAATCTGACATGGCCCAATCATGGCTAGTTTTCTATGTGTTTGAAGGCCCCCTGATGGGACTTGGTACAAAACCAAACCAAACCAAAAACAGCACAAAGAAGTTTAACACAGTTTTAACAATTATTCCTGGAGACATGATGACACAATCTAAAGAGTTATCAGAAGTTATAAACAAGCATTTTAAGGATTGCTTTAAAAATCATACACTCAATTGAGATTGAAAATGGGAAGGGAATGATCTCTCAGAAGCCATGTTAGATGATTTGAAAAGCAGTTCAAGATCAAGACCCTGGTCAAAGATTCCATCATGAATTTAAATAAAGTTATTTAATTATTTTATATATAATTTCACATTGTTTTATGAAATGTAAATGAAGCTCTCTTTTAAAAATATTTTTCTTATTGATTTCAGAGAAGAAGAGGGAGGGAGATAGAAACATCAATGATGACAGAGAATCATTGATTGGCTGCCTTCTGCACACCCCCTCAGTGGGGACCGAGCTTGCAATCTGGGTATGTGCCCCACAACCAGAATCAAACCCAGAACCCCTCAGTCCACAGGCCGACACTCTATCCTCAGAGCCAAACCAGCCAGGGCAAGAATGGGGTTTTGATTACATTATATTCAGGCCACCATATATTGGGGCATACATGATATGTAGGCCTCAAAACACAATTATCACTTTGTCTTTAGAAATGCTGAGTAGGGAATACTAAGTCACCAGTGTAATGTAGAAATTGCATTAATTACACTGCTTTAAAAGAGCAGCATCAGCTCTGGCTGGGTAGCTCAGTGGGTTAGAGTGTTGTTCTGATAGGACATGGTTGCAGGTTCGATTCACGGTCAGGGCACATACAATGAATGCATAAATAAGTGGAACAACACACTGATGTTTCTCTCTTTCCTTCCCTCCCTCTCTCTCTAAAATCAATCAATAAAAAATTACAAAAGCAACGTCAATAGCAACATGCCACGGAGAAACAAGGTTGTGTCCACGTGCCTCATGCTCCAGAGCCACAGTGCCACAGGCTCTGAGAAGGAACGCCCCAGCTTCCTGCTGCAGGAGTGACATCACCGGGTAGTTCTTGTGTCCCCCCACCCCCGCCCGAAGAAAGGTACGTGCATTACTGGAGCGGCCCACCTACACAACATCTTCTTCTCAGCATGCCCGTCTTCTCAGCATGCCTTACTCCCACCTCAGCCCACCAGAGCCCGAGGCGAGGCCCCAGTCACCCACCCTGGATCCTGACCCCATCACTTCTCCGTATCTACAAATCTGTCCCGATCCCCCACCCCTTCTCTCTGAATCCTTCCTCCACGCCCTGTGTGTCCCCCGTCTATCACCAGCAAATGTCCCCTATCCTCAGTCTCTCTCTGAACATTCCTGCCACCTTCTTGCTCTGAAGGAAACCTGCTGGTGTTCCCCCCCCTTTCCTCCCCTCCCTACCCCCCCCCCCCCACACACACACACAATGCCTTTGCTTCCCCTGCTGTATTTCCTCTCACACCAATGGCCTTGGTGTGGCCAGTGTTCACCTTGCTTCCCACTAGTGCTCTCCAACTGCTCTGCCCTCCTTTCTACCGAGGACTCAGATCCTTTGGAGTTCTCACCACCAGACTTTACTGCTTCCCTGGTGTGCTCCCTTTCCATTTTATATCTTCTCCTCTTTCCCTAAGCCTTCTTTGATTCTTCCCTCCTAGCTTATGAAATTACCTTGGCAGGCCTTTCAGCTATATTGGGAAAAACAACAACAAACAGACCCAAAAACACACTGGGTGTTCCCCCAGTGAGGATGCATTCACGATGACATACAACCTGCTACTCAAAGTGTAGTCTTTGGGCTAGTACAGCTGTGGGCAAACTATGGCCCGTGGGCCGCATCCGGCCCGTTCCAGCTGTTCTATCCGGCCTGCGGAGCCGAAAGAGCGGAGGGTTCTCTTGCTCTCCCCTCCGCTCCTTCACCAGCAGCCCAAGATGAGAGTGCCAGCATGGTCGGGTTGCTTTTGTTCCGGCCCTCCAGTCCAGTTTAAGAACCCATTGTGGCCCTCGAGTCAAAAAGCTTGCCCACCCCTGGGCCAGTACCACCTGGGAGTTTGTAAGAAACGCCAAATATCTGGTCTCGCTCCAGTCCCGCTGGATCTGAACCCCTTGGTTCTTTGTTAGCCCGTTCAAGTGTGACGAGCTCTGATACACAACCCAGTGCAGGCCCCTTGCTGACCGGCAAGACTTGTACTGCGACCCCAGCCACAGTGCCCTGGCCCTCAGCTTCTACTGAGAACCAATTGTATTCCCTTCACTTCTTCCTGCCAAGGAAACTACCGACTGGCCAGAAACTGCCCCAACGCGTGACTTCCCTCCTTTTTTCTATGTATAAAAGGTTTTAGTTCTTTCCCAAGGCCAAACCCCCACCCCATTCTCAGACCCCATTCATTCCCTGGGGCCCCAGAACTGTTAGGTACGTGCCTTCCCCACTGAAGGGAACAAGGGGCCACTGGCCAGAGCATGCTGGTCATTGGGGGCACGCTGCCAGCTCATGTAAACACAGCTTCCAGGTTGCCTTGCCCAGGGGCTGTGATGATCAGCTGTTTGCAATGTGAGATTCCAGCAAGAAGAATCCCCGCGTCCTCTTGCATGATCAGCAGAGTGGAAACTTGATTCCTGTGAACCTTGGGAAAGAAGAATGTCTGGTTCCTACGCCAGAACGTTCAGACTAAGACCGGCAAGAGCGCTGCAGGCTGCCGAAGCAAGGTTTTACCATCCATTAAACTTCTGGCCCTCACATAACTGCTCAAGGCCAAGGAATACCGTGGCGCTCCCTTCTCCTAACTCCTTGGCCCACGCACCGGTCCCTGGCATTGCTTCAGCTGCCACTCTAGGCGGCAGGAGGAGAGATACGCGGGGAGTGTGTCTGCACACGGGCAGGGGAACGCACGTGCGGGCCAAGACAATTCAGCAGCAGGCCGAGGCAGGAAATGAAGTCTCCGCTGCTTTCCAGCGAAGGAAATGGGAGCGCCGGCTCCCACTGGAGAAATCAAAGCAGCATTGTTTCAAATCACAGGAACAGGCCAGGAGAGAACAAAGGCTTTGGCATGGATCCCCCTCTGCATGCGATGCTATCACAGACACTCCACCCCACGCAGATGAATCCAGCCTGCTTGGGACTGAAGAGCGCTTACAAGTTTATTAGGATCGTGCTCACACGAGGAGGGGTCCTCTGGTCGTTTGACTAACACTCGGTGCCGTCACCACTGTCAGAATGAGGACAAAAATCTGGTGAACGGTTTCTAAGAAACAGCCGTCCGACCACCTCCAGCCACGCGGAGAGCCGACAGCTCAGCCGAGGGTCACCCTCTGAGAGCAGGTGGCCCCGGGCTCAGAGCAGACAGCTGCCGTTGACAGTCCAAGTATAAACATCGCTCCCACAAAGAGAATTTGCTAAAACCCATCGCAGGAGGGGATGGAGCTACCCGAGGCCACAGCGGGGAGAGTCCAATCCTTTCCCGCAACCTCTATTTTTAGATTTTTTAAAAAATTGATTTTTAAGAACAAACTATCAATGAGCACCCACTTCTTGCCAAGTCTTATGCTTGGTCCTTGGAAAATAGATGAAGAAGATATAACCCATGTCCTTGACCTCACTACCTGGTAGGGACATATGAATAGATCACTTCTCCTTTCTTTTTTTTTTAGAAAAATATTTTTATTGATTTCAGAGAGGAAGGGAGAGGGAGAGAGAGAGACAGAAACATCGACGATGAGAGAGAATCCTTGATGGGCTGCCTGCGCCTGGGGAAGTGCCTGACTGGGAAGTGAACTGTAACCTTCTGGTTCATAGGTCAACGCTCAGCCACGGAGCCACGCCAGCCGGGCTCACACCTCCTCTCTAGAGGAGCACACACCAATAGCCAGTGGCCAGACTATGAGCCTGACCCATCAAGAGGGTTAAATATCTCCCTCAGAAGTATGATATATGGGAATGGGAAGGGGTGCTACTAAGAAAGGGTGCACAGGAAGATTCTGGGGTGTAGGCATTGCATTACCTTCACATTTTACTACATTACATTACACATTCTTCTGCGTGCTAACAAAAGGAAGGAATGAGCAGAGTCCGACAACACTGAGTCTTCCGATTTAACTGTGCCTTCTTCCCTCCCTACCCCATCTCCCTGCCAATGCCTAGGGCAGGACTTTTCCTGATTGGTAACTCAGTCTGAAATTGTTTGCTGTGATGTGTCACCCAAAGCACCCTCGTTGCAATCAGCTATAGAACACAGTGTTTCCCTCATTTACCTGCCTATCCCATTCTTTCCGGAGGAGTAACTTCTGGGCCTGTTGACTCATGGAAAATGTGCTGGGGGCACATGGACCAGTGATCTAGTCAGTCAGGAGGAGAAACTGACAGGAATTCGAAGTGCGTGACTTCTGGATGAGAGACCTGCCCACCCAGCCCAGATGTCCGGCCCCCTGTGTCCTCTTCACCACCCAGCGTGGACGCACGAACACCTGCGGACGTGCCCCCCGAAGGTTGCAATAGCGGCAGTCTGCTGCCACTCCGCTACGCCAAGGAAAACGCATACAAAGTTGATATATGTCCCGAAACTCAGTATTTTCAAAATGAGAAATGCTACCAAAACATTTCTGCTGTAGTAAGCAGAATAAAGGAAAGCAAAAAGCAGCAATAAATACATATATTTCGTAAGCAAAAAAAAAAGGTAACTTTTCTGTACCTTTGAAAATATCAGGTCCAAAATAGCAGACATGGTTTTCAATTACTTAAAACAGAAAGACCTTAAGTTACTAATGCAAATGCAATGGAGGCTGATCACACCCGTCTGTTTAAAACTCTCTGTAGTGGAGACAACAGAACCAAACCTCGGGCCCTGCAGCACAGGAGAGAATGCCCTCCAGCTGCACCGGAACCAAAGGCCCTCCCCCCCACACTCCCCCCACACACACACCGTGGGACCGAAGGACTGTGATGTGGAGGAAACCTGAAGCCCAGAACCCTTTCAGAGGGGAAGGGTCCGCTGCCCAGGAAGATCTGGCTGAGCCCCTTACCACGCCTGGCTGAGGCCCAGGGCCCTGCATGTAAAACTTGCCCCACCAGCCTTCCCCATGCCCAATCCACCTAAGCCCTCAGAAACCCTTAACCTACACTCTGCATTCCAATTAATCACAGGCTGTTGTTCCTTGTGATTAAGCCTAGGGTTAAACAAGCATGATGGATTTGAGGCACTATCTTCTCAGTGGGTGCCTTTTTGATCAAGAAACCCTTTTTTTTCCCTCCAATAAATAAAATAAAACTGTGCAATGACCCTGGAATGTATAACTTAAAAGGAGCCTCAAACGCCAGAACCGGTTTGAGTTCAGTGGATAGAGCGTTGGACTGTGGACTGAAGTGTCCCGGGTTTGATTCCGGTCAAGGGCATGTACATTGGTTGAGGGCACATCCCCAGTAGGGGGTGTGCAAGAGGCAGCTGGTCGATGATTCTCTCTCACAATGTTTCTAGCTCTCTATCCCTCTCTCTTCCTCTCTGTAAAAAATCAATTATTTTTTTTTAAAAAATGAGCCTCAAACAACCATATTTTAGAGATCGGGATGACCGGAAGCATTTTGTCACCTCAGTGTCGGTGTCAGAGTTGGGCTGGAGGCCCGGGCAGCCTTCCTACTGTCGCGGCCTGATGCAAACTGAGCCGGGTGACAGGCTGCAGTCTGTGGATTGCTCCACTAAATCAAGCACACACGGATCTCGATGAACTTGATTTACCTGGGGCACGCCCCTGTCCTGTGCTGCTGATGTACACACCCTGCTCCCACACATCCGGGAAACCAGAGCGCCAGAAACCACCTTTAGGAACCGCCTGCTCTGGTTTAGGCTCCAAATGCTATGCTAGTTCTAGTTCCTCGAAAAGGTCTTTCTTGCCTCTATCGGCTACTTACTCTCCCGGGGAAGAAACTGCTCCTTAGTGGAATCAAAACAAGGGATAGATACTTTGAAAGCTCCAGGAAAGTCGTATAGCCTGGAGAGTAAACATTTCTTTCTCAAGGAGAACTAGGAAGGAGCCAGAATTCTTTAAAGGAAGGACCGATGAAGAAGAGTAACTGACCCAGGCCCCAGGTGGCCTGACCAGGGCTCCGCGAGCTTGATGCCTGCCAGGCATTCAGCTCCGCTTGGGGGTGGGGGTGGGGAGGTGTCCCTTCTCTGGGCATTTACCACCCCTGAACCTGCCTGCACAATCCCTGCAACAATCTCATGAATCAGGCGCCGTCTTCTGCTCTAACGGAACCCTTGCTCACGGAGGAAACCTCATGGTATAAAAATAGCACTGTCGGCGGAGGAAGTGATTTAGTTACAGAGTCAGAATAACAATGTGGTTGTTTTTTTTTTTTCCTTCTTCCTGCCTAAATTTAGGCAACATGTACTTTAACATTAAATAGCTCTAGTTATGGCTGTGGTGCTTGGTCTAGCTCCGAATGGACCTCAGAGCCCATGCAATCCTAGGAAATACGGTCAATAATATTGAGATAGCCGAAGCCGGTTTGGCTCAGTGGTAGAGCGTCGGTCTGCGGACAGAGGGGTCCCGGGTTCGATTCCGGTCAGGGGCGTGTGCATTGGCTGCGGGCACATCCCCGGTAGGGGGCGTGCAGGAGGCAGCTGGTCGATGTTTCTCTCTCATCGGCGTTTCTAGCTCTCTATCTCTCTCCCTTCCTCTCTGTAAAAGATCAATAAAATATATTTTTTAAAAATAATAATAATATTGAGATAACTTCTATATGGTGCCGGTTGGGCTCCTGGAAAAAGCGAGGGGAACGCCATGTCCAGTACATGGTCATCTCACCGTGATGCTGTGCACCTGGCACCAACCCCCAACGAAGGTGGAGAGGAATTGACTCCCCGTGCGGGAGAAACGGCTGGTTTCAGGCGAGGAAAGTGGTCCACCGGGGGGAGTGACTTGCCCGAGGTCGCATGGCTTGTCAGCGACCCAGAGCAAGGTCCCGGGGCGATGGATCGCAGAGCCCCCGGAGTCCGCAGGGGTGCGCGCTGAACCACCCACCGGGTGCTGCCGCCACGCGGGAGGCCGAGCTTCCCTTCAAGACGGCTCCATAGGAGCTCCCGGCCTCTCCGCCGCCGAGGATGCACCCAAACCACCGCTTCCTATGGGACCGTTTCTCCTAAAACACACACACACACACACACACACACACACACACACACACACACACACGAGCTAGCAAAATACTCCTTCAGTCCAGGCAAATGAGAAAAAAACACTTCGAAGGGCTGACACAACCTCACCTACATCCCACCCACCACCTGGAGGGAACGCACCACCCAGAGCTTCTACGAGGAGCGATGTACACCCTGCATCCGCACCCAGGAGACGGGCCCCAGACATCTCGCCGAGAACCACGGGGCCTGTGGTGACCTGAGCAAGGCCTGGCCGCACGCACTCACCCCGGCCCAGCCCGCGGCAGCCCGGAGAGAGCGCGCCCTCAGGTGCAAGAGCTCACCTGCCTGTTGAAGCCGAGGAGGAGGAGGAGGAGGGCCTGATGGGATGCTAGCCCGACGGAAGCTGGTGGGTGCCATCCCTGTGCCTCAGCCTTGTGAAAGCCGTCTTTCTGCTCCGGTGCCCTCTCCCTGCTCTGCCTTGCAGAAGCTAGCAGGCACCTTCTCCTTCTCTTCTTCTTCCTCCTCCTCCTCTTCCTCCTCCTCCTCCTCCTTCTTCTTCAGTAGGTGACATTTTTGCACGCCCCCTCTGCCTTCGCCACTTCCGTGCCCTCCCTCCGCTGCCCTCCAGGGCCCCAGTGTCTCTCAGAGGGGAGCTTCTAGGCGTGGCTGGTGCCCTGGTGTTTGCATCCGGTAGCCCAGTTTTTGTGGTTGCTGCCCAGGGGACACCACAAGGGAGGCCAGAGGGGCTTGTGTTCCTCTGTCCCATGGAGCTGTACCATCAGACAGTTCTAGGCAGGCCAGCACCCCCTGGGCACTGCACAGACAGCAGTGCCACCCCAGTCCCCATCTTTCTGTGAAAGAGGCCGATTTGCATGTCTGGGAGCTTTGGCTGCACATGGAGGGATCCATGGAGCTGCTCTCTGAGAGCCGAGGCTAGAGCATTTTCTAACCCTCCACCCCCTATGGACACGGAGGCTTAAGTTTAAATAATGCTGCAGTAAACACAGGAGTACAGGTATCTTTTAAAAATATTTTTATTGATTTTTCAGAGAGGAAGGGAGAGGGAGAGTTAGAAACATCAATGAGAGAGAGACATCAATCAGCTGCCTCTTGCACACCCTCTACTGGGGATGTGCCCGCAACCAAGGTACATGCCCTTGACCGGAATCAAACCTGGGTCCTCTCAGTCAACAGGCCGACGCTCTATCCACTGAGCCAAATCCGTTTCAGCTACAGGTATATTTTTGTGTGTTTTCTTTTTTTTAATAATTTATTTTTTATTTTTAGTGTGTTCTTTTAATCTGATAAATCCCCGGAAGTGGAATTGCTGGCTCATATAATAGTTTTTTAATTTTTTGAGGAGCCTCCATACTGTTTTCCATTTTTGTAACTATGTATGGTGGCAGATTTCAACTAGACTTACTGCAGTATATACAAATATCTAACCCTGACCAGCAGGCTCCAGGACCATGCAGCTGCTCGGCCCGAGGGCAGGGGCAGCAGATACCAGGTTGGGTAGGTTTCCTTTGTCCCAGGAGGGACCTTCTCCTTCCTCTGTGGGGCATTCCACACATCTACCATTTCTGTCACCTCCAGATCCCAAGGGAGCTGCACCTGAAGAAACTGTGGCTTCTGACGCAGCCGAAGTGGGCAGTGTAACTGGGGAAGGGTATTGCTGTTCTGCTAGTCTGAGGGCTCACCTGGAGCAGGTAGTGAAATTACCATCAGCACTAGGTTAAATCCCTATATAACCAGCACTCCAGGGACACCTACCAGTGAACTTTGGTTTAGATACTGCTTGAAGTCAAGAGTTATCAGTTGGGAAATGCTTTTTTAACTGAGATGGACTTGTGTCATTGGGGATTAACTCACCTCAGTTATATGACATTGGAAAATGCAGGCGATTTGAACCTCGCCTTTAAGAGATGCACGAACTTCTGAATCTCAGGCTCTTCACCTTTGAAAGCCTCGCCTCCCTTAGTTATTCTGGTTCCTGCCAAGGCCTGTAATGCCCGCCCTTAATTCTCCGGTGTCTGACAGGTCCTGAGTCACCGCAGGTGTCCGTCCATCAGGAAACTTAACCTAGACTCCATCCTCCCTTTGCTCCCACAACCTGTCCAACATTACCCCATTTTTCATACCACTGGGACAATGAACTTTCACCATTAAATTTTTCAGGACAGCTGAAACCGGTTTGGCTCAATGGGTAGAGGGTCGGTCGGTCTTCGGACTGAAAGGTCCCAGGTTCGATTCCGGTCAAGGGCATGTACCTTGGTTGTGGGCACAACCATTAGGGGGCGTGCAAGAGGCAACTGATCTATGATTCTCTCTCTCATCAATGTTTCTAACTCTCTGTCCCTCTCTCTTACTCTCCGTAAAAAAATCAATAAAATATATTTAAAAAAACTTTTTCAGGACAGAAATGACTTTAAAAAAAATTCTCTCCATTCTCAAAACCTAATACTTGTTGAGTATATTATAGTTTTTACAAACTGTTCTGCACTAAATAAAAATTCTGCTTAGATTGTTAATGAGTAACTTACTGAAAGTAAAACTCATACTAGTACCTTAGTTTCATTGAAACTTTAAAAACACACCTCCACAAATCTACAAAGAATTACAAAAGTTTTGAGTAAACATTTGACTTAGTTCAGGTTCTTCCAAATACCTGTCTAGTCTATTGATGCTAAACTTTCACATATAAAAAAGACACAAAGTTACCCATAAAAGTTTGTAAAGAATTTTATTATGCAGCTTAGCTCTGTATTCTACTAACAAAAAAACATTTTCCACATCTTACTTAACCTAACGAATTATATATAGTTTTGTGATTTTTATCTACATCACTACAGTATTACACTACTGAAGAAAACCTTCCTTTCATTTGTACTTTGGTACAATTATACAGTAGGTACCTCTTCCCTCAGAAAATAAAAATATTCTTAATCTAGGATTAAAACGGAACAAAAACATTAATGCCAAGTTTCTTGCACCACTTGGTAAAAAATTGCAATAAAAGTCAAAACTGGATGCTGCTTAACACAAAGACATTGCCAGTTTCAGTCAAACCTTGTAGGAATGGTGTAGCATCGGGTTTATCTTTACTGCAGTTTTCACATATGGTAGGTGGGACTGTACCACAATGAAGAATAGTCACATTCTTCATTTGCACAAGAGATTCAAATATTGGACTCTAACACAGGAAATGTCGCTTGGGGCTTAGCAATATACAAACAGATAAAAAATATTGCCTTAGGAAAAATTTCACAACTGTTTGACTAAACATTTGAAACACTTTGATCACAGCTTCATATATTAAACAGTTTCCTCCAGAGATGCTTATTTATGAAATAAAACCTAGTCGCTATCATCTGACCCATGTTCTGAGCCCCGATCTGAGGCCTCGTTGTTGGATCCCTCTGGTTCTGACTCGTTTCCGGAACCTCGGCCAGAACCCTCGTTATCAGATCCTCTCTCCGAATCTCGCTCTGACTCGGCACTCGGGGAAGCCGGCCGGGAGTCCCCCTCCGATCCGGCCGAGGGGCTCCTCCCAGACTGCAGAGACTCATTGTCCGACTGGTCGGACCCCGAGGGCCTCCTCTTCCTGGGCGGCTGGTCGCTGTCCGAGTCCTCATCTGACCGCTGTCTCCGGGGCCCGCGGGGACTGCCCGCCTCACTGCCAGACCGGTTCTGGTTGTCGTCCGAATCGCTCTCAGAGGAGGCTCGGTCCTTCCGCGGCTCACCCTCGTCCGAGTCGCTGTTGCTGTTGCGGGGATGTCTGGCAAAAAGACAAACACTGTCAGACCCCAGGATTCTGGTCGGCCAAGGGTTTGACAAGTCAAGCAGAAAATGTGCTTGTAGCAAATGAGGGCATTTAATGTTCTATTTCTTGACTTGAACGGTGTTTGGTGTTTATACAGATATTCATTTGGGATAGGTTTTGGGTACTTTTTAATAAATGTGACATATTTCACAATAAAAAAAGGACTAAAAAGGAAAAAAGAATCAGGCACGTTAGCTATAAGCAATATAAACAGAGAAGGATGGTCCTCACTGGCTTTCTTAGGCACCTTTCATTAGAACAGAGCATTAAATTTCATATATAAAATTATGAAAAAGGCTAGTTTATTTTTATAAGCAAATTCATAGCAACCCAGGAAAAGCCCGGGATCTCACGGGGCTGTAGAAACTGGAGGTGAACCCTGGCCCGAGGCTGGGTGCCCGGGACACTTCCTGCCCTGCCACCACCTGCTGCCAGTGCTGAGCCGTCAGCTTTTCTCCCCCTGGACCTGCTACTGCACTGGTGCCTCCAGCCAGACCCCTACTCCAGCTGGGAAGCGGGGCTGGGGGTCCTGCAGCTTGTTTATGACCAGCTGTGAGGCAGAGCAGGGTGCTGGTGCCTCTGCGTGGAGTGCTGGTGGCACCAGGAAATCTGCTTCCTGAGGCTCTGGAGGAAAGAATACCCCTTTAACCACCACCCCCAGAGCCTTGGCGAGAAGACACACTTCTCTGGCACATTCCTCAGTTCCGGTTCCCACTGCAGAGATCCCAAGAAAGGAATACTGAATCCTAAGGGTTCAGTCTAAGAGAGGTGAGGAGGTGAACATATTACGTTCTTCTGAAACCCGCATGCACACACATTACGTAACTCAGGTCACTCTGACAGAATATGAAGAGTGACCAAGAGGACACTAAATACTCATTCTGTACAGACACCAAAGGCCAGTGGGCACCTGGGATCCAATTCACTCCTGTCCCTCAGGCCAAATAAGCAAGCACGCCACAGTGGTTAGGACAAAGTCTAACTGATGCAAGTGGCTCCAATCAACTGGGCCTTGGCCTCAGGTGTAGGTTTGGCAGCAGCTCTCACACTGCACTACGCATTTTAACAGTGCTCATTCCGAAACCACACACTTCACTGTTCTGATCACACACGCCTCTAACCAATGGGTCAGGGCAACACTGTGGGCAAGGGCAAACAGTGCCGTAGGGGAAAGCAACCCGAATTTGTCAGCCAGTGTCTTCAGAGAAAAGGGGAACTGCAGATCTTCACAGATGGCTCCTTACAGATCTTACCCTACAAGGCCAGCCTCGCACCAGCACCCCTAGTCCCTCCATGTGCTAACCACTCACCTCTTCCTCAACCTCTAACCAACCAGGACTATCTATTCTTTTTCTAACACTCAACTCTAACCACTGCCACTGACTAGAGGAGCCTGATCCTGGTCACGTGGAGATAGGGACTGCTTGACCGTTTCCATTGGAAGAATATGCCTACCCTTCATCAGCAATCTTCAGTTTATCCTCATCAGAAGAATCATCACTTGATGATATTATGGCTTTGGATTTAATTTTTCCCTTCATTGAAGGAGGCAGACGTTCTGGCTTGGGCTAAAGAAAGATCAAATATAGCAGATTAGTTAAGACTCTCACATCAGGGCATTTGTTCAACTGGGTTTGTACTATAATGATACATTCAAACAGCAACCAATAAATTCCAAAATTAAGAGTCCGAGCTTGAAGACTCCGCAGGGAAAGAATATACAACAGCCCTCTGTGGAGAACCAGTGTTGTAAACTCACCGCCTTCTTCTTCTCTGCTCTCGGTGGGCGGCGCTTTTTCGGTTTGGGGCCATTTTCTGTGTCTTCATCATCAGATCCTTCTTCTCCCTTTGTAGGTCTTAAGTAGTGAACACCAAGAAAAAGTGTCAAGATTCATGCATGCCTATAAAGTCTACTTGCCATCAAAACATTCAGCTTCGCCAATTAAGTCACTCTTGAGCCCTCTCACTGATCTAAAATAAGGCTGAACCTTGCATTTGGCGGTGACAGAGGATGTGAAACAAGATCCAGTTTCCTGTCCTTTCTTCCTTCCTAACTACTCATTCTAGGCCAGCTGATATCCTAGTACAGAAAGTGCTTAGGCACAACCCCATATGGGTTTATAACACATTGATAATACCTTCCATGCGTCTGTGTGAATGAATTAATCAGATTCTTCCCCAAATATAGTCATCCAAGGGTTGGGAAGACCTAGGTAAGAAAGCCCATTGAAGGTTCCCGGACAGGGAAGCACCAGGGAGGAGAACGGGACACCTCAGAGGCACCTCCCGGTGAGAGATGGGCAGCGCACCACTTATCTCAAAGTGGATGGCACTGGGCAGATTAACAGACCTTTCTTTCACATGAATTCACTTTTTAAAATATCCATCAAAACCATGAAGTAGGCATCATTATTACCATTTTACAGGGAGGAAACTGAGGCACAGTGACTTACTCTAAGATTGCACAGGGACAAATAGTATGGACACGGGGTTTTCTCATTCTAAATTGCATGCATCCTCCAATAAATATGACAATTTTAAAGATACAAGAAAGGCAATTAGTTCTAACTTGTGCCTCTCAGAAGGGAAGTTGTGAAGATGTGAGGTGATTCCAATACTCAGGGGACTCTAGTGATCTAAGGATTAAACAGGAAGTGAGGTATCAAGAGGCTTTACTACCTGGAAGATCAAGTAAGTGATTTCCGGGTGTTTGCAAATTCTATACATAAGATTGGTTCAGAAAATGAGAGGTTTTTTTTGCCACCTTCAGAAGGTTATTTATAACACATAGATAATACCTTCTCCTCTTTTTCTTCTTTCTCTCTCCGCCCTCCTCTTCTTCGCCTTCTTGCTCACTACCACTGCCCTTTCTTCTCTTCTTCTTTTTGGATACTGGCAGGTCTTCATCGGTGTCATCATTGACAAATTCATCAAACTCTCCCTTCTTAGAACGCTGAAATCCAAATAAGACTATAATCAGCTCTTTCCTGGTTCATGGAATGTGGCTGGAATTCTAAGGTTTAGAAAGAGGCCATGTCCTCTCAGTCATGTGACAAATGGAAGATTTTGTACCAAGTCACATGGAAGAGGTGCTTGGTGAGGCCCAAATTTTAAAGACTTCTAATTAGGATAAATGCCTCAAGTGGCAAAAATTGTGAACAACTTAGGTAGTTCACTACAAGGTAGAATGTGCTCAGCTAACACTGGAATGCATTTCTAAATGAAAGCACTCTGTCTGGGAAGACTGTTCTTAGCTAAGGACTAAGTATAGAGTGCGTGAATGCAATCGTTTTATCTTCATTTCGGGAAGCCAAGGCAGGGACAGCGGCAGTGTTAGTGGAGGCACATCTTACCCGCCCGCCCCCACTGCCTCTCTTCTTCTCTTTTGCTGCTTCAGTCTCTCCGGTAAACATAAGGATGTTTTTGGTCTTCTCAACATACTGGGCCCGCTGTTCTAACAGTTTCTTTTGCTCTTCCTTCTCTCTCAGACGTTTCTCTTCCTAGGAGGAAAAAAGGGTAGAATTAAAAAAAAAACCCTCATCAAAATGTTTAGGGTGAAATAAATCATAGTTACCATCAAAAGGACTTCTTTTTACCATAAAAAGTATATGTGTGCACGTAATTCTTTAATTCTAGTATAAGCCACAATAAATACCTGTTCTTTAAGAAGTTTCTGCCTTAACAGTTCTTTTTCTTGCTCTTGTTTGGCCCGCAACTCCCTCTCTTCTTCGTCCTGTTTGCGTGCCCGGGCCACGTGGTATTGGGCCTGGCTCAGTAAGTCAGAGCACTGCCTAGAACATGTCAGATTTAGAGGAACATGAGTGCAGCCAGTGTACTTTTTGTTCAAAAATCAAATCATCTGTTTTCCTTATACAAATTAAGGAGTCTGAAGCAGGACCATTAGCTGATATCTATGGGAAGTGATAATTAGCAAAATTAACTTTATTTCCCATAAACCTATACTGTCAACTATGTTAAATTTCCAAATTTTAATGTCTGCCCAAAGCAGAACTTAAAAGGTCTTCAATATTATCTTCACATGTGACTCAAAGAATCAGGAATCATATCTTGATTCTAATGATACAGCTGATGCAGTTTCAATGTAAGCAGCAAACAAATGTTGTCACATTCCCTGAAAGAGCCCTCAGAGGAAAGCTGTGGTCCAGGCAGAGGGTCCCAGAGGAGTGAGGAAGACTGACCTGACAACGACAGAGCAGGACCTACTCACTGCATCACTCGCCCAGCCCACCTGTCATCACCGCTTCGCCCCAAGTCACCATTCACAAACTGTAGTTACCTGGCTTCTGTGGCAGCAAGGGCCAGATCAAACCTCATTTTATCTCCCACTTTACTCAAGTAACTGAAGTATCTAAATAAAATGAGAAAATAAAATACTTAAAATAATTTAAATAGGGCCTTTAGATTTTTTATCTGTTGTACAACAGTAATCTGAAAAAAGTTTATACATCAACTGACTTACATGCACGTACTTAATACATCAAGGGCTAGCATCTCAATAGGAAAATTATATATGTAACCCACTTAAAAAAAAAAGACTCTCATCAATATGCCACTGAAGCCCTAACTGGTTTGGCTCGTGGATGGAGTAACTGGTCAAGGGCATGTACCTTGGTTGTAGGCACAACCCCAATAGGGGGTGTGCAGGAGGTAGCTGATTGATGTTTCTCTCTCATCAATGTTTCTAACTCTCTCCTTCTCCCTTCCTCTCTGTAAAAAAATCAATAAAATATATATATATATAAATATGCCACTCAATCTGTTCAATAAAAAACCAAGTTCATTAAGAAAAGCCAAGTTATACTTAATGTCATCAGTGAATTAACAAATAACCAAAAATATGTTCAAGCAATGAGTATTTACTAAACACTAAATTTACTAAAATGTCAGCATGGAGGTTAGGAGTCTGAGGCCACGAAAACACAATCTACCAAGCAAAGTAAGAAATGCTTAAATAAGAATTCAAATAAGGTTAGATAAAATCTGAAAAGATGTCAGGTTTTAATTTTACCACACACTGAATTACAAATAAATACTATCAAGTTACACACATTTTAAGCTGAATAAACCTATTCATTATTTAAGAGTGAAGGCCTTAATCTTAACTCAATAAAAATTAATATCCCATGAAAAGACACATTGGCATAATGAAACCAACATAAGTGGAATCTAAAAGTTTCAAGTGTGTAAAATGTGGGGTCATATTACTGCCAGGTTAATGAAAAATCTAAAAATGAAAAGCTTACAAAGCTAGCTAGCCAGTCAATTCTGGGGATCTGGCTCTGTGATCCAAATCTGGCAGGATCCCAGCTACAGTTTGGCACCACCTGGTGGCAGTATCTGCTTTTGGTTTAAAAATCGCTGGAATAATTTGAATAGACTCCCTTTCAAGATTCTCTTTTTCTAAGAAATTCCTGAAAGAAATGATTTTCAGCACTTTTGGAGGCGTCTAAAGAAATAAAGCATTTCAAAGGTTGTGTTTACAAACGCTTTACCTATGTGCAAGCTCCAGTTCTTTCACAGCATTAAGTACTTCCTTTAGATTACTCTTCTCATCTTTCAGGACAGAGGTAGCTAACCTTTGTAGGACCAAGGCCACATTAAACATAAGAACTGTATCACTGGGTGCCACGTGTCTAGCCTATAAGTAAAAAACAAAGTAAATATTGCACATGATCTAATGACACAAAAAAAGATTTTAGTCAATATGAGTGTCAGGTATGTGAACATGCATAAAACAGGATAAAATGTATGAGTTATTTTTACCTTCAGCAAAGTCTGTTTGCATTCCTGCAACTTGCCACACTTGAAGAGGGCCCGGGCCAAATAGAGCACAACTTCAGTGTTCTGGTGCTTATAGAACTTTCTGAGGCAGTTTTCATACTACAATAAAAGAGGAAGTTAAAACTCAGCAAGGATTAAATGATACTGTTATTTTGTAATAAATTTCAACAATCTTAAAGCTATATAAAAACATATTTAATCCCTTAAATAGTTAATTCCAAAGAATCTGAGAATGATTTCTGACTTTCACCAGGATACATTTTTACAACAAAAAATCTGATCAAAAGAAAAACTACTAGAAATAGATTTTCCATTTGAAATTTGGACCAACAGAAAGGATAAGGCCATTTTCATCTTTAGCAATATTGTTTAGAAGTCACACACGTTGCTCCTTCGGGTTATACTCTCTACCACCTATCTTTAGGTTTGGTGGAACCTACTGGCAATGGGCATGAGAAGGCTCATATTTTTGGCTGTTAACATTTGGAAAACCAGTAACATAACAATACTGGTATTACTTTTGCCATGAGCATGCCACTTTTTGATCATGAAATATGTCTTGTCAATAGGTAAGTTCTTTTTCATGAAATACGCTTAGACAGTTTTCCTGATTATCTCTAGTAATCAATTGGTATATTATCATTGCACCTCTCCAAAAACACAATTTCTGAGACCATCCTATACAATCTGGCTTCTGTAAGTCCTTGTGACTAGTGGCGTTCTGATATTCTGAATATAGTAATAGTGCCCACCCTTCTTAGAAAAAAGGTTAACCACTTTCCAGAGCCAGAAGCGTGCTTTCTGTTATCCTAGTATTTCCCTTGGAGCCCAAGAGCCTTTCCACTTTTGAACTATAGTATGACTCTTTTACTTCAAGTTGAAGTACTCAACAAATATAAAGCAACTGGTAGATCCAAGGCTTTTATTTCTGGACACCAAAGACAGGCCTTCACATTAACCTACCTAATAAAAGAGTAATATGCAAATTAAAAATAACTCTGCACCACAAGCCACACCCACCAGCCAATCAGAGAGAGTATACAAATAAACCCAACCAAGATGGCTACAGCCACAGAGAGCAGGAGGGAGGCATTTTCCCAGCCACGAAGGAAGCCAAACTTTCCTCTGCCCTTGCTGCCTAAGCCTCCACTCAAGGCTACAAAGTTTCAATTATAGAAGGTAAACAAATCCAAACAGAAATGGCTGCCATCACTGAGTGAACAGGAGGCTTGGCTCCACTCCAGGCTACAAAGTTTCAATTATATAAAGTAAATATATCCCATATACCAGAGCCTCTGCTTGGGTTGTTGGGGTGTGTGGCTGGCCTGCAAACCACCATAAAGCCCCACGCCCCACGGGAATCCACACCCTGATCTGGGACACCCTTTAGGGCAAACCAGCTGGCCCCCACCTGTGTACTAGACCTCTATCCTATCTAATAAAAATACTAATATGCAGATTGACCATCACTCTAACACACAATATGGCTGCCCCCATGTGGTCAAAGATCCTGCCCCTATGTGGATACAAGATGGCCACCACAAGATGGCCAGCAAGGGAGGGCAGGTGAGAAGGACCAGGCCTGCAAGGGAGGGCAATTGAAGGCAATCAACCCTGAAGGGAGGGCAGTTAGGTGTGACCAGGCTGGCAGAGGAGGGAAGTTGGGGGCAAATGGGCTTGCAGGGGAGCAGTTAGACATCAATCAGGCTAGCATGGGAATGGTTAGGGGATGATCAGGCTGGCAGGCAGAAGCAGTTAGGGGCAATCAGGAAGGTAGGCAGGTGAGCAGTTGGGAGCCAGCAGTTCTGGATTGTGAGAGAGATAGGGCCTAAATGGGCAGTCGGACATCCCTTGAGGGGTCCCAGATTGGAGAGTGCAGACTAGGCTAAGGGACATCCCCCTTCCCCTGTGCACGAATTTCGTGCACCAAGCCTCTACTATAGGGGTGGGCAAACTTTTTGACTCGAGGGCCACAATGGTTCTTAAACTGGACCAGAGGGCTGGGACAAAAGCAACCTGACCATGCTGGCACTCTCATCTTGGCCTGTTGGTGAAGGAGTGGAGGGGAGAGCAAGAGAACCCTCCACTCTTTTGGCTCCACGGGCTGGATAGAACAGCCGAACGGGCCGGATCCGGCCTGAGGGCTGTAGTTTGCCCACAGCTGCTAGTATAATTATAAATCTACTAGAGGCCCAGTGCATGACATTCATGCATTGGGAAGAGGGGGGAGGTCCCTTAGCCTGGCCTGTGCCCTTTTACAGTCCAGAACCCCTTAGGGGATGTCTGACTACTGACTTAGGCTCACAAGATGCAGTCAGACATCCTTAGATCTGCTGCAGAGATGGGAGAGGCTCCCGCCATCACTGCTGCACTTGCCAGCCCTCAGCGTGATCGCCCCTAATCCCTCTGCCTGCCTGCCTGATCACCCCTAACTGCTTGCCTCCCAATGGGAGTGCACTGACCACCAGGGGACAGCTCCTGTGTTGAGTGTCTGCTCCTTGGTGTTAAGTGTGCCATCACAGTGACTGGTTGTTCCCCTGTTCGGTTGATTTGCATATTACCCTTATCTTATATAGGATGAATTGACACAGTATCACAAGAGAGCATGCAACTCCATGACAGGGCCAGAATGGTTCAGAAAACATCTGCTCAACAATGAACACAAAATAAAAATATCTTGAAAGATAAGACATTACCATCTGGACAGCACTGATATATTGTTTCTGTTCCACATAGATGTGTGCTAGGTTTAGCCACACATCACTGATATCTGCTGTTGCTTCTCTTACTTGGGCAAATACGTCACGAGCTTCACGGAAATATCCTTTGTGAGCCAAAACAGCTCCTAAAGTTAGAAAAAGGTTCACAGTTCAGAATTTTCTATTTGTGGCGGGAAAAACAAGTAAAAGTCCATTTTAAAACAACTAACTTCATTACACTTAGAAGAAAATTCTGATCTACAACATTCCTACAAAAGCACTCATTTCACAATTATGGAGATCCAAGACTCATAATCACCTATTCCATTAGCAGCATACAGATTCTTTGCATCATTTCTGAGTACTTGCTTGTAGATGGCCAGAGCACGATCTTGATGGCGCTTTTCCTATAAAAAACAACAACCACCAGATGTTATACAAAAATTCAAGCAAGAGGAAATAAGTGTCAGTTTTGTTTTAAAGAGAAAAAAGAAATTTACTTTTTCTCTATCTCGGGTGGGCTGATGCAAAGTTTGGAGCCAGACGTTGCCAAGGGCCAACATAGAGTACGTGTCACTCTGTGTAGCCGGTTGTTTTAATATCCTCTCAAATTTCTTCTGGCCTGGACCCCATTCTTGTTTCGCCAAATGAAGATTACCAATCAAAGACCAAGCATCTGGATGGTCCTGAAACACATATAAAAATAAGTGAAATCTGTTAATTTGGATTCAGAGAGATCAATTATCTTTCCACACAGCTGATTACTGAAGAGGTTTATAAGCTACATTTACAACAGTGTTTTCAAACTGAGAGTTGTTAAATCAATTTAGTGTGTAATTATCAGCAAAAGAAGTGCAGTAGAATGGAGTAATACAGTAAAGATATCAGTGTCACCATCATGGCAAGAGCGCACAATGACTAGCAAATTTCATTTCAGCTCTTTGTATACGTGTGTGTACTAAGCTAAGATGTGAAGCCTATTTCTTCTTTTTTTTTTTTAAATATATTTTTATTGATTTCAGAGAGGGAGAGGGAGAGATAGAAACATCAACGATGAGAATCACTGATCAGCTGCCTCTTGCATGCCCCCTACTGGGGATCAAGCCTGGTGCAACCCAGGCATGAGCCCTTGACTGGAATCGAACTTGGGACCCTTCAGTCTGCAGGCCAACGCTCCATCCACTAAGCCAAATCAGCTAGGGCATGAAGCCTATTTCTTACTGTGAGCCATATAAAAAAGTTAAGATAAATTCTATACTCTTTAATATTTGTAACAAATGAAAAAAAACAAAACAAAACAGGAAGATGCCAAGATACTAGAAATACGATAGCCATTAAAAGAAAAAACTGATTTACTAGGGGAAAAGATGAAATAATTATTTTTCAAACCTAAGTGTTAATATTACCAACCTGATTAATCTGAAGCGCTTCCTTAAACCAATCTGAAGCCTCATAAAAGTTTCCTTTATCTCGAGCCATGGCTCCTAGGCGCAGATAGCCTGAAAATGAACAATTAAAAGTTTTTGCTTAAAATATTAGCTATAAAGGTCATAATTTTAAAGGCATACATTTGAAACAATTGGCTTTTGTTTACCCATTCATATGATGAACAGAAAAATATCCACAAATGAAAAAATATCAAGCATCAACATAACTAATTAATAATCTAACAAGTTAAAGCAACTCAGACACTATCAAGTCTTACCTCTCCCACTCCATTCCCAATGCTAGCACCCTGGTCCAAGACCTTATCTCAAGCTAAATTCTTTTAATTGCTTAGAGCTGTTCTGCCTCCAATTTCTCAAGTTACTGTCAAGTTACTTTTCTTACAAAGCTGCTTGTCATACAGCAAATAGTGAAAGCATGGATGACTAGGGGTTACTTGTTAGAAAACCTATATTCTGTGACTTTTTCATATAAGTAATTATAAAAAAGGTGCTACACAAACATAAGTTATTTTCTCCATAAAACCTCACTTTCCTCAAGAAACCAACCATGGCTGACTACTGCCTATCAAATCAATTCAGATTCAGTCTGTCATTCTACTAAACTCATCAATAACAGCATGTCAGAAGCCAAGTTAATAGCTCCTGATTTGACAGTCAAAACACCATAGCTTTAGGTTCTTTTAAGGTCTTACAGTAAGATAGCCTCACCCATGAAATAGATCAAATTACTTTTAGTTGTGTCAGTTTCTAGCATAAATTTAAGGAAAGTGCATTTTTTTAAGGCCACAAATTTGCCTTAAAGAAAAGGGGACATTGTAACCTTCTAAAATTCTTTACTATTGGTTTTAAGAAAGATTTTTTATTTTTAGGCTAAATTTCCGTTGACATTGTGGGAATTTTAATACATTAAAATGAGTTTCAAATTCTTACAATCAACATAGTTAGGATGTTCCCGGAGGATGTTCTTATACAGTTTTTCTGCTTCATGGAATTCACACATCGCCTCATACAGCCTGGCTAAATTGTAGGACGTTGTGACAGAAATGGCATTATAATAATGTTCATCATGTTCAGCTTCAGCCTTTGCACGATCCAGTGATGCCAAAAAATATTTCTATAAAAAAAGAAACTAACTTTGTTAAAAGACTTAGTGGATACCACTAAACGAGTATGCATTTCAATGTGATCGTATAGAAGAGAATTTCTCTTTTCTTACCTTTGCCTCCCCTAGATTTCCAAGTCTAAAATGGAGGGCTCCCACATTATTTAAAATCTCTGGGGGGACATCGGCCTGTACTTTTTCCTGAAGGATCCGTGTTGCTGTCCCATAGGCTGAGAGGGCACCCTGTATTTTCAAGGTGAGCAGAGTAAGGTGTAAGTGAAAGTGAGTGAGACATACACTCCACCAGGCTTACATAAAATACATTAGGTAGGAGATGAAGAGCATTTTGAAAATACCTGAATATCAGTCTGTTCTAAGATTTGTGCCAATTCAATCCAAGCTTCAACATCATCAGGGTACTGCTCCGTGACCTTCTTCAAATGGCCCTGGGGGAAAAGAGTGTAAGCTAAAGCATCCCAACTACAAACTGTCCAAGTAGGAAGAGGTGGCTACTCTACAACTGTTCTTTCAACTGGAGCTAGCTCAGCGAACAATGACAAGAAATAAGGAATGAGTCTAGGGAGAAATAGATAACAGAAAATAGCTAAGATTTTTTAAAAATGTACCTTGGCAATATCTCGTTTTTCTTGATCTTCTGAGGCAGCATACAGAGAGCCAAGAATTTTCATAGTTTCATAATTATTAGGATAAGCTTTCAAAACTTTCTCAAAGCACTGAGATGCATTTTCTTTGTCACCTCGATAAATATACATTTGTCCCAAACCAAAAAATGGCAGCACAAAAGAGGATGAGGCAAACTGTGTGGCTTGATAGTAGTACTGGAAAGCTTGGTCATAATCTTCCTAAAAAATGAAAGCAAAGCAGGATCAACAATATGTACAAAGTTTTCCAAAGACATGAAAAACTAGAAGAAAAAAAAAAGGATTTAATATTTAGAGAAGGCTGAAAATGATCTTACCTGAACATGGAATGATCTAGCCAGCTGGTAGCAACTCTCTGCTTGCATAGCCTCCACTTCTGTGTTATGGAATGCATGGAGGGCCAAGTGCTGGACTTTACTGTAATCCTGAACAAGGAAGATCCCAAATCAAGGGAGTGAATTCAAACTCTATCACTCTCAACTTTAAAAGGCTTCTTTTAAAATGTTAACTGAACTAACAGTAACAGCACTGTATACCGATCACTAATCATTTTTTCTCATTTCACTTGCTGATAAATGTGGGGAAATGGAAACTAACATTTACCTGGTACTTAACATTTTCCCATTATATCTATTACTTTCTTAATCCAGACAACAATCCTTTGTAGTAAACAGCCCTATTTTTGTGATGAGAAAAACCTAAGAGAGGTTAAGTCACTTACTAATATGACAGCAGTAGTAACAATTTATTGAGAACTACTATGTGCTAAACACTATGCAAGGGATACTTGCATTAGTTCCAAGTTTAGTCAAAATCCTTCCAAGAGTGTCATTATTACCATTTTACTGATGGGGAAGTGGAGGCTTAAAGAGATAAAGCGTATTGTCTAAAGCGGAAAAACTAGACTCTGAATTCAGGTATGTTTGTTTAAAATAAATTTTTATTGATTTCAGAGAGGAAGGGTGAGGAAGAGAGAAATAGAAACATCAATGATGAGAGAGTATCATTGATGAGCTGACTCCTGCACACCCCACACTGGGGACTGAGCCCAGGACTGGGCGAAATAGCAATCTTCTGGTTCATGGGTTGGTGAGCTACCTCTGAGCCACACCGGCTGGGCTGAATTCAGGTGTTTTTTTTACTCCAGGGAAATGTTTTATCACTTGAAAATAGCAACTGCCAGACTGAATTCAGCTTTATATGAATGCCTGGGTCAAGACCTTCACGACAGACCTGACTTGCACTTGATTTACCAAAATCATATCGGTTCCAAGAGTATAATTCTACAGTACATCATCTGTATATTACATTGTATGTTTATCACCTAACGTCAAATCTCCTTCCGTCACCATACATTTGACCCCCTTTACCCTTTATAATCCACTCCCAGCTTTTCCCTCTGGAAACCACCATACTGTTGTCTGTGTCTATGAGTTAAAAGAAAAAAAATTATTTTTTAAAAGCAAAGAACTTTAAGAAATTACTCCTCTTACCTTTTTGAAGAAAAAGTGATTTGCCAAGTGGTTCAATACCATAGGGTTGCTAGGATCAATGGTATAAGCTCTGGAAAGAAGCTGGACACCATTTTTGATGGAATCAGCCTGAAAGAAAACAATGATGACAGTGCTGAGTGAAAACATTACCTAATTAGCACTTTCCAGTTTTCTTTACAGTCTGAAGAAATAAGGTTACATAAATCTAAGTTCAGATGCCAATATATAGCTCTTGTTTTAGTTGACCTTCAGGGATAAAACACTTCAAGCAGTGAATTAAATTGTAAAAATTTAGTTTTCTTATAATTAATTGCAGAAGCACCTCCACTGAAAACCCTGTCTAGGCAACTTTACAGGGAAGCATCTGGGAGCTTCCTTCTCAATACAGGATAGAACTTTACAAAACCAGTACAGAGTTATTTTATTTATTTTATTTTTAAAATATATTTTATTGATTTTTTACAGAGGAAGGGAGAGAGAAACAATAATGAGTCATCGACCAACTGCCTCTTGCACGCCCCCTACTGGGAATGTGCCCGCAACCCAGGTACATGCCCTAGACAGGAATTGAACCTGGGACCCTTGAGTCCCCAGGATGACGCTCTATCCACTGAATTAAACCTGTTTCGGCAGTATTTTATTTTTTGACATTTATCATCCTAAGAAGTCATAGGAAAGAGTTCCAGCAGCTCAGACTTCTTTCCATTGGTTCTCACCAAATATGTTTCTCTGGGTGGGGAAGGCTGACACTTTAATTGAACCCATGTACCTTTCTGTTTGGCTTCTTTTTCTGATCACTTTCCTTCACACATTTCTTGAAATTATCTCAGCTTTTAGAGTGCTTAATATACTCAGTATGTTCATTCGTTCTCTTGGCAAGAATCTTGCCCTTGACTTGCTTGTTCACAGCAATGCCCACTGCATGCTGGTGACACTGTAGACTCTCCCAGTTTTGCCATGGCAACATTTGTGTGGCATTCCTTTTTGAAGAGTGCCCATTCCCTCAATGTCTACAATATCACCTTTCTTGTGGATTCGCATGTATGTGGTCAAAGAAACATCTCTGTTTTCTAAAAGGCCTGGAGAACATACAACGGGTGCTCTCCTCTTCCCTCTGTGTTAGTCATCTAGGTGAATTATTGGAAGACGGTGGTTCCAGCCAGAAAGCAGGAGAGCACTTCTCTAAGAGAAAGCCTTTATCCTTTCCCTCTCCTCCCTTCTTAGTCAGATACAATAAGGAGATGCATGGACTTGGAGCAGCTATCTTACATCTATGAGGTGACAGATGAGGAGGAAAGGCCACATAGTAAGGCGGGACAGAAAGATATAAACCCTGGGTTTGATGACAATGAGGTGCCAAATCCAAGTCTAGCTGGTTTAGTAAACAATGAAAAGCCTTATGTTTAAGTCACTTGTGTGTGCTTCTTGTTTGTTACATGCAGTTGAAAGCACTCCAAACTGATATACAGTCTATAATCTCATAATTCAGATTTTGAAATGCAAAAACCTCTAAAAAAAAGTTTTTTATTATCTTGGAGCAAGCTCATCTGGTGGCAGACTTTACCTGAAGTGTGAGGCTATCCTATTGGTGTGAACCCTTTTGCCATGGAAATATAAGTTCACCTTTGGGCTTGAGTCCTGATAACCAGGTTTCTTTATTATTGCAGTGCAGGCACCACGTTACATTTCTATAACCTGAAATCTTGATTTCTGAAACACTCTGGCCTCAGGAGTTTTAGATAAGGGACTGTGGGCCTGATTATCGGCCAGGATTATTGCACTCACATACCTCTTTATTGTTGAGCTCTAGAACAGCCAGTCCGACCAATGCCCCCACACATTTGGAATTAAGTTCCAGCGCTCTGCTGAATGCGAGACGAGCTTTCTCCAGTTTGTTAAGTTTCACAAAGCAATGGCCCATTCCTAAACGAACTTCCGCTAAAAAAATAAAGTCATTCAATCTGTAAAGCTAGAGCATTATAGGGTTTAAATTTTAAAAATGCTTAAACATTATTTATGAGTTGCAAAACAGCCCAAAATTACCCTCAGTACAACCACACTGTTAAATTTTGTGGTATATTACAAACTTTACTCACTGTAGGTTAGATCATACTACTCCCTCCCTGTCCCCCCAACCCTGACCCCTTCACCATAGATACCTTTCTCACCATAGAACAGAACACCCAAAACACTGCTGTTTTTCTTGTCTTCCGACACTCCTGGCTACACTATCTCTACAATATCTAATTTTTGAAGAGTAATTTTAAAAGATAACAAAAAGCTTCATTAAGACCTTTTGTGACTGACTACCTGCACATATTCTCTGTTCATAGCTATGCTTATACACACTGCTTGATTTTAAGGCCATGCCAAAACACAACCATGCTCCTAACTAAAGAACCTCTCCACTGGTCATAAGATCCTAATCTTCACATCTACATAAAGGTATTTTTCCTATATCATCCAATTTTCCTTTTCTACTAAATCATTCTTATCTATACATATTCTCCCATCTTAAAAAAATCTTCTTGATTCCATTTCCTTTTTCCTTTATCAACCCATTCCTATTCTTCCCTTAACAGCAAAACTTTAGATCTAAAAAAATAATAGGACTTTAGAAATAATAGTAGTATAGGGCAAAAAGATTATAATATCTACTACTCAGTTTTTGAATCAAACATAGTGTTTGTAAAAGTCTCAATGCTGTCATTTCAATAAACTCACAGAATCTTTTTAAAACTAACTTTATAAGCAACTGCCAAATCCTTAATATTCTAAGTTAGATCAAACACAGCTTAGACTTAAGATAAGGTTTTCCTCTTACCTGGACATCCTGGATTAGTACGCAATGCTTTCTTATAGTAAGCAAGAGCTCCCCTGTAATCCTTCTTGTTGAATGAAATGCAAGCTTTACCTGTAAAGATTTTTTAAAATAAACATGCACTAATTGAAGAACACAGTCTCACATGCTCTACACTCACCTAAATCAATTACACCTCAGTAAGAAATACTTGAAAATAGGGAAAGTGATTTCAAGTCAAAATCTGTTTTCCATAAGGGTATATTAATTTATGCCTATAAATAAAACAGTCCTGACTGTATACTGAATGTTAACAATAATTAAAATAGCTTAGAATTGTACAAATAGAGATTGTTTATTGACTCTTTAGAAGTGGATAACAAAATAGTTCTAGCTGGTATATATTTTAGTTCTATGATTTCAACAGAAACAATGATCTATTAACAAATAGTTCTATTTTTAATAAGGTGAAGCTCTCTACTTTGGTGTCCAGCCCATTACTAAGGAGCTATTATGAAGAGATGCATTTCAGGCATATGCTGAAAAAGATAGATTTGTAAGATGTTTGCCGAAAATGACTTACCAAGGAGGGCTGGGATATTATTTGGAGACTGGTTGAGTACAAAATGAAACTGTGCATCAGCCTGATCCATTTTGTCACCTTCAAGAAGGCAGAAGCAAGCTCTTCCCAATAAATGGTTCTGAAAAAACAATGCATCATGTTTGACTTCTCTTTACCAGGACTAACCACAATTTAACATGAATGTATAACACTAAAACAAAACCATGTAGAAAGGAGGTGCAGCATCACCCAAATTCCTCTATCAACTGTAAGGTGTTTAAACTAGTAATGAGCAATTCTTTTTTTTAAATTAATTTCTTTATTGATTAAGGTATCTCATATTTGTCCTCACCTCCCATTCCAATCCCCTCCCCCCACTCATGCCCCCACCCCCTTATTGTCCTTGACCACTGGTTAGGCTCATATGTGTGCACATAAGTCCTTTGGTTGATCTCTCCCTATTATTCCCACCCTCCCTTTGAATCTGACCCATGGCTCCTTATCTCTGGGTCTGTTCTTGTTCATCAGTCTATGAGCAATTCTTAATAACAAACTGAGGAATTATTCTGAAATGCAACAAGTCTCCGGTGCTAGGAACAACGACATAAAGAAAAGTTAAAACTTAAAAAAATATGCTTGAAATCCAGCTGGGGATGTTGGAATTACTGACTAAACAGGTGGATAAGTTTTATATGCTAAATTACTTCAACAGTACAAGGAACAAAGAAATTCCAATTTTAATAAGGGGAAGAAAAAACAAATAAAATAAAAACAAAAATCAAGGAACCCCTCTTCATTTTCACTATTTATATTAACCATGATATGTTAAGAAAAATTCTCTCAAAAAGATCTATTGCCTATCATACATTTTTCATGTAATATTTTTTCCTTTCATAAATTCAAAGAAATAAGATTTATTTTACCTGATCATACATAATAATTTTATCGGCCATTGTATACAACAGGGTTGCCTGTGTAATCAGATCTTTCTTATTGTCCTTATTCTTTTCCTTCCGAGCCTGTTGTACATAGTAGGCCGCCAATGTATCCAAGCAAGTCATCTGGTCTTTTTCATGGTCTCTATAGTCCAAATTGCCATCTATACGTGCTGCTTCCAACAACTTTACAAACTCTTCTGTTTTTCCTTGTTTGTAGTATTCCAACTATGAGGCAAAGAATCAAATCAGAATTACTAAGGCATATGTCCATACAAAAAGCTGTACACAAATCTTTATAAAAGTTTTATTTGTAATAATCAAAAACTGAAAACAACCCAGTTGTTGATCAACAGGTGAATGGAGAAAGAAACTGTGGTTCATATGGCTACTGTTCAGCAGTAAAAAGGAAGAATTTTTGATACACATTATAACATAAATAAATCTAAAAATAATTGTTTTGAGTGAAAGAAACCAGACAAAAAGGAATACGTATTATATGATTCCATTTATATAAGGCTCTAGAAAATGCAAACTTTTTAGCAACAAAAAGCAGATCAGGTGTTACTTGGGCACTGTAGGGGGCAGGGGAAAGTTAGGAGGAAAGTTTTAGGGGGTAGGGGGGATAGACATATTGATTATCTCCGTTGTGGTGATGATTTCATAGGTGTTTATATATGATAAACCTTCTCAAATGGTACCCAAGAAATATATGCAGTTTATTATAGGTGAATTATATCTATAAAGCTATCAATATTATAACTTACTACAAATGTTTCCATTTTGTCTTATCTAGCAATAGTTGATTTCAAATTAAATCAGAGCCCAACAGAGAAAGCAATAATGAGAAATATAAAGAACTCCAAACAGAAAACTTGGGTTCTGGCTCATATATAATCAAAAATTATATATGACTTGGGGCTTGTTGAATAACTTCCCTAGGCATGTTTATTAATTAATAATAAAAGAAATATCAATCATTCATTAACTACCTAATATGGGCCACATACTATGCCAGGAGCTTCATATACATTATATTTAATTAGTACATCACCCTTAAAGTGAATACTAACATCCTCATATTTTAGATGACGAAACAGACTCAGAGGTAGATTACTTGTCCAGGATCACACAGCTAGTTAGCAGCCATGTTGGAATTTGAATAAAGGACTCTATAATCCCAAAGCCTACACTCTTCTCTATGTAACAAGCAAGAGCCCACAATGTTTCACCAATTTATTTTACCACTTGTGCCATGCTAATTCTTCACTACTCCAATTTTTGTATAAGTGCTGTTAAAGAAAACATTTGCACTAAAAAAAATAAATAAATAAAAGTAAATTTTAAAAAAATCAAAATCACTTTCTGGTCTTAAAAAATGTGTGGCAAGCATTAATAGCTTGTTCTGTATAGACGAGAAAGCTTAGCACTTCAAGCACTGCTTGTCACTGAAAGCATTTCTTAGTACATTCATACGTAAGAAACTCTAAGAGTTAGGCTGAGCACTGAGCACAAGCCCGATTCCAGACCTGCTCCTCTGACCCATGAAAACAACAATATTAGGAGCCTATGTATCTTTTCCATAAAAGTGGCCTGTGGCACACTTGCTTAGGAATACTATCTAATAAAAGAGCAACATGCAAATTAACCACCACTCCACCATACCCACCAGCCAATCAGGAGCAAATATGCAAATTAACCCAACCAAGATGGCTGCAGCCACAGAGAGAGCAGGGGGAAGGCTTGGATTTCCCCAGCAATGGAGGAAGCCAAGCTTCTGCAGCCCTGGCTGGCCTAGGCCTCCGCTCCAGGCTACAAAGTTTCAATTGTAGAAGATAAATAAATTATAGATACCAGGGCCTCCGCTTGGGTTGCCAGGGGGCGTGGCTGGCCTGCAAACCACCACAGGTCCCTCACCCAGGCCGCCCCACGCCCCAAGGGAACCCCTACCCTCATCCAGGACACCCTTCAGGGCAAACCAGATGGCCCCAACTCATGCACCAGGCCTCTAGCCTATCTAATAAAAGACTAATATGCAAATTGACCATCACTCCAACACACATGACCCTATGTGGTCAAAGATCCTGCCCCCATGTGAACACAAGATGGCCACCACAAGATGGCCAGCAGTGGAGTGCAGTTGGGTGTGATCAAGCCTGCATGGGAGGGCAGTTAAGGGTGACCAGACTGGCAGAGGAGGGAAGCTGGGGGCAAACAGGCTGGCAGGGGGAGCAGTTAGGAATCAATCAGGCTGGCAGGGGAGTGGTTAGGGGGTGATCAAGCTGGCAGAGGAGAGCAGTTGGGGGCAATCAGGAAGGTAGGCAGGCGGGTGGTTGGGAGCCAGCAGTCCTGGATTTTGAGAGGGATGTGTGCCCAGGCCACCCCAACGGGCAGTCAGACATCCCTCGAGGGGTCCCAGATTGAAGAGGGTACAGGCTGGGCTGCGGAACAAACCCCCCTCCCCATAGTGCACGAATTGCGTGCACTGGGCCTCTAGTAATGCTTATAGTGTTTATTACGATAATCACTTACTATAATGTTCTCACAAAAAAGGAAACATCTTTATGCAGCTGGTGCTGGTGAGGTGGAGGGTGGTAGAATTTTAGGATCTCTGAGGTGATTTTCCTGAGAACTTCCAGTAATATTGATGACCAAACAGGATAAAAACCTTACGCCCACAATAAACTTCATCCATAAGGGCTTTTGTGAGTTAGTCTGGAAACAAATCACTTTCTAGAGTATTTTTATGGGCAATGTTTTATTTTATGGGAAATAATGTTAACTAACAATGTTTACATCCTGACACCTTGTCTTTTCTCAGCTTATCCTTAAGCATTAAGCAATCACTGAATAATCAAATACTTAATATAGAGTACTATTTAACTTAAATGAATTTTGCCTTTACCGATATATACTTTTTTGTTTCTTAAGTGGTAATACAATTAACTACAATACACATGGTACAAGTTCTTTACGCACCCAAGCTGGCTATTACTGTATCTAAAAACAGTTTTCCCAGTCAACATATACAAAACATACTTGTTTCATGAATACTGACCGCCAAAGCAATCCATATGTGCAGTTGTGTGTGTTCCTGCTTCAAAATACTGATAACTTCATCCCCCTCCGGTAACTGGTCGAAGTCAAGTTCAATGACCTAAAACAGAAAATGCAGGTTTTTAACCTTTCTTCTTTTTAAACTCACATTTCTTTGCTGCTTTTCTTGAATATACATCAACATGGATATATGCAGAGTTTCTGCTCACTTTCAGAAGGGCTGAGCAAGTGTACTAGTATGTATTAGGAAATGTTTAAGGAGCATACAAGTAGGTTGATTATAAGTAATATCAACAGAAAATGCATAGAGAAGCAAACAAGTCCTATTAGTTGTCTTCCAATCACAAATCACTACAACCATAAAATACTACAGAAGCTTTTATATAAAATACTTACTCAAAAACTACAAAACAAAACCCTGCTTAACATATAATTGCAGGCAGAGTGTAGATAAACATCCCAGAGGCAATGCAATGCCCAGGTGAATGCCACTGTACACATTCATAATCTGTGCCACAGACACACCTGAATGTGGGCACAACCACAGCAGTAGGAAAATATTCAGGAATTAGAAAGTGGTGATGGTTACACAGCTTTGTGAATATTACTAAAAAAACAAAACAAAACAAAACAAAACAAAACAAAAACACTGGGTTTGCCCTTATCGGTTTGGCCCAGTGGACAGAGCGTTGGCCTGCGGACTAAAGGGTCCCGGGCTCGACTCCCGTCAGGGGCATGTACCTTGGTTGCCGGCACATCCCCCGTGGGAAGTGTGCAGGAGGCTGCTGATTGATGCTTCTCTCATCGATGTTTCTAACTCTCTATCCCTCTCCCTTCCTCTCTGTAAAAAGTGTATATATATATATATATATATATATATATATATATATTTAAAAACAAAAAACACTGGACTTTATGGTAAGCGGATTATATCTCAACCAACCAAACGAACAAAATAAGAGAACATCAGTGCTGAAAGCTCTACTCAGGCGCCCGTGAGTGAGGCGTTGGGAAGGGAAGGGGGTGAATTCTATCAGAACATAGCAACGGCTACATCGTGGGGTTCCTATTTTGTGCACCGGGACAGCCTTGAGTGTCTGAGGGAGAAAGGACGACATCCTACCTATTCCCAGGGAAAGACACTTGGTTTGAGCCGCAGAGAGACCACGGTGACATCACGCACCTCTGTGATCTGTCTTCCAGTTTACTGAGCACCCTCTCCCCCCTGCGACCGTGAATTAGGGGAAAACAGCAGAGTACTGTCAACCCAACAGGCTGGAGAGGAACTTTCAAGAGTTCCTTCTCGGGGGGGCCCCTCGGCTGCAGGATCGCAGTGTCCCCAAGCCTGGGAGGCGCAGGGGGGCTGGGCACCGGGGCGCACAGGGGGGCTGAGCACCTTCGGCCGGGGTGTCCGACCTGGGGTCCGGGAGAGTGGGGAGAGGGAACGTGCGAGTTCACCGCCCCAACCCTCCTCTCCCCGTACTCGACACTCACCTCGTCAGTGTCCCGGAGGGGAATCTCGATGGAGCCCCGCGACATGATGAGACCGAGAGGCGAGCGGGCGCCCTGCCCCGCCGCTCCGCAGCCGGTGCTTCTGGGGTCCGCCGCGCCCGGAGGTCGACAGCAGTGCGGGGTCTGGCCGTCCCCACCGCCGCGCCGCGGCGCCTCGGGAGCTCCGCTCTCTCCTTTCCGTCAGCCGCTTAAACAACGAGCCGCAGACGGCCGCCGGTCACTTCCGGAAGCCCGGCCCCCTGTCCCGGAAGCACTCCTGGCAGCAGGACCTATGGGACTACAGATCCCAAAACTCCCCTTCACTGGGGCGTACTTCCGGACTACAGATCCCAAAGCTCTCCTTCACTGGTGCGTACTTCCGGACTACAGATCCCAAAGCTCTCCTTCACTGGTGCGTACTTCCGCTAGCCAGTCGCGCGTCTGGATCAGAATATATACGCCGGGGGCGGAGCCTCCCGCCCCGCCCCGCCCCGCCCAGCGGAGCGACCAATGAGGCGCAGGCTCGGGGCCTGCCTCTGACTGACGTGTGACCTCCGGGCAATGCTTTTAATACTCGGAGCTGAATTGGATTCTATAATCGAGGGATAGTTAATGTATTTTGTGTTTGTTTGTTTGTTTGTTTGTTTGTTTATTTATTTATTTATTTTTGGTTCTTTGAAGCATATGAGAATAGATTTGTGACTTTGATAACATTGTTGAAGAATTTTATTAAACCTGTAATAAAAGTTTTGATTAAATTATAAATTTGATCAAATCTGTTTTAATTACCGTTTTAATTAAATTATAGATATAATTACATTAGTACTCAATGTTTTGATTAAGCCGGATAAGAATCTTGGGGGTTATTTCTTTGTCTCCTCATTTTGGCTGTCTGTTTGGGTTTGTGACTATGTATTAGGTAGATCCTCTGGGCCTTTCCATCTCTAGTGCAGGACAGTGTCAAATTGCTGTTCCTGACTAAACAGATCAGGCAAAGACTCAAAGCCTCCAGAGATCGCCTCTGCCTACAGACTGATAGGATTCCTACATGAATGGCCCCAGGCAATCGTCCTTTGGCAGTGGCAAAAGATTTTTTCCAACAGAGTGGAACAGTTTGCTTCTGCTTGGAGGCTAATTGTTACTTTTAATCTCTTAAGTAGTCTCAGGGCAAGGTGTTTCCCAACAGGGTAGGTCTGTGGTCGGCAAACTGCAGCTCTCGAGCCACCTGCGGCTCTTTGGCTCCTTGAGTGTGGCTCTTCCACAAAATACCATGGCCTGGGTGAGTCTATTTTGGAGAAGTGGCGTTAGAAAAAGTTTAAGTTTAAAAAATTTGGCTCTCAAAAGAAATTTCAATCGTACTGTTGATATTTGGCTCTGTTGACTAATGAGTTTACTGACCACTGGTAGGTCAATTGTCTTCCCCCTAGGCAAAGCAAAAGTCTGTGTGGTAAAGATGTCCTCTGCTGCATGAGGGAATGACTTAGCACAAGAAACTGGAGATGTCTGCCTTATGAGCTCTGTCTCCTGAGTCCCCAATCCTGGCTTCTGCTCCCACATTTCAGTCTACTGTGCCCTCCCTCTACCAGAGCACAAGGTGAGTGGCTCCACAGGGAATTTTGTGCCTGAATTTCCAACTGTCTCTCCCTGACAGACAGCAACCCTGCTGCTTTTCACAGCCAGATGTTATGTGGATACCCCTACCCAGCTTGGGGATTAGACCCCAGAGTTCTCTGTGGCAATCCTCTATAGCTAAGATATCTCTCAGGAGCATCAGTTGCTGTCTGTGGGCGCCTGGCCAGCCCTTTCTTGCCTCCACCCCTCGTACCAGTGTCATGTGGTCTCCACTTTCAGTCCTCAGGTATCAGGGTTCTCTCATGCAAGTCTTCTGTTAATTATTCAATAGAATTTTCTGTATTTTAGTTGTAATTCCAGTTTGCTCCTGGGAGCATGTCTGTGCAACATCACTTTCTCTGCTACCATTTTTAATCTACGCCTTACTTCCCAGAGAAAAATCTAATTAAATAAATTTATAAACAGTACACTTTTTTTAAAAATTTTATTTTATTAAGGTATTTTCTGTGTACATAGTTTACCATTGACCCCCCCCTCCCATTTATGCCCTCCCTCCCCAGAGTTCTGTGTTCATTGGTTGTACTTATGTTCATGCATACCAGTCCCTCGGTTGTTCTCCTATCTCCCCCCAGGTCTCCTTCCCCTCCCCGCTGTCATTTGGCAGTCTGCTTGTTTTATGGTGACTATCTCAGGACCATATGAATAGAGTCCGCTCCTCCTCTGGTTTTCACCGCCCCTTCCCCTGGGTCCCACTGCTACCCCTGGGACACACGGCTCGCCCGGGGCGCACTGCACCCTGGGACACTCGGCTCACCCGGGGCTCTCGGCCCGATGGGAGACACGGCTCACCCGGGGCACTCGGCCCCCTGGGACACTCGGCTCACCCGGGGCACTCGGCCCTCTGGGACACTCGGCTCACCCGGGGCACTCGGCCCCCTGGGACACTCGGCTCACCCGGGGCACTTGGCCCCCTGGGACACACGGCTCACCCGGGACACCCTTCCCCTTTGGGGGGTACGGTTTACCCGGGGCACATGGCCCCCTGGGACTCTCGGCTCACCCGGGGCACTCGGCCCCCTGGGACACTCGGCTCACCCGGGGCACTCGGCCCCCTGGGACACTCGGCTCACCCGGGGCACTCGGCCCCCTGGGACACTCGGCTCACCTGGGGCACTCGGCCCCCTGGGACACTCGGCTCACCCGGGGCACTCGGCTCCCTGGGACACACGGCTCACCCGGGATCCCCTTCCCCTTTGGGGGGTATGGTTCACCCGGGGCACATGGCCCCCTGGGACACTCAGCTCACTCGGGGCTCTTGGCCCCCTGGGACACTCGGCTCACCCGGGGCACACGGCCCCCTGGGACACTCGGCTCACCCGGGGCACTCGGCCCCCTGGGACACTCGGCTCACCCGGGGCACACGGCCCCTCTAGGGTGTTGGGGTCGCATATTGGAGGCGCCACGCTAGCTCCTTGCTAGCATGGCGGGCAGGCTGGGACAGCTGCAGTTGGGCTGAGATGGTTGCAGGCGGGGGGACCACCTTCAAAGGTGTCTCGTTCGGTGTGGGAGCGGAGCAGCTGCAGACATGGAGGCTAAGTTCTGAGGTCGCCCACTCCCTGAGCCCAAGGCGTGGTGAGCTCTGTTCTTGTTGGATTTCCTTTATTCTCGGCGGCAGTGGCGGGTGGCGGTGCCAGGTGCAATATTGACGGTTGCTCCTGTGGTTCAATTACCACTGTAGTTTTAAAGTTCACATGGCGGTGGTGGTGAGAGCTTCAGCTCGGCCATGCAGCATCGGAGAAAGGGCTCGCCTGGGTGGGTAATGGAAGGCACCGTGCCATTTCTTCACCAGCGCGCTCCATTTCCCTCCCAGCATGGTGGGTGTGCTGGGAAGATTGTGGGCGGGCTGTGATGGCTGCATGGGGAGAGTCCACCCTCAATGGTGTCCTCTTTGTTGTGGATGTGGAGCTGCTGTGGATGCAGAGGCTAATTTCTGAAGCCACATTCTCTATGAGCCCGGTGTGTAGTGAGCTCTGATTTTGGTGGATTCCCATTCTTGGGGGCGGCGGTGGGTGCGGCAGCGATGGTAGCTCCTGTGGCTCAATTTCCCCTGTAGTTTTAAAATCCGCATGGTGGTAGTGTCTGATGCTTTGGCCTGGCCATGCGGCAGCGGAGAGAGGATTCTCCGGGTCTGCCAATGGAAGGCGCAGCGCCAGCACAGCGCGCGCGAAGGCCTGGCAGAGCAGGCCTCGGGCAGTGATGGAGAGTCCCTGCGATGTCTTAGTCTTTCAGACTTAGTGGAACGCTTCCCCTGAGCCAGGACAAGCAGTACCACCACAAATATTGGCCAGCTCAGTGCTGCCTCTCTACAGGTGACAGTAGGGGCATCCTCACCTTGGTAGGCCTTTGCTCTTGGAGGTCTTAACCACTGGAAGGCAGCACGGTACAGAACTGCCCCACCTTCTCAGTCCTCCGCAAACAGTACACTTTTCAAAAATATATATATTTCATCGATTTTTTTTTTACAGAGAGGAAGAGAGAGGGATAGAGAGTTAGAAACATCGATGAGAGAGAAACATCCATCAGCTGCCTCCTGCACACCTGCTACTGAGGATGTGCCCAAAACTAAGTACATGCCCTTGACTGTAATCAAACCCGGGACCTTTCAGTCCCCAGGCCAACACTCTATCCACTGAGCCAAACTGGCCAGGCAACAGTACACTTTTACCTCCCCAAGTGTCTTTCAGATGTATCTTCTCTTCATCACCACCTCCATTCTAGCCCAGAGCATTATCCTTGCTTTCCTGCCTGTATTACTGTAAAAGCCTGTTTTACCAATACTTCATCCACCCAGCCCTCAAACTCCAATCCAGCTTCATCATGTTAAACACTATCTTTTAAAAATTCCAGTTTGATGTCTCTTTTTCCTTCCATCTCCCTCAAAGCCTTTAAGTGGAAACTTTGTTAAATATATACCTATACATCCTTTATCCTATATAATAAAAACCTAATATGCGAATTGTTTCCTTGTGCAGTTGTTTGACAGAGAGTTCAATCGGGAGACTGGGACCTCTACCGCTCACTATGACATGCACTGGCCACAGGGAGTGGGGGGATGCGCCAGGGGCTTTGACCTCTCACTGGATACCTGGGGGTGGGGGGTGATAGGGATGGAGGTGGCTGAGAATGCAGGGTGTCCACTGAGCTTGCTCCCACTCTTCCTGGTACCTTCCCGGGAATGCCAGGGCTCCAGTGCTGGGGAAGCCCTCCTCCCCCTACTCAGGTGCCAGGCCCCGGCAAGGGGCTCACCCCAGACCCTCATGGCCTCTTCTGGGTGAGCTGGGCCAGAGCTGCCAGGGCCAAAGGGGCCAGTCAGGCTGCCTGTGGGTTTGCGCAAGAGCAGGTCTGAGAGGCCCGAAGGGAGAGAGCGTGCTTCCAGGTGTTGCTGCTGGGTGGCTCAGAGGCCCTTGTTGTGGCCCAGCCCACCAGTGTAGGGTCCGCTGCGCTGGCTGCATCTCTGCATAGAGACTGGGCACCTTGACTCAGGCAGAGGCGGGTGCTAGGAACCTGGGGGGAGGGAGAGGGGGAAGGAGAGGGGGGCCCAGGTGCTGCCCAAGGCCCAGAGGTCAGCTTTTTGTTTTTCCCTAACTGTAGCAAAGACTGATTAAATTAGACATTTTTTAAGCTGTAGATTCCATTTTGGAATGAGTACAAAGATTTTATTTCAGCTGCTATGGTTGGGCAATGTCTGTTCATAAACTGCTAAGCTCTATGATGGGCCTGAGTGCACCAGATCAAGGTAAAGCAATTAGTGTATTTAGTCAGTGTGGGTTTTGTTGCATAATATTCAAAGTAGCTAAGCCCTCGGGCGGTGTGTCCCCTTTCCCCATCCTGTGGGGTTTGTAAATCAGCCTATTCACAGTCCAGGGTGCCATGTACCTGAGTTTCTGGTTCATGCCCCGCCCTGGTCCCGGTGCATGTGGATCGCAACTGGTTGACTAACCCTTTCACATTGATGTTTCTCTTTCTCTTCCTCTCTTCTCTCCCCCACCTCCCCTCCACACACTCACTCTTTGAAAATCAATGGAAAAAATATCCTCTGGTGAGAATTAACAAAAACCCCACAAAAATAAAAAACAAAATAGCTAAGATTCTTTAATTTCCTGTTGTTGATACTGTGATGGGTTATGTTATTGGTAAGTACCTGCATTTAGCCAGTCCAAAGACTGAGCTATTTTATATGTTGATAAAATATGATAATTATTAAAAACGGATAAGGAAAATTTAATCTTAACAAAGAATATTTGAGATCTTAAATTAGATAACTTTCAAATAGCAGGACACAATGGTAAGTGCTTTAAATAGTTTGTATACGTTATTAAGAAATAATAGGAAGCTGCATTCATTTTCTAGGGCCGCCATATAAAGTGCCACAGACTGGGAGGTTCCAACAACAGAAGTGCGTTTTCTCACACTTATGGCGGCTGGGAGTTCGACGTCGAGGTGTGCAGAACGTTGATTTCTTCTGACGCCTCTCTCCTTGGCTTGTACATGGCCATCTTCGCATGGTCTTCCCTTGTGTGACTATGTCCTGATTTCTTCTTCTTATAAGGATACCTTTCATTTTGGAGTAGGCCCTACCCTAATTATCTCACTTTAACTTAATTGGTTCTCTAAGACTCATGCAGAGATGGAATTATTGGCTCTGGACCACCCTGGAAGCCTGAAAAGACTAACATTCTGAGAAAAAGTTGATGGGACTAAAGAAAAAGTCTCACCAGTACATACTACTGTCTGGCCTCTGGTCATAAAAGCTGCGGAGGTTAAAAGGTCTAATTTGATTGTCAATAAAATAATTGTGATTGGAATCTTTGTTCTGGCAAATTAGAGTAACCAAAAAATTCTTCTGCGATAAACACCTAGATACACTATGTTAAAAACAATAAGAGCAACATAGTAAATGTTCTTGTAAATGCATAGCTGAGAGATCTAATAATCTGAATTTAAGCCTATGCTAAGACTACCCAGATAGTGGTGGGTCCAAGCAGAATGTTGTTTTCCACTATTTCAGGGACTTGAATTTTTTAAAAAAATATATATTTTATTGATTCTTTGCAGAGAGGAAGGGAGACGAATATAGTTACAAACACCAATGAGAGAGAAACATTGATCAGCTGCTTCCTGCACACTCCCTACTGGGGATGTGCCCACAACCAAGGTACATGCTCTTGACAGGAATTGAACCTGGGACCTTTCAGTTCGAAGGCCGATATTCTATCCACTGAGCCAAACCGAATAGGGCATCAGGGACTTGTATTTTAAGACTCATGCAGAAACAGAATTATTGACTCTGGATCACCCTGGAAGCCAGTACATACTACTGTCTGGCCTCTGGTTATAAAAGCTGCGGAGGGGGATGGGCTGGTAATAGTGATGGAGGCAGACTTCTATCAACTGTCTTCCCCCCAGGCAAGGAAAATGTCTTTCTTGAGAATCTGCAACCACAAGTCTGTATCTCAGGTAAGGTTAGTGTTTGACATGACCCACTTGTTCTGGGAGTTCCCAAGGCAGGATATTAGCATAAGAACTACCCCTAAGTGTGTGGTATCTGTGGGATGCCTGGGCAAGTTACTTAATCTTTTGGATTGATCCTTACTTACTTCCTCTAAATGGGATTAAATAAGAGTAACTAATAGGCATTGAAGTGCATCAGCACTGTACAAGCTGAAATCCATTTAATCTTCAGAACAGCCCTATGACCTGGGTACAGTAATCTGTCAATGGTGTGTGGGATTGGGGATGGTCACGTATGTCTCCTAGGGTTAATGTGAAATAAGATGAGATGTTGCCCTAGTTGGTTTGGCTCAGTGGATAGAGTATCAACCTGCAGACTGAAGGGTCCCAGGTTCGATTCCGGCCAAGGGCAAATGCCCACCCAGGTTGCAGGCTTGATCCCCAGTAGGGGCCTTCAAAAGGCAGTAAATCAATGATTCTCTCTCATCATTGATGTTTCTCTCTCTCCTCCTTTCCCTTCCTCTCTAAAATCAATACAAATATATTTTTTAAAAAGATGAGGTGTAATGTAGCAGGTCAATGCTTATGGGAATCTACTTTGGAAACTGTGACTATTTGCTCTATTCCTTGGGGTTTTCTCACTTTATGTAGGGCACAGATTCTCAAACACTTCTCTTCCTCTTTTCTGTTGTCCCCAAAGACAAGATGCACAAGATCCCTTCTTATCTTAAGGATTTATGAATAATCCATATTGAAGGAAAAAAAGAAGATGGAATTTGAGGTAGCTTGAAAGATGGATAGGATTTGGATAAACAAAATGTGGAGAGAGTGTTTTAAGTAGAGAAGATATTGAGCAAATTATTTTTAAAAAATCATCACTAAAGGATATATTTCCATTGATTTTTAGTATGTGTCAAGTCTGTGGTGCCATTTATTTTTAAATGGCCAGTGTGTGTCATGGCAGCTCCTGCTTTGAGCATCTGGCCCCTGGTGGTCAGTGTGCATCATAGCTACCGGTTGGATGGATGCACACTTAGCCTTTTATATGTATAGTTTTTTAACTATTCCTTTTTGTACAAATGTCTAACAAACAGTAGACATGCAATAAACATTTGATTAATGAATGAATAAGCCCTTTTAATCTTCACCTTGAAGTGAGAGTTTTAAATCCCTTCATCCACCTTTAAAATTTGTTTATTTTGTGTTGAAATACTCGAGTAGGGGGTTAAAATATTGTCCCAGCGGCTAGACTGAAGGGGAACTCTGCAAGACTTAGGGAAGAGAGTATAAATGGGTGGATAGCTGCATAGGGAAATGGATGGATAGATGGATGGATGGATGGATGGATGGATGGATGTATTGATGCGCCTCATGGGCCTTCCTTCCCCAGTTGCTGGTGAGCTCCAGGGCTGTTTAAGGAAAGCCCCAGCAGAGGGCAGCAGCGGGTTGCACAGGAAGGGTTGGGTGTGTGTGGTGGCGGAGAGGGAGGGGCTGGGCAGCAAGCAGGCCTGGCAGCTAGAACCAGCACAAGAGACTCGAGCTTGGCGAGAAGGCGACCTTCTGTCTCTAGTCCTTTGAAGGAGTCCAAAATGCGTTGATGGAAAGCGTGAGGTCACCTTTCTGTTGGTATTTAGATTCTACCCATTCTTATCACACTGAGTAGAATGAAGCTGTTTTACTGTGAGTCTCTTGTTGGAAAGGGCTAAAAGAATCCCTTGAACAGTGATGGGGAGAGGGGAAGGCCGAGGCGAAATGGCGAGTACAGATGGGAATTTTTGGTCTTGGCTACAAGGGACAAGTCTCTTGGAGACTATCCTGCCAACCAGGGAATAAGGTGGTGTCTGCCAGTTAAAGCCAGGTAGGAGCTGGGGAGGAGGCTCAAAGGCAAGATAGCATTTTGGGGAAAATAGGAGGTTATTATTGGTTCAGCGACATACAGTGTCAGAAATAACTTCATATAGTTTCTTACACTCTGCATTGATATAATTTCTGTCCTCTTTTTACATCTTCCTGCACCATTTGGCCCCTAGAGTGTGGCTCTTCCATAAAATACCACAGTCTGGGCGAGTTTATTTTTTATTTAAAAATATATATATTTTATTGATTTTTTTACAGAGAGGAAGAGAGAGGGATAGAGAGTTAGAAATATCGATGAGAGAAAAACATCGATCAGCTGCCTCTTGTACACCCCCTACTGGGGATGTGCCCGAAACCAAGGTACATGCCCTTGACCGGAATCGAACCCGGGACCTTTCAGTCCACAGGCCCAGGCTCTATCTACTGAGCCAAACCAATTTCGGCTGGGCGAGTTTATTTTGAAGAAATGGTGTTAAAAGAAGTTTAAGTTTAAAAAATTTGGCTCTCAAAAGAAATTTCAATTGTTGTACTGTTGATATTGGCTCTGTTGACTAATGAGTTTATGAGAATGGGCCGAGCCTCAGACAAGGTAAAACCCATCTTCTAAGCCTACTGTGGTTCCATTCTCAGCGCAGTGGAACCTCAGAAGGGTTAGGAAATGGGTTTCTGATATTTTGCCCTCCCCCTTCTTTCCGCATACACTACCTGCTCCCCAATCTCTTGCTGGCCATTTCACCACCCATCTCTAAATTCTGGTGTTCCTTGCAACTCGGTCCTGGGCTCTCTTTTCTTCTCTTCTCCCTCCATCATCTCATCCAGTCCCATGATTCTAGATAGCATGCATATGTGGGCATGTGTCTCCACCTGGAGCTCTCCTTCTGGTCCCAGATGCATGCTTGTAGCAAACCTATCATATGTGCTTAAGGGAAAAGGGATTTTTGTACACACTTTAGCAAAGGGTCAGAGGGGAAGCACAGTGCCCCCTAGGAGCCATCAAGGTGCTAACAGCAGAGGTCAGGGTGAAAGGCTCCAAAGAAAAGGGGCATTAGTCTGAGAACACGGTCTTCTCAACTAATACACACACACACACACACACACACACACACACACACACCACACACATATACACTTATGTACACACATCTCACACATATGCTCATGTAGATATATCACATACACATATATACATATATACACACATCAACACATCACACACACACAGACACACATACACACACTCACACTGATAAAGGGTTTTGTAATGGTATTATGGTTTCCTGTCCAACAGCTATCCCACTGGCATAGCAACAATTGGGGTTTAAGTCTAGAATCAAATCAACTCTTGACTTCAGGGGTAGCTTCAAATTGGCCTAAGTCAGTGGTCGGCAAACTCATTAGTCAACAGCCAAATATCAACAGTACAACGATTGAAATTTCTCTTGAGAGCCAATTTTTTTAAACTTAAGCTTCTTCTGATGCCACTTCTTCAACATAGACTCACCCAGGCCATGTATTTTATGGAAGAGCCACACTCAAGGGGCCAAAGAACCGCATGTGGCTCTCGAGCCTCAGTTTGCCAACCACTGACCTAGTCCATACCCTCATTTTGCAGATGAAACCTGTATAAATGCTTCGTCTGATTGATTTTTGTTATGGTTGTGGAAACAAGAGGGGTGACTGAATTTCATGTGGGGAAGACTCGGTATGAGGACAGAAGTGGTGTGTGAGGAAGCCAGAAATTTGAGCGGTGGAAGGGTTAGGAGACCAAGGCCCCCCCAGTGAAGCAGCAGGAACACTGGAGAGGATGTTACACTCCCTAGTCCGTGGGACTCAGAAGCCCACGGTCACCTTGGACATCCAGGAGCCACGGCCCTCAGCGGACATCGGCAGCACGCATGAATAGCATTTGGGACTGCACATCTGTTGGCTCTTTGTCTTACAACTCTCATTCTCTCTTCCCCATGAACACTCAAAATACTTAGGCACTAGAATCCTGCAGGATTCTGGCATTTTCTCACTTATATTTATATGCATTTTTATTTATTTCTTTACCTTCTCTGTTAGCTTCCGGAAGGCAAAGTCCTGGGTCTAATTACTCTTTAACCCTGACGTTATTACATGCAGAGTGTTTGTGTTTGTGCCTGTGTGCATTTTTCTGGGGAGAGAACCCAAAGCTTTAATCATATTCTTCAAGGGGTCCAAGACCTGGAAAATATTTAGGAGATGCAAAAGGACGTCTTATTTAGGAACATCTGGATACTGTGTGTGTGTGTGTGTGTGTGTTTTATTTTATTATTTATTTATTTATTGCTATTCAAAAAAGAATCAAAAGTCAAATCCATGTCACCTCATGCTTGTCTTCCATAGAGGCTGTGCACCTTGGAGAGCGGAGGCTCATGGGCCCGGCAGGAAACTTAGACCAACTTTCTGCTTTCAAGATTCTGTCCATTAGGAGCTCAGCCAAGCCGTGCATGTTTACAGCCTCTTCTCCAGGGCGCCTTGCCCTTCCCTCAGAAAGATTCACAAGACAAGCTGACACCAGGCAGGTCCCACTGTGGGTGGGATCCACGGCTATTGTGTGCTTTTCAGCCTGTCATCTTTTAAGCTATAAATATTTATCAAGTGAGTGTGGGGATGTCAGTCTCCAAAGAGTGTCTGGGGCGGTGTGTGTGTGCTAGGAGCATGAGAGCCCCACAGAGGCTGGCATGTGATGCTGATGCATTAGCCATAGAAAACAAGGGTAATAAAAACCCCATCAGGATTCAGTGTCTCCATCGCCCGGGGCTGGTGGGGGATGAGCTCTGTCCTAACCTTCATTCACAGCTGAGCCCAGAAAGCCTGGGCAAACACCAGCGAAGCAAAGCTGAGTTTATAAACTTGCTTAAGTTCCCATATTTATCTCTTAAACGAATCTAGCGGCACCTCCATTTGGCTGACAGCTTTGCCTGTGGAGTGTGGATGGGTTCAGTGAGGGAGACAGGAGGAGACAGGAGAAGTGCAAGATTACATTTTTGTTGCCATTTTATGGTTTTTAACTCGGAATAATTGGTTGTTAAAATGAAACTGCTTTGTTCTCGGTTGCAGCTAAGACTCCAAGATCCTGGCATTTGCTAAAATAAGATCATCTTTGAGTGCTTGTGAAAGTGGGTGACCACTCAGTTAAGGACAGAAGAGCTTTGAGGAGTGGACACATGAGGGAATTTGAGGAAAGGTGTTTATGTGCTCTGAGTCTTCCTTCTCCAATTCTAGAATAGGTTCTGGAAGGCCTGCATCTTTTCTGTTCTCAGGAAGCCACTCACCAATTTGCACGCCATACCAGTCACAACCTCACTAGCAAAAGGATGTCCCACTTTTTCTCTGGACCCCCGTGAACCAGTGTCTGAACGCTGGGCCATGTCCACCTGTGCTATAGAAAAAGCAGACACCTCCATGGCAGACATGTCAGTGGAGATAGCAGAATGGGAGCTTGACTCATGCCTGACTTCTGCCCTCCAAATCTTTTGTGCATCTTACTGGTAGAATCTATCAGCCGTGGGCAAACTACGGCCCACGGACTGGATCCGGCCCGTACGGCTGTTGTATCCGGCCCGCAGAGCCGAAAGAGTGGAGGGTTCTCTTGCTCTCCTCTCCGCTCCTTCACCAGCAGCCCAAGATGAGAGTGCCAGCATGGTCAGGTTGCTTTCATTCCGGCCCTCCAGTCCAGTTTAATAACCTATTGTGGCCCTTGAGTCAAAAAGTTTGCCCACCCCTGACCCCTGGCCAATTAGCTCAGCTGGTTAGAGAATCATCCTGATACACCAAGGTTGTGGGTTCAATCCCAGGTCATGGCATATACAAGAAGCAACCAATGATTGGCCAATATGGCTCAGTGGTTGAGCATTGACCCATGAACCAGGCAGTCACAGTTCCATTCCCATTCAGGGCACATGCCTGGGGTTGATTCCCAGTGGGGGGTGTTCAGGAGACAGCCAATCAATGATTTTCTCTTATCATTGGTGTTTCTCTCTCTCTCTCGCCCTCTTCCTTCCTCTCTGAATCAATAAAGAGTATATTTTTTAAAAGAAGCAATAAATGAATGCAAATGGAACAACAATTGATATTGGTTTTTTTTTATGTTTGTTTCTCTCTCCCTCTCTCCTTCAAATAAATCATCAACAAAAATTTTTTTACTAAAAAAAGTAGGGCCTCCTTTTGAACCTGTGCTAGACTTACTGACTCAGGTCTAATAAACAGAATGTGATGCCTCAGACGAGGTAATAAAGTACACGACTTGGTCACTTGTGCCAGCTGCCATGTCGGAGGACACACAAGCGGCTCTACGGAGAGGTCCATGTGGTGAGGACCTGAGGCCTCCTGCCAACAGCCAGCACTAACTTGCTAGGCGTTTTCTTCTCCCAGAAGGGAAACTCCCCTCTGACCTGGGGGGACATTTAAAGGCTCTTGCCTCCCTTGATCCATTAAAATTATTGAAAACCACAGTCTGTTGACTCATCCTCTTGGTTTCCTATGAGTTGATGCATGGTGGACAAAAGGAGAAGGAACTGAGGGTAGAACTGAGGCTGGGAGTTCCCCGTGTTCATTCAGAGTTATTGAATGGTTTTGGCCAAGCCTGATTTATCCTGCCAAGGAAGGTGAAAAGAGACATCAGCATCTCAGAATCTCCTTCCCTCTTCTTGTCAAAGAGGAGCTTGTGGTCCTGGTGACCCCTAGGGTTTCCAGCATGGCTCTTGCCAGAGGATGGGGTGCCTATGAAGGAGCGGTTCAGGCCCAGATTACCCTGGGGCACTGCGTGCAGGCGGGTGGTCTGGAGAGCTGCTCCACACCATGGAGAGAGAAGGGCTGTCACGCAGCAGTAACGCAAGGGCACCCAGTTTGGCTTTCCAAGCATTGGAAAGGAATGCCCACCCTTTCCCAGCTTCCTGAGGTATTTGGGATACATGAGCAGCTGGCCCCACGCAAACCAGCTGAGGGTAAAAATTTGCGTCTCCAAGAAGGCAGAGCTTTGGTGATTCTTGGTCTGCTTTCCACATTCTGGAATTCTACACTCCCCCCCCCCCCTCACTTGTACAATCAATACATTTTCACTGTAAAATAAACAAATTTCAAACAACTCAGTCATATGAAGTAAAAGAACAAATGTTCTCCTTCATAGCCTACCACCAACCCCAATTCCCCCCACCCCTGCCCCGCCACCCCATGTAAGAGTTTGACATGTAACCTGCCAAACCTCATGAATATATAGGTATCACATGTTACATATTGCCCTGCAACTTGTGTGTTTGTTTTTCTCATTTGATGAAAGATCGTTGACATATGTTTGCATGTTAGTACTAACAGAGCTAACACATTTAAAAAATATATATATTTTATTGATTTTTTACAGAGAGAAAAAGAGAGGGATAGAGAGTTAGAAACATCACTGAGAGAGAATCATCGACCAGTTGCCTCTTGCACACCTCCTACTGGGGATGTGCCCGCAACCAAGGTACATGCCCTTGACCAGAATCGAACCCGGGACCTTTCGGTCCGCAGGCTGATGCTCTATCCACTGAGCCAAACTGGTTTCGGCAAGCTAACACATTTTTAAATCCAATAGCTGTCTACTATTCCATTGTATATGTGAGAGAAAGAAAAATAACTATGTTAAGAATAATCACTTTTTACTGCCTTCTGTGGAGAAAGGGGTAAGTGTTGAATGGAGCATCTGAGGGGTTTGGGTGAGGTAGTGTTGAGAAAGGAGTTATGGAGAGCTGAATTACTCTTTTAAAAAATATATTTTATTGATATTTTTACAGAGAGGAAGGGAGAGAGACAAAGAGCTAGAAACATCGATGAGAGAGAAACATCAACCAGCTGCCTCTTGCACACCCCCTACTGGGGATGTGCCCGCAACCAAGGTACATGCCCTTGACCGGAATCGAACCCGGGACCCTTCAGTCCGCAGACCGACACTCTACCACTGAGCCAAACCAGTCTATGCTGAATTACTCTTTAAAACGGGGGGGGGGGGTATAGGGGAGAGGGACTAGGATCCTCCCTCTGAGGCCATCTGGAGTGGATAAGTGAAAGGGGACAGGGAGAACGGGGACGTAAGAGGTTGCTGACAAGATGTAATATGAGTACCTTGTAAGTAACCCCTCTGTACAATCCTCACATCTTTCTGAAGTTTATCAAATTCATCAATGAATATATCCTCCACCTCTTGAGTGTTTCCTTAGAATAACAATGCAAGGATGGTATTACTGGGGCAAAGGGTTAGAATTTCTCTATGGTTTTTGTGACCTTGTTTGTTAAATTGTTATCCTAAAGGGCTATAAGAATTATGCTGTTACTTATAATGTTTCCCAGTGTGGAAGATCGAAAGGAACCCCAGTTTAGAATGTGTATTTCTAGAATCTAACACCTGAGATGATCTTCACAAAGTCTGACATATCTACACATAAATGTGGATGCTTGCTATGTTGCAGTCCCTGTGCTATATTCTGGCTCAGGTATCCACCTCAGCTCCAAGACCCAAGGTGCTGACAAGGTGGGTTCAGGGTATGCGTACAAAGAGTGGCCATGAGCAATAACCACAGGCCAGAGGTAGTAAGTGTGTGGCACCCATGCCCCTCTCTCCACCTTCATATATTTATTGACCTTTTGATATGGAACTCTTTCCTGCTGAGCCCAGATGCTCCTTCAGAATTCCTGTCAACACAGTGCTCCAGACTGCAACTACCAATCCATCAGAACTGGATGGAATGAAACAAATTTGCCCTTCCTTCTATAGGTTCATTCATCTAAAATGGAATTCTAAAAATTTTGCCTTTTCTGGCAAATTTATTTTTCAAAATGTACATTAAAATAAACAACTAATGACACTTAAAATGCTCATCCATTTGCTACCAAAGGTAGATATGCACACTTGAGAAAATCCTGGAGTGGTGGGAAGGTGGGTGAGCGGAGCCCAGAGGGGAAGCAAGTCCCCTGCCATTACTTCCCTATGGCTGGCTGTGCTCCCGTCTGGTGAGCCTGTAAGCTCATATCTGAGATCCAAGACCCCTGGGGAAGCAATGGTGGCCGGCTGATAGTGGCTGAGAGACACTCAGGAAGTGTCTGGGCACATCTGCTAGGTCCACTGAGGTGCTATCTGGCAGGAAGTCAGGGTCCGGAATCAGAAGAGAAATGAGGAAGGCTTGGTCTGCCTAGAGCTGTTAAAGGCCTTTCGTGACCGTCAATGGCATGGGTCTAAAGCAAGTTAGTGAAGCATTTCAAGTGTTCATCATGAGGGCAGGGACACCCAAGTCAACAACAGTTGGAATTTCAGGCAGGTGACCCAGAGCCAGGAGTTCTGTTATGAATCCTGACTGTTGTGCAGTTTTGACTGGACACTTTCTCCATTCTGCTCCATGCTCAGGCCTCTAGGTCAGATCAGGTCAAATTTTCCAGGTGTGCCCTTATTCAGCCACTAGAGTCCAAGAACTGTGAATTCCATCCTCCAGCTTGGCTCCTGTAGCCAGAGTCCCCCCCCCCCCCCCAACACCTTCCATATTTTCCAAGACCCAGGCTTCAGTTGCAAGAGATATTTGAAAGTACCAACAGGTTCTGTGCTCTCTGGGATCTTCGGTTATCCCTAGAAATGCTTCTTGAGTCTCTTCTAACAATTCTCTTGTTCTTCCCATAAAATAACAGTAATGGGAATGGGTAAGCAGATTGGGACAAATTCAACAGACCCCTTGCTATATCCCAGATACAAGGTATAGACTGATGGGTCACGTTCAGTTGACAATGCCACAGCAAGTGGACAATGACCAACCTCCTTCTCCCAGAGCCAGTGGCGGTCTGGCTCACACTCTCCCACACTTACCAGCTTATTCATGGATGGTTCTTCAGAAATGGCACTACATCTTCTCTTTGCTAGCTTCAGCTACTCTACCTCTCAGGGATATTTTATTCTTCAAATGCTGAACATAGGATCGGGTTCTTTTACTTTACCCCCCCTTCATATTATCTGGGATTTTTGCACCCTACTGATGGTCTGCAATATAGAAAGGCTTGATTAAGCCTTTGGCCTATTTCTCAAACAGGGTGACAAGCTGCTCCTTGTTAACCCAGTTGTCATCTGGGGCCTTCTTAGTATTTGACCTCTGGGAAAGATTGCTTTCAACCCCAAATTCCAGTCTGGGCAAGTCCAGAACACTTCCCAAGTCTACTGCAAATTCTTCTGGTGCTTCCGCTTCTAGGCCAGTGGTAGGCAAACTGTGGCTCGTGAGCCACATGCAGCTCTTTGGCCCCTTAAGTGTGACTCTCACAAAATACCATGTGCAGGCACGCATGTACAGTGCTATTGAAACTTCTCGGCCCATGTGCAGAAGTCAGTTTTCGGCTCTTAAAATAAATTTCAATCGTTGTTACTGTTGATATTTGGCTCTGTTGACTAATGAGTTTGCCAACCACTGTCCTAGGCTATAGCAACTGCATGAGTCATCCTGATTCGAATGTCACCCTGAATGTACAATTCAGCCTTCACTGGTATGCATGAGAGATATTCATAGTGAGTATTTGAGGACCTAGCAGAGAGAGAGGGGTCACATCATGCCCCCCAAAGCCTTCCTATTTCTGTCACATATTCCTCCAGAGTATCCACAAGTTTCCTTTCTCCTTCACTGTGCAGAGCAGTCCCCCATCTGATACCTCTTTTCCAGTTAACACTCAGATCTTTAAAGCTCTGCTTTCTACCCCAACAATTCTCAGGGTGTTTATTTTTTATTTTTTTTTAAATAAAGCAGTTCTCTCCCTAGAAGGATTTCTAGTGTCAGCTCTTGTTATAGTAAAGAATTTTCTGTCTGATTTCACATTTTGTCATACACAGAGTTGGGGGTTTTAAGAAGTTCCCTCTAGTAATTAGAATGTTTTTGATGCAATTTAATAGGAACCCAATTCAAAGTGTCCTAACCAATAAAGATAATCATTATCTCACAAAATTAGAAGCCCAGAGACAGGTTGGCTCCAATCTTCAGGGTCCTCGCTCTGCCTCCTAGTTCTATTTCAGGCTTGGCCGCAGACCTGGAGCAAAAAGGCTGCTGCAGTTCAGGCATGATAGCCGGACCACACAATGTGCAGAACAATAAGGGATGGCCTCTTCCTATATGTCTCCCTTTTTATTTCTAGTTGATCCCTTTTCATATACTCATAGGTCTCATTTACTTTATCGACCTTTTTCAGGAAATTCTTAAAAAACCGTATAACTGTACTTTTGAACTCACTGTCCATTCTTTTCTTTTCCTCCATCTCCTTCCTTTGTGTCCTGCCTCTCCTCTGCATTTTAGCTTCTTTCCTGATTTGATGGAATAGTTTTGTGTGCTAGGTGTTCTGGTAGAGCCCAGTAGCACAGTCTTCCCAGTTACCTGAGGTGGACAGTCTTGGTGTAGCCCTTTGTGGGCTGTGTGTGCAGTCTTGTTTAGCCTTGCTTATTGTTAGTATCACTGGGAAGCGTTGATCTCCAAGCCAATTGGCTGTGAGGATCAGCAGTGTCTCAGCTAGGAGGGCTTCTGTACTCTGCTTGGATGGGGCAGAGTCTCAGGGTGGTGCAGACAAGCTTTGGCGAGTCCCACAAAATTGGTTGCAGGCTCGAGCACCTCTTTGGTATAGGTGCAGACAAGCTTTGGTGAGTCCCGCAAGATTCAACATATTTTCTTAAAGGCTTTCTGGTTCACATCATATATTTAGCTCACTAGAATCCCTATCTGTTGGTGATAGGATGTAAGCTGACAAGGTCCTTGCATCTGAGGGGGCAAGCAGGGCTGGCCCCCTACCCAAACAGTTTTCCCTGACTTGTTTGGATGGCAATTATCAGTAGAATGAGAGCAATCTATCATGTCTTGCAAAGAAGTCTGTGTTTATCTACTGAGATTTATTGTACTAAAAATTTATCCTTCGGCTCTCTCTCTCCTTTAGAGATAAAGAGGAGCAAAGAAATACACTCCTCTTGACAGACCTCCTAATTAGTGCTTTATGTATAAAAGGCATTGCACAGTTAATAAACTGACTACAGTCCACCAATGACTACAGTTGGTCAATGGCTACAGTTCCTTGAGGACTAGTAGTCCTCCCGATCCCGTTTTCCTGTCTCTCTTTCTTTTCTCAATTCCCACCTCCCTACCTCAGCCTGGTTCAACCTGCCAGGCTGGCCCTGGCACCTATACCAACCCAGATAGCCACATTTAAAGCACAAATGGGTTCCCATGGGCCATGGGATGACAGCTTACACACAGAACCAAGGTGGTTGCTAAAGCTATGCACTTTTGATAGGGTACCCTCTTTACTTAGGCTCTTGCTGTTCTTGGGGAACCCATCACCCATGTGCCCCACCCCCAGGGTTCTGCCTTGCAGTTTTCCATTCCCAGAATGCTTTTACATTCAGGAAAAAAGGCATTGTTCTCACCCAGCAAAGAAAAGGAAGTTTCCTAACACCCCTCAAAACTAGCTTTTGAAGAATCCCAAACAGGCCTTGATGCTTCAAGATGTCTTTTGCTTTTAATCCAGATGAAGGAAGGAATATTACAAAGGAAGGCCCAGATCCAAAGTGAATTCTTTTGTCTAGTACATGGTTTATTTTAACTGTGAAAGTTCAAGGTTACAAAAACAAATGGATTGAATGGGGGCATTTATGAATTCTGAAGCATAGACATTTCTCCATGTTTGGAGGATGTGCTCAAATATTTGTGCACTTTTCGTCATTGCTGAATTTAAAGAGTTACTGATGTTGTGGAACATTGCACCCAGAATGGTGTAAAAAATGATGATACAGGGCCCAGAATCCCAAGGAGGGAAACGAGTGAAAATATGGTTGATGTTATCCTCAGTGGCCCCAGGACACCTGATTGGAAAACCTCTTTCCGACATACCAAATCATAAGGTGGATGAAGTTACTGATTGGATGGAATAAATTGGGCAGGTCAATTGCTGTCAAGAAGACTGACCTACAGCAGTGTTCTTCCTTTTTCCCCCTTTATCCTTACTTTCCTAATTTTTTTAAGACCTCTCTTTAAGAACTTGACTTTAGATTGCATTGACTTGATCAAGCAGCCTTGAGAAAGATGGCCTGTGTGTGTGTGTGGGGAAATAGACTTCTTCTTCAGCAACTGGATTGAAAGAAAGAGTATGCATTTTAGGGTGTTCAGGTCAGCTCTTTCATAGAGCAGCTGTGTGCTCTTTTGTAAGGTATTTCATGTCTCTAAGTTTCATTCTCTTTGCTGGAAAATGCAGACCAAACATTTTTTGAGAATCAGTTCTGAGAATGATGATGTATACATATTACTGTGTATGGTACTTAGTGAAAAATAAGATATGATATAATGTATGAAAATAATCACTCTGCCTTCTTTGTGGGGGCAAGAGAGAAGTTAGGAGGCGATTGCATGGATAACATGGCAAGAAATTATGGTAGCCTTGACCAGGATAGGAGTGCTAAAATAAGAAACAGTCCAATTTGGGTCATATTTTAAAGATAGAGCAACATAATTTTCTGATGGATTCCCTATGGGGTATGTGGGGAGCAAGAGGAGAATCATGAATAACTCATGTTTTATGCTTGCCATTTACTGAGACAGAGAGGACTGAGGGAAGAGTAGGTATTGGGGGAAGCTGGAGTTGTCTATGAGACACTAAAGAGGAGGGGCTTAGTAGGCAGTTGGATATATGACTTTGGAGTTTGGGGAGAGGCCCAGACTGGACATAAACATTTGAGAGTCTTTAGAATATAGATGGTATTTAAAACCATGAGCTCAGATCAGATCCTCTTGGGAGTGAGTGAGGATAGAAAGAATCTAGGTTTAAGAACTAAGCCCTGGAACAGCCCAGTGCTACACATCCGGGAGATGAGGAGAAACAAATGCATCCCCCACCTCCTCTTCTCCCTCCCTCCTTTTCTCTCCCCTCTGCTTTCTTCTTCTTTTATCATTATGAAAGGGGACTGTTCTATTTAATTCAGTTAGACTTCACTTGAACAAAGTTGCTTACAAAACTTTTTTTGGGCTTGCTTTTAAAAAGTGATATGTGCTCTTTGAAACTTCAAAGTCTTTTAAGAAAAAATAAAAAACCAAAAAAACAACACACCCAACTCCAGGCTGTAGAAGAGGCCTCGTGGTGCAGGCATTGGACCAGCAAGTCCAGTGCATCTGGAGATCAAGTTCTTCTCAGAATTAGTGAAATCGAGCTTTTGTTAGCATTAATTTAATGGTGGAATGTCAACTTGAAAACCTCAAAAATCCTTTTCTGCTTCACATCTCTTTCCCTTTTTCATCCAAAAGAAAAACTATGTGAAGCCAGAAGGGAGAATCTGAAAAAGGTTTGACTCTTCCTTTGGTGAGATAAACAATCTGTTGTTTCATGGCACCAGCACAGAAATCCTGTGTTTGGAGAACAGGCTGAGATGACAGTGTTACTCAGGGTAGTTTAGGGAGGGCAAGGTAGGAAGAGCTCAATTCTTGAGATAAAGGTCTGGGTGTCTCAGTGGACCATAGGTTTTCTATGAGCCATGGTCGTTATATGTTACCACAGAGCCATCACAATTGTAGGCTGAATTCAAAGAGATCTATTATCCTGGACATAGGAAGTCAGAATCCCCTGACTAAATAGACTTCTGGTTGGCTGATACCAGCATCTGAGGTTGCTGGCCACCATATTTATGGCTTTAGCTAGGACTATTACATCAGAGAGAGATAGTGCACCTATCCCCACATCCTTCTACCCTCTTCCCACACACTCATGTCAGCACATGGTTGCCAAGTAATGAAAAACCGAGCTTCACTGCCACCACATCCAATACCTACCTGACCAAACTCCATAACTAACCTCTGAAAATTGGCTTTTGATCTCATCAGTCTATCCAAACAGCTCTCTCAAATGTCCAATTACTTGTTCACCATCTTCACCTGTGACTTAAAGCTCTCCTAGTGACTCATCTTTCTAAAATCTATTCCACCAGTCTGGACATCCCTCAAACAACAATCCTTGCAATCCTGTATTTCTAACCATCTTCTGGGTATTTCCATCTGAGTATTTCACTAGCGTCTCAAACTGAACTCATATCTTCCTTTTCCAATGCATTGCTGCTCCTGGCTTCCTAAGGCATTCACATTCTCTGTACTTGTCCAGGGATCAAAAGTTTGGAATCACCCAAACTCTCATTTCCACTCCCGACATACAGTTTGGTCACAAGTTCCTGCCTACCCTCATTACTGCTGTTACCACTTCTCTGCAGAGCTCCAAATGCTCATGTGTCAACTTCTATTGGGATGTTTCATAGTCATCTAAAACTTAACACGTCCAAAATGGAATTTTTGAGCCTATTATCCTGTCCCCTCAGTTTACTTTCCTACCTCCATAAATGACTTGATTATAAGCTCTGTTGCTCAATCTGGCCATCCTTGACATATTTTTCTCTTTGAGGGCCACATTTCTTTCTTTTTTTTAAATATATATTTTATTGATTTTTTACAGAGAGGAAGAAAGAGGGATAGAGAGCTAGAAACATCGATGAGAGAGAATCATTGATCAGCTGCCTCTTGCACACCACCCACTGGAGATGTGCCCGCAACCAAGGTACATGCCCTTGACTGGAATCGAACCCGGGACCCTTCAGTCCGCAGGCCGACGCTCTATCCACTGAGCCAAACCGGTCTCGGCCAGGGCCACATTTCTATGGGGTGTTTCAGGAGCATTCAGAATTGCTAATCCCTATGTTTATAAAAAATCTACTCAATATTCATTTATAGTCTGTTTATTCCTTTAATCTAAAGGTATTTAGTCCAAGTGCTGCATACAAAAACTATTTGAACAAATTTCTTTTCAGCCCCTTCTGCCTATAGACTTTCTTTTTCTTTTTTTTAAGAATATACTTTATTGATATTTTACAGAGAGGAAGGAGAGATAGAGAGCTAGAAACGTCAATGAGAGAGAAACATCAACCAGCTGCCTCTTGCACACCCCCTACTGGGGATGTGCCCGCAACCGATGTACATGCCCTTGACCGGAATCGAACCCGGGACCTTTCAGTCCGCAGGCCGAAGCTCTACCACTGAGCCAGACCGGTTTTGGCTGCCTATAGACTTTCAATTGGACCCTTTATGTTTGCTCCATATCTCATTTCTGTCCCTGTCACACCTGGCTTTTCAAGTGAAGGGCCTCTCGGGGGCACCAGAGCCCCCTTCTCTGTGGGTTGTCTAGGGCTAGGCTGAGGCCACCTCCTCCTGGCTCCATTAGGCATCCTTCCTCCATCCTCTTGCCTGTTCCAGAAATGTGTTCACTCATGCCTGCCTCCTCCAGGTCTCTTTGTGGCTAAGGGTGACTTCGTTCTGAAGGAGCCCTTTGTTATCATTTTAATGGGATCCTGGGAGGGAAAGGAGACACTTAGGCTCCCGGTCTGCTGTCTTGAACCTGATTCCCAAGAACTCCAGAATTAGAAAGATCTAGGTTTACAAACCGAGACAATGATCAGCTTCTTGACTTCTCCAAATCCCAGATTCCTCATCTAAGAGACGGGGTGAGAAGCTACATCTCATGAATTTGGGGAGAATGGAACTAGAATCAGGGGTGGGCAAACTTTTTGACTCGAGGGCCACAATGGGTTCTTAAACTGGACCGGAGGGCCGGAACAAAAGCAACCTGACCATGCTGGCACTCTCATCTTGGGCTGCTGGTGAAGGAGCGGAGGGGAGAGCAAGGTTCCTCTGCTCTTTTGGCTCCACGGGCACGGATAGAACAGCCGAATGGGCTGGATCCGGCCCGTGGGCCATAGTTTGCCCACGGCTGAACTACATCTTATATGTAAGGTGGCTGACACAGTGTCTGGCACCACGTTTAGTAAATGACACCCGGTATTGTCCCCTGGATGCAATTTCTGCCGATCTGGCTCCTGATTTGTCTAGTTATTCCCTTAGTGCCTACTAAAGGGGCATCGCAGAGCCCTTAAGCACAAATGGTGCAGGGAGCAGTCACCTCAGCATCAGCCCTGAGCTAACAGTGCTCCTTTGCAGGATGCTACGTCTCCTGGCTTGGCTTCTCTTGGTCCCAGGATGTGCTTTTGGCCTGGGACTTGCACATTTCTCCCCTGGCCTTGAGTCAAATGGCCTGTGGTGCCTCCACCAGCTCACTGCTTTTATGCTGAGGACACATGATTGTCTCTGATGGGCCTGAGTGATGAGCTGATGATTTGGGTAGAGTGAGGCCAAATCCCTGTGTGGTTCCAGGGATGGGGATAAATATAGCTCAAGTAATTGCTTATGCTCTTTTAAGGACTAGAAGTCAGCTTCAGGCAAGCTGGGAAGCTCCATGACCAGGACAGCAAGGGACACAGTTCCTTTTTTTAGAGCTGTGGTCAGCATGCCCTGTGTACTGCTGGATTCTGGACCTCTGTGACGCGATTTCTACTGAACAAAGGGGCCCTCTTCACTTGTCTACACCCCATGAGGGCAGAGATGTGTCTGAGGAGTCCCCACCACATAAGGGAAAAGAATTTTAGGGCCAAAAACCCTAGAATAAGATCTGTAGCCTAGTTAACAGTAATGGACCAATGTTAGCTTCCAGGTTTTGATACTATACAACAGCCATGTAAGATGTCACCTCTGGGAAGAAGCTGGGTGAAGGGTACATGGGGCTATTTTTACAACTTCCCATATGTCTGTAATTATTCCAAAATAAAGAGTACAAAACACAAGCAACCTTTAGTGAGGTTCACACCAGTCCTCTGTGACATTTGGAGGAAGCAGTGCTGAAAGATGAATTAATGAAATTCCTGTCCACAGCAGTGTTTTGTTTCATCATTTATCTTTGAATTTAAACGCATGATTTATTTTTATTATTCAAAACTTTAAATGTATAAATAGACACTGTATGCTCTTTCCCTCCACTAGGTTTCCTCCCCACGGGCAACTAGTGTTGAATGTTCTTTGTTTATTGTGTTAGCTTTAATGAAATTGTGTGCACATACATATATGCACTTTTGAGTGTGTATGTGTAAATATAAGTGTATTCATGTGTATATTTATATACTATTAGGTTATCTTACTTTTCCCACTTAACCATATAGCTTGAGGGTTTTCATATCAGCACACAAAGAACTTCCTTAGCCTTTGTTATGGTTATACCCCATCATCTTTTATGGCTCCCAATTGGTGGACATTTGTGCTGTTTCCAATGTTTTGGCTTTTAGGATAAAGCTGCAATGAATAATCGTGTTCATTTGTCATTTCCCAAGTGTGGGAGTGTGTTTGTAGAGTAAATTCTTAGAAGTGGAACTGGGTCAAAGGATATCAGCCTTGCAATCTTGATGATGCTAAATTGCTTTCTATAGAGCTTGTTCCATTCCACATACCCGCCAATGATGTGTTTAAGAAATGCTTGTGTTAATGAAGTGATTTTAAAAGTTATTTGGTGACCTATCTGTGAGTCTGGTGAAAGCCATGAAAAAACACAACTCACACAGTGTTTTGAAGACAGTTTTAGTTGGCCCAGAGACCCCTGAACCCTAGTTTTTAGTAACCCTGGCTGAATGGGAGGATGTATGGTAGAGGGGAAAGAGCTTTAGGGCCAAATAGCCTAAATTCACACTTATGAGATGTGGAACATCAGGCGAGTTGTTTCACTTCTTCAACTTTCAGTTTTATTTATTTACTAGAGACCCAGGGCACCGGATTTGTGCACCAGTGGGGTCCCTTGGCCTAGCCTGCATTCTCTCGCAATCTGAGACCCCTTGGGGGATGTCAGAGAGCCCATTTTGGCCCAATCTCTGCAGGCCAGGCTGAGGGACCTCTTTGGGCCTGGGGTGCAGGTGAATCAGATTTGGGGCCAACAGTGCCCCAGGAGCAAACTAACCCACGCCAATTCTCAGAGAAATCAGGCTCCCTCTTCTACTGATTGAGTGTCTGCCCCCTGGTGGTCATTGCACATCATAGCTACTGCTCAACAGTCGGATGGTTGCTTAGGCTTTTAAATATATATATATTTTCACCCTGATCTGAGGATGTGTTTTTATTGATTTTTTTTTGAGAGAGAAGAATGGTGGTGGTGGGGGGAGAGATAGATAGAGAAAGAGAGAAAGAAACATCATTTGGTTGCCTCTTGTATAAGCCTGACAGGGGATTGAATCCACAACCAAAACCCAGGTATGTGTTCTGACCATGAACCAAACTCACAACCTTTTGGTGTACAGGGTGATGTTCCAACCAATTGAGCCACCAAGCAAGGACTCAGTTTTATATTCAATGGAGACATATAATAATTCCATTTCATAGGATTCTTGTGAGGACACATATATACATACATATATGCAGAGCATCTAATATAGTGGTTGGAACAAAGCAGGTGCTCAATATACAGTTTGTAAACACACACACACACACACACACACCACACACACACACACACACACACACACACACACCACACACACACACACACCACACACACACACACACACACACACACACACACACACACACATCCTCCCTCGCATTCACACAAAGCCATCGTCCCATTTTGAGCTGTTTTTAGTTTTCTCTGTTATAACTCCTGCTGGATTCAAAGACCAGTCTTTGGAGCATCACTCGCCAAGTAGAGCCCGAGGATCAATAGCATAAGCATCACCCGGGGCATGAATTAAAATGCAGGTTCCTGGGCCCCACTTTAGATCCATGGAATTAGCATTTTTGGGAGAAGGATCCAAGCATCTTTGTACTTGGAGATTCTAACTCACAATGAAGTTGGAGAAACAATCTAAAGAGTTTGGAAAATCCCTTCTAGACCTCTACCTGCAATATTAGTAGCTACCACTGTGTGGCTTTGCCAGTGGGGGCCTATACCTAGTAGATAGTCAACGTAGACACCTGAGAAAAAGCGTGATTTTTCTTTAAAAGTACTTTAAAAGTACCCAGGATAGTCTCTGGTTCCATCTGCAAAAATACTATTAATTATAGGTATCACGGACAGCATGCATGGCATTCCTCAGGAATTTCTCTCATAGTAATCAGGGAGGAGAAGAGAGTCCAGGATTAGATGCCTATGGACAGGCTGGGGTGGAGGCACAGTGGGCCAGGGTTGGTAGAGAAAAGCCCATCATGACTGGGGTGTCTGACCCATGGCCAGGAGCTGGGGAGCCATCACCAGGAGGGCTTGAGGCCACAGGCCTTGAAGCACTAACCGAGCTCTCAGCATGACTGTGGATACGTTCTGGGTGACATGAGATGGCCCAGGGCTAGAGATGCCAGAATTTTCAAATGAAAATACAGGATGCGCAGTTAAATTAGAATTTTAGATTGAAAAAAAAGCACACACATTTTTTTAGTATAAGTACATCCCATGCAATATTTGGGGCATACTTAATACTAAAAAAGTTATATGTTGTTATCTGAAATTCACATTTAAGTGGGTGTCCTGTAATTTATCTGGCAACTCCACCCAGGGATTGTGTGAGCCAGCGGTGGTTTGTGAGGTCTGAAAGGTTGGTGACCACTGGTCTGGGCTGCCTCTAACCTCAGAAGAAGGCTGGAGCCCGGGCTCCGTGGTCTTGGCTGAGCGGGCACAGCACCCAAGGGAGGTGAGCAAAGAGTAAGGACAGGGGGTGGACTTCCCGGAGCGAGCGGCCCTTCCTTGCCTGTGTCTGGGAAGGAGCAGGAAATAAACTTATGCTGGATGGACACCTGTGAGATGCTGGCACTGTGCTAAGCCTTCCAATGTTATTTCATTGCATTCCCCTACAACGCTATGAGGTAGGTGCAATCACTGTTATTCCCACTTTGGAGGTGAGGAGACTGAGGCTGCACGATGTTAAGACAATAAGGCTGTAGAACAGGGGCGCAGCCGTGGAAGCCCCTGAGGAGGCCGATGCCCGGTCTCAGATTAGCTGAATCTCCCAGGCCTTCCTCTCTGATAATCCCAAGCGTTTAAGGTGGGAGCGGCCCCCACCCACAAGTCCCCGGGACAGGAAATGTTCCCAGTTTCTCCTGGCTTGAGGCCAGGGTCCTGTCCAGGCTCCCATGCTTGCTGAGGAGGCCAGGCTGGGAGGCAGAGCTGCAGAGCTCCCTTGGTCCCCAGCTGGCCGGGACAGTGCCCAGTGGCATGAGATGCCCGGGGGTTTTGCCTTGTGCTGCGTGGGTGCCCGTGGGGAGGGGGCGGGCAGGACCAGTTGCTGCCTGGCAGGCTCAGCCTGCCCTGAGCCCCGGGCCGGTCCGGTCAGCTTCCCCTGCCCTTAGCCCCCCTGCCAGGCCGGAGGGGGCCAGAGAGGGCTCCGGAGGAGCTCTGGGCTCTCAGTCCCAGCCCCTCGGAGGAGGAGGCGGGCAGCCGAAGCTCTGCAGCCAGAGGCTTCTCAGCTCTGAGCTCCGGAGCCAGATGTAACATTGACCTTAAATGGTAAAAGCTCCCCAGAGTGGAGAGAGGCTGGCCAGAGGAGGAACGGGGGAATAACTCAGTTTTAGGTAAGTCGCCGCTACATCCAAGAATAACCTGCCTCTTCAGCGGGGAAGCAGAGGGAAACTTCTCCTTAAAGGTACAGGGCGCTGGGAGGGGGCGCTGACTTTAACTTTCCGAGGTGGTTGGCTTTGTTGGGTGACAGTTCAGCTGGCTATGGTTATGTCCTCATTTTTCAATAAGAAAGGAATTTTGCCGGTCCTAACTTCATGAAATGGTGCTGCTTTTACTTGCTGTTGGAGAGCACGCACAGGTTAGGGTAAAAAACGTGGGTTCTTATAGGAGGTCCCCACCCCCAGATTTCCTGTGGGCCCCTTTGGGTCAATTGAGTGTCCCTGGATTATGTGAGCCTGCACCGCCTGCGCCCCCCTTTACCACCCCGGTTCTGCTTACTATGCCGCTCTCTGCCCCCCAACCACCCACCTTGTGCACTGCTCCCATCCCCCTTGGTCCCTGTGCTGGCCTAGCCCTGTCTGCATCCTTCACCTGCCCTGTTTCTGTGCCTGCCTCTCCTGTTCTGTGGTTCGGTCACAGTTCATTTTTATCTCTGTCCCCAACTCTTCTATCTCCAGCTTTGGCTCCTTATGCTCTAACCCTGCTCCCTAGAGGGTGTGTGTGTGTGTGTGTGTGTGTGTGTGTGTGTGTGCCCCGTCTGTCCCCAAGCCCTGCTCACCTCCAGGTGCTCGGTGTCAATCTATTCCTAGAGAGAGCGGCATGTCACCGAGGCTGGCTTTCTCCAAAGGAAAGGCCAGTGGGAGCCAGAAGGGCCCAGCTGGCCTGCTCCCTCCTGTCCGGTAACCAGTTGTCAGGCCTAGAGATGCTCCGTAGTCTGAGTAAACAGTGCGAGTCTGGCACCCCTGGCCGGCACTCCTGCCTCCCAGAGCCCAGCTGCTGCTGTCGTCTTAATACCAGTGGGAAGTAGAGCAGGCCATGGGTTTGTCTGGGCTGGGTCTCCTGCAGGAAAAAGGAGGAAGCTCCCCAGAACTATTAGGCCGGGAGCACTAGGGAGTCAGAGCCTGCTAAGGGTTCCCTTGTCCCCACCAGAGGGCAATGGCAGGCTGGTGGAGCAAGTGGAGTTAACTCCCCCAAACTCACCCCGACATTTTTATGGGGAGGCAACTCAGGTTAAGTGGCTTGCCTAAGGTCAGAGGCTAAGAAAGAGCAGAGCTAGGGCTTTAACCCAAGTCTGTGTGGCTCTAACTCCAGTGCTCCTGCCCCTCGTCACAGATGGGAGGGAGCATTTCTGCTTTGAATATGTCTCCTGAGTTTTGATCGAATGGACAAAACAGTTGTCATCACCATGTTTGTTTTGTCCATGATTCAGTGGTGTGTGTGTGTGTGTGTGTGTGTGTGTGTGTGTTTACAGCTGGTGTGTATTCCTGTGTGCTTGATGGTAAGAAGGACATTCCTGCATTCCCTCTAAGATCATCTGGGAGGTGTAATGATATGCCAGTTGCTACAACATGATCAATGATTCTCATCAACCTGTTTCCGGAAGAGAAAAAAAAGCAAGCATGCTGTTCTTACTATGCATTCAACGCTGTTCTAAGCTTGTCCCCTGCAGGAGTTCAAGGCTTCCACAACCCACAAAGCAGGGGCCATTATTACTGCCCACATCTTGCGGATGGGGACATGTTAGCACAGAGACGTGGCACAGCGTCTGATCCCAGGATGCCCATCTCTGCAGGCCCTGTGCATAGGCAGTACCCTCTGTTCGTCTCTGGTCGGTAGCAGGGCAGTTGGAGGGGCGCCGGCTCATCCAGGACGGCACCTGAGGCTTCCTGCCTGCGGGGTCAGGGGCTCCTTCCTTCAGCTTCCTACGTGTGGGGCCCCTGTGGGCACTTTCCTTCAACTGCCTACTTTTGGGGTCATGAGCTCCTTCCTTCAACTTTCTACGTGTGGGGTCAAGGGCATTTTCCTTCAACTTTCTATGTGTGGAGTCATGGGCGCTTTCCTTCAATACTATGAGGCCTCTGTCTTCATTTTTGTTTTCACAGGGGAGGACATAAGTACTAGGGGATGTTAAATGACCTCCCAAGGCCACCAAGACACAGAGTGGGGGATTTCATATTTTAGATGACGAGAGTGATGGTCGTGTAATACCTTCTGCTTGAAGCTAATTGCTAGGTGGGGTGGGGGGGCTTATAGTTTCAGGGTGAGGGGTTCTGTGTGTCTGTGAGAGGAAGCTCCGTTCCGTGCATGGTGGGCTTAACTACACTTAGGGTTCTCAGCTTCCCAAAATGTCCCCACCCTTTCCTTTCAGTCTTGGTTATACAGGGGATGGATGCATCCACATCCCCAGTAGGAATGGAGACTGAGCCCCATGAGGGCAGAGACCACCTTGTTTTCCCCTGTGCGTCCTGCACCCACAATGATGCTGGGAGTGTACTATGCTCAGGATCTTTTTTTCTTTCTTATATAGAGATGGACAGAATGCTTATACAGTGTATTCTGGTTAAACAGGGCCATAATATTTGTAAGCATGAGGGTCTATAATGTATGTAACCATGATGATCAGGTTCTCCTAGTCTGGCTTCAGAGGATGCAAAGTGGGGGGTCTTAAGTAATGTACCCTCTCCCTACCCTGTCACTGCTCCCGGTTAGCCCCATGGAGCCACTGGGCTGCCCCTCAGCCATGTTCTCTGTGGCTTGGCAGTCGGCAAGGAGATTCTGTTTGCTGACTGATGAGGAACAGAGGTATGGATAGAGGGGGAGGAGAGGTCTGGGAGCCCCCAGACTCTGTCCCTGCCCCTTGGGGAGCTTGCGAGTTAGGAGAGGGAGACAGAGAACTGAGTTCTTGTGCTGTAAATGTAAAAGGAGGGGAGAAAATCATTATAAGTTGAGTTCCTACCTTGCGCCAGGACTTGTGCTAGAATGGTTATTTAATTTAGTCCTGTGATGGGATGAGGACACTGCTGTGAGAGAGGTGAGCAGGGATTCTAGCTCAGGCCACCTCAGCCCCAAGCAGGCACTTCCTGTGCTAGATGCCGTCCTGCCTCTAGTTAGTAGCCTGCTCTCTGCAGTTATCATGTGTCACAGTACAAATAATGGAAAAATGAAGAAAAGAGGGAGAGGGGGTGTAGTGTTTGCTCTGTGCACCTTGCAGGCCAGACTCTGAGTTCAGGCCAGACTCTGAGTTCACCCTCCCTGATGGGCCTTCAGACCCAGAGTCCTAACAGAGGAGAAGTGACCTTGGTGAGCCTTTCTTTCTCGGTGAGGCCCTTGCCAGGGGAGACGGAAAGCAGGTGACAGTCAGTTAGGCAGACAGAAAACCCCGCTCCCATCGGCCGCAGAAAACCAGTTTGTGAAGAATGGGTGTAATTAGCTCTGGTTAGTTTCTCCCTAGAATTTTTATTTATAATTTTCATTCAAGAATTTTACTGGTAATAAAAGTAATGTATGTTCTTTATTACATTTTCTTGGAAATTATATAAATTGGTATAAGTAAGAAATAAATTGCTTGGAAATGAATACAAAGAAAATTTAAAAATTCCTCCCGAATCCTTTTACTAAGAGATAAATATTATTAATAATATGGTGTGTTTGTTTATATGTCTCTATATTTTATAAAACTAGGGTCTTACTATATGTGGTTTTATAGCCAGCTTTAAAAACTTTTTTTAAAGACTTGATTTTTTAGAGCAGTTTTAAGTTCACAACAAGATTGAATAGAAGGTGCAGGGGTTCCCTGTACACCCTCGCCTCCACGCATGCGCAGCCTCCCCATTTCCAACACCCTCTACAAGAGTGGTACATCTGTTACAGTGGATGAACCTACACTGGCACATCATTATTATCTAAAGTCCAAAGCTTACACTAGGGTTCATCCTTGGTATTGTACCTTCTATGAGTTTAGTCACATGCATAAGGGCATGCACATACCATTACACTATCATAGAGCATTTTCATTGCCTTAAAAATCCTCTGTGCTCCACCTATTCAGCTCTCTTCTCCTAACCCGTTGCAAGCACTGATCATTTTACTGCCTCCATAGTTTTCCTTTTCCAAAATGTCATATAAGTGGCATCATATAGTGTGTAGCCTTTCCAGAATGGCTTCTTTCATGTAGTAATATGCACTTCAGGTTCCTCCAGGTCTTCTCGTGGCTTGATAGCTCATTTCTTTTTAGCCCTGAATAACATCTCATTGACTGATGGACCACAGCTTGTTTATCTACTCACCTAATGAAGGACATCTTAGTCTGCTTTTCAAGTGAACATTCTATCACCATCATTTCCCCACGTCATTAAAGATACTTCAAAGTATGATTTTTCAGTGGTTGTCTAATGTAATGTTAGCTGTGAACAGGTTAGTCATCATTCCCCTCGTTATTTAACAAATAACATTTACAAATGTTATTTGTTTCTTTGGGGACAGTCTCATGATGGCCTTTCCATATGTTTATGGAATTTGGGAAACTTGGCTCTCAGAGATGGGCTTGTTTGGTGTGGGCCATGGCGTGGGCTGCAAGATGCTGATAAGTGGGATACTGACTCAGCCTGAGCACGCAAACTCACATCAGAAGAACATTGTTCCCTTTTAAGTTCTTTTCAGTCCTTTGCAGAAGGAGAAAGCCTCTATCCGAGGTACCCCGGAGTGAGGGGTGGCGCAGGACTCCCAGTGCTGCAACGGGAAGTCCAGGCCAGGCAGGACAAGGGTTCCCTTGGCCTGAGCCTGGAGTGTCTCCCTTCTTGACAAAATGAGAGCAAGCCTCAGGCCCGGAGCCTTTGCTAGAATTTAGTAACTGTTTTCATTTAATTCACTTTTACAATTCTTCTCTATTAGTGGTATAAGTGGTACTGATTTTCCCACTTTCAGTAGAGATATGAAGTTTCCTTTTAAAATAAATGTAGTGACAAGAGTAGCTAACACTTAGAGTGCTTGTGTGTGGTAGGTACTGTTTTATAAAAATACTACAGGCCCCGTGCACGAATTCATTCACAGATTGGGTTCCAGTGATTGAGGCCAACTGGGGCCATCAAGCCCAGTGCCTAATGGACCAATGGGGCCAGCTAGCCGGGCAGAGGGACTGCAGGATGTTGGCTGTGGAAGCTGCACTGACCACCAGGGGAAGCTCCTGTGTTGACTGTCTGTCTCCTGGTGGTCAGTGCATCATCATAGCAACCGGTAGACAGGTTGAGAGGTTGAGTAGTCCTAATGGTTGCTTAGGCTTTTTTATATGTATAGAAGTTTTTATTGATTTTAGAGAGAGAGGAAGGGAGAGGAAACATCAATGATGAGAGAGAATAATCGATTAGCTGCCTTCTGTATCCCCTACCCCGCACTGGGATCGAGTCCATAACCTGGGCATGTGCTTTGACCAGAAATCAAGCCATGATCTCCTGGTACATGGGCCAATGCTCAACCAATGAGCCATATCATTTGGGCTGCTAGGTACTGTTTTTTTAAAAAAATATTTTTTATTGATATTTTACAGAGAAGAAGGGAGAGAGATAGAGAGCTAGAAACGTCGATGAGAGAGAAACATTGACCAGCTGCCTCTTGCACACCCCCTACCGGGGATGTGCCCGCAGCCAAGGTACATGCCCTTGACTGGAATCAAACCCGGACCTTTCAGTCCACAGATGGACGCTCTACCACTGAGCCAAACCGGTTTCGGCTGCTAGGTACTGTTTTAATGCTTTACCTGCAATATCTCATTTAACCCTTATAGGAATCCCCTAAAGTAGTTACCAGTATTATCCCTGTTATACAGATGGAAACTGGGGCATAGACAGATTAAGTATCTTGCTCAACAATGCAGAGCTGATAAATGGCAGAGCTGGGATTTCAACCCTAGCTTTCTGGCTCACTGCTAGTCAAATTAAAGAATATTAAGTCAATAAATGCATAAGTGGCACATAGACGTGGCAGAACCTATGAGGATGGTGTGCAGATGACTAAAGTTTAGGAACCGCTGGCTCAGAGGAAACCTGCTTCTATGAGCAGTGCAGGTGTGGGGAAGCTGAGCCACCCCACCTAACCAGGGAAAGTTAGGAACCTGTGGGCTGGCAGGAGATGCTGAGAGGACAAGAAGATACACTGTTCATGGTGGGGCTGTAGGTCTGGGGTGGGATGCAGAGGGCACGGTGGCCATACAGAGGCCAGGACACCCAGAGGCCAGTGGCAGTTCTGTCCCTGACAAGCTAACAGAGAGGATGTTTCCAGAGAATCCAAGGCTCCTATTTCATCAGGAAGAGAAGAAAACTGGAAACACCTTTGACTTTGCTCATATAGGCATAAGTCAAAAGAGTGTTGGCCCCAAGTTGGGGGTGAGTTAGGCATTGACCAATCTCCCCTCATTGTCACAGTGGGAGAGGATGCCCAATGCTAGAGGCAGCGCAGTGCCACTGCTGACCCACTGTACACCTCGAGCTACACCTAATATCTCAAGCCTCAGTTTCCCCTCCTGTAAAATGGAGATAAAGCAGTGCCCACTTTGCAGGGTTAAATTCCTTAGCCCAGTGTCTGTTCTCGGCACCCAATAAACGTTAGCTGAGACTGTTCCTAGTCTCTATCTGTCCCCCTTCACAGATTCCATCCAGGAGACTTCTGCACTGGGTTTGAGGTTCTGACTGCCCATAATCCTGGGTCCCATTCTCACCTCCATTTAATACCCCAAGGAGCGTGGCAGACTTATTCTTTAGATGATTGGCCATTGGTGACAGGTGGGGTGTTAAGGAGGCCCAGTGAACATCACCTCCCTCCTTTGATTAAGTTCTCAGCCTTGCTGAGAAGTCAGTTTAATATCATCCTGTGACAGAGAGCTGGCATTGGAGATTGTGGTTTACACCTGCAGGCAAGTAGGCTTTCTAATATTGAATGAGGCGGACTTACCCCCAGACTCTGCAGTGCCCTCTGCTGGAGGCAGGTTCCTTTCAATCTTGGAGCAGGTGGAGCACAGCAGAATGAATGTGTGTTCCTAGCAGGCAGCTCGTTCCTAAGGAAGGGAAGAGGAAAGAGAGTGAAAGTCTTCCAGCATCCACTTCTGTTGCCACTTTGTAAGCTGAAATGAAGACAGTGTATAAGCAGGGCTCCGGGGACCTAGACCTGGCTCTGTCTCTTAGATGTTGTGCCCTGGAGCAAATCACTTCTTCCTTCCCAGGCCTTGGTTTCCTCATCTGGGAACTGCTTACCCCCAAAGCCTAGTGATTCACCCCCGCAGTCTCATGTTTGAAGCCACCTCAGAGCAATAATGGTGTCAGACACTGCGTCTGTGACAGGGAGGGCTGCAGGTGTGCTGGAAGACTCGGCTGTCATTGCTCATTCTCTAAAAGCCCCGGGCAGTGTCTTTAGGGACAGTCAGAACCAGCCAGGCCCAAAGTAAATGGAAGGCTGTGTTTTTAAGGAAACACTCACTGCTGAAGGGAATGCCTATTCATTCTCTTGTTAACAAGGCATTTGACTCGTGCTTTGGACATTTGCTGCCCAGATCAGAGAGGGCAGTCTTATGTTTGTCACTAACAAAAGCAGCCTCTGGGGCCTGGTCCCACTTCCCTTACCCCACAGGGCCGGCTGCGCTGGGCTCTCCAGCGCTGGGAGCAGGTGCGGGGCAGGGACACAATTGGATTTCAGTCCTTTGGAAGAGATGAACCTCACAGGCACCAGAATTTGGGGGGCCTTCAGGAGACACTGAGTACCCCTAAGAGCTCTCTAAGTGTAGGAGCTCTGGGAAGTGAGGAGACCCAAAGACATGGTCTGGCAGCTAACTACCATGTGCTTGGCATGTCCTCAGAGGGCATCTCGTGTTGTCTGCCTGACCTTTGTGATTTCACAGTTCTGTGCCCTGTGGGTAGCATAGCCTCTCCCATCCCACCGCCAGGGCTAAGGTAGGATTTTTGGGGGCCCTAGGCATGCTTGTACTTTTTTTTTAATTTTTAAAAATATATTTTATTGATATTTTACAGAGAGGAGGGAGAGAGAGAGCTTGAAACATCGATGAGAGAGAAACACCGACCAGCTGCCTCTTGCACACCCCCTACTGGGGATGTGCCCGCAACCAATGTACCTGCCCTTGACTGGAATCAAACCAGGGACCTTTCAGTCCGCAGACCGATGCTCTACCACTGAGCCAAACCGGTTTCGGCTAGGCATGCTTGTACTTAAGAAATTTATTTTATAACTCTGTTGGTGTAGATAAATATGTCAATGTTATCTATGGAAACATTTTCTTTGACTAAATAGTTCATGTTGTCTTCTGATTTGAAAAGAAAAGAGAACATTTAAAAAATATATATTTTTTGATTTTTTTACAGAGAGGAAGGGAGAGGGATAGAGTTAGAAACATCAATGAGGGAGAAACATCGGATCAGCTGCCTCCTGCACACTCCCTGCTGGCTATGTGCCTGCAACCAAGGTACACGGCCTTGACTGGACTTGAACCTGGGACCCTTGAAACTACAGGCCGACACTCTAGCCACTGAGCCAAATCGGTTAGGGCAAAATGAGAACATTTTTTGGGCATTAGGCACTGTTCCTCCCAGACTTTCTGGAGGTCAGCCCTGTCCCATCACCTTACATCCGGACATGATCTAGGGTCCCACAGCATCAGCACCACCTGGGAGTTTGTTAGAAACACAGACTCAGGCCTCCGGAGTTAGCATCTGAGGCTCAGCAAGACCCTCAGGTAATTCATGTTCATGTAACAGTCTGAGGCAAGCTGCCTATCACAGTTGTTATGTACTACTGGGAACATTTCAATCACAGGGCACACTGTATCCAAAATTACAGCAAGAAAATCGTATAGGAAAGCAATACCTGGCATAAATGGCCATGTAAATGCCAACAATTCCTGCCTGCCAAAGCGGTTCTCCTCGCTTGCCCAGTCAATGCTTCCTCTGCCACTCAGTGCAGAGGTGAGACGCAGGAGAGGGGCTGCATCAGCTTCTGAATTCTTCCAGCTTTCCCATGAGCACTTGGCCTCCAGAGCCATCTTGGCAGAGGAAGAGATGGATGCAGTAGGCGGACAGCTCTTGGCCTCAACCCAGAGGTGACACACCGTCTGTTGGCCAGAGCTAGTCACACGCTCCCCAACCAACTGCAAGAGTCAGGGAACTGCAGAGAACACAGGAAGATTTAAGAAGCACTAACCACTTCTGCACGGGGAGATAATGAATAAGGCCAATACCAGCTCCTGCAGAGCCTGAGGCCTTTGGGGGCTAGGCATTAAGGAAGTCCTAGGAAAACTGGGAGGATTGGTTCAGAAGCAAAGGCATGCCCTCCACCAGGGTCTTACATCTGCAACAAGGCAGAGCGGAGCATCAATTGGCCAACAGAGGAAAAAGGCTTTGGCAAGCAGGGTCATCCAGGAATTCCTGGCATCCCACTTAATGCTGCCTATATGTTCCGTTAGGGTTGTCTGTTATAGAACTTCTCGCTATAGGGCAGAGGTGGCCATTCTAAATGCATTAGATCTAAGTCATCAAGATGTACTTTCAATGCCACTGAGAGGTTGCGTCTATTGCAGCAACTACTGTTAATGATCCCAATTTAATACCCAAGCGCTCTGGCCATGTGCCCCCTCTCCTGTTTCTCACAAAGGGCAGGACACTTACTGCCTGCTTAGAGCTCTAGCATGGCCCTTCTATGGGCCATGTCCTTGGATTAGAGGCCTGTTCTGTTCTCTGATATAGGGAAGGAAACTCGAGACCCCAGTGAAGAGTAACTTTGATTTAGAATCTCAGTCTCTGACTCTCAGGTGCCCATCTGTGAGGAAGAAAAAAACGAAGTAGAAGTCTTCTCCAGTCATCAAGAGCTGGAAGGGTCAATCCTGGGGAACAATGGCAGTCTTTAATCTGCTTCGCTCTATCTTTCCAGAGAGGTCTTACAGAACTAGTGGCTGCTGTGGTCTGGGGGTGGGAGTGCCAGGTGCAGACTCTGTCTCTGATGGATGTGGGATATCCCCTTCAGCAAGGCTCTGAAAGGAGCTAAAATGCCAGCTAACATTTAATGAGCTCTGAATATGTGCTAAACGTTGTTCTCAGGAGTTTATGTGTGTTACATAATCTGCATGAATATCCTTACCCATGATTAACAAGTGAGGAGACTGAGGCACGGACAGATGAAGTAGTTTGTCCAAGGTCACACAGCCACCACATGGCACAGCTGGGGTGGGACCTCAGGCAGCCTGGCTCCGGAGTCCATGTGCACAGCCACTCAGCTCTCTCACCTCTGGCCACTTACTCATCGGAGAGGGTCTCTGACTAGCACTTTGAGGAGGTCACATTGAGACCTTGAAAAACCATTCTCTGGTAAAATAAGTTTGAGAAACATTCTGTACTACTTTCTCTCCCTCTTGGAGGTATTTTCTTATTAAAGGCTTGCAGGACAGAAGCTTGTCTCATGCTAATACCCCCAAATGTATTGAAACATGGAAGCCTGTATTTTCACAGCTCTTAACAACATCACCGAGAACAAGGGTGGCAGAGAACAGACTTTGGGAAAAGCTGGCTAGGGTTTGAGAGGAAGCAGGTGGATTATGTGGCATCTGGCAAGCCCTCACTGCTTGCAGAACTCCCCAGGTAGGAGCTAGGTGTCCCAGGTTAGCTCAAAAGTATCTCCCTGAGATGTAGGCAGTGGCCAGTGGGATAGCATGGGTTCTACTGGTTTATAATCCCAGTTGGCTACCCATCAGCTCTGTTACTTTGGAAGAGTCACAGCACCACACTGAGCCTCAGTTTCCTTATTTGCAAGCTAGCACTTACCTGTATCGTAGGTGGGAGATTGAGGGAATGAATATGCCCCAAGTGTCAGGGACATGGTATGCCTTTGATGAATTGTGAGTCTTGTTGTTGTTATCTGTTGTCTAGTTAGCTTGCCATATTTTTTAGTCTCCTATGTATTCCAGGTGTAAGTAGGAAGTGTTAGGGTTGGAGGCTTTAAGCAGCAGCTGGGCCCAATTCCATGTGTCATACCCAATTCCACTAAGGTCATTGTGCCTCTTCTCTGCTCCAGAGAGGTCCAGGGACTCCCCAATCCAAGATATAGTCTCCCCCAGAGAAGGGAAAGGAGGTGCTCTCTTGTTGAACTTGGGTGAACAAAAGAATAGGGTGGAAATTTCAAGAGCTTGAGGTTCAGCTTGTGGGCCATACTCAGAGTCATCAAAAAGGAGCATTGCCCAGCCAGTATGCCTTAGTTAGTTGAGTATCCTGTGTACCAAGAGGTCACCGGTTTGATTCCCTGTCAGAGCACATTCCCCGGGGTTGCAGGCTCCATCCCTAGTAGGGGACTTGCAAAGAAACTCATTGATGTTTCTTTCTCCCTTCCCTACTTTCTCTTTAAAATCAATTAAAAATCATATTTAGCTGAAACGAGTTTGGCTCAGTAGTAGAGCGTTGGTCTGCGGACTGAAAGGTCCCAAGTTCAATTCTGGTCAAGGGCATGTATCTTGGTTGCGGGCACATTATGCTAAGTCTCAGGGGGGAGGGAGGCAGTGCAAGAGGCAGTTGGTTGATGTTTCTTTCTCATCGATGTTTCTAGCTCTCTGTCTCTCTCCCTTCCTCTCTGTAAAATATCAATAAAATATATTTAAAAAATCATATTTAAAAAGGGAGCATTAACCCAGGATTCCAGGAGTTCACAGAAGACTCAGAAAAGGCAAAGGTACAGGCAGAATCTGCCCTAGGAAAACGTTTTGATTATAAATGAAATCCCACTGGCAGAGTGTGAGTGGAAGTCTGTGCCAGCATTGACTAATCACCTAGTAAGAGGAATTCTAAGTAATGGTGAATCTGAGAATACATTTCAGGAGGTTATTTTTTTTAATGACCCAGTCATTCCTCTCCTAGGTATGTACGTACCCAAAAGAACTGAAAACAGGTGTTCAAACAAAAACTTGTACAAGAATGTTTATAGCAGCACTATTCACAAGAGTCAAAAGGGGGAAACAACCCAAAATGTCCATCAACAGATGAATGGGTAAACAAAATGTGTCTTATCCATGCAAGGGGATATTCTTCAGTCATAGGAAGGAATGAAGTATGTATACATGCTACAACACAGATGAATCTTGAAAACATTATGCTAAGTGAAAGAAGCCAGACACAAAACCACATGTTGTATGATTCCATTTATATGAAGTGTCCAGAATAAGAAAATTCATGGAGACAGAAAGCAGACTGGTGATTTTCGGGGCCTTGTGGGTAGGGGGAAGGGAGGAATGGGAAGTGACTGCTGAATGTGTATGAGCTTTCCCTTCGGGGTGATGGGAAAGCTCTGGAACTGGAGAAGTAGTGGTATTAGGAGCATAACATTGTGAATGCACTTAATGCCACTGAACTGCACACTTTAAAATGGTTACAAAGGATGGATTTCATGTTATGTGTATTTTACCATTATTTTTGAAAAAAGCTTTCTGATGAAGAAGAAATGTGACCCAAAGGTCAGGATTCACTCTTCTAGAGTGTGGTTGAGGGAAGGGTCAGGGGATTCAGAGTTTGTCGCTGAAAGCTGAGGTCTTGTGTCAGCAAACTGACCAAGGGCCTATGTTGGCAAACCTTCTGCAAGCCCTCAAGGGGATTCACAATTGAGTCAGATATGCTTTCTGCCCTTGAAATGTCTATATAGTATGTTATTCCCACGGAAGGACAGAGTGAAGGGACTATATAAAACAAGGGGGTAAATTCAGGGACGCACGGCATTTATTCTGTCTTGGTGAACAGCATAATTGGGATTTTGGCAGGCAGGTTAGGAGTGGAAGGGTTTCCTGCAGGAAGCACAGGTGGGAGAGTGGGGAGCGTTTCCGAGTGGGAATGGGTTGATAGAAATTGTGCACAGTACACGCACGCGGTGCCACGGAAGAGGGTCCCGAGAGATTAGTTCAAAAGGGAATTAGGGTGGATGGCTAAGAGAGTAAATCTTAAACGTTCCCATCACAAGAAAAAAAATTTTGTAACTATATATATGATGTTGTATGTTAACTAAGAAATCAATAGCTGTACATCAAAAACTAGCATTTTATGTCAATTATATCTCAATTTAAAAAAGAGAAAAAGAGAGGGACCTGGGGTCTGATTTCAGAGTGCTTTCAAGGTGGAGCTGAGAAAGTGGGAACTCGGTTTCCAGGCATCAGGAGTGAAGGAGTCTCCTAAGATGGGGAGTGAAGATGATTAAGCCTGTATTTGAGAACGATCAGCCTGATGGAAGATGGACTAAAGGGAGAGAGACAAGGAGATGGCAAGGATGTTCCCCAGAGAAATGTCAGTGGCAAGAGGGAAGGAAGGCCAAATCTGTTGAGCTTTGCATTACCCAAAATTCTTATTTGGTTGGGACAGAACATTCAAATTTGGTTAGACAAGAACCAGACTTTCCTGGAACACATACTTGAGAAATCTAAGGCAGGTTCAGTTATGGCTGGAGCCATGGGGCTCATTCCCTCTATCGTTCACTAAGCCAGGGTATTGGATCTCTCTTCTCAGGTGACTCTCATGGTGACATCGTGGTACTTGCAATTCCAAGTTTACATCTATCCTTTCAGAACCCCCAGTATCAAGACTCCCCCCAAAATGTCAGAGAAGTTGCCAACCTTGAATTTATCGGCCCTGTCTGAATGAATCATGTGTTTTGGCCTCAGTTAATCACCAGGGCCAGGCGCCTTGGGTGTTCTGATGAGCTAGGGCTGTGTGACAGGCTCCCTCCTCCAGTGGGGCCAATGCCCACTCCAACCACAGGGACAATTAGGGTACTGCTGTTACTAGAAGAGGGTGCCAAAGGGGCCAAAACTGCAGATGTCCCCTCAAAGCACCAACTCTGTGCCAAGCAGTTTATGCATCTCATTCCATCCTCTCAGCCGTCCTGAGATAGAAACAATTATCTCCATTTTTCAGAGGAAACTGAGCCCGTAGAGGAGCTTGTCCTCACTCCCCACCCCTCAAGCACTTCCTATGTTCTGAGCTGCATAGCATCTCTGAGGGAGGCAGACGGAGCCACTGCAGAGGGTCACAGCTAAGAAAATGAGAACTAAAGTGCATGATCTTCAAGCTTTAGGACCCTCAAACTGCATTGCAATCACACAGCCTGTGCAGTGGTTGGAGATCCTGACCCGAACTGTTAGACGATCAGAGGTCAGTCTCCAGGAGGCAGGGGAGGAGCTCGTGGCCTATATCATCCCCGTCCCCTGGGCGAGCAGCTGGGAATCCTGGTTGATCAGGGGTGGTAGATACGGAGTGTAACCTGGAGGTCATTCGGAGGCCTTCACTGCAGACAAACCTCGTGAACACCACAGCGTCCCTGCCCTTAGCAAGACATCGAGGGAGAGAGTAATGGGGCATTTGTCAGGCAGGGCAGAGGGAACACAGGGCATTCCTCACATAGAGCACAGGATGTACAGAGGCCAGAGGCATGCATGCCTGGAGCCACCAGTCTTCATGACGGCAAAACCCCCTGAGAACCCAGAATAAAGTTGCCAGAGAAAGACAGACTGCTGTGGGAATGGCTTCTTTTGGCATCGCAGCAAGCCAGAGCTCAAGCCTGGCCAGGTGACTGCGCTTCCCCAGTTCTCATGGTCAGCAATCAATTCACAACTAACGACAGAGAGCGCCCAGGCCACTTCTCCAAGGGGCCCTCTCTGCCCTCTGGAGCCGTGCGCCAGGTTAAAGGCCTTTGGCTTGGGTGCAGCAAGCATAAATCTCGAGCATTTCCTGTTTAGGGTGCAGAGCGAGTGATGCAGAGTTGAGAGGACGGGGCGGGCCTGGAAGAAACAAGAGGGTGTAATGGTTGCCCAGACCCAAACTGGGGTCTGGCACAAGGCGCTCTGGATGAATAGAGATGTTTTAGAAATGCTGACCTTCCCAGGGGACTGGCCGGGCCCAGGATGGAAGATAAGTTTAGATGCTCTGACTACTATTTTTGGAGCTTGGAGCACATTAACTCACTATGGCTCTAAATGGTAGGCAGCTGGGGAGGTCTTCAGGGGCCCGAGGGCCGTTTCCCAGCACAGATCTGGTTCAGCCTGTCCAGAATCTGCAGGCCAGTGTCCCCTCTCCTCTGCCCTCCCCCCCGGCTCTGCTCTGCATTTCCTAGTTATGTGTGTGTGTGTGTGTGTGTGTGTGTGTGTGTGTTGGGGGGGGGGCACACAGCATCCAACACCAACTCCTCCAACCATCCTTCCTACTAAAACAAGGGGCTGGCCCACCATCTTAGGGTGTGGCTGAAGGCTATTTCAGCAAATTATACTGCTTGGGCTCTGGCTGAGTCTGGAGTAAAGGGATCAGAGAAGACATCCAGAAACTTCCTTGGCCTTCCCTTCTCAGAGGTGGTTGACGTCTCAGAGAGCAGGCACTGCAGGGAAGCGAGTCAGTTTTCCTGCTGCACTGAGTCCCTTGCACATGCCTGCCAGCAGCAGAGAGGTCACGAGACAGTGGACATGGGCATCACGTGCCTTTATTGGTCTGGATGGGCTGAGAGGAGAGTGGAACAGAATGTGTTCTGGGAACTTTCCAGCTGAAAGTTGTGTGCTCGTGACAGGCCATGTTCTCTGTTTCCAAACCCGATCCTCACTGATAAAGAAAAAGGAAAGAGGATGGGGCATTGCCAGACTAGGAACGAATCCTGCTCTTGAGCTTTGTGTCATAGAGACTTCAGGGGAAGAGTAAAAGGTGTCATTCCCATTCATGCCCATACTTGTAAAAAAAACCAACATATATTTGAATGTCTTTGTTAGGAGAATTCTAACTGCCTGGCATGAGAAATAGTGCACCCTGCAAAAATGATTGGATTTTTGGGAATGTTGCATGCTGAGTGTGGTGCAGTGTGAGTGTGGATTGCGTGTGTACGTGTGCATGCATGTTCCCTGTGTAGTCTTGAGCAACTGCAGCCCGGGTCTCCTATCACTGAGCTCAGCCTGGCCCACCTGGTTTACTGCCATACACAGAGCTCGGCACTTTGTGGGTACTCAGTACATATGTGCTTCATGGAAAAATGGAAAAGTGATGTGCACATGCATTTCAGTGAGTTTCTCTTTCTTTTGGGCAGAATCTTGTTTCCATGTTTCTATGTGTCTGTCTCTCTGAGCTCATGTCCCTTGTGCCTGCATCTCTTTCTATTTCTTTTATTTTATTGTTGTCTCCTCTTTCAGTTATCACCACGTAACCTCGTCCTAGACACTTTCACATGCACTCCACCTCTTTTCCTCCACCTCTTTCTTATATGATATACACATGAAATGGGAGGAAACTGAGAAGTCACTCAGCTTAATTTCCATCTTTTATGTTTGAGGAAACTGTGTCCAGATTGCTCACAATGTACTAAGGACAAAAGCTAGTTTTCCCCTCCCTTTTCAGAAGTTTTATTTTTAAACATTTTAGAAGAAAGAGTTTACATACTATACAATGAACCCATTTCAAATGTACAATTCAATGGTTTTTAATATATTCAGAGAAGTATGCAATCATCTTCACTATTTAATTTTAGAATATTTCTATCACATGAAAGAAACCCTGTACCTATTAATAGTCACTTCTCACTTTCCCCATCCCACCCTAAGGAATCACTCATCTACTTTCTGCCTTTACATTGCTCTATTCCAGACATTTCATAAAAAAGCAATAATAAAATATATGGTCTTTTTTGACGGGCTTTTTCACTTTGCCTAAAGTTTTTACGGTCCATCCATATTTAGCATATATCCATACTTCATTCCTTTTTTATGGCTGAACAATATTCCATTGTATGAATAGACCACTTTTTATTCATCCATTAGTTAGTTGTGATCTACCTCTAAAAAAAAAGAAACTATTGAAAAATTAGTTAAAACTATTAATCTTTCTTTTTCCAGCTTTATTAAGATGTAATTAATAAATAAAATTGTAAGATATTTATAAAAACATTTGGTTTGTTTAAACCTTTTGGTTATTATGAATAAAGATGTCATGAACATTGTGTACACAATTATGAACATAAATGTTCATTTCTCTGGTATATACCTAGGGGAGCATTGGTGGATCATATGGCAAATCTATGTTTAACCTTTTGAAGAACTATCAATTCATTTTCCAAAGTGGCTGTGTCATTTTACATTTCTACCAGCAATGAGTAAGGGGTCCAGTTTCTCTACATCTTTGCCAATACTTGTTCTTCTCTGCTTTTTATTTTAGTCATCCTAATGGGTGTAAAGTAGTATCTCATTGTTGTTTTGATTTGTATTTTTCTGATGGTTAATAACTTGAGCATCTTTTCATGTGTTTATTGGCCATTTGTATATTTTCTTTGGAGAAATGTCTATTCAAATATTTTGCCCACTTTAAATTGTTGTCTTTTTATTATTGATTTGTGAGAGTTCTTTATATATTATGGATACAAGTCTCTTATTAGAGATGCTCTATCCCCTGAGCCAAACCTGTTTCGGCGACATTTTTAATTTTGATGAAGTTGAATTTATGTGGGCTTTTTCCTTATTGTTGCCTATGCTTTTGGTGTTTTAAGAAGGAATTGCAGTCGAAACCGGTTTGGCTCAGTAGATGGAGTGTCGGCCTGTGGATTGAAAGGTCCCAGGTTCGATTCTGGTCTGGGGCATGTACCTTGGTTGCGGGCACATCCCTAGTGGGGGGTGTGCAAGAGGCAGCTGATCGATGATTCTCTCTCATTGATGTTTCTAACTCTCTATCCCTCTCTCTTCCTCTCTATAAAAAACAATAATATATAGTAAAAAATATATTAATATTATATATATATATATATATATATATATATATATATATATATGGAACTGCCTACCCAAGGACACAAAGATATCCTATGTCTTCACCTAAAGTTTTAATAGTTTTAGCTCTTCCCTTTAGGTGTTTGACTCATTTTGAGTTAAATTTTGTGTATGGTATAAGAAAGGGGTTCAACTTTATTCTTTTATATGTGATGTCCAGTTTCCCAGAACTATTTATTAAAAAGATATCTGCTTGTTAATTTTTGCAAAAGGTAGCTAGGATTTTGATAGAGATTGTGTTGAACCTGTAGGCCAATTTGTGGAGTATTTCCACATTAACAATATTAAATCTTCTGATCTAGAAAATGTGATGACAGTCTCTCTATTTAGGTATTTTTAATTTTTTTCCAACAACATTTTGTCATTTTCAGCATACGTTTCTTTTGTTGAGTACATTCCTAAGCATTTGTGATTTTTTTATGCTATTGCAAATGAAATTGCTTTCTTAATTTCAGATTGTTCTATGTTAGTGTATAGAAACATAATGATTTTTATATATCAATCTTGTATACTGCAACCTTGCTAAACTCATTTATAATTCTAATAGCTTTTTTTATATAAGATCAGACTATATATAAGATCATGCCATCTGCAAGTAGAGACAGTTATATTTTTAAAACTAGGATCTTGGGGCTTAGTTCAGATGATTTTTATTTTATTAGAAGGAACTTTGTGATTTGCCTAGAAAATAAATATTAAAGTAGTTATTTCCTAAAATTCATGGATCCTAATTCCAAAGATCAGATGTTTGAAACAGATTTGAACTTAAACCTGATATGGCTAAGAATTCCACCAACTGCTGTGTTAGTTTGCTAGGACTATCATAACAAAATACCACAGACTGGGTGGCTTAAACAACAAAAATGTATTTTCTCACCATTCTAGAGAAGTCCAAGGTCAAGGTGTCAGCAGGTAACCAATCAGGTGTCTTCTGTGGTCTCTTTCCTTGGCTTGCAGATGGCCAACTTTTTTTTTTAATTTAAATATATTTTATTGGTTTTTTACAGAGAGGAAGGAAGAGGGATAGAGAGCCAGAAACATCGATGAGAGAGAAACATCGACCAGCTGCCTCCTGCACACTCCCTACTGGGGATGTGCCCACAACCAAAGTACATGCCTTGACCGGAATCGAACCTGGGACCTTTCAGTCCGCAGACCGACGCTCTATCCACTGAGCCAAGCCGGTTTCGGTGCCACCTTCTTATTATGTCCTTACACAGACTTTCCTCTGTGCACACACATCCCTGGTGTCTGTGTAACCAAATTTCCTCTTCTTATAAGGACACCAGTCAGATTAAATTGGGGGCCCACACTCACGGCTTCGTTTTAACTTACACCTCTTGAAAGGCCCTAACTCGACATATAGTCACATTATGAGGTACTGTAAGGAAGACCTCAGGTCCCAAATATAGAAATTTGGGGAGGACACAGTTCAGCCCACAACAAAACCCTTCGTGGTTTTCCTCTAAAAGATATGATCTCTGGTGAGTTGTAACTAGCGAAGCCTGAATTTGTTAACTAACTCATTCACCATGACAACCAAATGAGAGTGACTTATAGTCAGAATTAAAAGGCACTGCTAATCATCCCTGAGCTAAAGGATCCTCATGTGTGGTTCTGCATGTTCCGGGAGCTCATTTGATCAGGTTTACTCTATCACCCCATCAAGGAGGGTTAATGACCAGCTACCAGACTCCGACATGCACATCACACCTAGAACCTCTATACTGCCTGCTTTAAAAAAGCAAAGGTAATTCCAGGGCCTGCTGTTAAACAGTATGGTGATGTACTCACACGGGAAGTCCTTCTGTGAAGTGATATTTGAAGTTAAATGCAAAGACTCCTGTGAAACTTAAAGTTCTTCAATGCAAAAGTTCACTCTAATTGTGTTCTCTTTTGAGTGGTAGGTCCATTTTGGTGAATTAGCTCAAGATATAATAGTCATGCTCTGTTATTTTTACAATAGCCAAAAACAAGCTGCTGTTGATCCCAATGAGCTATGTCAGCAGAAAATGAAATCAAGATTTCCCTCGAGGTCACCTGAGCTGAGGGGTTATCCCACCGTGGCTGGAGTTATCTTCCTCTTTCCTGTGTAGCCTCTGATCCCTTTTTTCAGTGCTTTATTTTTAACTCTCTTGCCCTCTGAGTGTTTTTACTGACATCTGGCCACGAATCATTTTTTAAGGAAGCAGGCAGTTATAAATCACCTATAAGGCAATCAATAAAAACCAGTACAATCCACAGTAAGACTGATTTGCCCCCAGATATCCAGGATCCTGCAGGCTCAGCAGCTATGCCCCAGGGGGGTGTCCGTAAGGAAGGAGAAAGGCAAGGGGTGTTGCATTCTGAAAGAGGGGGGGGGGTGCTGCTGGCTCCCAGAGGCTCAAAGAAGGAATGGACTTTGGCCTCCATCCATGCACTTCTCTTCTGGCCTCAAGGGAGAGCTCTGTGTTTCCACTTCATCCAGCTCAGATTTTTCCAGCCACATCAGTGGCATTTTCTTATCTCCCAAAGATCTCCCTCAGAGCTAAGTCTCCTCTGTAAGCCTCAAGAAAGGGCAATAGGGATGCATTGCTGTGTTTGTTGGGAGGGGAAGGCAGGGCAGTGTGTTGCTGTGGCACAGAGGCATGGCAGAGAAGAGAAGCTCAACTAAGCTGTCATAGTCAGGCTACTGCTTTCCTCCCAGAGCCTGGGGAGGCCATCCCTCTGGCCAGAACTCCAGGGAACCAAAAGTTTGAAAGTCATTGTGCAGAAGCTGAAAGCAGGGCCCATAGAAAGACATGATTGCCCCAAGGTCACAGAGTGGTTTCATAATCAGTCCACAAAGAAAGGCCTCACTGCTTTGAAATCCTAGTTCTCTTTCCAAAAGGAACTTTGCTCAGGAAATGTTAACTCATGGAAAGTCAAAGTAAATATATATATATATATTTATAGAGTAAAACTATTAATTTTAGCTCATCTTTTTTTAAAAAAAGAGTATATTTCCCAGCTGGCGTGGCTCAGTGATTGAGCTTTGATCTATGAACCAGGAGGTCATGGTTTGATTCCTGGTCAGGGTACATGCCCAGGTTGCAGGCTCGATCCCCAGTAGGGGGTGTGTAGGAGGCAGCTGATGGTTGATTCTCTCTCATCATTGATGTTTCCATCTCTCTCTCCCTTTCTCTTTCTGAAGTAAATAAAAACATTTTTAAAAACGAGTTTACAGATTGCCCATGTAAGGACCATGAAGGTTGATGGACCCACCATTTATGTCCTCTTGGATAATGGGAAAAGATAATTTTCTAGAAGGGCTTTTCCTCTCCTCTCCATCAGGGAAAAGTGTTTCAACTGCAAAGGTCAGGTAGTGAACTTTGGTTGGAGAGGTAGTGAGCTGATCTCCTTAGGAGGGAGAACAGGCTCAGAACATGGCTGCAGGGAAGACCTCGGGTCACAAGAATGGAGGAAGATGGGCAAGATGAGCCTTTGAGGCATAAAGAGTGCCAGGTAGGCTTGAAAGCACGTGGAATATTTTGGAAACTGGGGCATGAGGTGATGCTGGGGTGTGGGGTACCATGGTGGTAGTCCGTAGAAGAAACAGGAAAGGTTGGTAAGCTCAGAGCAGAACATGCCAATGAACCAGAACTCTGTGGACTGGGGTTTCCAGTTGTGGTGTTCTGAATGTGCCCCACCAGACTCCACTGAGGAACTGCCAACCCTACACATTCTTGTGCCCTTTTCCCTAATATCTGGATTCAGTAGATCTGGGATGGGCCCAGGAGTGTGCATTTTATCAAACACCTCAGATGATCCTAGTATTGCTTTCTTAGGTTTGGAAATCAGTGCATTGAGCACCACTGGAAGGTTTTACTCAAGAGAGGAATAGAACCAAAGTCATGTATTAGGAAGGCCACTTCCACTTGGAAGGTGGATGACTTCATCAGAAGAACCCACCCTCCCAGGGGTCTATTTTCTGGTTAGTTATCTGCATCTCTCATCTGAAAATGCAGGTGAAAATCTCCAGAAGCTTCTTAAGAATGATTAGGCTTAAACCCTAGATTGAACTTCACACTATTCACCAGTTAATTTAAGGAAGATGTTATACAAATAGCAAGTTATAATCGAACAGACAGAACATTTGTGAATCTGATGTTAAGGATAACACCTTCTCCAGGACAAGTTGGTGAATCCTTAGCCAGAAAACCCTCTCCTGGTCCTTTCTTTTGTGAAGGAGGAGGTGGCGGTGCTGGTGGTTGGTGCCACTGTTGCTGGGTTCTGTATTGCCCTAGAAGCCTCACCGTGATGTGTTGAATGAATTACTCATCTTTCCTGAGTGTGAGTTCTCTCTTCTGTAAAATGGGAATAATAGTGGCATGTAAGAAATAAATAACATCAAGGATATAAAGGGCCAGGTAGAGAGCCTGGTGCAACAAGTATCAATGCTCTTCTGCTGATGCTGTCCCATGGGCTTCCTGTCTTTCCATTGTGAAAAGATGACAGCTCCTCCAGGGAGAAGTCCTCTGTGGTTACTTCCTATCTCATATCATTAAGCAGCAGCTCATGCCTGTTTAACTGGCAATACAATGAAATTCATGTGTGTAAGCCACCAAAGTTTGCTGTTGGGAGAGTTACTCCCAAGCTCCCGCTTTCCCCCCCTCTCAACCCCTACCCTCCCAGGTCATTTCACATCACTGTTTACCAAAGCCTGTTCTCAAGTGGTGTCTACAGACTCAAAGCCTGCAGCTATTTGCAGAGATTCAGATACCAAGGGAACTGCTCTGTTTACTTTTGCTTGGCTTCTTGTCGCCACAGCCTCTGTTCAAGGAGCATCTTTTGAGTTGACCAAACTGCAAATGCAGTTCAGCTCAGAATTTTTGGTGGAAAAAAAGGACAAGATCCACAATTGCTCTTCCCCCTCCATCGGCTTTGGTGGGCAAGTTTGCGCTTCTTCCTTGTCTGGCAAACTGAAATCCAGGGCAGGTCAAGCCTATTCACACAAGCTCTCAACGCTCAAGTCTTGGGGGTCTACTCTCCAGGGAGAGTTAGATCCCATTCAACTCTGAGCTAAGGAGTAGGTGGAGGGGATCCCTGGAGGTTATCAGGAAGGAGGCAATGGCATCATTTGAGGGTTGAAATTTGGCTCCACAAAGTTGTCTGTAGGTTCATTGGGTTATGTTTTTTGACAGGAACATGGAAGCTGGTCAAACCTAGTCCCTCCTCTGGAGCCTGAGTTTAAATGTGTGTGTAGTAGCGGGGAATTAAGGGGTAGGCATTGTGGGGTGGGGAATTCAGAGGTTTGGCTGTGGTTTCTGGGAGGATGCTGAGCTCAGCAACAGGGGCAGGGAAGGCAGGAGGAGGAGCAGGTTTTGAGGAAAGGAGCATGTTGATAAGTTTTACTAGGGAATAACTCAGGGCAAGCTAATTTGCTCTAGATCTGAGTTTTCTAGTTAAAACTCTCAAGTAGGCAGCAGAGAAGCCTTTAGTGTTGAGGCTGTTTGTACCAGTTGTAACTTTTTACTGCAAGAGCCAAAAAAGCCAACACAAGGCACTTTAAGCAAAAAGGCATATTAATTGGTTCTTGAAGCATAAAATGCCAGGAATATCAGGCATAGCTTGATCAGGGCCTTAGATGACAGGCCTGGCTCATTTCTGTACTCTCCTTCCCAGTGATTCATTTCTTAGACAAGTTCTTCACCATCACAAGAAGGATTCTGTTTTTACTCTCTTATATTCAAGACCTGCAACAAAGAGTAAGTTCTTTGAACTGTTAGCATTTGCAACAGCATGGATGGAACTGGAGAGCATTATGCTAAGCAAAATAAGCCAGTTGGAAAAAGATAAATATCACATGATCTCACTCATATGTGGGATATAATGATCAACATAATTTGATCAACATAATTAGATCCAGAGACAAATGGTAGGGGAAACAGAAGGTTAGAGAGCAACCAAAGGACTTGTATGCATGCATATCAGCATAACCAATGGACACAGACACTGGGATGGTGGGGGCTTGCCCAGAGTGGGAATAGCTGGGGAGAGGGGAGAGGGTTAATTGGGGGAAAAGGAAACATATGTAAAACTTTAGACAATAAAAAAAGAATCTTCTTCCCAGAATGCCCAGTAAAATCTTATTATGTCTAATGGGCTCTGGGCAGGTCACATGCTCCCTCTTGAACCAATCACTGTGATTGGAGAGAGTGATGCAAAGATGTCTGAAGGCTGCCTCCAGCGGGGGTTGCCAGTCAGACCTTTTGCTACTGACTGCATGTCTTCTTTCAATAGGCAACGAGGACCCCAAACTCCTGGGGCAGAAACTGGGGCATGGCTGGCAACTTAGCACAACCCTGTACTAGAGAGATTGAGGCCCAAGTGGTGAAGAATCTTATCCCCACACAGGTGGTTGGTGCATAGTTTGCTCTTCCCTCCCCAGAAGCCCCATCGAGGAGCCTGCTGCAATCCTTCTTTGGCCTCCTGAAGCACATATAAGGCAAGACTCTGCCCTGCAACCCGGTGCCAGGTTATTGGGCCTACTTTCATAGCTTCTAAGAACTGGGTGTCCCAGAATGGAGATCAACAGTGGGTGGGACTTGGGGTGGGGCCACTCCATCCCAGCAGGGAAGAGCCATCTTCCCTTTGTCTTAGATGAAGCAGCTGATTTCTGTCTCCTCTAGGGATGCAGAGGATAGTTTCCAGTTCTATGCCTCAACTGGAGTTGTGTTTGTTGGCCTGAGGCAGGGCTGTGACCTGAAACAGTCAAAATCCCCACCAGGGAACATCTCTCAATACTCTGTTCTGTCTATCCTGAGGTCAGAGAAGAATGGGAATGAGTCCATTTCTTGAGAAGGGTTGGAGACCCCATTTTGGGGACCAGGAGGTCCAGGTTTTAGTCTAGGTCAGGCAAGTCACTAATACCTCTCTGAGGCTTGATTTCTTCACCTGTAAAAATATTGAGCTATAAGACTTCCCTCACAGAGCTGAGAGGATTCAAGAGCTGATATGCACATGCTGCGCTGGGTATGTACTCAGGAAGGCAAAGTTTGATTCCTAGAGTCCTTTCTGGCAAAAGAAGGGGTGCACCGGGCACTGAGCAACTGCTTGGGACCTGTGCAGTGTTCCCACAGCTGGGGCACAGAAGAAAGCTCTCTCCTCTCAGGCTGGCAAATGTGATTAATGTGGAGGAAACAGAAGCCACCGCATGGCAGGTGGGGGCAGCTGTGCAGTGCCATCATAGACCATAGAGCTCACAGCACGTTGGAAAGATCCTAGGTGCCGGGTTGCCAGGAAGGCTTTCTGGGGAGGCAGCCCTGAAGGACACACTGCAGAACCCCAATCTACCAGAGCACCTGACATTGAGCAGGCGCTCAGAAGCACTTCTTGAATGAGTGAAGTATTTAGGCAGGCATTGTGGAGGCCAAATTTTCCTCTGACTTTCCTAAACCAGTTCCTGCTTATAGACCTTGTTGGTTTCTTCCAGAACAAAGTTGGGAAGGGAGGGGGAGAAGAAGGAGAGGAAGGAATGACAAAGAAAGGCACATGGGAACTGGATGTTCTTTATTTTTTATTTATTTTTATTTTTTATTTTGTGGGAGATAGGGCTGTTGGTGAGTCAAGGAAGACATTTTATTTTCTTTGGAATAAAGTTCCTGAGGTGATAGAGGGCTGATCCTGGCTTTTTCAGACAAGCTGCTCCTGGTGGGCTAGCTGGCCTTGGAAAGATCTCATGTCCTGGACAAAAAGCAGGTTGTCTTTCCCCATCCTCATGCCCATCCAAAGGAATGGACATCTTCAAGTGCAGAGGCCAGAAGATCCAAGGAAGGGTTGTTGGCTCAGACTTGGTCCCACTGTTGGCTTCTGAGAGACTCTGCCTATGCAGTGTGGACAGGACTGGCTGTTGCAAGAACCCATTGAGGTCCATTAAGCTGGCTTGGCTCCTCTGGCCTTCTCCCTGAAATAAGGGACAACAGTTCCCAGAAGCCTGCCTCACAGAAATGGGTGATCCTAGGTGTCGGGTTATCAGGACCCGAAATATCAGAGTCCCCCTGTCAGAGCAGAAGTTTGGGAAGGGAAGCTATGATCACCTTGCAAACCCTCATGGCTTTGCTTGTCGGGAAGCAGGTGGTTCCAGGAGTGCCATGGCAGCAGACGTGAGGGTGATGGCATGTTTGAGCACACACCACCAGCCGTTCGGGGAATGCATTGCCTAACATTTCATGTGGAGGCAGAAGGGCCAGGGGACTGCTCTGAGGTTTCCTGCTGGGTTTAGGTTAAAGCTGGAGGCCTACTGATAACTTAATTCTAAAAGTCATTTTGCAAAGTACTCGTGGATGGTCACCCAGAAGTACGAAGATGGCAGAGGAGTCCCTCCCCTTTGAGAGGTTTTAGTTGGTAGACTGCCAGGTGAAAAATCTGCCCAGGTATGTCAGGGAAGAGATAGGAAACCCAGTTACATCATCCAGAGAAAAGCTCAGCTGTTAACCTGGGGAAGCTCAGTAGAAATGGGGAGGCAGGAGGAGCAAGGCCATCCACTTGCACAGGCAGCTGCTAAAGTCATGTGAGCTCATGTCATATCAGTAAGAGGAAAAGGGAGCCAATTCTACACCACTTCTCACATGAGGGGCTCCAAGGTCATTATGGCCACAAGGGAAATCAGCCCTGGAGGAGTCACTTGACTTCCCAAGGCTTCCTCAATAACCAGGTTTGTCCTCTTAACCTTTCTGTATCATCAAGTGTATGACAGATTTTCATTCATTCATCCATCTATTCAAGAAACCTTGAGAGTTGAATATACACCACCCTTGCCTACAAGGAGCCTACAGTCTAGGACATGATTTTTATTTTTTAGTATTCAGAAGTATTTTTAATAAAAGAAGCACTATACAGGGACTCAGAGAAGAGAAAAGGTTAAAATGAGGACCCTGGACTGGAGGATCTTAAAGGTTCCTCTCTTATTCATTATCTCTGATTCTTCACATGACTCCCTATTTTATTTTTGTCATATATCTTGTATCCACCATCTAATAAATATGATCTTCAGTAAGTTACCTGACTTTGTTTCCTCTTCTGTAAAGTGTGGGTAAAAAAAATGGTACCCACTTCTTAGGACCGCTGTTAGAATTCAAGGAGATGAAACACAATAAGAGTTTACGCTTTCCTGACAGACTGTCCCTACTCAATTAATACCAGCTCTCATTGTTGTTGTCCAGAGCACTACAACGATTAAATGATGTAGAAAGCACGGCACAGTACTAGATATATTTAAAAATATTTTAAAAATAGTTATATAAAAATATGAATAAAAGTATAGTCCCTGCTGTTGAGGTACTCAAATTCTAGCTGAACTGAGAGGTCTGTGCAAAGTACTCTGGGAGAGTAGAGAAGTGTGATGAACTGAATAACTATAACCCTCCTGCCCCCTGCCAAGTCCCTGGAACCTGTGCATGTTACCTTAAATAGAAAAAGGAACACTGCAAATATGATTAAAGTAAAGATCCTTGGATTGAGAAGTTATCCTGGATTATCTGCATGAGCCCAATGTATTCCCAAGAGTGCTTACAAGAAGGAGACAGGCTGGTCAAAGCCAGACTTGAGGGAAATGTGAGGATGGGAGCAGAGGTCATAGAGGAGAAAAGATACTACACCGCTGGCTTTGGTGACGGAGAAAGAGCCACCAGCCAAGGAATGTAGGCAGCCTCTAAAATTTGGAAAAGCCAGGAAACCTTCTCTCCTAGAGCCTGCAGAAGGAACACAGCCCTGCTGATACCCTGGTTTCACCCCACCGAGACCAATTTTGGAATTCTAAGCCCCTGAATTGTAAGATAATAAATTTATGTTCTTTGAAGACATCCAATTTGTGATAATGTGTTAGAGCAGCTGTAGGAAACAGGAAGGAAGTAGCTTTTCCTGGGGTGAAGAGGTGGAAAGGGTTTATGAGGAAGGGGATATTTTGAACGGGTTCTTGGCTGAGTAGGAGTTCATCAGTTATAGAAAGGGGAAGGAAGGGAGCCCAGGCATAGGCAAAAAGATATGTGCAAAGAGCGTGAAAAAGCAGGGCCTGTTTGGAGGTTGGTTGTTGGTACATGTGGTGGAAGCATAAGGTGTGTTAAGGCTGAAATAGGAGATGAGGACAGAGAGAAGGGCAGGGGTCTTCACTTAGAACAAGTTCCGTGGAAAAACAGAGTCCTTCAAGATTTTTAGAAGGGATAGAGGATCCAATTTATGTTTTAGAGAGACTGCTCTGGTGTCTCGTGGAGGGTGGTTGGAAGGGCAAGACCAGAGGTGAGGAGACCAATGAGGCTGTGAACACAGCGGGGCAGAGTCATGGCCGGGGTGTGGCCATCAGAAATGGGAAGTGACCAAAGACTTTCTGACTAGGATTGACAGGACTCAGAGTCTAACTGAAGGGGGTGGGGGGATGATAAGAGGGAGGGTAATGACTTCCAGGTTTTTAGCTACGGTGTCATTCAAGAGGGCCCAGGAAGAGTGAGCTTGGGGGAGGGCAGAGCTGGGGAAAAGAAGGAATGGTGGTTTCTGCCTGGGACTTGGTGGGTGGGAGGGGCCCATTGCACATGCAGGAAGAGTTATCCAAAGGCAGTTGGCAATCAAATCTCTATAACTATACTATCGTGGGTTAAGATTAAAGTCTTTTGCATTCCTTCTGCGCCCTGGTAGGGGCGAGGAGGAGAGGCTCAGGGGTGTGCTAGTAAGTGTTTAACAGTCAGCTCTCTGAGGGAAGAAAGGCCTTGATATGTAGCATTTGCTGGTTCCCACTGTATAAATATTCTTGTCACGACTCACTGCAAGGCATTAACTTCACATCCCTGAACATGGAAAGGGGAAGACGTACACAGTAGCACATCATTACATGGTGCTTCCACCACAGACCCATTAGAAACAAATCATCTCAAGAGCACAGATGATAGTAAAATGTAGCCACATAATCAGAGCACATTTGTTATTTGGGGTATTTATTTCCTTCATATTTAATGTAACTTCCTTGTAATTTAATTTTTTTCCTCATTTTTTATTAAGGTATTATATGTGTACATACTTGACCAATCCCCACCCCAACTTCCTTGTAATTTAATTTTTAATGATGCTTGTGTTTAACGACCAGCTCACAATATTGTTGACAATTTGACATTCGGCTCTGCACATCCCTGGAGAGGCTCCAAACCAGTGCAAGTTGGAAGGGCCTGGAAATGCCCCTCCTCCTCAACAGGCCGAGGGTCACACGCAAGGGAGGGCAGAGCCAGCTCCAGGACCCAGGAGGCCGCCCTCAGTCCCCCACTCTTTCTGGTGGCCCCTCGGAGCCCTGGCCGGCTTTTCAGACCCAGGAACACCGTGTGGTCCTTGACCCCAGGAAGATGACTCATGGCCCCCTGGAGTGAGTGACTCAGAAAGGAGGCTGCTGGGCAGCCCGGAACAAAGAGAACCGGATGAGATCCGGAGGAGATTTATTTTCTGCTGGGAGCTGAATGGGCAGCTCAGATAGGTTCTGCTGTTCCCGGTGCCTTTGAACCACCTCCGATTGAGCAATTGCACATGTTTCCAAGAAGCAAAAAATTTTTTTCAAGTGGACTTATTTTAAAAAAAGAATTGCTGAAGTGAGGGAGCTGGAGAGGAAACCTGGGGAGATGTTCCGGCTTATTTCCGGTGACCGCTGGAGCCGGGGTGGGGTGGATGGAAGTCTGGCTTTGGCTTGACCATTTTTGGGGCGTGTTGAACCTGGGTCACAGGCATCTCAGGGTCTCTCTAACCCTCCTCTTCCTCTACTGTGGCGTTTAAGGTCTGAGTGTCGGGAAGTTGGGGTGAGGGGTAGGTACCCTGGTGCCCAAATGTCATCTGTCCTGGCTGGCATTTGACAAGAAGTCCATCATACTTTCCGTCAGTCCTTGGTCGGTAGGTAACCTCTGCATCAGCTTCTTAAAGCACCTTCCTTTCTGGCAACTCTGCTCCTGGGCGCACAGAAATGATTGTGCTCTTCACTCCCCGCACCCCTGCCCGGGGTGGTGGGGGTGGTGGTGGTGGTGGTGGTGGTGGCACAAGAACCAGGCTGTATAAAGGCCTTATCTATCAAGTCATACCTAATAGCCATTTCTTCCCCTCTTTGGCCTTCTCCTCTGGAAATAGGCTCAGGACCTCTCTGCTCTCCGATTTAGGGATCTTTACCTTCTCCCCAGGGAGCAGGCTCAGGCCCTTTTCTCAGGGACTCGCCAGAGTGGCCTCTCACAGCTTCTCCTCCACCTCTCCCGTCCCTCCCTTGCCCCATAATACTTTACTAGTCTTGGGTGGGGGCAGGGGAGTTACCCTTACTTAGGATGTTTCCCCTCAAATCTGTTTTCTGGGTCTGAGCACTTTCCTTGGTGACACAGAAGGCAGAGATACACTCCCTTTCTCCCTCCTGCTGCCACAGCCCTTCCCAAGGCAGAGAGTACAGAATGGTCTCCATGTTTGTGTGAGGGGCCGAGCAAGAGCAAGGCAGCGGGGGTGGGTGTTACTATTTTAAATGTGTCATTTCTCCCTCTTCCCTTTACCCCCCCCAATGCCTCTGCCCACTCACTCCCTCTCCCCCACTGAGCACCAAACCAACTCCTGACCTCTTCCTCTGGGAGCTGGCCGGCCTCTCCTCCTAAATGTGGCCCTGGCTCTGCCTGAGAAGATGCTGGCTCACGCCCAGGGCTAGAGCGGGTTCTGAATCAGGGAGGAAGGCACTCCCAACCAGCAGAGCCTATAAGAGAACATTGGAGCTGGTGAATGTGGCCAGAGGGTGCAGACTCCAGGGGGTGGTAATGGGGGTTAGGGAGGAGGGAGGGTTGTATGTGTGTGGCATGTTCAAGGCCAGCCTCACCGAACCACCCTCAGGACACAGACCCAGTGCTCCCAGCTCCTGGATCAGAGGGGTTGTGTGGAGGGTGAGAAGTCATTAGGGAAATCCCTCTGTTCCCTACCGTTCCCCTTCCCCCTTCTGCCCTTCTACACCCCACCCTTGCTCTACCAGGACGGACCGCAGCACAGGCCTGGGACTGACCACTATATCCTCTCTCGCTAAGCCCACCACCTGCAGCCATCGCTGCCCAACAGCGGAGAGGATGTCAGCATCACCAGATGCATGGCCCCTGGCGAGCTCAGTTCCAATCATGCCTGGTGGTCTTTTATCTACTTGGCAGCACAGAGGAGAAGCCCTGGCCAGGCCTGGACCATGTCTCCTTTACCTGCAAGAGGCAAAGCTAGGAGCCCCGCCACCCAGGATGAACACAGACTACCTGGGCCTGGTTGGGTTGGATGATGCGATGCTGTGGCCAAGTGAACTCAGCCGCCCCATTCAGAGAGTGGGAATGGAACTCACTGAGTACAAGCTGGCACCTTGCAAGTATCTCCTAACTTAATCCTGACAACAACCCTAAAAGATAGGTACTATTACCTCCATTTTACAGGTGAGGAAACTGAGGCCGGGAAAGACAGATTCAGCAAGAAAGAGGCAGAGGGAGAATTAGAAGCCCTTCTGCCAAGCTCCAAAGCCCTCTCGTAGGAAGCAGGATGAGGCCATCCTGAAGTGGACCCCTATTCAGACTGCCTCGTAGGGGTACAGGACCCAGCTCTGCAGTTGGCCAGGCCCAGGGACCCACAGAGGTGCCTCTCAGCACTTTGAACTGATAATTGATGTCCCGGCAGATTCTCCAAATCTATACAGGATGGCCCTGGGGTGGGCAGAGGGAGCAGGGAGCACTCTCTCTTTCCCATGAGAATGACCATGAGAGAAGAGAGAATTGGAAGGCTTTGCCCAAGGACTCCTCCTTTCACAGCATGGACACATTAATTGATTATTTACTAAAAGTAACCCCTGGGCCCGGGGTTTACTGACTGCCCCTCATCCACAGGCGTGGCTTTGGCTAAGTCCTTGACTCTGTCTGGACCTGTGTGATGGGAGCAGGGGCAGGACTGATCCATGTCCACTGGCCCAGCCGTCATCCCTGAGGCTGCAGAGGGACTGAGAGATGTGTGTGCAGCCACTCCAAACAATCTGCTCCATCCATTTCTTCATCTAGACATAGACCAGTGGTATTAATAGCAACCTAATCTCTTTCAAATTCTTTGTGTTGCTAAAATGAAAGCAAAAATTCAAAGCTGGAAGAACAAAAAAACTCCCTTCTGAGAATTCTGAGTCATTCCAAAAAGGTCAGTCGAGTCTGGGTTAACCCATTGTTTACCAGAAGGGCCTTGGCTCTTCCCCAGACACCCAGAGAAGACACCCAGAGATTCACAAGAGACAGGAGGGACACTCAGCTTGTGGGCTGTGCTCCTGGCCACTATGGTTTCAGAGAGGGCTTATTGTCTTCTGGGCCAACCGCAAGGCTCTGGGAGAGGCATCCTTGGGGCCACCGTGAGAGGCCACTGCTTGTCAAGAACGCCACCCATGAGCAGGTGGGCTTGGCCCTACAAGGGGCTGGTGGTGGTGGGGGGGGGGCAGACAGACCTGCTCTGACTTTCTGCACAGCCACTCCTGGGCAAGTCTTTGGGGCCCCGTTTCCTCTTCTGTAAAATGGGACTAATCATGCTGTTAATAATAATAGTACTCACGGTACCCACCTCACAGGGTTGCCGAGGGCACTGAAGGGGTGGTCTCTGTACTGGCCCTTGCTAAGTCATGACTCCAGAAGATGGCCCAATGCTTGCTGGGACACAGGCAGCCCAACCCGCAGCTGAAGTGTGCAGAATGGAGGGTTCCTTCAGCTGTAGATGAGGCACACCTCTGCCTGTAGAGCCGCTCTGTCAGAGAAACCCTCTCCCGCCCTTTGTACTCCCCCCACTGTGGGCTATTCCCAGGGGCAGAGCTTTGTGCCGCTGATGCCACAGGCATGAGACTTCCTGGGGTGAAAGGTTAGATGGAAAATTAACGGACACTTGTGTAAATGGAAAAAGTCAGGAGAATAGGTAAATAGGTAAATGAATAGGTGGGTATGCACCCCCACAATGTGGGTCATACAACCTCAAAGTGTGGGCCCACTGTTTCGTCCTCATAAGACCTCTGGCTTGACCACCTGCTGCTTCTTTCCCTGCCCCCTCATCTATCCTTAGCCCCACGGGGAATGCACACCCCCTTTCTTGTGGGGCCAGTGCTCATACTGAGTCTCGCTGCTGTAGTCTAGCAGAACTCCTGGAGGAGGAGGTGGAGTAGAAGAGGGGAAAGATAACGGGCGTTGGAATCAGACTCTCCTGGGTTTATAATCATTGGCCTGGCACTTATTAGCTGTGTGACCTTGAGTAAGTTGCTGCACCTCTCTGTTTCTCAGTTCCTTAGTATATGCAATGGAAACAATAAAACCCATATCACAGGGGTTAAATAACATAGCATTTGAAATCATACTCTTAGTGTCAGATACTCAGTAGGCAACCTTGAAATACCTGATGAATGAACGTGTAAAGAAAGTAAGTTAGGCCAAAACCGGTTTGGCTCAGTGGTAGAGCGTTGGTCTGCGGACTGAAAGGTCCTAGGTTCGATTCCAGTCAAGGGCATGTACATTGGTTGCGGGCACATCCCTGGTGGGGGGTGTGCAAGAGGCAGCTGGTTGATGTTTCTCTCTCATTGATGTTTCTAGCTTTCTATCTCTCTCCTTTCCTCTCTGTAAAATATCAATAAAATATATTTTTAAAAAAAGAAAGTAAGTTAGTTTGCTTTCTCTCATGAGCATGTCCAGGGGGCAGATAACTTATTTAAATATGGTTTAGAAACTGTTGGCCTTTACAGTCACACAAATGATTGGATACTTTTACTAACAGAGGCTCGTAGATAATTTGCACCAGATACAAAGCTAGCTGGACTCAGTGAAGTTGCTTCCTTTCTCTGCACCTCAGTTTTCCTTCCTGTAAAGGGGGCCAGGTTAAACTTTAACACTGGCTGGGGCCAGAATGAGTAGAACCCAAAGAGCTGATTGGCTAATGACTCACCTAACCCTTTACTGACCAGGCCTGAGAGGCAGCAAGAAAAGCCTTGAAAATGCATTAAAGAAGGAGCGGCTGGAGACCAAACATTACTAAATATTTTTCCCTTTTATGGGTTGGTGCTCTAGATCACCACTTCCTGGAGATTGTATTCTAAACTTTGCTGTGATGGATGTGAGGTCCCAGTGCCCACGAACTCCAGCAGAACCCAGATGTCACCCTGGGGGGAGGGACTCTGCTTTTACCTTGCTATTTTAAGCAGCAAGTTTATAATAATGGGAGGGAGAGAAAACAAAGGGGCAGGAGCAGCGTGGGAATGGCCTGGGCAGGCTCGGTTGCTGGGACTCCCCTTGAGGGCCCCGGGGCTCTGATTTGTCAAGTGTGGGATCTAGCCAGCCTCCCCTCTGCTTTATCTTGCAGCAGCTGACACCTTCCAGGGCTTGCCTGACTTCATTCATTTCTGTTTTACTTTGCGTTCTGACCCAGGAACTGAATTAAGATGTTGCTTAAGGAGTATAGGATGGGGATCTCAAATCTGTGGTTTATAGTGACTAGAAAGGGTAGAGGATTTTAGGGGCATCTAAGGTCGGAAAAGACCCCTGAAGTGGGTAGGAATGCTGTGGCCCTTGTCACAGCCTTTGCTGAAACTCTCCCCAGAACAGGGAGCTTACCGCCTTAAAGAGCAGTCCATTGCCTCTTCAGATGATTCCAACCACTAGAAAGTTTTCCCTTGCGTTGATCTGGCCTTTCAGTCATTGTTCATGAACTTGTCTTGGGAACAACAGTACTACACCAATGGCTTTCAAATATCTGAGAAGAGATGTATTTCTCCCCGTACCTTCTCTTTTCCAGGCTAAAGATCTTGAGTTCTTTGAACACGACTTCTTGTCTCCCTACATCCTGCTTCCTTTTTTTGAACATTACCAATTTATCTGAATCCTTCACAGCATGTAGAGCACAATATGCTTTGTGCAGATTAAGACATAAAGGAAAAGTGGGACTGTCATCTCCCATGTTTTGGAAATCATACTCCTAATAAGACAGCCTGGACCTGGACATACATCACGTATCATTTTAAGTGGTTTCTTGAGAGGTGCAGCCAACTTCCCCAATAGAATTTGGGTTTGTGGGGTTTGCTACCTTGCTACCAGCACCACCAATATCGCTGCTGCTGAAGTCTGAGAAATTAACCACAGAGCTCATCTTTGGGCAACTACAAAGCCCAATTTATTCCCACAGTAACCAGGCCTGAGAGGCAGCATTTGGGACGGAGACAGCATGACCTGGCCCCATAGCGCTCATCGCCGAGAGCCAGGTTCTGTCTGTCCAGCATGGCTTCTCCCTCCCTGACTCACCTCCCACTCTAGGCCTTCAGCCAGTTTGTTCAGATAAATTCCATTCAGTATTTCAGTGTTTCTGGCTCAGCTCAAACACCATTTCTAATGTAGAATCTTCACTATATTCCATCCATCATAATTCCATCCATCATAGTTAGGAACCTTTTTCTGGGATCCTGCAACTTCTCACTTTCAAATTATTTTTCCCATTATGCTGTTTTCCAACTGCCTCCTGCTCCACTGGGCTCTGTTCCTCTTGAAGGCCAAGGCCACAGCTTTATCATCTTTATGTCACCAGCGCCTGGCATAGGGCTTGGTAGAGTGGATGTAAAGTCAGTGCTTGTGTTGAGTGAGTGAATGAATGAATGAATGAATGCTCAGTTCATAGTCTACTTGAGATGATATTTCTTGAGCTGTCCAGTAGGGGTCACCCACACTGTTTCAGAGATGAATGGGTCTACCTCTCCACTGCAGAGAATGACAAATCAAGATGACTGTCACATCAACCAACCCAAGGGTTGAAGTTCTCTAGACTTTAAATACAAAGCAAACAAAAAGTTTGGCTAAATCTTTTGGTTACCCATGAGGAATCAGACCTCTTGCCTGCATTTGGGAGCTCAGTCTGAGGCACGTGTGTCAGGTGTGTGCATTGGCCAGTACCTAGTATTATGGGAAGTGGCAGGGCTTTCTACTTCTTCTGCAGCCTCCAGCGGTCTGTACCTTGCATAAGACCCAGGACATAGTAGGTGCTCAAAAATGAGAGTGACATTTGTTCTCTGCATGTGTGTTGTTTAGATGTGGGAAGAGGCCAGGCAGAGCTCTCTGGACTCTGGCCAAGGTTCCTGGGCTGCAGACCTCCTGCAGCTCCATGGCCTCTGGGAGCACTACTGCATGCTGGGTTCTCTACCTCATTTCATCCTTGGAACAGTCCTATGTGGGAGGGATTCTCATCTCTGTTTCCCTGACTAGGAAACTGAGGCTCAGAGGTGAAACCAACGTTCAAGGCCACACAGCCACTGAGTGGCAGAGAGGGGTCTCAAACCCAGGAATCTGGTTTCAAAGTCTCTGCTTTCTATTTTGCTATCCTGTCTCTCTAGATGGAGCCCAGCATCACTGGTCTCCTTTTTTAGGAGGAAGCAGAGGAGCCAGACCCATTGGCTCAGGTATTGAGAGATCATAGTCCTAGGCCCCTCGACTCGCAGGAAACGTGAAAGAGCAGTTAGTGGTTACACATGACAGTATAGGAGTTAGAACAAGTTAGCAGTTATAAGTAAACCCAACCTGAATTGACTTTTAAACACTAAAAAATTTGTTTGTGTAACTGGCTAGTTTAGAAAGAGTTCAGCCTGCAGGTGAACTCTGATCAGGGCTCCAGATCCATTTCTCTGCAGGTCTGTTGGCTCTGCCCCCGGCTCTGTGGGTGTCAGTTTTATCCTCAGTCTGGCCTTCCTCATGGAAGCAAAATGGCATCAGCAGCACTGGGCTCACATCTGCACACTCTACCACCCAGGGCAAGAGAAAACATCTGGGCCCTTAAACACTGCCACATGCTCATTGGCTTAGGCTAAATCTATTGTCTGTCCCTGAGCCAATCACTGTGGCAAGATTGATGGGATTATGCTGATTGGGATCAATTCAGCAGGACCTCAAGGCTGATACTCCACGGGGAGGGGGTAAGCCTGGTTTGGGGGAGGCAACCTAAGGTTTCTGGGGTGAACACTGCACAAGGCACATGAGATCCACCCAGGCCAACCCTCCAGAATCATGGCTTTAGCAGGGCTGACAGGCTCAATGAATTCTGTTCACAAGTGACAGAGCCCCCCACTGAGGGTTAGAAGAGCTCTAAAGGGTGTGAGGCAAGCTATTGGGCAGGAAGTCAGGAAACACCATCTCTTCCTCTTCCCCCACTCAGCCAAGGCAGGCTGTGTGGTATAGTGGAGAGAGCCCTGGCCTCAAAATCAGGAAGATCTGAATTCAGATGCTTGTTCTTCATGAGAACCAAATGGCTGCCACTCTCTGAAGCAGGTTTTGCATTTATGAAATGTGAATATTGATGCCTGCATCAGCGGTCATTGTGAGGATTAAATTAGGCGATGCTGATAACGCTACTAGGATAGAGCCTGGCACCCAGTAGGTGCTCATATGGTAGATAAGTAAATCAATCCCTATGGAGTGTCCTCCATTAGTTCTCCTTCCTAGGATAGCTGTGTTTACTGTAAAGACCAAATTAGATGCAAAATCTCTAAGGCCACCTCTGACTTTGTAAACAGAGCTAGTGAACAGGAGGAAATGCAATTCCAAATGCCCTCTATCCCCACTTCTGGTGTTGATGCAAACTGAGGCAGGCTCTCTCTGCAGCTCATGAACCCCGGAAATGGCTCAGGGATATGAGTGGATTTGACTTGTCCTTTTGGCATCTCCTCAGCCTGCGGAGCCCAGGCCTCTTGGAGCATCTTTGGGGCTGACACAGCAGAGGTTCCGGGCGCCCGTGGCCAGTCCTGCCAGAAGGCTGCCATGCCCCACATTCCCGAGGACGAGGAGCCCCCCGGAGAGCCACAGGCAGCTCAGAGCCCCACCGGCCAAGTAAGTGCCCCCTCCCTGCCTGCAGCTAACCTGGACAGGGCCAAGCCCAGCGCCCTGCGCTGAGGCCGTAGTGTCTGGTCTGGCCAGAGGGTTTGCCGACAGCCCGTGCAGGCTGCACTGGGAGGCTGGGGAAGGTGTGCAGTGTCCACACTGAGGAATAGACAGACAAAGTTCCTTTGAATTGCTGGAGGTCCCCACATATCCTGAGACTGGAGCTTCCTAGGCTGTGTCTGAGGCCTCGTGGAATGTAAAACCATCCTAACCCTACAGTCTTCCTCCTAGAATAGAGAAAGACTCTAAGGAGAGCCTCATCAGGCAGGGTCATGAGCAGCAGCAAGAGTCACTTAAAATGAAGATCAGATTTCCATAGTAAATAGTGAACAAGATTTCAGCAAAAATATTTTGTAAAAAAGGGAAATTATGGAAAATAAGTTGAGATTGCATTGCACAAATGAAATTATGAAAGCAACTTATCTTTAGCTATATATACTATGAAATATAGATTATATGCCACTTTTTAGAATGAACAAAGAATTAATCAAGTGTGTTGATTTTGGTGTGGGCATATTTACTTTTATACCAACAATGATCTGTTCATTTGATATCACTTCCTTCACATTTTACTGTACAATGCCTTCATTTGGAGATTCTGTTTGTTTCATGTTTGAGATCTTCATTTGTTTTCCCAAGGACCTCTTTCAATCCTTCAATATTCAAATTATTCCCTCATGAAGAACCTATATTCCACCTCTTCATAATTTTGTTCTTCATTTGTTAACTAATCCAGCTCCACTTGCTCCTCCTCATTGGTCCAAGACCTTGCATGTGAAGTTCTCCAACCTTGTTTTCTTTGACTTTGCACTGAACTTATGTGATTCTTATATATCTGACAGTCATCCCAACTGCCCTCAGCCAGAAGGGATAGACACTTGCTAAGTGAGGGAAGAATGTACGAGTGAGCATTCATTTGACAAGTGGCAAGATTCTTAGTGAATGTTTTCATGTAACGATGACATTTGTTTTCTTACACATCATAACTCTGGGAACTTAGATAATAAATACTTAGAAAAGAATGGCCTTTTGTATCTCCATGTCCTAAGCTCATGCTGTTGCAGAACTTGGCAGCCTTGAGAATTCTTGAATTTTTAAGTGACAGTGGGCCAAGCCCCCAGGTCTTTGGCTAAAGGCAGCTAGCTCAGGGTTTTATTGAGCTCCCCCTCCCAGGAATGTCTTGGACCATGGGGGCGCTGCTCCTCAGTTGCTCTCAGTGGCTCCAGACTGCTCCTCTGCGGTGACTGCTGACCTTCCCCAAACTCAGTGTTCTGTCCCTCTCCTACTGCAGTTCCTACCAAGTGTGGACAATTCCCCCAAAGCGTTGCCAACAGAGGACTAAAGGTTTAACCAACCATAAAATATGTTTGCCTACTGAAAACTTGGAGATTAAAGAAAGGAATGACTCCTAAGAACAAAATATTCCCATCTGTAGTCAAATGTGACTGTTTGCAGTCCTTAGGTCACTATTTTCCAATGTTCTGTCCCCTTAGCCTCCCTACTCAGCTCTGGACTCCTTGCTTTCGCTATTCCTGACCGCTTCCACTTCACTAACAATGGCAGTGCCTGTAAGCTAGATTTTGATGCAAAACCTAGCTCTGGAATCCTGGGCAGCTTCCCCAAACAGCTGCCATGCTGTTTCCCCCAAGAATACGAATACAAGTATTCCTAAAAAATAATATTAAGAGATGGGCAAAGATGCAATTCCACTCTCTGGGAGGAGATACTTTTACATTGAGTTCAATTCATCTTGGCTCCCAACTTCTCTAAAGGATTCTTCACACCTTTCAGGAGACACCAAATCAGACAACACAGAAGCTTGCTGGCCATTCTGACCTTCATGGCTTCACACCACACATGGGTGCAGCTGCATTGGGTCAGAGGTGAGGGCGAGTGTTTAGGGGTGGCCAGGCAGGGGATGGGCTCCGGGAGCCCACCACACAGTTGAGGGACAGAGAACCCTAGTTGAATAGCTGAAGCTCCAGATTCTGGGTCCCCATAGCTCACTCTCCCTATGAGCTTGAGCTAAAAACAGACTTCTATAACATGAGGGGGTGGTCTCTAAAGGCCCTTCAAATGCCACGATTCTATCTCTGTGCTTTTGAAAAGTCAAGAAAATAGACTGTTTGTGCCTTGCCATTCAGGTGAGCCAGAGCCAGCATGTTCAGGTCTTATAAGGGAGGACCATGAGCACAGGATTTAAGAATGTGGACTCTGGAGTCACTGCTGCCTGATTTTCCTGCTCCCAGGGACTCAGGCTCCTGCCCCTGGAAGCTGGGCTGGAGTCACTGCTCTTCCACATTCTGGTCAAGAAATTTCTGTGTCTCCAGTTCCTCATTTTCCCCCACAGGGCAGCTGTTAGTGGCTGGCTCCTAGACTTTTTCTGTTCAGCCAGCCTTTGAGTGTCTTCTTTGGCCTGAGGAACAACAGAGCCAGGGCAGGTTACACCTCAGACTGAAGACCACATCAGTTTCAGTATTATTTTATTCTCTGCCCTTATGGCAGGCACTGGGCCTCCTTGAGTTCTCTGGAAGCCCATAGTCATTGTCTGTGAAGAGCATCTCCCTCTATTGCACACATCAGCCAAGCCTTGTCAGGCAACCATAGCCTCAGGGGAGGGTCAGGCCTGTGAGCTAGGCTGGAGCCTCCAGGGTGGGGGCCTGAGTCCCTGGGAGCAGCGGAAACCAGGCAGCCAGGGAAGTAGGGCTGGCTAGGAGGGCTCCGCTGCAGCTCCCGGTAGCGTGTGAATTCCCACTCTGTGAAGCAGGCAAAGAATGGAGCATCCTTCTGAGTTTACAACTCCCCGGGGTCCAGCCCTACTTCTGGCTCCTCAGGCCCCAGCCCCCATTTCCCATCACGGACACGAGTACTAGCTGAGGCCTTCCCACACAAAAACAATAAAGCAGTAGACCCAGATCCTGTTTTTCTTTCTGCACATCACATACACCCACACACAGACTCACACACATACACACGAACATAGACATACGTACACTCATGCACACACACTCTCAGACATACATATAAACATAGACACACACAGAGAGAGACTCATACATACACGCAAATATAGATACACACTCACATATAGAGAGACTCTCGCACATACACATGAACATAAACACACACACACACACACACACACACACACACACACACACACACATCAGAAGCTGTAATCAAAACCCACAAAGAACTGAAGCCTCCTGCCAGTACACTCTGTGAGGCTGTGCCCTGAGCTTGTTTTCTGAACAGGGAAGGTCACCTCCCTGGAGGCCCCTTGGAAAATGTGTGTTCCCTCATGGGGCAAAAAGGACCCAAAGAACTGATTCTCTCTGTCAGGAACGAAGTGAAGATAAAATAGATATTAAATGTAAAACATGTCCATGGGACCTGGTAAGGACGTGCACAGCAGGTATGCCTCCCCAGGTCACTCACTAAGGACCCTCATGCCATGCTTCCCACATGACAGACACTGTTCTGAGAGGTAAGTGTGATGATTATCCCATTTACAGATGAGAAAAACATGGTGGGTAAGCACACCCCAGTCACTAGAAACCAGGCGGTCCCTTGAAAGCTCCAATTGAGGATTTTGAATTCATCCTCCCTGAACTCATTTCCACTCGTCTCATCACACCCTTTGCAAGAACAGCCCTCTATTAATATTCTCTATGAGATAGCTATAAATAAACGATCAGGAACCCTAGCTGGTTTGGCTCAGTGGACAGAGCATTGTCTTGCATAATGAAGGGTCCTGGGTTTGACTCTGGTCAAGGGCACATTCCCGGGTTGTGGGCTTGATCCCCAGTGGGGGGCATGCAGGAGGCAGCCGATCAAAGATTCTCTCTCATCATTGATGTTTCTATCTTTCTCTCTCCCTCTCCATTCCTCTCTGAAATCAATAAAAATATATTTAAAAATAAAATAAATGATCAGGAAAGCATTAGGATCTATTGTATGAGATATCAGAGACATCTATTGGGCACCTTCTATGTGCTCAACCCTCCAAGGTAGATGTTATTATCTCAATTTTATGGAAGAGGGAATGAAGTCTCAGAGGTTATGTAATTGCCAAATGTCACATGGTTGTGTTAGGTTGAGTGGAGACTGAAACCCAAGTTTCTGCTGAGGTGTTCCTGCCAGCTTTGTGTCATCCCTGGCAGCCAGCAGTAAAGTCAGTGCTCTGGACAGCAGGTGCCTGATGCTCTGTTCTCCATGGGAAAAGAAGCTTGTAAAGGGTCAAAAGATCAGTTTCACCAGGATGGCTTCTAATAGTCCCGGTCACACAGCGAGAGCTGTGTCTAGGACAAAGCAGACCCTGTTTTAGAAATGGTGGATGTTACAATGGTCAGGAATGTATATTACAATTATTTGTCCTTGGAGTAGCTTGTCGTTTTTTGTTTCTCTGATTCTCCTGCCAGCCTATATGTGAGCTAGGAAAGGTCAGGGGCTGTTTCTTTCCTGAGCGTTTCTTTAGTTCCCAGCATAGGCTGTAGCTGCGGTGGTTGCTTGTGGAAGGAGGCTGGCTGGCTGGATGTGTGATAGGCTGGGTGGATAATTGGCAGGCTAGATGATTAAATCTCTGGACTGAAGGGAGGAAGAAATGGAGGGAGGAGGAGAGGGTAGAAGACAAAGATGGATGGATGACTGGCTGGCTGGGTGATACACTCTCCATCGAATAAGACTAATAGACATTCTGTGTATGTCTATATTCCTGAAGTCCGACGGCAGGAGAGCCAAAAGGAGTGATGAAAAAGGCAGGATAACCTGGTGATTATTGGTCCCTGACCTCTAGGAATAGAGTGGGGAATGGCAGGAAAGAGGGCCCGTCAGAAACATGGCAGGGCGAGGGAGCACGAGGAAGGGCGAATCTACACAGTGGGCACACGGAGCCTTCACAGACCCGGGTCCCCAGAGCCCGGCAGGAAGGAGCCCATATCCAGCAGACCTCAACAGAGGCACTTCCGCTCTCTCCAGTGCTCTTAGGACTTGCCTCTAAAATAGTCATGTTCTCACAAGTCCCCAGAGTGTCTTTCTATCCTGTCACAAGAGCACCAATTCCTCTTTGCAGCCAGGGCCCCTCCTCTTTGCAGCCAGGGCCCCTCTTCCAGAGGCAGTCCCTGTTTGCCCTCCAGGCTGTGAGGGACCTGGGGATGCAGCCACCACAGTGTCCACCCTCCACCCCCTCCACACCATCATCGTTATCATTGCTTTAGCTCATCAAATCCTTAAAACAAGCATGGAAAATGGGGATCATTAGCTCCACACGATGTTTGAGAACATGAAACTCAGAGAAGTTAAGTAACCTGTACACAGTCTCCCAGGTGGGATTCCAGTCGAGGCCTCCTGAGTCACTACCCACACTGCCTTTGGCATGGTCCTTCTCTCTGCCAGGGCCCTAGTGCAGGAGCTAAACTCCCTACTCCCTCTGGGCTGGGGCTAGGGCTATCGCTTAGAGCTTCCTAGCCTAGGCCTAGTCACGTGACATTGGGGGAAGGAAGATAATATTCCCGTCTATGACACTGGCCTATATTTATCCCTGTACCCCAGGCAGTTAGGAAACTGTGGTGCATTCCTGGGAAGTTATGAGTGAAATAAATATTTAAATGTTTCTATAAGTTTATTCAAGGAGAACAAAATGTGACCTGCTGGCTTATTATAGGGTGGGTAAGCTTGCAGGATAGCCCAGCCCCCCAGTACTCGGCTGACTCCAGGAGAGGGAAATGGACCCAGGGGGAGGTTGGGTTCCTGGAAGGGTAAGGGCTTATGAGGGAGGGTGCAGCTTGGAAGAATAAGAAAGGATTGTGGGAGACCTTGTGGATACTAGGAATGAGGAAGTGAGGCCAAAGACCTGGAGATGACTGTAAGGGTAGCTTGTGTAGTGGGAAAGCCAACAGGCCTAGTGCTTAGTCCCTTCCACCATTTACCACCTGCCCAGCCCTGAACAAGGCTGTTTGAGGAGGGGATAGAAATCGAGGAGAGAAAAGAAATGTACCAATCACCTACTTCACGCTCAGGTCCTTCACTCTCTAATTTCCTCTTTGCAATTCTATGAGTCGGGAGGTATTATCAGCCCCAAGTTGTAGGTGGGTGTTCTGAGGTTCATTCACAGAATTGCTGGTAGGATTGAATGCGAAGGCATCGGGAAGCATCTGAGAGAGGGCCTGGCACACAGTAGGTCAGCGAGTGTCACTTCCCTGTATTCACATTTGTTCCTTTGCTTCCCGTGTCTGACATATGACACCCACGAAGGACATCTGTCTTTGGTCTGAGAAGTAGATGGTGGGAGAGGGGGATGTGGCCTTGGAGGTGGGCTTCTTCTCTGGGAGTCATTGATTACTTGGGCCATGTGGTCAGGTGCCTGGGGAAGGTGCTCTGTGGCGCCACCAGACAGGCTGGTCCCCCCTAATTGAACTCCAAATGGTTGCTCAGACCCAAAACCAAGAAGGACAATCTCTTCAAAACCCAATTCCAAAACAATGAAGTCAGTTCCAAAAGTAGCAATAACAGAATAACACCTGACACTCGTTGGGCATTTACTAGGGGCCAGGTGTCCCTATAAGCTTTCCATCTGGAGCTGCCAGACTTAACAAATGAAAATACAGTTATGTCCATGCAATATTTGGGGCAATACTTATACTAAGAAATTATTCAGTGTTTATTTGAATATTGGGCATCCTGTATTTTATCTGGCAATCCTACTGCTTATATCAACCTATTTGGTTCTTGTAACTACCCTGTGACATGATTTTTACAGATAAGGTACCCAAGGCACAGGGAGTCAAGGGAACTTGTACAAGTTCACACAGCTAGTACATGAGAAACTGTATCGTGAATTAGTATGGCTCCCAAGGGCCAGGCTCCTGCAGTCCTAAGACCAGGAATTTACCTGCGGTCTGTAGTGGAACACACTGCCCCACAAGCTTTCTTCAGGTCATGCCTCTGTTTGGCAGCTCAGAGTGAGAGCCCAGGTGGGTCTTTATACCATATTAACACCTGGCAGGATGCACCCCAGAGGGCCTGATTCTTCCCACACTCTCTCCTAGATCACTGTCTCCCCGGTGCCTGCCAGGGTGAACCACAGCCCACAAAAAGACTGAATGTTCCCCGCAAAACAGTTCTGAAAAAAAACACTAGAAATTGTACAGAACTTGCTCAACCATTTCATGAGCTGATTAGGAAAAGAACACTTTGATTTTATTACTGTGCACTTTGTACACATTGGAAGGAGAGAGTAGGGAACATTCCATGAGGGATAAAGGTTTTCTCTCTGATTGCACATGCCTCCTGGCTTTTAAGCAGCTTAAAAATGTGTGGTTACATGCTTGGCACTTGCTACCATGGTTTGTTTCTGTTTTTCCGTGTGGGCACCTCTGCCCCAACCCTCCTCTTAGTGAGAGCTTTGTTGCAAGTGGCCTTCAACCAGAAGGCCCTACTTTTACCAGACAGTAGCCCCCCAACAGCTTGCAGGCTATTTACCTCACAGGTGTCAACAGTGAGAGCATCAGGTCCTGGGAGCTACCTGGAGTTGGGGGTCAGGGAAGAAGAATCCCACCCCATTTTCCATCGCATTTCACTATCTGGGAAGCATTTCAGAGGCTGCCTGGTTTACCTTTGTCTTCTCAGGCCGTACCATAGACCCGCCCCCCAGCACATATTAGGCATTCAGTTAATGCTTTCTAAATGGACAGAATGAAGCATAATGGTGTGAGAGTGTTTACAGATTGACCCTTGCCTTATTTCCAAAGACTTTTGAAAACTTTTTTGGGTCAATCATAAAAAGAAGTGTTAAGACAATCTATTCAGTAAGTAATTGGGTGGAGCATGAGTAAGCAGAGGAGGGAGTGGTAAGCAAGTGAAGAGTCAAAGGGGAGGGGACAGGTGAGGATAGGAGTTAAGATTCGTTCCCTTTTCATGTCCTTTGAGAGGTGAGAGTAGAGACAAGTTCTTTTTGCATTGTTTTGCCTGCTGCGTAATTCTTAAAAGCTTCCTTCTTAAAGCCTGGACCACACGGATCACAGACTCATTAGATTTCAGGTTAAAATTGTTGAACTGCAGAGTCAAACCCTGGATGGTTAGAAGGAGCATGCATTTCTCTTCATCTGCTAGGGACGTTTATATTTACCAAATAATTCCCTCATTTTTATAGTCTCATGTTTTGGTTATTTTATATTTTATTGTTGGTTCCTTCAAATGGTTTTACAAAATAGGTAGTGTGTCAATAAAATAAAACAAACTATATTTTACTTACTTTGCAGCCTGAATACATTAAACTCTTGGACGTGGGCATTCTATATAATAAAAGCCTAATATGCTAAGTGTCCGGTTGTCTGGTCAGTCAGTCAACCAATCAAAGGGTAATATGCTAATGGTATGCTAAAGCTGCTCAACAGCTTGCGATGATGGGCATTGACCACCAGGGGGCAGACACTCCAACCAGTAGGTTAGCTTGTTGCTGGGATCTGGCCAATCGGGACTGAGATGGGCTGGACATGGACATGTCCTGGAGCCCTCCCAGCAGTCCCTCCCAGGCTGGCCAACCTCCCACAGTCTTCCCTGGCTCCAATTGCACACTGGTGGCGTCCCTCCGCCTGGCCTCTAGTATAGTATAACCACATCACCACCACCATGATTTTTTCTTTTTCAGAACACAACATGCAGAAATTAATGATTGGCCCCTCCTGCTCCTTTACATAGATCTATCCAATCTGCACTAAAGTATGTTGGGAATTTATAAAATTTGCCGAAAACCTTATGATATAACTAGAATAAACATGATATTTTAGACAAAGTACCTTTTTTTATTCACCAAAGGATTCCTACAAGAAAAAGGTCTAAACATGACAAACATGAATATATGCAGAGTTCAAACTTTCATGACCAAAATAAACTCCACCCAGGGAAGGAACCTCACGCATATCACAAGCACGATCAGTGTTTTGGTTGACATTCCTATGGCAGCGGTCACCGATGAGGCTGTATAGGAAAGAAGCTCCATCAAAATGGCATGGGAGTTGTGCAAGATGAGTGGGCCCTAGAAATTCAGGTGCCTAGAATTAACAATACTATATTCAAACCTAAAACTTTGCTAAGAGGGTAGATCTTATAAGTGTTTTTCTCGTCATGATCATCATAAATAAAAGGCAAGAGGAAACTTTTGGAAGTGATGAATAGGTTTATGTCACAGATTGTGGTGAGGATTTCACAGGTGTGTACTCTCTAAACTCATCAAGTTGTATACATTAAATATGTACAGATTTTTGTATCTCGATTGTACCTTAATAAAGTGATTTAAAAAGAAAAAAGATGGCATGGGTGTAGGAGGTTTTAAGCACATTTCCCCAAATGTAGGATTGTCACTGAATATCAGGTATGTGTAGTTGCCACCACCTCTTCTCTTGACCTCCATTTCCCCCTGAATGAGGTTGACCACAGCCTGAGCACTCTGCCACATTTTCCCTAGATTGTCAGAGATTTCCTAGAGTGTCACTAGGGATGGTTTAGAGGTTCCCTAATCTTAGTGCATGAAAGGTGGACCTTGTTAGCTCAGGTGAATGCCTGCTGAGGAATGAAGGAGAAAAAGAAAAAAAGAATATATATATATATATATATATATATATATATATATATATATATATATGTATATAATCTCCCATTCCCTCTCTGAATACTCCAAATACACTGCATTTGTCCCCTTATCAAGATGGCTCTGAGAATCCTGATGCTAGAATACAGGCTCCAGCTCCAGCTCCTGGAAGCTTCCTCCCAAGCCTAACTCCATCTGTGTTTTCATTTTAAACCACCAGGGCTCTCCCACCGCAGGGATATCTTGCAGTCCACCCACAATCGTCCTGACTGGGGATGCCAGTTCACTGGAAGGAGAAACTGACAAAAACCTGGCCAACAGGTACATCTCAGGTGTCTGATCTTTGTGCTGTGAAGAACATTTCCTAGCACATAGGATTAGACAGCTATATTTTTATAAATCTTTCCTTCTTTCTTGAATCATTTTATTGATGAAAATACAGTCATGCAAGTTTTCAAAATGTCAGAGAGAGACTGGGATTTTTCCATTATCTTCCCCCCTCCCCAAATTATTTTTCTTCTCCTGGATTTGGCTCTTTACACCCTGCTATCCTTTAAAAAAAAAAGCACGAATCACAGCGTAAGAGTTTCCTGTATAACTGCCCAGATATTTGCAAACAGACCTGAAGGATGTGAGTCTCTGACTGTAGAATCCTTCCCCTGGCCAGGGTGGGTCCTGGGTGGAGAAAGATCTCTTGGAAGAGACATTGGCTCACATGCACAGGGATGTCACTGTCTTGGTTTTACACAGCACTAATGCATTAATCTAGCTAGAATGAGATTGTCTATGTACAGTTCACAAAATGTTACATGGATAATTCTCATACAAATATATAGTGAGCACGTGTCCAAGATATAATCAACTCATGGATGTGGGACCCGTCAGGGTAACAAAGCCAGTTCAAAGGAGGATGTAAGAAATATATATATAATCAGCGGGGAGGAAAAGAATGCTGGAATAAAGCTGGTAAGTTAAATATGAAACAGGTTAATGCTCTACTGGACAACGAAATCCTATTTTTACTTTTTCTCTTTAGCAGAAATCATATGCATCTCTATAATTACTTATATTTTATGAGTTTTCTATGAGTTAGATGTCCATTCAGTTAGAGCCCTTATCCACAGCAAGTAGTCAAAGTTGCATATCATTAGGGCAGTGGTTTGAAAACTTCAGCATGCAGCAGAGTGCCCTGGGGAGCCTGGTCAATTGCAGGTGGCTAGACCACACCCCCAGAATTTCTGATCCAGTAGGTCTGGGGGTAGAGCCTGAGAATTTGCATTTCTAACAAGTTCCCAAACTTAGAAAGCCTGTAAGATAATGCACTCATATGACTTTGAAAAAAAGATACAAGCATCTGTTTGCCTGTTTCCAAGCTGTGGATCAATTTTCTTAACAAGATGGCTCCATTCTTTCAGAGCTCACAGTCCCCACCGGAGGCTTTCTCACCGACACTTGAAGATTTCCACTGCTCCGCTGACTTCTGTGGGTAAGGGCTAGGCCAACTTACTTTACTTCTGCAATCAGAGATAGGGGTCCAGCTGAAGGTGTGTTTGAGTAGGAAGGTTGAAGCCGGTAGTTTGACTGGGCTGGGCCCCTTGCCCTCTCTGCTACTCAGGCAGGCCCATCCCTATGAGCCCTACAGGACAAAGTCAATCAGCCACTCAGTATTGGTGCCCAATAGAAGTATGATGTGTCATCTCAGTTTCTTTTGGTAAAAAGACAAGACCAGGGTGTAAAGAGGAAAGAGAAAAAGTCAAAGAGATATAGAACAGCTGTGTGAGGCTCAATTTCAGGGCTCAGGGAGGACAGTCCTCTCTGCCCCTCAGGTAGGCATGCACCTGAATGCAAGGCTACCTACCTCAAATGGTCCCTCAGAGCCTACGATGGACCATCAGAGCACAGTTGTTGTTTTGTTTTGTTTTTTTAAAAATATTTTATTGATTTTTTACAGAGAGGAAGGGAGATGTATAGAGAGTTAGAAACATCAATGGGAAAGAAATATTGATCAGATGCCTCCTTGCATACTCCCTACTGGGTATGTGCCCACAACTAAGGTACATGCCCTTGACCAGAATCAAACCTGGGACCCTTCAATCTGCACACCGATCTCTATCCACTGAGCCAAACCAGTTAGGGCCAGAGCACAGTTTTGATGCAGACTTGGTCCCTGCTTTCATATTTCTTAGAGTCTATGAAGAGACTGAGAAGTGAACAGATATAATCAGGACACTGCATTGTAAAGCCCTTTATAGAAGTGTTAAGGAAACAGGGGCAGGAAGGGGCCCGATTCTCCCTGGGGAGGGAAGTTTGGGTAGGTATTTCAGAGGAGAGAGTATTTGAGTTACCCCTTAGCAAGTTGGAGAGATAGACAAGGGGGAGGGAAGGTGTTGCCTTCCAGGTAGAAGGACCATGCTGGGGAGCAGAAGCCATAACAGAGCAGCTGAATATTCAGCTGTGTGTATCAGTCAGGGCTCTCATGTGATAGAAACCCAACTCAAACTAGCTTAAACCAAAGGAAATGAAAATGAATAAAAGCCAGGGCTTGTGCTTTCAGGTAGCACTGAACCCAGATGCTCAAGTTGGATCATCCCATCCCATCTCTCAAGTCCCCTCTCTTCTTGGGAAATGGCTACCAACAACTCCAGGCTTACTTCCCAACATTGGAAAGAGAGTTCCTCTTCCCCATTATCCAATACAATTCCCTGGATTGCCTCTCATTGAACTCCCATGGCTATCCCTGCACATTGGTTGAATTCACTGACTGGCTGAGGATGGTACACAGTCCCATTCCTGGCACTTGAAGTGAGGTGGGAGATAGGATTAGCTCCTTCCTGACGTAATTGAGATGAAGAGGGACAGAAGGGGAAATGGAGGCTGGAGAGTCACAATGGGAGTGGCCGCAGGAGGAGTACATGGGGTCAGCAAAAGTGGCTGGGCCCAGTTTGGCATTGGACATCATTCCATGAGGAATCCTGATGAGGTGAGACAGAAGCATGGCATGGTGGGATATGGCTCTAGCAAGATCACCATCATAGGCACTGGAGGCTGAGATGGAGGTGACAGTTTGGAGGTGGGGGCAGGGGCTATGAAATGTCTGATATAACTGTACAGGTAAAAGCTCATGAGCAAGAATGGAGGTGAGAGGCACATTCCAGCGATAGGTACCCGCACAGCATAAATGATGATTAAGACTTGATGACCAGTTGGTTGGACGTGGGGGGATTGAGGAAGAGGGAGGAATGTGGAGTGACTCCCATATTTCTGAGCAGCTCTAGGTGTCATTCACCCAGAGAAGAAACTGTTTTGAACAAGAATGGAGGCAAACTATTCTCCTCCATTGTGAGTGGAGGAAAGAAAGGAGAGAAGGTGGCCTTGGGATTGTGTATTTGGTCCATGATCTCTGACCTTGAGCTACTAGCTTGCTGAAGAAACAGACCTGAAAGAAGAGCATGCTAGCAGTGCGGATGGCACAGAATGGGGCTCTTGCTGGCCTTCCCTAACAGTGGAGGTTAGGATAGTACTGGGAACCTAGGTGGCTTCATGACCATTTGTGACAGAGGACCTGCCACAGCCACAGGCTAGAAGCCACAGGCTAGAAGCCACAGGGGCCAAACCTGCTGAGGAAGCCCTGTCTGTCCCCACAGAGCCCTCTCCATAGCCCAGGACTGGGTCCAGGCGAGGTGTGGCTGGCCAAGTCTGCTCTGGGCAGCATCCCTGGGCTGGGGCATGGAGTAGCAGGGACTCTCACCCTGTGATCACCCTCCCTCTGCAGACCCTGCGGGGCATGTCATTGACCTGGTAAATGACCAGCTGCCAGACATCAGCATCTCAGAGGAGGACAAGAAGAAAAACCTGGCGCTGCTGGAGGAAGCCAAGTTGGTGAGTGAGCGATTCCTGACCCGACGTGGGAGGAAGTCCAGGAGCAGCCCCGGAGACTCTCCGTCAGGTAGGATGCACATGGGCCACCCTGAGCCCCTCTGAGGAGGGATGGGGTAGGGGAGAGGGGATAGCCAAGCCTGGCCGCACCGGAAGCCCTGCTTTGACTTGCCTGCCCCCAACCTCTAGGCACAGGAGGACTGAGTCTTGTGGAGAGGTTCTAGTGAGGCCCCATTTCAGAAGCTCCAAAATATTGACCCAACTCTAGCCCAGAAAATTCTGCTTTTTGGTTTTTTGGGGGGCCTGTGTGTGATCATTGTGGCTTCCGGTTTCTATGAGAAATGTCTGCCCACATGAAACCCATGAACTTAACCGGAGATCCCCCAGCTCTGAATCTTTGCTTGGAGAGAAATCCTCTGTGTGTGCAGACTCCTGGGTCAGCCTGCAGGACCGAGTCTGCATGGCTTCCTCCCACTCCTTCCCCAGGAGGTCCTGTTCTATGGGCACCTCCCCAGCCAAGGTCTGGAATGGCCAGCACTGAGCTCCCTCTCCCTGATTTTCAGCTGGGGCCCCTGGGAAGGAAGGATCTGAGGCACTGTGGGGAAGGGGAAAGGGAGGGGAAGGCGATCTTCAGTGTCTTCATGGAATTTCTGCACTAAAAGTAAGGTTTTCCTGGGCCTAATGTCTACCCTGCTACACCTTTGGCTAAAGTCACTCTTTTTCCTGAACGCAGAGTTGAGGCAAATTTTAGACAAGTCTGAATGTACTTAGAAGGCAAGGGCCATCCTGCTAGTCTGGGAGGTACAGTTTTTGGAGCTATATCTGCCAAGCAATGGCAGCTCCTCTGTTTCTAAAAGGTGTTTTGAGGTCAGGTCAGGCCAGGCAGGCTGAGGAGTGTGACCCCAATCCTCACCCCTGCAGGTGACCCAGCGCCCCCCTCTGTTGGGCTGGCAGCAGGGAGGCATTGGGCTGTGGTAGGATCTTTTTTACAACAGTGCAGAACCAGCTCCTGATCTCAGTGAGGCGGACCCAGTTCCCAGAGGTCAGAAGTACTCAAAAAGCATGTATGTGTTAAGCAGAAATCCTAAACCTTTACTAAAACTGGCCAATTTGTCTCTGTCTCAACAGCTGTTTCCCCAAACCTCAGCCCCAGAGCTTCCCCTACATCCTCGAGGAGCAACTCCCTCACCATCCCCACGCTGCCCGGTGAGACCCAGCCCCCTTGGCAGGTCCTGCCCCGTTTCTCCCTTTGGGTGGCAGCTCAGCCCCTCCCTTGGCCTGACCACAAGGCCTACCATCTTGCAGGCTTCCAGGTAGACCCTCTGTCTGGCACCCTCTCCAGGGGCTCCCAGCTGAGCCTGGCTGGGCTGCCTCAGACGTGGGAGATAGATGTTTCTTTGGGGTTTTGAGCTAATGTGGGGAGACAGGTCTAGCCCAGGATGAGGTAGGTTGTGGGAGAGGGCTATGGCTTGCATTCTTTGCCTAGAGAGAAGCCAGAGAGAGAGAGATTTCATTTCAGGGCTTATTTGGAAAGGCCTCTATTGGAGCCATTCTTTTGCTTTTTGGTTTCTTTTCTTTCATTAGGCTGTGTTCTGGGCCACACCCTCAGACCAGCAGGGGAAGGAGGGTGCCAGGGAGAACAGCCTGCTCATGTCAGAGCTGTGGGGCAAGCTCAGGCTCAGGCCAGGCTGCCTGGGTTCAGATCCCAGTGCTGACATTTCCTGTGTGACTTAGACCTCCCTCTGCCTCATTTGCCTGCTGTGGTTTCTGTGTTGAGTAAATGAGGATTCAGCACAGAACCTGGCATGTAAGAGGCATTCAACAAATGGTGGTGTTGCTATTTCCTAGACCTAGGGGGAGATAAGGGAGGACGTTCTGGGGAGGTAGATGTGCTTCGCTAAAGGAACAGCTGAGGTGTGGGGTGCTGGGCAGCTCTCAGCAATGTCTGGACCATTCCAGGTTTGGATGCATGCAGTGGCCCACAGCCCCCTCTGCCCGGAGCACCAGCACAGGTAACAGGGGCCCCATTTGAGTTTTCTATGCCAACTTGTCTCTCCTCTCACTCATTAACCTTGAGAGGCCCTTCACAACCCACTGAAGTGAGGTGCTGGGTGGGGGAGGCACCTACGCCACTGCTAGAAATACCCCTCGTTGGAGGGTATTCGAAGAGGGGATAATGGTCCCTTCACATCACTGACTGATTTGTGTTTAATTTCTCCAGCAGAAGGGGGATGAGGCCGAAGTCTCTTCACATCACCTTGGCGAGCCTGTGAGTTTGAGCTCTGCCCAGTTTGGGTGCGGGGGACAGTGTCCCAGCAGCCTCGGCTGGCCCCAGGCACCTATGAGTGGGTGGACATGAGTGGATGGTCAAGGCTGGGGAAGCAAGAAAGTTGCTGTGCCCCATTGTGACAGGAAATCTGAGGTGGGGGAGTGAGAAGGCAGGATTCCATGGGGTGACCTCCATGGTGGTCCTACCTGTAGCCCTGCGCCCCCGGCCAGGCTGCTGGCCAGAGACCAGGGGGACCTCGGGGCCCAGCAGGGGCCAGGCGAGACACTTGTTCTAGTGAAACTGCTGGAAGGCTCCAGCTCCTGGTTGGAATTCTTATTGGGGCAGCGGGAAACCTCACCTTCTCCTCACACCTGCTCAGAGGAAAGTGCTGGAGAGGGTGTTGAGGCAGCATATACTACAGTCTCATCTAGAACGGGTCTGGGTTAGAGTCCTCTGGGGGAGTTTCAGCACGCAGAGCCACATGCTCCTCACAAAGCAAGCTTCCCCTGGGACATGAAAGGACAGCGAACCTCGGAGCAGGGAGATGTCACCCTTGCAAGAATCACCTCATTAAATATGCATAACCTCTTTCAGATTATGGAACTTTCTGAGAAATTGTTAAAAGCTATTGGTTCTTTCCCCCCAAAAATACATATAGCACACACACAAACATGCATATATATTTACATGTAATTTCAGAGGGTTCACAAACTTTTAGAGGCTTAGATGGGAAATCTAAGCCCCTAAAAGTTAAGGGCTTTGCCAGGCAGAGCCACGACTAGAATCTGGGGCAACTGAGTTAAGACCAAAACATGTGACTGCCCCGAGCTGCCCTCGGTTCCACTCTTCTCTCCAGCTCCTAGCTTTTGGGAGTTCTTGGCAGGTTTTGAATGGCAGGTCCCTGGTCCTGGGTGTTTTACAAACCTTAGGCTTGTCTGTGGGTCCTCTTTACTGGTACAGACTCCCACCTATCTCACGCTCACACATGTCCCTTAGCAGGGTCCATGGTCCCACATGTCTGCTCCCCAACCTGCCTCCAGGGTCCCTGTTCTACCTTGTCTCTTTCAGAGTATCCCCAAAGGGCTAGCTGACCGGAAGCAAAATGACCAGAGGAAGGTGTCTCAGGGCAGGCTGACTCCTCGCACCCCCACAGTTGAGAAGTCCAAAGAGATTGCAATAGAACAAAAGGAAAACTTTGATCCCCTCCAGTGCCCCGAGGCCATACCCAAGGGCCCAGCTTCCGGCTTGGGCAGTGTCGGGAGAATGGCCCTGAACAGCCCCCAGCCCGGCCCTGCCGAGAATGAGCTGGACAAGCCGCTCCTGAAGACAGCCAGGGAGGGCAACCCTCTGCCCAGAAGTCCGGCCCAGGGCTCTGGGGGGGCAGCTCACCAGGCTCCCCAGGAAAAAGGCCCAGCTGGAGAGCCAGGAGGAGGGCCCAAGGTCGGCTCCAAAGCCGAGCCTCGGTCCCCTCCTTCCCGGCCGCCCCTGCTTCGGGGCGTCTCCTGGGACAGCGGCCCTGAAGAGCCTGGCCCCCGGCTGCAGCAGGTGCTCGCCAAGCTGCCCCTCGCGGAGGAAGAGAAGCGTTTCGCGGGCAAAGCTGGCAGCAAGCTGGCCAAGGTGCCTGGACTCAAAGACTTACAGATACAAGTGCAGCCCGTGCGGATGCAGAAGCTGACCAAGCTCCGTGAGGTGAGTTACGGGGGGCAGCTGGGTGGGGTGTGCGCCCCAGGTCTGCTCTGGGAGGAAGACCCCGGTGAGCTGAGCTGGGCCACGGGGGCGGGGCAGTTCTGGCCTGCACATGGGCCTCACAGGGCCCTAAACTCCCCCACCCTGATCAATCGGGTCCACGGAGCAGCATCTTCACAAACACCAGTGTCAGGTGCTTTTACCCCGCTTGCTCAGGGGAGGTCAGTGTGGGACCAGCCGCCACACACCACCGCATGCAGGGAGAGGTGGTGTGCGGAGGTACGTGGGCCCTCAGGCCTGGGCTTGTTTCCCCTTCCAGCTGGAGCCAGTGGTTCATAAACAGGAAGCCCTTGATGGAGTGCCTTGTCATGCCTAGGTCTGGGTTAGGCAAGGATGAAATATCTTTTCCTTTATCATGTCCCCAAGCTTTCCTTCCTGATGGCTCTTAACAAAGGGCCTCAGAATCCATCCCTAAGTATAATAATGGCCATGAGGGGCTGCTTCCCTCCTTGGTGAATTTCTTCCAGCATCCGTGGTGTTCCCCAACTTTCACTGGCCATCACACCAGGCACAGTGGTCTTCCATGGGGCTGCCACCCTATGTATGGGTGATGGGGGGTGTCCAGATTTGGAGGAGAGAGAGACTGGGATGTGAGGGACAGAAGAGGTCAACAGAACAAAGGAGTCTTTATCCAATCCCCACTTCCCAGAGGGCCAACACAGGCCACAGGCCAGCCAACCAGGACTTCACAGGGCAGGACCTGGCACCCCAACTGCCTGAGCTGGACAAGACTCTCCTGGCATGGGACAGAGAAGGAATAGAGCAGCCGTGGGCAAACTATGGCCCGTGGGCTGGATCCAGCCCATTCGGCTGTTCTATCCGGCCCGCAGAGCCGAAATAGCAGAGGGTTCTCTTGCTCTCCCCTCCGCTCCTTCACCAGCAGCCCAAGATGAGAGTGCCAGCATGGTCAGGTTGCTTTTGTTCTGGCTCTCCGGTCCAGTTTAAGAACCCATTGTGGCCCTCTTGTTAAAAAGTTTGCCCACCCCTGGAATAGAGGCACGCACTAGCAGTCAAGCACAAGTGAGGAGGTTTCTGTGCTAGCAGGACACACTCTAGTGTGTCCATAGAAACCTTCCATGATGCTGAGCTGTAGGCTCAGGGGACGCTGGGGCCTGGCTGCTGATGTTAACATTTCACACTAGCCAGCACAGGCTGGGGGCCACAGTCCCAGATCTCTGGGGAAGGTGGCACCATGGGGGCCAGATAGCCAGGTATTTGGCTTCATGGACCTCTGACAATAAAGGGAAGTCCCAGACAACAGGCCACTCCTGCCCAATACCCCTGCAAGCTTTTCTCTGTAGCAAAGAAAGCCACAAAGAACCTCGGGGCTCTATCCCACTAACCTCTGCCCTGGCAGCCGAGTATCCCCATCCCAATCCCGTGTGCTGAGAGCTGATTGGCTGTGGGCTTCTGGCTTGCTAAGGAAACAGGGAAAAAGCTCTATCCTGTTTGGGCCATAAGCTCCATCCTTTCCTGCTTTATCCAGGGGGCAAACCATTCAAGTGGCCTCTGTCACACTGAAAATCTCTTAACAGTGCCGGCCACAGGGGTGAGGAGCTGGGTCAGGCATTTCCCCTTGGGGGCATTGATCTGGTGCCACGGACTTGGAGCAGGTGTGAGCCGGCCTGTGCTACATACTGTGGCCAGAATCCTCATCTCTCCCTCGGCTCTGTCTTCTGAGGCCCCAGGCAGGACCTTGGCTGCTGAGCCTGCTGCCGTGAGGCTCACTGCTCAGGCCTCATCTGTGTGGAGTTTGGTAACTCAGGCCACTGAGAATGAATGGGGGCAGGCCACAACCCCTGGGAGTGGGAGGGAGGTCACTGCCTAGAACAATAGGGCAGGAAGCTCCGGCTGCTCCAGCCACGAGCTCATCAAAGATTGCTTCCAGGGGCAGCCACATACCCATCCAGGGACCCTCCCTTCCCCGGAGCTCTGGGCTCTGCTTCTGCTCTTCTCTAGCCTCAGCCACAGTGCGCTGGCAGCTCATTCACCCGGAGGCCCACGGGTTTATTTACAATGCAACAGTTCTTCACTCAAAGAATGTGGTGCCACTGTGGGTCTCAGGCACCTTTGTGGGCTGGGAGAAGGGCAGGCTCTCTGGTCCCCTCAGATGCCGCCTGGTCAAGATTGTCCGCCCACTTTGGAGGTTGTCCCTGGTGTCTCCCACATTGAGTTGAGTGGCCACAGAGCCATAGACAGAACTGAGAGGAGAGTCCAGCCTGATGTCCTCATCTGAAATGTTGTCTTTTGCTTTTTTTTCTAAAAAGGAGCACATCCTGATGAGAAATCAGAACTTAGTGGGGCTTAAGCTTCCAGAACTTAGTGAAGCGGCGGAGCAGGAAAAAGGTAGGTGGGGCCTGGCAGAGGCGCTCCTCGGGCCAGAGCTGGACTCATTTTTGCCACATCAAAGTGTAAACTCTAGACTTCGCATCAGAGTCTTTGTCTGTCCCTGTGGTGAGTGTGGAGCGTTTACAGAGCAGCCCCTTGGTGAATATTTGCAGATGAATAAATTAATCAGGTCGTATTTCCTGCCCACTCAGAGAACTTCTAAACTTGTCTCCTTCCAACCAGCCCTCCTCCTAGATTCTGCTACTCTTCCTTGAGCCTTATCAGGGCCTGGAAGGGTGACCCAGGCCTGAACTTTTGACGCTTCCTTTTTCTTTTCCTCTCACACCCAGGAAGCCACTCAAATAGAACAGTTCCTCTTTTCAAGACATCAGAGTCATCTCTTGCTTTCGAATTTGCTGCCACCACAAAGTTCAAACCCCAGCCCTTCCCTCCCAGGGACTGCAAGTCCCCACCCAGCCATCCTGCCAGACTCATCTTCTTGGGTCTTTTCCCCTAACGCCCCATCCCTGGCTCACCTCTCCTGATATCTCATATCTCATGCTACCTGTAATCAGTCTCAGTATAGAAGCCTTCTGCTTAAGGATTGTCATATGGGCATGTCCAGGGTGCCACCAACCATGTTGGAGACCCTGGTCTGAAATATAGTAACACTTACCTATTCAAATTAACAGAAGATTCCAAGTAGTAAAATTTCCAACAATGTCTTATTTTTCATTCTTATTAATTATTGTATTATTTTCTTTTTAAAAAATAATTGTTTTTATTGATTTTCCACAGAGAGGAAGGGAAAGGGATAGAGAGCTAGAAATGTTGATGAAAGAGAAACATCGACTAGCTGCCTCCTGCACACCCCCTACCGGGGATATGCCCGCAACCAACATACATGTCCTTGGCCAGAATCGAACCTGGGACCTTTCAGTCTACAGACCGATGCTCTATCCACTGAGCAAAACCAGTTTAGGCAATTATTATATTATTTTTCCTTTTTATTGAATTTATTGGGGTGCCACTGGTTAATAAAATTATATAGGTTTCAAGTGTACAATTGTATAATACATCATCTGTATATTGTATTGTATGTGTACCACTCCAAGTCAACAATTTTTAAAGTACTACTAATTTTAGAAAAAAATTTAAGCATCCTTAGAGGAAATATGGAAAGATTATTACATACTGATCCACTTCTAATTTTTAATTTTTAAAGCAGATTCAAAACACTAGCAAAATATTTACCTTAAAATTCCACCATAAATTCTGAAAAAGCAACAATTTCTATTTTTGCCCAGTATTTACACATATTTTTAATTTTTTTCACAATTAATTTGACAGTAGATATAACTTCCTATTCCTACTTTTAAAAGTTATTTCATAACGAATTTCATGTATTTTGACTCATTCTCACATTTATCATTTAATGGGTACACACTATCCTTTTGTGTTGCTGTATCTATTGTTAGGGATTTCAGATGTTTACAGTTAACTATGATGAAGAGCCCTATTATAAACAGCTTTGTACTTGTAGTTTATTTTTTTCTTCCTTTAATTTACCCCCTTGGGATAAATTCTCATGCTTGAGAGTCACTGGGTCAAAGTGTAGAAACATTTGCATTTACCGAATTGCCTGCAAGAGGCAGCTGGTCGATGATTCTCTTTCATCGATGTTTCTAACTCTCTGTCCCTCTACCTTCCTCTCTGTGAAAAATCAATAAAATATATTTTTTAAAAAATCCACTTTTTAACTAACCATCGTACCAAAAAAAATTAAGATACCTAGGAATAAATTTAAGTATGGAGGTAAAAGACCTATATATGGAAAATTACAAGACACTGAAAACAGAGATAGAGGAAGATATAAACAAAGTATAAAGCTCCCTGCAAAGGCTGAGCAAGGAGCCTTTCTCCTGAGAACAAACAGCACTAGACTTTGCTTTGCTTTTTCTCCTTATCGGCCAGAATACAATGAGAGCCAGATAATCCATAATAACAACAACTATAATGTATTATTAGTATCAGTGTGAAATGCTACTTCATTATTTCTTCAATTGATTTGCTAACAAGCAAGCTCAAACTTTAAATTTTTAAATATTTATTTCCTCCTCCTTACTGGGTGAATTACTATCCGATTCTTGGGTGTTTTTTGTTGTTGGTTTGTTTTTGTTGGTCATGCATATAAACTCTATACATAATAACCATTTGTTGGCTGTATTTTTCTATTTTTTCATTCTATCTTTTTTTTTGTTTGTTTTTAAACAAGTTTTGTGTTATTTAAGAGAAACCAAACATTTTATAAAATTTTTTTTGCGTATCTTTTCCTTTGAAAAGTCTTCCATTATTTCATTTAAATAATTATAAAACCATTAGTTCTCTTTAATTGGGACAGTAAGTCTATTTTCTACTAGTTTGTCTATAGTTTGATCTATTTATATTCTTTTGCTAATATCTCTGAAATTCATCTTACCATATTTGAAGATTTAAGACCCTGTTATCTCATAATTTTATTTCTTATATAAGTATATACCACATTCTTTTAAAATATTTTTATTTATCTCAGAGGAAAAGGGAGAGAGAGATAGAATGATGAGAGAGAATCGTTGATTGGCTGCCTCCTGCACACCTCCTTGACCGGAATCGAACCAGGGACCCTTCAGTTCACAGGCCTATACTTTACCCACTGAGCCAAACCAGCTAGGGCTACTACATTCTTTTTTTTATATATTCCAAAGACTAGCTCTGAGTCTTTGATTCTTTTTATTCTGACCAGAATTGCATCATCTCAATTACTGCTGCCTTGTCATATGTTCTAGTGGGGTCACTTGTCCCTTATTGCTCTTCTTTTTTGGAATATTCATTATATCCTAGATGCAAAGACTCAGTTAAATTAATGGAAAACAACTGGACAAGAAGTCAGGAGATTGAGTTCATGTCCCCAGTCCAGACACATATTAACAAAGTCTTTAAATATTTTCCACATCCTCTGTGGGTCTCCACTTCTTGTTGGATTAGATGACCTAAGATTCAAGAATTCCAGGTCCTTTCCAGTTTGCCTCCTAGTTACCAAATTCTTTAAGTGATATTTATACCATTTTATACATTTTAATTGTGATTGCTCGAAAGCTGCATTGGATTCAGAAAGTTTTGTTTGTTGCAGTTTACAGATTATTAAATTATTTAATTTGAAAATATTTAGTTCTCATTCAGGCACATGGTTTATCCCTCTATTAATTTAGGTTATTCCTTTCTTTTTCTCTAAAATATATGTCTCCCGCCCTGACCTGTTTGGCTCAGTGGATAGAGCATTGGCCTTCGAACTCAGGGGTCCCAGGTTCGATTCTGGTCAAGGGCATGTACCTTGGTTGCAGGCACATCCCCAGTAGGGGATATGCAGTAGGCAGCTAATTGATGTTTCTCTTTCATCAGTGTTTCTAACTCTCTCTCCCTCTCCCTTCCTCTCTGTAAAAAAAAAATCAATAAATATATATTTTAAAATAATAAAATATAGGTCTCCCATCTCTTTTATTGGGGCATATTGTACATGATTGATATTTTTTATTATTTGTGAAGAAGACTCTTTTTTCATTAGATTTTTCTAGTCGATAGTGGCATAGATGAATGCTGCTTGGTTATTATACATATTTTTATATAATATTATTATCAAATGGGAGAGGGTGATTACTATAGCGATTGAAGGGCATAATTACTATAATTAGAGTGATTAATAGGTCCCAGGTACTGTGCTAAGCATTTGACAATATTTCACATAATTCTCATAACAACTCTGGGAGGAGGGCCTTATTATACCCATTTTACAAATGAGGAAATTGAGGCTCAGAGAGGACATGTTCACACGGTTAGTAATTGCTGAAGCCAGGACTAGAACCCAGATATATCTAAATCCAGACTATTGACCACCTTGCAAAATGCCTTTCTTTTTCTGATTCAATCTTTGTATTTTATCTAATTCACTATTTGTCTTTGTTGTGTGACTGTGTGAAGTGTATGTATATTTTTCTTCTGTGTCTATACATGGTTTATTACTGTGTAACATTCTCTAATGTGATAATAGTGATAAGAAGAGCACTGCCCTGGTTTCTGTTTATGATTAAATTGTTTTGTGTTTTTCTTTTAAGGATCAGGTTGTGTCTGATTATCAAACAAATGCACTATTTTAATTTTTAAATATTATTTCATATTTATATTATTTTATATTATAAAAAAGATAGAATATGTAATCTTTTATTTATATCATACCAGTAGCCCTGTACACAAATCCATGTGTGAGTAGTTCACCAGTAGTTCACTGCCCGCCCTCCTTTAGCTCCTGCCTCCCTTCCCCCCCGCACTCCCTCATAGCTTGCTGCCCTGCCCCCTTTTGTAGCTCTCTACCACCTGCTTGTAGCTCACTGCCCCCACTCTCTTGCTGATTTGTGATCTGGTCATTATGTGGTTGGTCATTACACTTCATGGTGTAACGGAAGCATAACAACCATTTGCATATTACATCTTTATTATATAGGATTTTATTTTTCCATTTTATTTTATATATTATATTCTATATATTTCTTATAGGTTATGTTTTTATTTTTACTTTAAGGAAATGTTCTTCTCTTTAAGGAAATTTTGCAAGTTTCAAGATTTGTGTTAAATTTTATCAGGTTGCTTTGGATATGTATTGAAAGAATAATGTAATTTTGTCATTTAATATATCAACAAATAATTTTCTCTATAGAGAAATAAACCCTTGTGGTTCTGGAATAAGAAGAGTTCTTGTTATCTAGGGGGAGAGAGATCAGAGAAACAAACATTCCATTTCATACTGTGATAGATTTTATAAGGAAGAAGGATCTAGAGGTACTAGAAAAATCCTTCCTAGAAAAGTGATATTTGGGCCGAAACAGGTTTGGCTCAGTGGTAGAGCATCGGTCTGCGGATTGAAAGGTCCCGGGTTCGATTCCGGTCAAGGGCATGTACATTGGTTGCGGGCACATCCCCAGTAGGGGGTGTGCAAGAGGCAGCTGGTCAGTGTTTCTCTCTCATCGACGTTTCTAGCTCTCTATCTCTCTCACTTCCTTTCTGTAAAATATCAATAAAACATATTTTTTTTTAAAAAGAAAAGTGATATTTGAGTAGATACATAAAGAATGAATGGGAGGGGCAAGGGCACTTGAGGTAGAGGCAACAGCATGTGCTTAGCCTAAGGAGGAGGAATGGGTTGTTGATTATCCCAAGATGCTGGAGAGAGTTAACTACAGAGGGTGTTGTAGCTCCTACTATGGATTCTAAAGCTTGTCCTAAGAATAGCTGAACTGGGTTTGCATTTCAGAGATTTCTCTGGCTTGTGGCCAGTGGATTGAGCTGGGAAAGGGACTCAGGAGTGCAGACAGAGGGAAGAGACGGGAGGCTATTGAGATAGCCAGGGGACCTGAGTACGACAGCTGGGGCAAGGCCTTCTCCGTGGTGGCAGGGCCTGAGCCCTTTTCATCTTCGCATCCCCAGCGGTCAGTCCTGGAACGGGCTCACAGTCAGTCTTACATCTTTGGCTTGAAATGACCTCCAAATGATCCCTACATCCTATGAGACTCAAACATCCTACAAGTGGTCCCTGTGAAGAGAACTGGAGAGATCACATGCAAAAGCCACCCCATCTCCTACCCACGGTCCTCAGAAACTAAAGAAGAGCCAAAGTTTGTAAGACTCTGGAATGCTCTGATAAGGATCTTCCCCATCTCCCAAAGGAACAGCACACTATCATAAGAGACTCGCGCTTACTCCATGAGCTCATCTGCACTGCTGTATTTAGAGCCTGTTAAAGGGTCAGCCTCTCCAGCTCTCAGGGAGGCCTCCCAAACTCATTTGTCCTGGATACAGAAGGAATGCAGCTCTTTGACAGGGCTTTCAGAATGTAGGGGAAAGAAGTCAGAACTCTGCAGATATCAATCAAAATGCACGTGGCTGCCCACCACGTCTCTAGCAATGTCCTAAACACTGGAGCACAGAGTACTACAACCCACTTAGCTGGCAAGACAGAGTTCCACAACCTTGATGGTAAGAATTAAAATATGTGTCAGGATTCTGCTAGATTAGAATAAAGACCAGTATCACATAAAAACATTGCATGAGTTGATTGAAGTAGATACTGTCCTACCCATTTTATAGCTGAGTAAACTGAGGTATCCAGAGAATAAGAAACTTTCCCAAGGCTATGCAGGTGGCAAGTGGTGAAGCTAAAGCTCTTAACCACACAGACTATAAAAATTAGAGAAAATAGGACACAGGATGCATTACTGAATACCTTCCATGGTTAATTTTCATTTTAAAAAATATATTTTATTGACTTTTTACAGAGAGGAAGGGAGAGAGATAGAGAGCTAGAAACGATGAGAGAGAAACATTGACTAGCTGCCTCTTGCACACCCCCTACTGGGGATGTGCCCGCAACCAATGTACATGCCCTTGACCGGAATCGAACCTGGGACCTTTCAGTCCGCAGACCGACGCTCTTCCACTGAGCCAAACCGGTTTCGGCTAATTTTCATTTTTAAAATTTGGTGTTCAGAAGAGTCAAATTCATTTATCTGATAATTTGACTTCTGAGATCCATCTTGTCCTCTACCAGTGTTGGAGAATGAGGTGTTGCTGTACACAGAGGCAAGAACCAGGGGGAAGAAGCCACCAGCTCAGTAGTCATAGTAAGTCAGGACAGGTTTCCAGGAGAGTTTTGAGACAGGAAGAGAAGGCAGAGGGAATAGCAGGAGCAAAGGAATACAGGCATCTTCTAGTGCTTGGCATGTCCCAGGAACGGAAGAAATCCATTTGAGTCAAGTATGGGCCATGTGTCCCAGAGAGAAGGACAGCAAGGGTGGAGCGTGGGTGGGAATCAGGGAGACTGAAGGCTTTGAGGGGCAATTAATGAGTCTGAACTTTATTCAGGACCTCTTGTAAAGCCAGAGAAGTCTTCAGGTAAGGAAGCATCAGGATAAACATGGAGTTTGAGAATAATTTGGGACACATTATGAATAGTGGCCTATAAAAGAAGAGTCTGAAGGCAGGGAGACCTGATAAGAGGGTACGGAAACAGCCTGGTGAGAGGTGATGAGACTATAGACTGAGATGGACAGGTGGGGTTGTGAGGACAGGTTTGAGAGCTATTTGGAGGTCAGCTTGGCAGGACATGGTGAGGAGATAAGGTAGAGAGGGAGACCAGGGAGACCACCAGACATCTGTCTGCATGGCTGAGGGGTGATGGGGTCATTAATCAGGACTGGGAGCGTGGAGACGCTCCCTTGAGAATGAAGACGGTGAGTTTGAGTTTGGACATGTTAAACGTCCATAGGGATGCCACAATCTGACAGACCCGGCTTTGCATCCTAGCTCTCAGCTAACTAGTTGGGACCCTGGGAAATCTACTTAACTGAGCCTCAGTTTCCTAGCTTGCAGTTTCTCCAGAAAATGAGCTTAGCAATATTTACTTTGCAGAGCTGCTGTAAGGAAGAATGAGGAAGTGTGCCCAATGCATAGTTGATGTTCAATAAATGGTAGCAGTTGACATGGCTTTTATTATCCTGATTCAGGTGGCAATGCCTAGGAAGTGGGTGGATTTCTGGGCCTGGATGTTGATAGAGGTGTGGGCTGAGGCAGAGACATGCATTAAACGGGCAGTCCTTCCAGACACCCCAGGCTGGGTGGGCTCTGAGTCCTCTGTTTTAGGGGAGGAAAAGGCTCCCTAAGAAGACTGATCTGAAGAAAGTGTGTCCTCAGCTAGAAGGTTTGACCTTTTGAGGGTGATCCTGGAGCTCAGAGCACCTTTAACTACAATCTCCAAAAGTTACTTTTCCAAGTTCCTGAGATTGCCAGAAACAAATGTTTTCATTGGAATGAGCTAGTATAGACAGATATTTTAAAAATAACTTTGCTGCTTTTGTTAAAAATAACCTCATGTTCATTATTTTAAAATTCAAGTATTAGTGAAAAATACAAACAAGAAAGTAAAAAAAGCTTATGCCAAATGTTCCCTTCCCCATAAATATAGGAGGAGGAAGGGAGGAAGGAGAGAGATTATGTTAGATTGCTAGAAATACTTTAAAAAAATATATAAGGTATTCAAATTTAACTGAATTTCAATTAAAGTGAATTAAACTGTAGGACTTGCTGAATTTTGGTAATTGCTTCCTCCAGAAAAAAAAGAGAGATTAGTTTTTTAAATATATATTTTATTGATTTCCTACAGAGAGGAAAGGAGAGGGAGAGTTAGAAACATCGATGAGAGAGAAACATCAATCAGCTGCCTCCTGCACACTCCCTACAACCAAGGCACATGCCCTTGACCAAAATCAAACCTGGGACCCCTGAGTCCACAGGCCGATGCTCTTTCCACTAAGCCATACCGGTTAGGGTAAGAGATTAGTTTTTAAAAGTTTAAAACATATAAATGAAATGCCTTAGAGTTTGAAGTCATTGAGGTACTTATTTTATATCACATGTTTCAAATTTGGATTGACTTCCCACAGGAAAAGATGAAATAGCAGCATTTCTTCCCACCATTTACTTCCACACATACAAATGACAGCTGATTCTTTTTATATTAAATTTATAACCTTTACTTATTCATTCTGTAGCCATAATTTCCATAGTTGCTTAAGCCTTAAACTGATATGAAAAGGACTTAATGCTCATCACTAATCCCTTTACTATGGCTGTTCATCCCCAATTTTATAATTTTATCTCTTGTTTAGCTGGATTTCATTATTCAATAGTTTTCCTAGAAGGGCTCAGAGGTGCTATGTTCCCTGAATTCTAGCATGTTTGAAAATGTTGTCTTAAATTCTCGGACAGCTTGGTTATAAATTTGGGATCATTCTTTTCTTCAGAACTTTGTAAATGCTACACTGTATTCAATGTTGTAGAAAAGTCTGGGACCAGCTGATTTCCAGCACTCCAGTCCTTACTTCTACCTGTAGATGGCTTATTCTCCTGTGAGGGTGTTAGAGAAGCATTTTATCTATAAAAATAAAAGCATAATATGCTAATTAGACCAGACGTCCTTCCAGATGACCTTCTGGACAAAGCCTGGGCTGTAAGGGAAGCCCGGGTCTCAGGTGCCTGCCAGGGGCAGGGGGAAGGAAAGCCTACTCTTGCATGAATTTTGTGCATCAGGCCTCTAGTCCTATCTAATAAAAGGGTAATATGCAAATTAACTGTCACTCCATCACAAAGATGGTGGTGCCCATAGCCACGAGATGGCAGCCCCCAGGCCCCTCAACCTTGCCGAAGTCCTTCAGTCCTGGGGGGGGGGGGGGCTGCCTCTGAGAGCAGGCAGTGTGAGCAGCCTGGCGGAATGTTTGCTTCATTGCCATGGAGGGCCTCTGGGGGGCAAGGGGCTGGCCTGCAGCCTCTGCAGCCGAGTGCAGGCCGGAGAGGAGATGGTGGGCCCACCTCCCATGGAAGCAGCATGGCTCCTGGCTTCCATGGAAGGAGCGTGGCTGCCAGTGGTGTGCGGTGGTTCCTGCCAGCTCCCGCAGCAGCAGTAGGGGGCCTACTGCATTGATATCACGCTATGGGCTATTAGTACATATATAAAATGCAATCTGCAAGTTCAGCTTTTATCTCAATTGGGGAATTTTTTTCTTCTATCTTTGGATATGTTCTTTCTTTTGTTTTGTTCACTACTTCAGAGACTCCATAATCCCTAAATTTCTCATCAATGTCTCAAGGGCAAGTCCATTATTCCATCTCCATAGACTTTAATCTTCCCTTCTTTACATTCCTCATGCTTATCTCAGTCTCTCCCATCCTCCTCACTAATTCAGTTTGAGGTTGTATCTGTTTTATTCTTTCATATGTTCCACACATTGGTTAGTTCTATCTTTTTATAATTTCTTGCTTAGTTCTGTTATTTTGATCTTCAATTCATTTCCTTAAATTGTAATCTTCTTCCATCTTTCTGTGATCCTCTCATCTCATCTCTGATTTCCTATTTTCATTTTTGTCAGGTTCTAAGTTTCCACTAGTCAAAGAATTTGTGGTATACATTTTGCACAAAAGTGCATTTTTGTGGTGTTGTTGCCTCTGTTTTTATCCTGACATCTGTCTCCTGCATGTTTCCTTTCTCCTTTCCTTTATACCCTCCTTCCTTTTTTCCTTCCTATTCTGACTATACAGTATTTTGAAATAGTTGCCATGACATTTGTTTTTATTTCATGTCCTTTTTACATGGGCATTCTGGATTCTCTCTTCACCCAGATATATTATGTAGGTCAATTTTCACTGCCTTTTCCACCTTATGTGAGACCTCTGTTCTCTCTGCAGCATTTAGTTGGGGACTGGATGTTCTGTGTCTGCTTTGCTACTGCTTGGATAGTGGGGAAGAGGGAAGTTCAGAGGGAGCTGTGTGTAGTGGTGCTTGTGGGATTTGTTTCTGCTTTTTCTAGCTTTGTTCATAGTCCCAATGCTTGGCTTATTAAACCAAAGTGGGGGCTTATTTCTTTAGATCGGGAGTACTGGGTTATGGATTACTTCACCAATTCAGGGTAAAATCATAGAAACAATCTACTTAGGTATTTATTTTCCAGATGTGAGCCAGATATTTCCAACTATCTTGTCAGATAAAGGAAGGAAAAGAGACAAATTACAAGGAGTTTGGCCACTGTTCTATTTCTCAGAAGTGGCAGGGGGCAGGAGGGTGATGGGAGGGGGAAGAACAGCTTCAGCTGGGGCATTCCATGTGTCTCACTCCATCAGAGAAACATGTTTTCCTTATTTTCTCTTCATTTTCCTTTCTGGTAAACCCTTCCATATTGTTCTACACAATCAGCTCCAGTAGACTACAGTGCTGTTGTTTTTTTCTGTCTTTCCTTTCCTCTCCTACTTCTCAAGAAAAGCAAACAGCAGCAAGGCAGATTTTCTCTGGTGGGATGGGGACCTTTCTGCTCTAGAGAAATGTTCTGAATCTCCTCTGCAGACTGCCTGCTTGCCTCCTCAGTCTGCCATTTTTTCTTATTTCCCCCTCACATCTTCCTCTCAGTACTGAGTCTTTGATGGTTATCAAGGGAGGGTCTGAGCTCTACTTTTATTTTTATTTATTTAAAAAAATATATTTTATTGAATTTTTACAGAGAGGAGGGAGAAGGATAGAGAGTTAGAAACACTGATGAGAGAGAGAAACATCTATCAGCTGCCTCTTACACACTCCCTACTGGGTATGTGCCCACAACCAAGGTACATGCCCTTGATCGAAATCAAATCTGGGACCCTTGATTTCACTAAGAAAGGAAACATGCAGGAGACAGAAATAGCACAGTGGCCAAACTCCTTGGAATTGTCTCTTTTCCTTCCTTTACCTGACACTCTATCCACTGAGCCAAACCAGTTAGGGCAGGAGCTGTACTTTTATTTCTAATAAGTTTTTGTCTTTCTCTGACCATCATGTTGAAAGACATTATACCTTTTTCTGTATTTGAGAGTGGTGGCTATATTTTTGGCTGATTTAAAAATTTGTCATTATTGTTAAGTTAATTTGGTTGAGCTTAGGAAGAGGTTGGCTGGTTTTGGGATCTGTCAGTTCTAGGGTCCCTCTTTTTAAAAAATATATTTTATTGATATTTTACAGAGAGGAAGGGAGAGAGATAGAAAGCTAGAAATGTCGATGAGACAGAAACATCGACCAGCTGCCTCTTGCACACCCCCTACTGGGGATGTGCCCGCAACCAAGGTACATGCCCTTGACCGGAATCAAACCCGGGACCTTTCAGTCCGCAGACTGATGCTCTACCACTGAGCCAAACCGGTTTCGGCGAGGGTCCCTCTTTAGACAGCCGTTTTAGTGGGGGGTGCTCAACCTAGGGCACATTTCTTGGCAAAGATCCCTGGTATGGCTTTCACTTGATTATGAGACTTTGGTGTGGTTTAATCAACATGCAGATTTCTCAGGAGATCATTGTTTAATTATCTCTCAGCTGGGTATTAGCAGAGTGAGGCCAGAAGCAACATAGGATTTACCATCTGTCACACGAAATGTCAGAGAATAGTAAATGCCAGGACAGAACCCAAGAGGCAACAGGTAGCTAAGAGAATGTCTAGTCCAATCATATATCCTGTCTCTGACAAATGGCCCTCCAGACTTTGCCAGACTACCTTGAATACCAAAAAAACTCACGAACACCATTCTGTTATTGGAAAGCTTAAAGTATTTAAAAAAATTTTTTTTTGTTAAATTGATTTTAGAGTGAGGAAAGGAGAGCAGGATAGGAACACCAATGATAGAGAATCACTGATTGGCTGCCTCCTGCACTTCCCCCAATTGGGGATCGAGCCCGCAACCCAGGCATGTGCCTTGACCGAGAACCAAACTGTGACTTCTGGGTCATAGGTTGACGCTCAACCATTTATCCACATGGTTGAGTGGAAAGATCAAAGTATTTTAAGCATTCTTTATCTTGAGCCAAACCACACCCCCTCTTCTCTGCATGGTCTCCCTTGGTAAGGCTTTCTGATTCACATGGCTCCCAATCTTAGCTCCATTTGCATGGCTACCACAACTGTGCCTTTAGTCCTGGTCTCTGGCCTGGCCTACAATTCTGGAAAGTGATCGAGAAGGTTGGAAATCTCCTGGGTCAAACCCTACTTGAAATGGTAAAACAAAACTATAAACTCTTGCTTATAAATGGAAAATAACCATGATATGGGATGACAATACTTATTTTGGCTCAAGTAAAAGAGATGTGAGGCTTTTAATCCTAACAGTAAGGCATGCCAAGTCTATGCTGTGTAAATAACAAATGCGAATGTCAGGGACATGTGCCAATGTCCTCCTCAGCTATGAGCATGTAAGAGTACGTCTGGGCCTCTAGGACAGCAACAACCAGAATGCATGCAGGCAGGGGATCATGTCTAGAGGCCATGGCCACAGCGGGCCACAATGAACAGTTGGGAAAATGGGGCTAGTGCCTGGAGAAGGAAAACTCTGGGAGAGGTAAAAGACCTATCTTCCAACAGGAGAAAGACTTATGGAAAGAAAATATTTCATTTGTTCTTTCTGCCTTTAGAGCAAGACCCCGGGTAGTTTTAGGAGATAACAAAAGCCTGTTCATTCATTTTGTTAACTATGAGGCATTTATTTCTGAGATATTAAAAATAAAACAAAAACGAATGACCTTAGATTTTCCTTGAAAAAAATCCCAATTCTATTCCTGCCTTTGGGGATATGGAACCAGACACTGATTTTGAGGTAGGCCACAGGTGATTGAACTGTTGAATTCAGTTGAGGAAGAATAATTCGGCTACAGGCCTCTTGAAAAACCTGCTAAAGAGAGGGGACCTTTGCAAACATTATGCCAAATAGCCAACCAGCTTCCATTCACCAGAAACAAACCTTTGATGTAAGAGCCTGCTTGGTACTTTGGAAAGCAATAGGAAGCATAGAATTTGGAGCATACAGAATTGGTTTAAAGTCTTCCTCTGCCTTTACTAGTTCTATAACCTTAAACAAATTCTTAAACTTGCTGAGTTTTGGTTTATCTACCTGTAAATTGAGAAAATTAAGTTCTGGCTTATTGAGTCAAAATAATCATTATGAAGTCCCTGGAATATAATTAGGTTCTTTTTAAAAAATATGTGTTTTATTGATTGTAGAGAGGAAAGGAGAGGGAGAGATAGAGAGAAACATCAGAATCATTGATCAGTTGTGTCCTGCACATCATCCCCCCTTTCTCCCCCCCCCCCCCCTGAATTCTGGATCAAGCTGCAATTTGGGCTTGTGCCACTGAATGGAATCAAACTAGGGTCCCTTCAATCTGCAAAGGTCCTTATAACTGTTAAAGCTCTTCCTATCCATGGAAGCAAGTTGCAATAGTACTACTGCGATTACAAACAGGCATTTTATAAGTTAAGCACCTTTTTTCTTTTAGGGCTCCATTCTGAACTCTCTCCAGCTATTGAGGAAGAAGAGTCAAAGAGTGGCTTGGATGTCATGCCCAATATTTCTGATGTGCTGCTGCGCAAACTGCGGGTCCACAAGTCTCTCCCTGGAAGGTAAAATCAGGGCATGGATCATGCAGCCCGTGTTAGATTCTAGCCGAGACAAAAAAAGTGCACCAGCCTTGATCTTGGACCCCAGATGGATCAGAGTCTAATGGTCCAAATCTAAAACAAAAAGAATAATAAAGGGCCGGTAGGGTTCTTAGGCATGCACACGGGTCACCAAGAGGCTCATGGCAGCAGAGGGTGGTGGGCTTTGGGCCAGGAGACATAGTTTTAATCCCGGATCTACCACCCTATGTAAAACAACCCTAAGATGCACATCGACTGAACAATGGAATGACCAGTCACTATGATGCGCACTGACCACCAGGGGGCAGATGCTCAACGCAGGAGCTGCCCCCTGGTGGTCAGTTTGCTCCCACAGGTGGAGCACCGCTCAGCCAGAAGCTGGGCTCACGGCACCGCTGGTGAGTGCAGTGGTGGTGGCAGGAGCCTCTCCTGCCTCTGCTGCAGGCAGGCAGTAAGAGGGGTCCCAAACAGTAAGAGGGAGCTGGCCAGGCTGAGGGACCCCCTACACTGCCCCCTTCCCTAGTGCACAAAATAAATGGGAGATTCTAGGTCTGATATCTACATAAAGATGTAGAACATTTGGAACCACACGAAGAAGGATGCCTGAAAAACCTACCAGGCTCCTCCACACATGGGGAGAAAGTGGCTTCACCTCCCAAGCCTCAGTCTCCTCACCTGTACAACAGGGATCTGTCATTGGTAGCTACATGAGACGGTGTATGAGTCAGGACTTAACATTTTGTTAGCACACATAGCAGGTCCTGGGTTGAAAAGTGAATAGTTTAGAGTATGAAGGAGAGAAAATAGGGTACCACTAACCAATGGGGATTGGGAGGGTTGCCTGCAAATGAGGCCTCCCACCAAGCCCAGCAACCCGGGGACTAAACTGTTGGGAACAAAGGCCACTGGGCGGAGCTACCAGACCTAACAGAGGTCCCCGATTTAGGGGTAAATATGAAAGAAAAACAAATTTTGCCCAATGAGTGTTATGTGTTCAAATTCCACCCCGTAATTACCTAAAACAGAACCATTAGGGCAATACTCAGAGGGACCTAGCAACTAAATCAACATCAAGAAAAGAGCTTGAAAACGAGTTGGAAGCAGGCCAAGTGAAAGAAGCCAGTCACAGAAGACCACATGTTGGTTCCATTTATAAGAAATATTCAGAATAGGGAGATCCATAGAGGAAAAAGGCACATTAGTGGTTGCTTGGGGCTGGGGGTAGGGGGGTTTGGAAAGATGGAGGGTGACTATTAATTAATGGGTACAGGGTTTCTTTTTTGGATGATGAAAATGTTCTAAAATTGACTGTAATGATGGTTGTAAAATTCTGTGATATACTAAAAACAACTGAATTGTATAGTTTATAGTAAGTGAATTGTATTTCAATAGAGTCGTTACAAAAGAGAGTAAACAAGAGGAAAGGACAGTAACTGGAAAGGTCCTGGATCGCTGAATAAGGGTGTCTGAGGAGCAGATCGGTGAATGTGGCTGGAGAGTGGGAAGAGGAGAGAGTGGTCGGGCCTGGTTCAGAGAAGGCCTCGATTTTATTCTAAGGCCTATCAAGGGAATTTGAATTCTGAGGCAGGCAATGCCATCCAGGGAGATCTCCTTGTATGTCCCCTGCAAACGTCTGTCTTTTAGGAGGCCCGAGGCTCGGCCCCCTACTTGCCTATGCCAGTTTATAAGGCATAGCTCTTTGCAGCAGGAGCTGGCTATGTCTGTCACATGACTTCTTTAACTAAATCACACTTCCCTGACCCCTCAGGGCTTAGTACATTTTTTTTTTTTGAAAAGTGTGTTCAATATCAAAATAGTTGAAAATGAGTCCTAAAAAATAGAAAAATAAGTTTGGTTAATATGTCATAAAATATGCAAATTTCACACAAAGCCAAAGTCAGGAGTTTTGATAAATCATTTGAGCTCTATGTACCTGCTATAAAAGATAATGCTGGCTGGCTCACAGCAGAAAGGGCCTGATGGGTGGGGTTCTGACAAGAATTGTAAGCATTAACCATCTTTGTAGTTGTTTATCCCATGTTCTGTACTCTGCTGACTTGCTGGCCATGGGGTCTTACTGCCTCATCCTGACAGGAAGGCTCTCACAGTTCCTTGTCAGGGTGAGAACCAGCTCTTGCAGAGATAGCTGACCCTTACCTTTGCTCTTGGGGTCCCTCCACACCTGTCAAAGGGAGGAAGCTGTGTTTCCTGAGAGTCTTATCAATGGCACGCTCTGTTGCCACGTCCTATGACGCTGATAGAACTTCTCCCAGTCCTCCCACCCCAGCACAGGAAAGGGCCTGTGCGTTATTTACACTGTCTGGGTTTCAGAACAGGGCTAGCTTTAATTACCAGTAGAGTGGTGGCAGCAGCAACACAGTGAGTGTGCAGATAAAATCACTGCTTGCTGTGGCAACCACCCACAACGAGGAACCTCTCAGAATGACACGGCTGTGCTAGCCAGGACTTTCTTGCTGGATCCCTGAGTCCAGCTGTGAAGAAGAGCTCTGGCCACTCTTTCCTACCTTTTAGTCTATGGCTCATATGCACCCTTGTCACAATCCTCAGAGACAGGAGGAGGGTCAAGCTTTGTGGACCTGGGTAATCCCAAAAAACTATTGTGTGCAGTCTATAAAGTATGTAGCACATGCACTTTCTTAGTAAATCATCAAAACCAGCCCATGAATAAGTTGTGATAACTAACATCTGAGTGCCTCCTGAGCGTGGATGTCATGTATATACACATGTGTACATACACATATACATGTATATATAAATACCTTTGTATATCATATATGTGAACACACATATATATATACACCCTCTTGTACACATGTGTATATACATATGTATATTCCTTATAAGACTTCTGTAAGATAAAGTATTCCCATCTGACAGATGAACAAACAGAGGGAGATTAAAAGAACCCGTCCAAAGTCATGCTAGTAGAGGCACTGATGGAGGACTGCCCCCAGGATCCAGTATTTTCTACCATACTTCTTCTATAGGAGTCGATGTCTGATGGGATATCTTGCAGATTACAGAACTCACACAAAGTATACTCTGAATCTTTCCTGTCTCATTAACTCCCCTTACTCCGTTTTCTGGAAACCCATGGTCTGTTGGTTGTGCAAAGTCACCTTTTTGTTCTTTCATAAATTAGATGAAGTTCACTTGTGTGTCTTTTTTTCTTCCCACAGTGCCCCTCCGCTCACTGAAAAGGAAGTTGAGGTAAGTAACTCCAGTGCTTTGTGAAATTATGAAGCCTGGGCTTGACTGGGTTTTATTTATACTTTTAAAAGTATATATATATATATTATTGATATTTTGCAGAGAGGAAGGGAGAGAGATAGAGAGCCAGAAACATCGATGAGAGAGAAACATCGACCAGCTGCCTCTTTCACACCCCCTACTGGGGATGTGCCCGCAACCAAGGTACATGCCCTTGACCGGAATCGAACCCGGAACCCTTCAGTCCGCAGACCGATGCTCTACCACTGAGCCAAACCGGTTTCGGCTTATTTATACTTTTATTGAAGGGCTAACCAGGAATGGAGAGTCTAACATTGAGCATTACTTATAAACATGACTGAGAATCCCACCCACTGACACTGGTGAAGATGGCCATGGGCAGTGTACAAGGGCCGGTCCTGTCCTCAGATGGATGCTGACACAATCAGTGCTCAGCAAGGCGGAAGCAGCACATGTGGTTGAAGCCTGGATCTGCTTCACTGTGAACAACTTAGTGACCTCTCTGGCTTTAGTCTCTTTATCCATCCATATAGGGATATAACAGTTCCCATAGAGAGGGCTTTGTGGGAGCAAATGAGGTGCATAAAACTCATGGCATTGCTGGCATATAGTAGATGCTCAATGAGGAGTAGCTTTCAATACTGCCATCATCGTCATCATCATTGGGTAAGTTCAGGGCCTTCAGTCCTCTGTCTGGAGATTTCTGCCCAGTGTAGGCCTTGTTACATGAACTTCAGAAGCTCAGGCAGAGTTCTGTCACCCCAATGGTATAAATCTGCTACCACCTGACTCGGGCTGGGCAATGAAAGCTGTAAAACGAAGGCCATTGCTTCCTTCCTGTGTAGTCCATCTGTCTACTTCTCCTCCCCAGTAGTTTCCTATTATTCCAGGAATTCCATGTCTGATCAGTACACCTTTCAAAGTTCATTCATGCAGGCTGCGTTTTTGGCATGGAATATTTGTTCCAGAAAGTTTCCCCTGACAGAATCATACCTGGCCTTACTCCATCTCCCGGCAGCTCGTAGCTGCTTTCAGGGGAGGATTTGGAATACACGGGCAAAATGCTGGTTGAAGTTTGCTTCATGTCAACAAGGCTTACATCTCAAATTATCTTCATAGTGGTTTCATGCGAAACCTCCAAAAACCCACATGTAATAAATCCTAGCGTGAATCCAAACTGCTTACATAATCAGCTGTGTTGGCCCAAGTTTATCTAAACCTAAATACAGGATGTTATTTCCTTGAAGTTCAGGGAAAAGCAATGTGTTATTCTCGTATTATTCCTCTGTAATATGCATTTGGTCTCTGGTCCTAGGAAGGACCTAGCATGGACCTCGGGTTACTAGCTCACCATTCTTTTTTTTAAAAAATATATTTTATTGATATTTTACAGAGAGGAAGGGAGAGAGAGAGCTAGAAACGTCGATGAGAGAGAAACATCGACCAGCTGCCTCTTGCACACCCCCCACCGGGGATGTGCCCGCAACCACCAGCTCCCAGCCCTGGTGACCAGAATCAGACCCGGGACCTTTCAGTCCGCAGACCGATGCTCTACCACTGAGCCAAACCGGTTTCGGCTAGCTCACCATTCTTGATGCAGTTAGCCATAAGGGAGAGTTTCACGGATGCACTGTTACTTTGGTGACTGGTCCAGGAGCTGATGTAAAATGCTCAAGCAAGAAACACACCTGCAGCTGCCCACGTCCCCTGCAATAACTCCTCCTAGCACCTCTCCCACACTCTTGTTCCCAACAGAACGTGTTTGTACAACTGTCCTTGGCCTTTAGAAATGACAGCTACACCCTGGAATCTAGAATTAACCAGGCTGAAAGGGAACGCAACCTGACAGAAGAGGATACTGAGAAGGAACTGGAAAACTTCAAAACTTCCATTATGGTAATTGTGGAGCCTGACTGGGAATCCTTGGAGTTAGGACTATCTTCAAGGGCCGTGCTGAGTACCCTGTTTTTCTCAGTCACCAAGTAGTAGTTTCCTGAAATGAGAAATCAGGCCCAGGCCCTGAGCCAGACAGTCTTTCTCAGAGTGCTGAGGCAGAGATCCTCAAGGACTGGTGACCTGAAGGGCAAGTGTCTAAGGCCACTGAGCCCTTAGAATCTTCTCAGGAGGGGGGGCTGGGTGACTGGGAACCAGAGACCCAGATGTGATTCCCTTCTCCTAGGCCAGCCAAGTAGAGAGTGTCCATCTGGGGCATCTCCGGTGCCCGGAGGAAGCTGTAGCCCCGGCCTTGCAGAGGCCACTCCTCTCAGGCAGGACGGGGACCGGGGCTCATCCTATGAGGACCCTGGGTGACTTCTTTCTCTCTCCTCAGTCTTCAGCTCCACTCTGGCACCACTGTGAGCACCGCGAGACCTACCAGAAGCTTCTGGAGGACATCGCTGTCCTGCACCGCCTGGCTGCCCGCCTCTCCAGCCGCGCTGAGATGGTGGGGGCCGTCCGCCAGGTGAGCCTCGCAGCTCCCAGCCCTGCTGACTGGCTCTGCTCTGCCCACAGTAACTAAAGCAATAATATAAGCAGTGGCAACTCAGATACCACTGATTGATGGCTTACTCTGTGTCAGTACATTATTGTGGTCTTTTTCAGAGTTTTTTTTTGGTGGACCACTAAACCCTCCAGTGCTCCTTGTAAAAGTTTCTGTGGGCAGGGCAGACATACTCCCTTCTTTTCCTGGAGATTTCTAAAGCATATTGCAATAATCAAGCCTTTAAGAAGTCTTCTAGTGAAGAAGCCTGTCTAAGTTTACCTCTGTATTCCCCAAATTTGAAGAACCAACACCACTCCTTTTATTTGTCTCATAAAATATACCTACTCGGCCTCCCATGGAACTAGTATTTGGCAAAACATGCTTTAGGAAAAAAAGGATCTGTTTCATTTAATCCCCGCAGCAATCCCGTAAAGTAAATATCCTATCCCCCGCTGAAGACATGAAGTCTCAGAAAAGTAACAGCAGGAGTAGTGGCAGATCTGAGGCCCAGTTGGGCTCCCTCTCAGCCACAGGGCAGGCCTGGAGCACAGGGAGACTGCCCTGATCTGGGTGGTGTGTGGGATCAGGCTGCCTGAGATCCGATCTTGCCCCAACCAGGGTTCACTGTGTGGCCTCGGGCCAGTTACTGAGCTTTCTGTGCCTCAGCTTCTCCAACAAAACACGTGGCTGTTGGTAGTATCTGCCATGTAGGGTTGCTGACATACTTGTAAAACACCTGCTGCTGCTACCGTGGGCCCTGTCCCGCGGCACTGACTGCGTCAGCAGGGTGTTCCTGGGGCAGTGCTTGTAGAACAAAGGAAGGACAAGACACTGGCTGTCCCACCCCTCTGTCTTCTAGGGGGAAAAAGCTCCTGACTCAGCAGCAGCACTCAGGAAGTCGATCCAGCTGGGAGCAGCCACAAGGAAGAGCTCAAAGGAAGTGGCTGGTCTCAGCTCACAGATATGGGGAACTTTTCTAGGGCCCAGTCATTGAGCTTGTCCCTCTATGGTCAGGCAGGCCCTGGGCTAGGCGCTCTGGAGAATTCAAGGGTATAAGCAGAGAAAAATCTTTCTGATCTATACAGCAATCCCAAACATGTTTCTAGGCTCATGTGTGTTGCTCACTTCAGTCTTTACCCATCTCCAAACGGCTTCCTACCCCTAGCTTCTGAGTCTAAGTCCTCACCTCTCTCTCTAGTTCCACCAGATTACAGACTGCCACCAGTCCCACTCCATTAGTCTAATTTCCACTGGTGGCCTGATTATGGTCACTCCCTTACTTCAAGACAAGGCCCTTCATAACCCAGCCCTAACTGCCGTTACTGTGAACAAACCCAACTGCTTGCTGATTCCTACATAAGTGGGATAGCCTGTACATCCCTAGTTTTCCAGACAGTCCTAGTATTTGCCTATTGTGCTAGCATAATTCTTTTTTAAATGTTTTATTAAATTTATTGGGGTGACATTAGTTAATGAGATTAGATGTTTCAAGGGTACAATTCTAGATCACATAATCTGAATGTTGCATTGTGTGCTCAACACCCAAAGTCAAATCTTCTGTCACCATATATTTGACCCCGTTTGCCCTCTTCTACCTCTCTCTACCCCATTCCCTCAGGTGACCACCGTACTATTATCTGTATTTATGAGTGTGTGTTTGTTTTTGTTCATTTATTGCTTTCTGTTTTATATCCCACATATGAGTGCAATCATATGGTTCTTGTTTGTTTGTTTTTTGTCTGACTTGTTTCACTTAGCATGATATTCTCAAGATCCACACATCTTGTAATAAATGACAATATTTCATCTTTTCTTATGGCTAAGCAGTATTCCATTGTATGTATATACCACATCTTCTTTATCCAATCATCTACTGAGGCAGACTTAAGTTGTTTCCATGTCTTAGCTACCATGAATAATGCTAAAGTAAACACAGAGGTACATATAAATATTTACAAATAAATGTTTTCAAAATTTTCACATAGATGCCCAGAAGAGGTATTGCCAGACCATATGGTAGCTCTATTCTTAATTTATTTTGGAATCTCCATATTGTTTTCCATAGCGGCTGTACCAGTTTACATCCCCACCAGAAATGAAAGAGGGTTCCTTTTTCTTCACAACCTCTCCAATTCTTGTTATTTCTTGTCTTGTTGATAATAACAATTCTAATAGGTGTGAGGTGGTATTTCATTGTGGTTTTGATTTGCATTTCCCTAATAGCTAGTGAAGTTGAACATCTTTTTATACATCTGATGGTTATTTGTATGCCTTCTTGGGAGAAGTATCTGTTCAGGTCCTCTACCCATTTTTTTAAATTAGATTGTTTTGTTGTTGACTTGTATGTATCTTCTATATATTTGGATATTAGCCCCTTATTGGAGGTATCACTTCCGTTCAGCTGCTTGCCTTTTAGTTTTGATTTCTTTTGCTCTACAGAAGTTTTTTAGTTTGATATAGTCTCATTCATTTATTTTTGCTTCCCTTGCCTTTGGGATAAAATTCATAATATCCTCTCTAATACCAATGCCCATAAGTTTAGTACTTATGCTGTCTTCTTTGTAATTTATTGTTTCAGGTCTTATACTTAGGTCTTTGATCTCAGCATAATTCTTAATAGCACTCCCTTTCACTTTTCAAAGGACTTCTGTTGAAGGGTAAATCCTTTACCCAGATACAAGACCTATGGTTTCCTGTCTCTGTCTGTACCTTTGCTCTTAGAATTCCCTATCCAGAATGTCCATTGTCCATTGTGTCCATGTCTAAATGACCAGCTTCTACTTACACCCTACAGCTACTTCACTCCATCTCCATGAAGCTCCCTGACCCATTCTCTGGGAGCAGAGCTGATTCTCTTCCACCTGACACCACCTGAAGCTTTAAGTCTGTGCTTGTTCTTGTTCTCTGAGTGCAGGTGCCTACAACCTGTCTCAGCTCACATGGTGGGCAGCAAACTCTGGGAGGGTAGGGTCATGTCTAATTGGACCCTGTATCCTTTTAATTCACCCAGCCCAGAGCCTCATTCAATGCCTGTGTTTCTCGATCTCCTTTCCTGCAGGAGAAGCGCATGTCAAAGGCAACAGAGGTGATGATGCAGTACGTGGAGAACCTGAAGAGGACGTATGAGAAGGACCATGCAGAGCTCATGGAATTTAAAAAACTGGCAAACCAGAATTCAAGCCGCAGCTGCGGTCCCTCTGGTAAGGAACCAGAGTCCTGCCCTCATCTTGGGCTTGCAATGTGGGTCCCTGATGTCCCCAGGCTGGAATTGCACCTAACGGGGCTGCCCCAGGATGCATTTCAGACTGAGCAAGGTTCACTGCCCCTGCCAAATGCTGCCCACAAAGGCTTTCAGCAGCTGCTCCAAAGGGGCCAAACATGAATGGCCCCAAAGCAACTGTGACACAGAGAACCAGAGCAGCTAACTCTGACTTGAAGCCCACAGTTTGTGAGAGCTCACTCCACTTTGTGAAACGAGAGACCCCAGACCCTTTGTGCTTTGGGGCCCCCTTCAGGCAACACATACTTTAGACTGAATCCTGGAAAGCATCAGGGATCCAACCAAAGATTTTAGTCAGGGAAATGACATGATCATTCATCTGCGGAGTTTAGAAGGGCCCCTCTGACTATTGTAAGGCCAGCACATTCCTGGGCAAAGCCAGGGACAGGGAAAGCCATGAAGCTGCTGTTACGACGGCCCAGGTGGAAGGTGAAGTCTGAGCAGTGAAGAGGGAGTGAGAGCCTGGCTAAGGGAGACACCGCTGAGATGAATAACAGACTCATGAGCATGACAAATGTTTTAAAGAAATACTCTTTTTAAAAAAGGTTCTATAAGATTGCTCTAGGAGCACAGAGGAGGGAGGCAGGCTGAGGTAGTCAAGGAAAGTGTCTGGGCAGTGTTTTAAAGTAAAAATAGAAGTTCTTCAGGAAAAAGGAAGAAACACACCCTGGTGGTATTAACAGCGTGTACAGAGGTGTGTGGTTGCCGGGATGAGGTGTGATAGTGATGGGGTGAAGGTGAGACTTGGAACATCAGGGCCACATGCCAGGCCTTTGTCCCCTAGGCAATAAAGGAGTCACTGGTGAGTTGACATCACCCAGCATTGTCAGATTGTATTTTGTGAAGATCTATCTGACGTGAGGGTGGGTAATGCTTGAGGGAAGGGCAGGCGCTAAGGCACGGAGACGGGTTAAGAGGCTCCTGAGCAGTGCAGGAGGAGGACGGTGCCTCGGGACAGAACGTCTCCTTCAGCTGCCAGGGTTTAGGCTCTGGCTGATGCTGGTGGTGTCAGTGGGAGAAAACAGACATTTCAGGGACAGGAATCCCCGTGGAATGCAAACATCCGTGTTACCAAGAGCGGGAGGAGGGAAAGTACAGAAACTGTAACAGATGGAGAAACCTTTATAAACAGGAGGTTTCACAAGTTTCCTGGGAAATATCACTGATGCTTCCCAGCTCCAGAAAGTCTGCTCTGGATCTTGGCAGCGAGGTTTCTGACCGGCATGCGCCCGGGCCTCTAACAAACCACTCCCTGTCAGTGCTGCAAGTTGGGGAAGTTGCCATCAAAGAAACCCTAGTACCTGACTCTCGAATTATTGCCCTGCAAGGTACAGGGTCCCCCGTGGACCACCTTAGCCAAGACTTATGAAATGAGCAGGTACCCATTCATTCTACAGACATTTATTAGCACCTTTGGTGTGCCCACATGATAGAGAGGTAAAGGGCACACAGTCCTGACCAAAAGGAGCTCCCAAACCTGTGGGGAGAGAGGGCAGCGTAGCCAGTGCTGTGACAGAAGCAAGCAGACGTCCACGGGGAGCACACTGCACAGCCCCTGCTTCAGTCTGGGGGGTGGTGAGAAAGTGCCTCCAGTAAGAAGGGAGCAGGTAGCTGAGTCTTGAATGGTGAATAATATTTCAGACATTTGTTCCCACTCCACTGTTTTATACCTCAGCTTGGCTCTTACAGAGGGGCGAGCACCCACCCAACAGGTGTGTCCATCAGATACTCTATGACCACTCCCTTATATACAGTGTTTGTTTGTAAGCATTTACATGATTTCTGGCAATCTTTGTCTTTGGCAGAGACTCTAAAAACTACAGTGAGATAAAAATACCTCTGATTTCAAGAGCACTGATACACATTTAGAAGAAAAATGTGACGCCTATTTTTTCCCCCTAAATATGAAACATGCAGATTATCTGCGTTTTGGATTATTTCCTTAAAATATATTTTAGAAGTGTAACTATTAGTCATGGGAAAAACATACTTATAAGGCTCTTAAAGCAAATTATTTTCAAATGACCCATTAATAATTTCATTTAATGAGTTACAATAATGCTCAATTCATTGTGCTGTTGACACTTCTGCCCTTTCCTTTAAAAAATATCTTTGACTTTGATGGGTCAAAATTGTATCTCATCTCATAGTTTTAATTTGTATTTTTTGACCTTTTCAAATGTTTCCTAGCCATTTGTATTTCCACTTTCATAAATTCTCTAATTATAACTTTTGCTCATTTATACGATTAGTATTTTATTAATTTGTATGAACTCTTCATATATAAAGAATATTTTTCTGGTTCTGCTATTTTGGCTGACTAGGACACTTCAAACCCTTTAACCACAAATAGTTTTTGCTGGAAAAAGATAAAGCAAACATTAGTCTAAAAGAATAGCTGAATCTACAAGAACAGAAATCGAAGTACTCAGATACAAGAAAAGAAAAGTGAACTGAAACCAAGCTGACCCTGCAGCCTCCTTGCGACCAGAGTCAGCCTCAGTTATCTGGGCGCTGGGCTTTGCACTTGCACACAATCTGAGATGAGGCCCTCAACACAGAGGTGACTCCGAGCCTTCCGTAGACTTTCCAAGGGCTGCATCCTTAGACAAGGAAAAAAGAAAAAAAAAACAATCACCAAATAACAGAGAAAGAAACTAAGGAAGTTTGTCTGTTTTTTCCCTGAGCTCTAGTAGGAAAAAACACTTTCTCCTTCCTCATAGGAAAAGTGCCTGCTCCAAAAGTGCAGGCCATTACAGAAGTGATGATGCAATACGCAGAGAATCTGAGAGGAGCATGACATGAGGCTTCTGGCCCATGGATGCCATGGTTTAGTTTCTAATTAACTGTTCCCTGCTGGTGGCTACTCTGAAAGACTTACCTGGGCTCTTCTCTCTGTTCCCTCCTGTTGCAGAAGACGGGGTTCCTCGCACAGCGCGGTCCATGTCCCTCTCTCTGGGAAAGGTATGCATGTTCAAGGGATACCAGGGCTCCTGGAGGAAGTACAACAGAAGTTTCCACAGTCACCCAGGAGATCATTCATTCCTGGACCCATGGTGGGGTAGGGGTGGGGGGGAAAGAACCTCTGGACAGTCTCTAATTTGGCTCCCCACACCTTCTAGCTCATCCTCCAGCCTTCACTTGCTCATAGTTTTCCTGAATGTAACGTCCCTTTAAGTGAACATAAAACGATGCATAAACCTTGGCATTGCTATAGTTTTCATAACACTATCAAGGATGTTACCCAGAGACGGTGGGTCATTTCTGTTTAATTTCTTCAGGATTTAATAACCTAAAATAGAAATAGGCTGAGACATCACTCGGCACTAACAGAAAAGTTGTGTCAATGTTGGCTCCTCTCTCCATACCAACTCCCACCACCGTCATTACCCCGAAGCAAAATGATCCAGTGAATGTTAGTACAGCAGTAGGAAAGAGTAGGTATATCCAGGGCCTTTCTGAGTGGTGGGTGCTGCTCCCTTCATGACAGTGAGCCTGGCTCCTTCTCTTTCTATAGAACATGCCCCGCCGGAGGGTCAGCGTTGCCGTGGTCCCCAAGTTTAATGCCCTGAACCTGCCCAGTCAGCCTCCAAGCTCATCACCCATCCCCTCCTTACCTGCCCTGGTGAGTATGATCATGTTTGCCAGCTGACTCTATTTGACCTCTCCCTCAAATTCACTACTATGTGAATGACCAGGGTGTGGGCAAAGTGAATAAGATGAGTTCATTCCCAGCACAGATTCTGGGCCATAGGCTTAAAGAGCCCAATTTAGACCAGGCTCCATGTCTTCCACTGCCCTGAGAAGAAGACAGTGAGTGGTATCCTTTTTCATGCTTAAACCACACCATCCAAGGTGGGTACGATTTTGTCCCATTTTGCAATGGGCTTTAACACCTGAGCTACATTTTGTAGGGGTAGAGCTGAGCTTTGGACCAAAGGCTCTCTGATTCTAAAGTGTGTATTCTTTAAAAAACCAACAATTCGTTTTATTTTAAAACGTTTATACTTTCAGTCACTTTCAAACACATTCAAATTTTACAAAGTTGCAATTTTGGCATATAAAAAATTGGGGGTAGCAACAAAATTTCTTCCAGAACTGGCTAAATAATGTCACAGGGTTTTAGAGTTTGGACTTCAAAGTAACACCAGATCTGAGTACCAACTATGATTTCCCCTTTTTAGCTTGTGACATTGGCAAGTTATTTCATCTCTCTTTGCCTCACTTTTTCCAAAGCTCGAATTCTTAAACCCAATGTTATTCTGATTGATTCTTTGCAATATTGTTTATAACAATGAAAAGATGAAGACTACTCAAATGTCCATTAATAGGAGATTGATTAAATAAATTACAGACATCCCTATAAGAAGTTTCTATATGCAGTTGCTAAAAATTATGATTAGAATATAATACAGAGTGAGGCAAAAGTAGATTTACAGTTGTGAGTACATGAAACAGAGTTTAGTGTTATATTATTGTTTATTAGTTATTGTATTATTTTCCATATGAACAACTATAAACCTACTTTTCCCCCACCCTGTATTTATTGACATGAAAAAAAAATTCAAATTAGTAAAAAACATTATGTACAGTATAATTCTGCTTTGTAGTTTTTAAACGTGGTTTTCTAGGTGTAGAAAGAAAATTCTGGAAGCATATATGTAAAACTATTAATAATGGTTATCTATAGTCAATGATAAAACAAAAGGTGATTTTTAACTTCTTTTTTCAGTTTTTTTTATTTCATGAAAAATGATTTTACATGAAATAAAGATTAATATTTCAAGAAAAACAATTTTAAATATAATGTTACATGCAATAAACACCTATTATTCAAGAAAAATGATCTTACATATAATAATATTACATACAATAAACATTAATATTTCAAGAATAAAAGGATTTTAAGTATAATAATATTACCAAAACTATACTAACATAGTATAATATCACAACAGTTGTAGGAAATATTAAATCACAACAGTTGTAGGAAATATTAAAATCTCAAATAACAGGATTATTTCTATTATATTTTAGTATATTTTTTCATCTCTGGCTCTATTTTGGTTAATCAGTTTATGTTGCTCATCATATTCCACAAATGAGTGAGATCATAGGATATTTATCTTTCTCTGACTGGGTTATTTTGCTTAGCATGATGCTTTCAAAGTCTACTTTGTCAGGTATGAGTATTGCTACTTCAGCTTTTTTTTTTCTTTTCCATTTTAATTATTTTCCATCCCTTCACTTTCATCTTGTATGTGTCTTTTGTTTTGAGGTGGGTCTCTTTTAGACAGTATATAGTTGGGTCATCTTTTTTGTATCCATTCAGCTACCTTACACCTTTTGATTGGAGCATTTAATCCATTTACATTTAGGGTTATTATTGAGAGGTACTTATTTATAGCCATTTTAGTTCTGCATTAAAATGGTTTCTCTCTCTGTTTCTTCTCAGCAATCCCTTTCAGCAATCCTTTTAGCATTTCTTGTAATGCAGGCTTGGTGGCGATGAACTCCTTTAGCCTATTTTTATCTAGGAAGCTCTTTATTTGACTGTCTATTTTGAATGATAGCCTTGCTGGATATAGTAATCTTGGTCTCAGATCCTTGCTTTCCATTACCTTGATTACTTCATGTCATTCCCTTCTGGCCTGTAGAGTTTCTGATGAGAAATCAGGTGTCAGCCTTATGGGAACTCCTTTGTAGGTAACAGTTTTCTTTTCTCTTACAACCTTTAAGATTCTTTCTCTTTATTTTTGGCATTTTAATTATGATGTGTCTGGGCATTGGTCTGTTTGGGTTCTTCTTGTTTGGGGTTCTCTGTGCCTCCTGAACTTGTGTGACTTTTTCCTTACTAGGTTAGGAAAGTTTTCTACCATTATTTCTTCAAACACCTTCTCTATTCCTTTCTCTCTTTCTGCCTCTTTTGGCACACCCCCTATTCTAATATTGTTATGTTTCACATTGTCCTACAGCTCCCTTAAGATATCCTCCTGTTTTTTCTTTTTTTCTTTTTGGTTCTCTAATCGAGTGATACTTTCAACTCTGTCTTCTAATTTACTGATTCAATCCTCAGCTTCCATCTGGTGTGTATTCCTTCCAATGTGTTCTTTATTTGTGTCATGTCATTCTTTATCTCAGACTATTCTTTTTTCATAGTTACTATATCTTTTTTTCATACTATTCAGCATTTTAAACATCATTACTCTGAACTCTGTTTCAGATCAATTTCTTATCTCTGCTTCATTTATCTTTTCTTCACTAGTTCTTTCATTTGGAGGTTGTTTCTTTGTTTCCTCATTCTGGTTGTCTTTTTGGGTTTGTGACTATGTTTTAGGTAGATCCTCTATACCTCTCAATCTCTAGTGCAGGACAGTGTTAAAGGCTATTTCTGACTAATTGGATCAGGCAAAGACTCAAAGCCTCCAGAGACCTTGATGCCATCTTATAGTTCTATAATAACAATGTATTACTTATAATCAGAAAAAAAATCAATTTCAATTTTTTTAAACAGACAGTTCCCATATAACAACATATTTTCCACCTCCCCAGTCTTTGTGAACCTGCTTAATCCTGTCTAACACTTCTAATTCTTTATCCAGTTGTTCCTCTATGCCCTTTCCATGACTAGCAGTACTCTATAAGGAAACAATATGATATGTAAGCAATAGGTGAAGTAGATTCAAGCTCTATTGTGCCAAGAGATGGCAATAACTTATAAACTTTTTTCACCTTTTCCTACCTTGAATGTTTCAATCGTCTTTGAAATCAATATAAACTCCCAGATCATTCACTAAACCAAAGGAGCCTAAATTTTTTTAAAAAGGATTTAGGGAGGGCTAGTTAGTATGCTGTACTAACTAGCCTTCCCTAAGCTCCTTTAAAAAGTGAGATAATTTGAGTGGAGAAAATTTAAAGGACCTATTTCCCATGCTATACTAAATGTATAAATGTGGTTTCCAAATATATTCCTTTAGGATAGGGGCAACCAGGGCTATACATTCAAATGACGTGGGGCTAAACATTCCATGCTGGGGCCCACCCCAAGATTCTGGATTGAATCAGTACTTTCAAAAATCTCCCCTAGGCGATTTGATGTGCAGCCAGAGTTGAGAACCATTGTTTAAATCAAATACATTGCAACAAAACAATGTGATAGTCCTTGGATATTTATCATAAAAAGTTTATGATGGTTTGAGCTTTTTGGTAAGGACAGTCATCTCCTGAGAATTGTACCTTTATGGCAATGATGGACTTGCATGAATCTAACCCAGGGACCTTGGGGCCTGTGTTTAATAGGAGGCCCAGTGGTATTTAATCCAATCAGTAAATGGGACAGAGAAAAATAGATGGCTCCCCTCTGGAACAGAGACTCAAATAGAAACTCTCTTTGCTCAAAAAAAAAGTTTCAAGTTGCATGTGCCTCAGAGGTAAACAACACCTAAGAAAGGAGGTCAGAGAAGGCCTAAGAAAAGAGTCAGTATCAAGTGAAGGTCAGAGAGGGTCAGAAGTGAGGAAAGGGAAAGAAGAGGAGCAACAGCCCCTCTACCTCTAGTATCATCAGACACCCAGAAACCCCAGTTTCTTCCTTCCTCTCTAATCCTCAATTCTCTGTCTCCGTTCAGACAGAATCGTCCAGTGGGAAAGGCAATCTACCTGTTGTCACCTCATCACTGCCTGCACTTTTGGAAAAGTAAGTGTCGATGTTTTTCCCCTCTGAACTTTTGGGATCTCTGAGGAAAATCTCTTCAACTCACCTTTCTTCCTATCCTTACACCCTTCATGTGATAGAAATCAAATTAAGTTTTAGGAGAAATATGTAGCACTCTGAGACAAAGATTTCAAACCTAGTTTGCAAAATTCCTAGACCAGGGAGATGCTATGGCATTCGTCAAGAGTACCATGATCTAAGGAGAGCCCATTGGAGATGGAAGTTTCTCTGTTGGTTGGGACTCTTTGGGATACAGATACAAGAAAGCCCTAACTCAAAGGGGCTTAATTAACTCCAGAGGAGGAGCTTCCCCAGATGTGGTACAGCAGCACCCCAGCTCAGCTTCTCTATAATTTCCTGGCCTCTGCCCACTTTATATATTGACTTCACCAGCAGGCTTGTGGCAAATGGCTGCTAATTCAGGTATTCTATCCAGACACAGCATTTTCTAGAGGAAAAAGGACAATTTCTTCCCATGTTTCTTTCTTAGGAATGAACCCAAAAGTCTTTCTTCAGTCTTCCTTATCTTGTTGGCAGATCTGGTCCTTTTGTAAACCAATGACAGCCTTTGGGAATGGGATTGTCATCGTAGTCTTAAACTATCCCCTGGAGATAGGAAGAGAAGCCCAGCTTTTTCATAAAGCAAAATGACTTTGTAAGGAAGAAAAAAATTCTCCAACAAAATCATGTTGCTGTTAGGAAGTAGGAAGGAGATGAGTATCAGATATGCAAACAGCAGTGTCTACTGTGCCTAACTATTCTAGGCATCTTTACAATTTGTAGGTCTTTTCATCCTCAGTCAAAGCAAGGCAGGCTGTTTTCTAAACACTCAGAGGAGTTTGTAATTTGCTTTTCTAATTCTTTCATTTTCTTGCTGGAAAACATCTGGACCACAGCTGCCACCTCTCAGAAATTCTCCCTTGTGTCTTTCCCCACTTGGTAGAACATACACCTATATTCTTCCTTCTTCCTTGCCTTGAGGTAACTTTAGTCCTTTATTTTTCATTGTTGTTTGAATAGTATACCCTGACCGGGTAAAAAATGTCCATGTTGTGCCACTTTGCAGTACAGACAAGGTCCCAAGATCCTTACCCCCAAACTTAGCAATGTTTTCCTCACCTCTCAGTACATCAACCACTAAGCTATCCCTCCTTGATTCACCCCACATTAGTCTTAAAGTTTTCCCAGCATTTCCTCTTTTTGCCACCTAACCCTGCATAAGCTTACCGTTCCTTGATGTTGTATAGGGTATTTTTGTTTATTTGTTTCCCTGTTTTCCTGGTCACTATAAGGATATTATAAAGGGATGACAAAGTAACAACCATGTGTAGGTAACCAAGTTTAGAGAATCTTACCCAAGTCCCTAGAGTCATAGTGTCTAGCTAGCCCATGGTCTCTGAATCTCTCCAGAAATAGTTACTTAAGCCCTGAATAAGAAGCACACTAAAATTCTCCCTTCCAATCCTGCCTTTAGATGCACCAACCCCTTTTCCAGGAAGGTTCCCAACATGGCCCTGTTTCCAACTCTTGGCCCGCAGAGCTAATAAGAGCAGAAAATTTATGTCTCCACTCTCCTCAAGGAACTGACAATGATAAGGCAGGGCCTGAACCCTGCAGAACTAATGTGTAGGCCAGCTGAGAACGTCTCTCTGAGGCAGTGAGGACCATTAAGAGCCTGAGGCAAACTTGGTAGGAAAAAGTGAAGTGCAAAATTGGAGACAACAGGCAGCAGCCCCAAATTAGAAGTGGCAATGAATGAGCATCAGTTGTGACAAAGATGTCTATAATTCATTCTTTTTAAAAAACATATATTTTTTATTGATATCAGAGAGAAAAGGAGAGGGAGAGAGAGCGAAACATCAATGATGAGAGAGAATTATTGATCAGCTGCCTCTTGCATGTCCCACACTAGGAATTGAGCCTGCAATCTGGGCACATACACTGACTGGGAATTGAACTATGACCTCCTGCTTCATAGGTCGATGTTCAAACACTGAGCGATGCCAGCTGGTTAACAGCTCACTCTTATGAGCTACCAGAGAGCTCACCATGATACATTACCTCTTCTGTGGCTGACTCACCTGTTGGGAATACACCCAGCCAATAAATATGGCTGTAAAAAGGAGAGGGATTATTCAAAGTAAAAGGGATTCAGGACTAGCAGCAGCTTCCCCCATGGATTTCTAAAAGGTGCTAAATGATTTCCATCTGAATTCATGAAACTGGAAACATTTAACATATTGCTAAGAAGAAACTTTGGATAATACGGGACTATTATATATATCAAATTAAAAAAATTTAAAGACTACATTCAATATTATTTTGTTTTAGTTTCAGATGTACAGCATAGGGAACTATTATATTTAAAGTTTCATGAAGATTAAAACAGAACAAAACTCAAGAACAGTTTCACAAGTAGAAGAACTACTTATTATTTTTCATTCTTTCATTTCTTTAACAATTAATGACCAAGGGCCAGATACCTAGAATGTGCTCAGGGGGCTCAAAGTCTAATGGGAAAGATGGGTGGGAAACAGGTCAGTATAATATAATGTGATGGGTGATAGCATAAGGAAGTACAGGGTGCTAAGGGAACAACACACACACAACAATTAGCACCTTACCTCAGATTTTGAATTGTGGGAGGGAGGGTTTCAGAAAATGTTTCCTCTAGAAATTTGCTTTTAAAGTGAAACCTGAAAGTTATACAGTTAACTAAGTGACCTAGAGGCTAACAACATTCCAGATATGTGAGAAAGTATGAAGTCAAGGAATAATAATGATGATGATAATTACTCTGGCTATTTCAAAAGTGTAGAAAAATTGCCAGTGTCTCACTTTATGCAATGTGCTGTTTCCAATTGCTTTACATTAATGATATAATTTAATCTGTATAATAATCCAATAAAATAAGTATAGTATTAATATCCCTATTTTATAGATGAGGAAACTGACACTCAGAGAAATCATCACTTGCCTGAGGTTACACAGATGATAGCAGAATTCATGCTCTTAATCTGTTAATAGGGTCTCCAACTAGAAGAACAGAAGGAAGTCCAGTATGGCTAAAGAGAAGAGATGGATTTAAGAGCTGTTTTTGAAAGAGTTCTTGTGGAAGGACCTGTTGATTGGCCAGGTGTTGAGTGGAAGGCAGAGAGTGGTGGGAGTGAGGGTGTATACGGAGCCATTCACTGGGATCAAATAAGCCACACGTATGGCTAATGTGCAGGACTAGTTTATAAATGGGACCATTATACTGATAAATCCCTGGACAATTTTAACTATGATTTCTAAAATAACAATTTCTCTACACTTTTGAAATAGATTAAGTTGCTTAAAGGTTTCATATGACTTCACATGTGTACTGCAAGCAACTCCCCTTTGCAGATAGTATTTTGGAATGAATTAGCCCCCAATCAACTAGTAGAGGGCCCCAGGAATCTGGGACTGACTAATAGGGAGTAAGGAAGTTTTCGTAGCTCAGGTCCCCTGGGTTGGTCTTGTCTGAGGGAGCTGTGGCAGTAGAGGTGGCTTAGAGACATTGCTGAGCCCAAGGAGGTAAGATGTGTCCATTGGTAAGTGTTGCAGTCAATTTCAAATGTTGTTTACCACATGGAAAAGATACACTTTAATATACCTGCTGGTCAAACACATTTTGACTAAATAACCCTCATGTCAATGAGAGCTGAGCATAATGAAAAACACTGTTGACTTGGTGGACATGAGAGAACAATAAGCCTCATTGCCATGGATCATCCCCCCCCCCCCCAAAAAAAAAAGCATACAAAATTTCGGTTGGATATAGATACCACAATCCATGAGCATTTGGCTCAGAAATCCCTAGGGTGGGCACAAGCTGTGTGGGCTCAGCTCCAAGTTTAAAGGCATGAATAAGGATTCCTTTAGCTCCACCCAAACACCAGGTTTCAGGAAATAACCATTTACAGTGAGGACCTGCCCATTTTATAAGATCAATAGGCAGCGACTGTAACTCAGCAAACACTTAAAGGCACTTTCTGCCGGAACTGGTTTGGCTCAGTGGACAGAGCGTCGGCCTGCAGACTGGAAGGTCCCAGGTTCGATTCTGGTCAAGGGCATGTACCTTGGTTGCGGGCACATCAGGGAATGTGCAAGAGGCAGCTGATTGATGCTTCTCTCCCATCGATGTTTCTAGCTCTCTATCTCTCTCCCTTCCTCTCTGTAAAAAAATCAATAATATATATATATATATATTTTTAAAAAGGCACTTACTGCCAAGCATCATTCCAACTCAAACAGTCTCTTTCCCTGCAGTCACAGTCAAATGGAGAGATGGGCATGTAGATAAAACAAAAAATAACCCTATCTCTAAGTTATGCGGTAACAGATGTAATGAGGGCACAGAGAAAGGGAGAGATCAACTTTAACCACAGGATGTGGGAGAAGGGAAAGATGCCACAGAGGAGAAAGTATTTGAGCTGAGTCTTAAAGATACACAAGGAGAGCCCTAACCGGTTTGGCTCAGTGGCTAGAGCGTCGGCCTGTGGACTCAAGGGTCCCAGGTTTGATTCCGGTCAAGGGCATGTATCTTGGTTGCAGGCACATCCCCATTAGGGGGTATGCAGGAGGCAGCTGATCAATGTTTCTAACTCTCTTTCCCTCTCCCTTCCTCTCTGTAAAAAAATCAATAATATATTTTTTCCCCAAAAGATACACAAGGAGAAACTTCCAGGTAGTTGGAAAAGATATTTCAAGAACTGTAAGCTCAGTCCAGAGGTCAGGATATAACTGCAAATGTTTCACATATTGTGTGTTCCCACTACTTCCCATCCTCCCCAGTATTAAATCAAGGCTTTCCTATCCTATCTCTCACTCTAAAGAAGCAACTTTTAAAGGAAGGGCCCCATCATAAGGCATGGCTCAACCTATGAGCAGGCCTGGCCTCATTCAGCCTGTTTCCTGGAACCCTTCACACTGCTCAGAGCCCCAGGAAAAGACTTCTGTTTAAAGAGAGGGCTCATGGAGCCTAAAGATCAAACCTAAAGATCACTTTATACTTACCTGACTCAGACTCTCAAAAGTGTGTGTATGACACACAACTCTCCCTCCTTGGCATCCTCAGCTCTTTGCACTCCCAGGACTCCACACTTCCTGGCTTTTCCTCCTACTTCTCTGACTGCTACTTTTCACTCTCCTCTGTCACTCTTTTTCCACCTGAGCTAAGGACAAAGATGCCTATGGCTTGGTCCTGGGTCTTCGTCTTTCATCATATCATTTCCCTAGGCTTGAAATATCATCTATATGATGATGATAGCAAATGAATTTATTCAGCTTTTGGTATATCCAACTACCTACTTGATATCTCCACTTAGATGCCCCTTGTCCAAAAGTTACTAGTAACTCCTGCCTTACTGACTCCTTTCAGTTCCTCGAGAATCTCTGTGCCTTTTGTATCTTGTGGTCTTCATACATCCTGCATCCTCTATCTAGACTGATCTTCCCTCTGTTACAGATACAACTAACAACTTCTCATCTTTTAAGTCTGTGCTTCAGTTACACCAGCTCAGGCCTTTTCTGACCACTCTGTCTAAGCAGATTCTCTCAGTACTTTCTGTCACTGTACAGATTTTGTTTCTATCATAAAAGTTATCACAACTTGCAATGAATTATAGATTTTTATTTTTATTTTTTTGGATTTTTTCTTCTAAGCTCTGTATTGGCAAAGATAGTTTGTTTTATGATGTATCCTCAGCATAGTATTACAAGATTCCTGTGACTCAGTCAGTACTTGGTAGATATTAACATGAATGAAGCAAAAGATGGACATAGGAATGGAATGCCACTGAACATTTTGGTCTGCCTTCACCTTTCTCATCTTGGTGCTATCTGTCCCAATAGCTGTCTGTCAACCCACAGCAACTCCTGGAATAAGAATAAATGTGAAGAAAAAAAAAGAATAAAGGTGGATTTGGGAGCATGAGGAAAAGGGGAACTGAAGCAGTATTAGATGTTTGGGGGTCCAGGGAGGATTCATGAACTAGTGCCTTTATAAATCTTGTCTCAAGGTAGAAGGATTGAAATTAACTCAATGCAATGAGTTTCCTCAATTCTGATAAGCAATCAGGCCAAAGACGTGGTTTGGTTTTCAGATGCCCAATCTGTCCCTGAAAGGACGCCCTGTGCTTCCTTCTCACTAGTGGAAAAACAAACGGGGACCCAGATTGTGAAGCTTCTGCTCCCACACCAACCCCGAGCTGCCTGGAGACTAGCCAGGAGACCAAGGCCAAGATGGAGGAAGAAGCGTACAATAAGAGGTGAGTTAGACTTCAACCCCTCTGAGGTCACTTGGCAGATCTCAGAAGATACTTTTCCACAGGCCTTCCCATCTCTTAGAGGACTGAGGGAAGCAACCAGTGGCCCTGGGGCCTCCTTGCCTCAGTGGGGAAAATAGCAGTCCTGTTCCACAGGAAAGACAGGAGGAAGCAGGGAGAGAGGGTGTGGTCATAAAATAACAAGACTGCCCTTTTTTAAAGGCAAAATGCCACCAGAATGATCTGAAAATCAAGGGCTATGGGTGGGTTCTTCTTGATGGTGCCTAGGCTTCCTGAGCACCCAGAACAATAATATTGCTGCCAAAAATACCCAGGAGCAGTGGCAACTGCATTTGCTACAATTGTCTCAGCCTTCTTCCTATCAACTGGAGTATCCTCAACTTCCAATTGTCCTCTCCTCTAATTGAGCTTTAATAGCAAGTCTGGTTTGTCAGTCACAGATGGGACAGAGTACTGACTTGGCCAGACAGAAAATTACCTCTGACCAGGCATCACATCCTGAGCTTCATTTCCTGTGGCTCCTAGGGAGACACAGCTTCCCACTGGTGTGAAATCTGTGGGCTTTTGTGGGGCAGCCATGTACACTATCCTGGGACTGCTCCAGCCAAGCTGTGCTGGTCTTAAGCACTCAGCTGTAGGACAGGCAGAAAGTGTATATTCAGTATAATGCTGATCCCGGGAGAAGGAAATCAGAAGGATTTCTCTAGGAAAGCCTGTCTTTTAACCCACAGCTGTCCTCTGTACTCAGAATGTGTGAAGGTAAATGAGTCCATTGGCTTTGTAAACATAATTATTGAGTACCTCTCTAAGACAAGCTGTGTGCCTGCCACTTTGGCAAAACTTCCCAGCAAGCCTGTGTGACAGGTGTCACCCTCACTAGATCAAGTTGTATGCCAAATCTTGTCTACCTTGAGACAAGATTTACCCTCACTAGATCAAGTCGTATGCCTCAGAACATTCCCACACCCTGTGAGATGAATGACACCCTCTCCATTTTACAGGTGAGGAGCTGACTCACCAAGGTTACATAGAAAACAGTTGTAATCTTAGCCCCCACTGAATGTTTGCTAGAACAAGAACCTGATCACATTTTTCCCTGTCAGAATGGTCACACTTTCATAAACAGGAAGGATGACTGAAGGTTGAGGGGAAATTGTACTGACATGAGCCACGGGATTCAGTGGAGCTTCCCAGCTTTTTCCTGTTTGTGGAACCACAGGAAGTGCGTAATTATTGGGGATGCTGAAGTCCTCTCCTCTCGGACCTCAGGAAAGGATGCTCTGTGCCTGGCCTTCCCAGACTCTATTGTTCCTTTTTTGCCTTCTAGATACCAGGAGGATCTAAAGAAGATCAAAGAGTTTAAAGGCCTAAAGGAGGAGGAAGAAGAACAGAAGAGTGAGGATCCAGAGGAACCTGAAGAGGCAGAAGAAAGTGAAGAAGAGGGAAAGGACCAGAGAAGCAGGTTGGAACTCTTGCCCCTGCCAAAATGGGTCATAATTCATTAACTGCACAACGTCTCTGGAGGTGCCAATCCAGGGCATCAGTGGGTCTAAGGCCCAAATGAGCAGCCAACAGAAGTCAAGAGGACACTCATGTTGGGAGAGGAGGCAGAGGAATTTCCAAAGAGCCAAATTAGTTAACAAGGGGATATTTGCAAGAGCTGAGAGGTCATAGGTGGTGGTAGTGGTGGTAGTGGTGGTGGAGAGCTATCATCAGAAGCCAAGAATTGAATTGTGAGGGACTCTGACTGGAGTTCCCCCTAGCCCAGGCAAAGTTAGCTCCTTTCCCAGCAACTACTATCCCCATGAATGGACCACGGTCTAGGGAACTGGTCTAAAGCCCTAGAGGGGTTTTCTTACAAGAACAGAGGCAGAGAGAATAGATGGGTGCAAGGGACAAACTCAACTTTGTGACAAAGGTGAGTTTCCAACAGGACCCTTCCATACTGATCAAACAAGCTTGGTCATCTGGACATTGGCTTCACTTTGGATTGGAAATACTTGGGTTGTTGTTTTTTTTAGATATACTGTATATTTCAAGTGTATTTTTCTCTAAGTCTGTAATATATATATATATATATATATATATATATATATATACTATCTACATATTATATATACTATCTACATATTATATATATGTAGATAAAGATATATATATGTAGATAAATATATATATTAGATATATATATAATATGTAGATAAAGATAGTATGGATCCCACATCTTGTCCTGTCTACATCCTGGATTTTAATGATAGCTCCACCTTTACACATTCTACCCTCTTGTCTCTATTAGTACATTCAAACCAGAAGTCTTGAATTATGATGTTTAAAAATGTAGTTACAGCAAACTTGGAACACTTCTCCAAAAACTTAGTGTTTAGACCCCCAGGCTATTCTAGGTTTGAGAATGGCTCCAGCCAAAATGATTAATTACCTAATTAGCTGCCAAACTTGGGATAGGATATGTTTCTATACTTCATTGCTGACAGACTCTGGAAATCACATGCATATAACAAATAAGGTAACAAAATGAATATTACACATGAGATACATATGCTTCAAAGCACAGAGGGACAATAGAGTTCAGTTAGTGGAAGACTCAATCAGTATGAAATGTCTCAGCTTATATGTATTCACCCCAATGTTCAAGGGAAGAGTTATCTAGGAGAACTGGAGAAAATGCTTCATCAGTGAAAACAACTTTATTAGGATGTACCACCTTTCTAACTAAAAGAACCCCCAAGTTTCAACAGTGAAAGCATAGTCCCTACCCCAAGCAGTTGGATCCTGATGTCCTATGTCTCTTCTCTCTCTTGGGGTCATCTGCTCTTATTTTGCAGACCACCACGATGCCTTCCTCCCCTTAATGCAGTCAGGCACAGGCCTGGACAACAGATCCTCCTTTCACTCCCTTCAATACAGCTAATACAGACTGGAACTTGTAACATTTCCAAATACCAAGAAAGAACAAAAGAGAACTAAACAGAGAGTACATGGGATATAAACAGCCTGGTTTACAAGGCACAGGGCTGGAATCCTTATCTAGCTAATTTGATCCCAGAAGATTGGTGGCTCCCTCCCATTTCATGAAACCCCAGAGAAAATAAGGCTGTGCCTGGGTCCCTCTCTGTACAGCTCCTGGTCAGCTGCCTAAAGAAATGGCCACCCTATGCATCCATCATCTGAGAGTGTCCTCTTGGTCCTGCCTATCCTGAGGACTTGTTCTCTCTCCCACCTCGGCTCCCTTTCAGATTTACATTTGGTCTTGAACATATGCGTATACCACAGGTGATGGATACCAGACCACAGCACAGCCCTCCGAAGGGTCCTTGTCCTTCAGCACAGGGATACAGCTTCACTTTTTCGGGGCCAGCATGATGACAGACACTGCTGTCATATAAACTGCACACTCAAAGTTGTAGTTTCCCTTCCTCAACTGTGACCAAAGCCAGACTAGCCCTGAGAGCTGTTGTCTTCAATGCCAAGCAGTCCATTCATTTCTGAGTCCCTTACACACAGCTGTCTGCAGGAACCTGCATTCAAATGTGATTCCCCATGAAATGTTGCCATCTCACCAACAAGCAAGGTATGAAGTAATTAAAAGTCCATGTCCTACTTAGTGAATTCCAAAACAAAAAATACTGGAGTAACCCCAGGAGTTGATCCCTTACATAAGAAATTCAACAATAAACACTAAAGTCTTTTTGTCTGAATGTCTACTATGTTTAATATATAATAATGTAATCTGTTATAAAAATTATTATCTGGAAGATCAGCTTAAATGAATTTTAGTGAATCAATCCAATATCTTAACTATACTAAAACAAAGAGCGCAGTCTTCTGACATTTACATTGAACAAGTAAGTAAGACTCATAAGGTGTAACAGAAAACTTTTGCCTTTTCTCCCACTGCCTGTTCAAACCTGCTCTATGGCTTTAAGTACACTCCTTTAAAGTCCTCTGGTCAAGTTTAATTCCCAATAATAACCTCCTTTCAGCAATTAAAATGGGCAGTTCCCTGAATAGTGAAAAGCTTGAACTTATAAAGTTCAAGTGTCGCCCCTCCGCTAGCGCTGGTCTGCTTTAGAAAGGAAGTCTGCAGTGGGATGGGGAGCATGGCTTCTCTCTCAGTCTCCTAGTTACGCTCCTACCCTCCACCCTCGCTTTGCTGTTGCAGTGTCTGACCTCTCCAGAATGAACACTGAGAACAGGAATCTAGATTAAGGAGTAGGAAAGGCAACACTTGACTGGTATTATTGTGACGGGGCTTGAGGCTTTGGCAGGCATTTAAAGCTGACTTTCTGACTTTGTTTATGTATGGCCTTTCATGGGACCTTCAGAGAAAACCATTCCTCCCATCCCAGCATCACACACATTCAAACCATTGCTCAGGCTCTCTCGGTTGCAGGTCCCTTTATGAGGCTGAATGCATCTCTTTCAGCTGGTTACTTAAAATTTGTCTCTTGGTCCTTGAACATCTGGAAGTCTACCTTCCTTGTTCAGCTTCTAGGTAGCATTTCCAGACAGAAACCATGGCATCCAATGCCAGCTTCCCTTCACCGGACTACATCCAGGTGAGGTGAAACATCTACCTGAGGTGAAACATCTACCTCCACTGGTGGGAGGATAGTTTTCCCCATCATGTCCCCCCTACTCTGATGCCACAAAGCACTTCAGAAAAATCCCTGCTCTTTAGATTTCTCAGGTGCAAGTCACACACAATAGTACACTGTCTCCCTCTTATTACACATATCGAACTCTCCAAGCAGCATCCCCAAAGCCTCTCTCTAGGCCCGGGAGAAGGGCAAGCATCTTCACCCTTCCCTATAGATGAATGGGTAGAACTCAGTACAACCAAAAATTGATTTCCAAAGAAATTCTATTTCTAACCTCTTTTATAGGCTGAAAGCAGCTGACCAGCTGAGGGTCACGAAACCAGATCTTGACCTTCTCCTCTGCTGTTCCACATAAGGGTGGAGCTACAGTGGCATTTTCCCCACTGTAGCAGTTTGCTTTGGGCATGGAAATATAGCCAAAAAGAAAGGCTGCATTTTAGCATACAACTATATTTAAGTAAAAAGGAAATAATTTAAATGGAGCTGAGAGCAAATAAGCTTCCACTTCTAAGCTCTCCCTTCCCAACAGTTGAAAAATAGTCGATGATTTTCACCTCAGCTGATGTGACCACTATTTTGCTTTGCTTAATTGTCCCTGAAATGATCATCAGAGGGTTCCCACATGGAAAAGAAACTAATCAGTGCCTTAGTGTAACATCTGAGGCAGGCCCTCTTGAGTATCTGGCCCCTTTATAAAGACAGTATTTGTTGAGTCATTTTATCCATTGTTATGCTGTCTGTTTTTCTACTAACTCAGAAATAGAACTCTTTACTTCTCAGCAAATAGCCTGAATATTTCAGTGTCTATGTGAGCCTCAAGATCTTCAGAAAGCCCTGTCACTTTTCTCACCTCCTCCATTTGTTAATCCTCAATATTATATATATATATATATATATATATATATATATATATATATATCCAGGGCTTCTCCAGAGAGATCTAAGAATGGACTCTTCAAAGTGAGTCATCTGACAGAATATCTTTTCACTAGGCCATAAAGAGTGGAAAAGTTTTAAGGCAGTTGGAAAGAAAGGGCTGAAGCAGGCAAAAAATGGAGGAGGACTGAGATGAAAAGCAAGGAGGGAAGATAGAAAAGAGTGAGTGGAAAGGGGAGAGAAGAGTATGAAGAGAAAGCGAAGGGAAAGATTGGGGAACAAAAATTAACAGGGTTGAGAAAACATCTTGAGTAAGCCATCTATTGGTTGCAGGAGCTACTAGTCCTCTGGTTGCCTTGGGATGGCTTAAAGTGAACTCTTGAGGTTGACCTGGTTCTTTGCCATTTATCATCGACATCAAGTCTTTCATGCCTTTAGCATAATCCTCCCACTCTGAATATAGTCATATGTAGAAAAGAGGACAACAAACTATGTGTCTGAACATGGAGGCAGACAAAGATTAGAACTTGGAACTGATCGCTAATACCACTAAATGCAGAAAAGATGCTGGTCCTGTCTGAATGTGTGGGAGTGTGGTCAGCCAACTTTGTATCTTGGGGCTTGAGAGAGTTCAGATATCTATGACCACCTCATGAATAGATGAGAGCAAGGGTATATGGGTGAAGAATCAAACAAGCAAATAGAGTATTGTATCTCAATAGCTCCCAACATCAAGGCTATGGATTGGTGGCATCAAAACCACTTGAAGGAAAATTTCAACTATGGATACCTACACCATACCTTTGGAAACTCTTTCTTATTCAGTAGGCCTGGGTATTTTGAATAAGTGCTGCTAAGAGACTCTATACACTGCTGAGTTTGAGAACCAGGACTCTAGATAGTATGGAAAGTGATCCAGGCAGAGAAGTATGGGTCTGGGCATCATATTTGTGCTCAACATACTAAACCCTCCATCTATTTTTTCATTTGACAGCAAACTTGAAGAATTGGTTCATTTCTTACAAGTCCTGTATCCCAAACTGTGTCAGCACTGGCAAGTCATCTGGATGATGGCCGCAGCAATGCTGGTCTTGACTGTGGTCTTGGGGCTGTACAATTCCTATAACTCTTGTGTGGAGCAGCCCGATGGGCCCCTTGGAAGATCCACTTGCTCAGCAGCCCAGAGGGACTCCTGGTGGAGCTCAGGACTCCAACATGAGCAGCCTACAGAGCAGTAGGAAACCTGACATCCAGCCAATAGCCTGCTCCTGCACACAGCCCATCACCCTTTCCCCAAGATATAGTGCTGTCAGCCCCAGGTGTGAGCACGCTGCCACCGGTCCATCAGAGAATGGGCAGGGTTCTTTCACAATCAGCTCCCCCGTGGGAGCTCTTCATACACAGTAACTGATGTTCTCGGAGGATCAACAAAACTTTCCTGGGGAAGCAGCCGGTAGATGAAGAAGTCACCTTCACCAAGGAACTCGAATAGAAGGGAAGGTCTCCTGCCTTGGCTCACTGCAGGGGACAGTGAAAAGCTCACTCTTCCATTTCCTCTTTGCAATAGAAAACCAGGAAGAATTGTGCCTAAAGGCCAACTCCAACCCCAAGGAACAAGGCCTGGAATTAGGAGTCACGACGTCAATATCTTCCTATTTACTATCTCATTCTCACCGACTCTTCTTTCTTCCCCTTCGGAACAGAGTTTACCTTTACAGAAATAGAAAAGATTGCTCAGAAAAGTATTTAGACTGAGTTTAGCTCTGTGCTTGAAATGCAATGGGAAGATGTGAATTAATATATATGCATCTGTACACACAAACGAAACACAAATTACACACAGCACACATGTGCATGAAGCCAACAAGCCTCCAAACGTGTGCTATGGGTGCTCTGGATAAAGCCAACCCACAGATATTCACTAGGTATGGGGCAGTCACCAGGTACCTGTTCAAGAGCTCTCCACATGGATTTAAGATGTTTGAAAAACACTGCAAACTCATGGCTTTAATATTGAACTTGCTGGTCTCCATTTCAAGTACAATTCCAAACTGCTGTACAGCAAAGTCTATTCCCTATTTGTTCTCTCCCCATTAGGAGAAGTTAATTAGACTCTCGGGTGAATAAGGAGACCCTTTGTGCTTTTAGCATCCATGTGCCCACATATAAGTGTGCAGTTACACCTAGTGCTTCAGTTCAAATGGAATTCTCAACTGAAAGGTGTTTCAGAGCATCCCCAATCGTTTAGTAGAACACTGATAGAGCATACCCCACCTTCAATTTGGCCTCTCGCTCCACCTTCACAGCCTTCATTCATCCCTCATCAGTTTTGGGGGGTATTGGTTTCTGTGTGGGTTTTGTTGTGGTTGTTTTGCTTTTGTTTTGTTGTTGCAGTTGTTTGTTTTTGTTGCTAATGCTAATAATATAAAACTTATTATGATACAAACACAGTTCTAATACTATGTAGGTATTAACTCATTTAGTCCTCAAGGAAAACAAACAAAAACTATGAGGTGGGTACTAGTCTTCTCATTTTCAGCTAAGGAAACTGAAGCACAAAAACTACAAGTAGCTCTCGGAGGACACCTAGTTAGTAAATCATGGGGCTAGAACTCAAAGCTAGGCATGCTGGCTCTTCCAGTGGTCTCCTAATTGGACACCTTATAGTCCAGACCCTTCAGTGGTCTCCTAATTGGACACCTTATAGTCCAGACCCTTCAGCACCTCCAAACCATTTCTGGTGCCTAGACTAATCTGTTTTTCTCTCACAGCTCTGTTCCTCCACCCACTAGTTTTTCTTCCTGTGATTTTTTTTTTCTGGTCACTCTTCAGGACCAAGTGCAAAAATCATCCCCTTCATATTAGGCTTTAATTACCTCCTCCAACTCCCCACTATACACCACACAATAGTGCACATCCTTCTCTGTGCTTTCTGGCACTTTTTAAACATCTTCCTTATTGATCATCATGACAATGTATAACAATAACTTATTTCTATGTCTTTCTTCCCTAGCAAATTTTCCTCAAAGACAAGAACCATGCCTTACCCATTTTCTGGGTAAGGGCTTAGCATGGTGGCTAATGCTGCGGAGGCTGTCATTAAATGCTGATCAAAAGAACAAGGGAGCATCTATACACACTTCAAGGTGGTGGAGAGCAGCTTCAGGACAGCTGACATTTTGCATACTTCCCAATACCAGCACCAGCACCACCACCATTTCTATAAGAACAGTAACATCTTCATTAGCCTCAACTTATTCTAATATTTTTCAGTCTACTCTGAGAGAGAACAGAAATGAGGCCCGACTTGCAACATCATCCCCAAGCTCAAGAACCAGGCTTAGTGCAACCACTCCTTTCAGGAGACCCACCTAGATTAGACCCCGCTTTGAAACAGCATGTTGATTTAAGGGGGACGTCCTTTACAGGGCTAGCAAATCACTGTGAGAGAAGCCCAAGCCAGGATGGACCACGGATGTGCCACTAGGTAAAGAGGTGCAGATCAAGGTAGACAGACTTTGGGGGCATGGATGGATGGTTTACCTTCCCTTTCCATGGAGGATGGACATACTGAAGGAGGTCTGGGTCCTCAGAGCCCAAAGACAGGATGCAAATAGAGCTCTTGAGAGAGTGGCTATGCATAAGATGGAGCTTTTGGCTGGCAATGTCCAATCTCAGCCACTCTTAAAGGACCAGGCTAAGAGAATCCATTGTCCACTGGGCCACAAGGTTGTGACCTTTGTTTCCAGTTGAGACAAAGGCCACGAGAGGGGGTTGCAGTGAGTTCCTGAACCTCCAGCTGCTCCATAGGAAGACCTGCAAGAGTCCTCCCAGACAAGGTCCTCCTTCAAACTACTCTGAGAGTAAGGGGGAGTTGAGAAAAAGAAGGGGCATAGGAGTAACCACATTTCCATGAGTATTCCTGAAAAAAAAGTACTTATTGGTATTTCTTTTCTGAAAAGCAAAGATTGACCTGAAGTGGATGGAACTATTGTCAAGGCAGCAGTGAAACGGAGAGAAACAGGCCCTGTATTTCCTAAAGTGATATTGATCTGAAATAAAAATTCTCCTCAAAATGCCTCTGAAGTCTGATGTTCCTATTTAGCCCTAGGACTCTGGTGCCTAGGCTCAGTTACAGAGCTTACAGAGCGATGTGTTGTTTTGTGCTATTGTTGATGATGTCACCCCCTAAAAGGAACTTCACTTTCTAGCTACTACAAAGCCAATATATATTGCTCTACAGCAGAGTAAACAAAGAGGGAGAGGCTGGATTTGTGTAGCATTGGCTGTTGGTTCCAAATGTTGTTAACCCTTACACAGGTGTGCTAAAATTGAACTGTAGCATGTCACATGCCTGAGTTTGAAAATAAAAGCACATTTCCAAACCTTTGACAATAGCTAAATGCCTCCTTATTTTGTGGAGCCAAGGCAACAATATTGCCCCATTAGCTATTATTGTCTCCCAGAAGCAAGCCAGAAGTCCCCAGTCACAGCAGCTGGATAAATTCTTCTCCTCTTCCCTATGCCTGATCCTAGTCTCCAGTACCTTCTTTGCCCATGGTTTTTGTAATTAATACATTTTGCTGTGATTGAGACTGCTGAGTGTTTACCAACCTAATTTCCATAGGTAGACTACATCTTTCAGTCTTTCTTGCAGCTAGGTGCAGGGGAGTGTAGAACTAGTTTCCTAGAAACATGACTATCTTACCCAATACTCTACACTCTCTTTATCATCCCACTCTGTTCCTATCAAATTCAGAGAATTCAGTTGAGGCCCAAAAAGATCGAAGAACCACTAGGTGGAAGCTAAGTTTTTGAATGGGCATTCAGTGTTCAACTGTGACATAAGCAAGAAACAAAATGTTAGTGTATTAAACCACAGAAATTCAGAAATATTTGTTATAGCAGTTAGTCTACCCTGACTAATGCATACATTTGAATCAGAAATGGGGTGCTTCAATAACAAGTTTTCAAAATATGAAGCACTGGCTTAGCACTTAAGTGTCAGGAAATAAGAAACTGATATTAAGGACTGAAACAGTGTGACCCATGTTGTGGATAAAACAAAAAACATCTGGTCAAGTCTTAACCCTGACAATTTAGGGTAAACTCAAGGGCAGCATATATATACTAGAAGTGGTTGGAAAGAATCAGAATGTTAGAGTTTGTGACCTTTTATTGGCTGCCTTTGGCAAGGTACTGCAAGAAAAAAAAATCACTCAGCAAAAAAATTGGCTATTTGGGTGGAGAAAGGAGAAGAATAGAGTTTTCAGACTGAAGGGTTAGAAAATCTGACTGCTTCTAAACCCCAAAAATTAAAGCTAAAAAGGGCTGTGAGGAAAAAAGAACCCATAAAATTTCTCAGTTGAACTCAGATCAACTTAGTCCTACCGCAAAGATCAGATTAAGGGTATTCCATTTATGCTTTTAAATGAATGGACCGCCATTAAATTAGAGGGGAGGGAGTGAGGGAGGGATGTAGAGAGAGAGAGAGACAGGAGACAAGGGGCCAATAAAACAAATAAATATATCTTGAGAATGATAACTGGGAAAGGATTTGAAGTATAATTCACCAATTCACTTTTCCTTTTGCTCCTGGGCACATAGCTAAACTGCATTCCAGACTCCTTTGCTGTGAGATGAGAACATGTGACAAAGTTCTGTCCAATGGGATATGGTTGGAAGTGAGATAGCCACTTCCCAGGCCTGACCCCTATAGTACTCTCCAGCATCCTTCCCCACATGTCTTTCCCTTGGTTGCTGGTTCAATGTCAATCTTGAAGAGGAGGGAACTGAGGTATTAAGTGATGGTAGAGCTACAGAGTCTCTGAATAACTGTATGTGGCCAAATCCCTCCCACACATGTAAACCAACACTACCATCTCTATAACCGTCACTACCACCACCACCGCTGCCACCACTATTGTCAGCCACTGGATTGCAACATGAGAGAAATAACTTTTATTTTATTAAGGTATTAATATTTGGAGTTGTTTGTTATAACATACTACACTGGCTAATACATTTATTTGCCTATTTATCTATGTTAGAAAACAACTAGTCCCTGTAATAGCAGTATAATATAATTTTATTTCTATGTTACTTTTAAATTCATATAATACAACTCCCTTATTTAGTAGATGATAAAACTGAGGCCTAGGGAAGTTAAGTGGCTTGCTTAAAGCCACACAGATAATTGGTATTAGAACTTAAACTAATGTTTAGATACTAAAGGCCCAGTGCACAAAATTCATGCATGGGACAGGAGTGGGGAGAGAGTGTCCTCCGCCCAGCCTGTACCCTCTCTAATCTGGGACCCTTGAGGGATGACCGATTGCCCATGTAGGCCTGATCCCAGTGGGCAGTTGGACATCCCTCTCACAATCCAGGACTGCTGGCTCCCAACTGCTCACCTGCCTGCCTTCCTGATTACCCCCTAACTACTCCCATGCCAGCCTGATTGATGTCTTTAACTGCTACCCTGCCAGCCTGTTTGCCCCCAACTTCCCTCCTCTGCTGGCCTGGTCATCCCTAACTGCCCTCCCCTGCAGGGTTGATCACCTCCAACTGCCCTCCCTTGCAGGTCTTGCCCCTCCCAACTGCCCTCCCCTGCTGGCCATCTTGTGGTGGCCATCTTGTGTCCACATGGGGGGCAACCATCTTTGACCACGAGGGCAGCTATTGTATGTTGGAGTGATGGTCAATCTGCATATTACTCTTTTATTAGATAGGATTACCCTCAGCCCAGGAATTTGGGTTGTACTCTATTACCATATTTCTTGCCACATTTCAAAATGTCTATTCTATTTAAATTTTATATGCACACATCAGATTAAATATCACTTCAACTCATATTTTCTGTGATTGCTTTTCCCCCTTCCTGTCTTCCTTCTTTCTTTTTTAATACTTAGCAAATGCTCTTTTTCAGGCATGATGCTAGGCTTTAAGGATAATGATGAAGAGGATATGATTCCTGCCTTCCTGTCTACCTGGTTCTATGGTGATAGTTCATATGTTTCTGAGGTACCCATAGCCCGAGGCTTATGCTCACCTAAGTAATGAGGTCTACAGATATTAAGGTATTTAAATATTGGATATATTTAAGGGCTATCTCTTGGTTTCTTAGAAGTTCCCTGAGTTTCTGCAGAGCAGATTCTCCTTTTGCAATTGGCATTTTCTGTACAAATATCTAAGTAGATACCATTTATATAGAAAAGAACTAGCCATAACCAGTTTGGCTCAGTGGCTAGAGCGTCAGCCTGCAAACTCAAGGGTCCCAGGTTTGATTCCAATCAAGGGCATATACCTTGGTTGCGGGCACAACCCCAGTAGAGGGTGTGCAGGAGGCAGCTCATTGATGGTTCTCTCTTATCGATGTTTCTAATTCTCTATCCCGCTCCCTTCCTCTCTGTAAAAAAAAAAATCAATAAAATATATTTAAATTTATTTTATTTTTTAATATATTTTATTGATTTTACACAGAGAGGAATTGAGAGGGATAGAGAGTTAGAAACATCGATGAGAGAGAAACATCAATCAGCTGCTTCTTGCACCTCCCCACTGGGGATGTGCCCACAACCAAGGTATGTGCCCCTGACCAGAATTGAACCTGGGACCTTTCAGTCCGAAGGCCAACGCTCTATCCACTGAGCCAAACTGGTTTCGGCAAAATATAGGGTTGTTTTTTTATATAAAAAGAAAAGAACTAGTTATCCATTCACTATTTCTATTAATGATATTCATTCTGAAGAAAACTCATAAACCTTTGCTAAAGGCATTACTCTCAAGCCAGAATTCCATAATTACAATGGAGATCAACCATTGAAAATCCAGGCAAAACAGAGTATAGTCTGCTCATACACAGTACTGATAAACCTCACATTCGTCAAATGAGAAAGGGGAAGTCTAAATTGAATTTTGTTCTATCAGGTAAGTTATTTGGTCTATAAGAGAAGTTATTACAGAAAGAGTTGTTATAAAGGACCCTTGTAGTAATTCCTATTATAAAGTCAAAACCCTTTTTTGTAAAGTATAAAATGACTAACTTTGTCAACTCTCCCCCTACTTGGATTTTTTAAATATGATTTTTATGTGTGCCTGGTTTCTTTGAAGAAGGAATCACCGGTAGTGGCACAGAAAATTTTAATGTATAAAAGAAATCCCAAAGGGAGGCAAAGGGAATTTTATTGGTATTAATATTAGAGGCTATTTTGTCACAAACACTCTGTCTTTTGTATTTAAATGGGAGTTTGCTTTCATGAGCCTGTTAGCACCATTCCCCTACAGATCAGAAGAATGTGCAGCTGGGAAAACCCACATTGATTGATTGTGAGAGAAAAAGCACAACCCATGCTCAATCTCCTTTAGAGACAGAGACATTCCTAGGACTAAATGAATGGGCTCCACAGGCAATAGCAGTGGATGTGTGAGAACTGGTAGGGGTGGTGGGCAGTGGCAGGGAATATGGGAATTGGGAAAACTGTCAGCAGTTCACATTGTGCTATCTGCCTTCCTCATTTCTGTGCTTTCTGAGTCAGCATTAGCTAAATTTTCCAGAAAGCTATCCACAAAGTACAGCCTGAGCATTCAAGGGGCGTCACTCATTTCCCCCAGTGACCTTGACAAGTCAGAAGCTTGAAAACAGGGAAATCCGGATGTCTCAATTATGAAATGGAGCAGTGAGGCCCCCACCATATTTCCAGAAGTCTCCATCCAGACTGGTGACTGCATGCCTTAGTTACTGCCAGTGGCTGTCTGAGGTGTTTCTCTGGCTCTGAAGGGGTTGGCACAATGATCAAGTACTTCATTTTGGTGTTGCTTCTTGCCTCCATCTGGACCACAAGGCTCTTGGGTCAAGGCTCTCTTCAGGCACAAGGTAGGTTTCTTAGCAGAATGCCAATCTGAGGTAAGGCAAAATATTACAATCTGTCCTAAGTCTACCAAATTCTTTACTGTGGATTGCTGGGAGTGGAGAGAACCCTCAATGTACATAGAAGATATAATTGCTAGTATTGGTCTATAAGAAATGTTTTCACCATATTGTCAATTTCACCAAAATTATTTATATTTTACTTTTATGTTATCTTTACTTTTATTTGTGGCTATGAACTATTTTAATGAGACTTTTAAAACAAAACATTAAGGATATATAATTTGTTTTTATCTTATTTTTTTAATCCTCACCAGAGGATATTTTCCCACTGATTTAAAAAAAATTTTTTTTTTGGAGAGAGTGGAAGGGAGGGGAAAAGACAGAGAAGCATCTATGTGAGACAGACACATCAATTGATTACCTCTCACATGCACCCTGACAAGGGCTGAAGATTGCACCTGCAACCAAGGTTTTTTCCCTTGACCAAAATTGAATCCGGGACCCTACAGTCCACAGGCCGACTCTATCCATTGAGCCAGACCAGCTAGGGTGAGATCATTTGTTTTAAAAATGTTTCATTGAAGAAGCAAATCATGATTGTAAACATTTTTAAGCAACCTCTAAGCCCAAGAAAAATAGCTAACTTTCATAGAATATTGGCCTGTTTTATATTTTTAAAGTGAAATATAATTTTTTAAATTTTATTATATTATCATAGGATGCTTATGTTTTTCATATATAGTAAATAGCAAATTAACTGGAAAAATGTGAAATATAGGTTTGAAAATTAGCCATCAGCCGTCTACAAAAGGAATGGTTTGAAATGATTTCTGGGCTTTGAGATGCCTAAATGGTAACCTCATTCTGCATTGTAGGCAAAAAACTGTAACCACAAATCACTCATTTCAGCTATGGGAAAATGAAACTCTAAGTACATTTAAAGGAAAATTGAGTGTTCCTATGCTGGAAGCTACCCTGAGATATAAAATATGTCGGAAACAGACATCCAGAGTTGATTCATATATTGTTGTATTTAATATTACAAAGGAGGCTAGAGTTATATAATTGATATTTTTCAAATACCAGAACTGTTACTGTCAAATAAGTTGGTTCTCTTTGAAATCCCCTAGAAAACTATTCACTTTCCCCAAAAATGTTGCCATTACTCACGCTATTTTGGAAATTCTTCTTTGACAATGACTCTATCACACTCTTTGGACCATTGCCATTAATGGTAAATATTTCCTAAGGAAATTAAATTTTTGCAAACAACTAAGTTATTCAGAACCATGATTAAGGAAAAGGTGGCTGATGAAGGTAAGTGAGTGGATGAGGATGGGAGACAGTATCCTTGAGGACCTATTATTATATAGAGATACAGAGTTAAGCGTGTGTGTGTGTGTGTGTGTGTGTGTGTGTGTATTATATATGAAAAAAGAATGACTTGACATGGTTTCTGGGCTTTTGAAATGCCTAAATGGTAAGCTCATTCTGCTTTTAGGCAAAAAAAAATTGTAAACACAAATCATTCATTACAACTCTGGGAAAATAAGTATCTGAGCACTTTAAAATGAGAGTTATGTGTTCTATGCTTGAGAATATATCTCAAGAAGACATTATATAGATGAAGAAACAGGTTCGGTGAGGCCAAGTGACTTGCCTAATGTCTCATAGGTAGTAAGTAATAAAGCTTGGGTTTGAATTCAGCTCTGTCTGCTAAACATATACTATTTCTATTATGCCTGTTGTCTCTTGAAAACTCTTAGATTACTGGCATATCCCTTAAATACCAGTTCCCTAGTTTTGTCTTTAATAAAATAGAAAAGCTTAAATTTGCCTAATATTTGTTAACTGCCTACTATAAACCCAGTCTTTGCTAAATTAATTCTGACAAAATTCTATGAAGAAGAAATACTCATCCCCATTTTATAGATGAGAACGCTAACTTGTCCAAGGTCCCACAGCTAATTAACATTACAAGAAATATTCAAAGCTAGGTCCATTGCCAAGATAGGCCTATTATTGCTTCTACTACTACTACTACTACTAATAATAATAATAATAATAATTAGAGTAAAAATGAGGTATGATGAGAGAGTATCAAGACTACTTTATAGTGTAATAATAAGCCTACAAGTATCCCCCACCAAAGAAAACAGTCCTAAGAGGTTTGAGCAATAGCACACTCATGGGCTAAATGAGCCAAATTCTAGGACAAATGGTGTGTTCCAAAAGTTCAGCTCTAGTTGTGTGTGTGTGTGTGTGTGTGTGTGTGTGTGTGTGTGTGTTTTCATCTTTTCCCCATAGCACAGTGGGAAGTAGAACAGTGTCTGAGTTAAGAACTGGGGTTCTTAGAGTCAGTTATAATTGGGTTTGTGCCCTCAATTTGCCACCTAGTTGTTCTGTATCCTAGAGCTTGGGAAAGTTATTTAATATCCATGAGCCTCAATTTTTAGTTAAAAAGAGACTGGGTAAATAAATTAATAAATTAATTAAAATAAATAATAAAAATTTTTAAAGAGACAGGGTTTGACACAAGTAGCATCAACAGATTATACAAGTTGGAATTTTATTGGTATTAATATTAGAGGCTATTTTGTCACAAACACTCACATTGGGGTGTTGGCTCTCAGGTCTCTCTTTTGCTGAGAGCAGGGTCTGACAGCAAACAAGGCCATATTGTACAAAATATATGTATTCCTTCCTGCAGTCCTCTGATCCAGAGCAGAGCAAGATCACATGAAGGACTTAGAAATGCTCCCTCAATGTTTTCAAGAAGAAACTTCCATTAAATGCTAACCTAGAAAGTGTTCAAAGCATTTGACTGTGCATCCAATGCACAGATCTGTGTACAGGCAATTACTTGGAAGATTGAAATGCTCTTTTTAAAAATATATATTTTATTGATTTTTTTACAGGGAGGAAGAGAGAGGGATAGAGAGTTAGAAACATCGATGAGAGAGAACCATCAATCAGCTGCCTCTTGCGCACCCCCCACTGGGGATGTGCCTGCAACCAAGGTACATGCCCTTGACCAGAATCGAACCTGGGACCTTTCAATCTGCAGGCCGACGCTCTATCCACTGAGCCAAACCGGTTTCGGCTGAAATGCTCTTTTATGAACTCTTGTGGATTAAGCCCAATAGAAATAATACACCTGAATGCAATGCAACTCACAATTTCATACAAGTCTATAAATCTTAGAACTCTGAGGGAAGGGATCAAAACAACTCTCGGCTTCATTAAATTTCGAGTAAAATATTCACATGTTAACTATCCAACTGCTTTGAAGATAACATGATAATGTTATTTATGATTTAATGAGTAACTACTGTGTAGCAGGCACTATGGTAATTTTTTTTTATTGGAAGTAACTCATGTAACTCTCACTACCCTATAAAATTCATATTATCACCCTCTCAGTTTTATGAGTAAGGGAACTGAGGCTGAGATGAAATAACTAGCCTAAGGTCACAGAACTAACAAGTGACATAGGTAAATTCATATCCAGGTCTGATTCTAAAACTCATTTAGTTTCTCTGCCCTGCAAGGTTTACTGCCCAGCTTCTCCAGGAACTCCTGAGTAAGCCTGCCCCCCAATGGTCAGAGGAGACTTGAGACTGAGGAAGCTCATATAAGAAATGCACCATTTTTCAGCCCATCTCAGAAATAGTAGTATCTCCAAAGCACATTAATTTGGAGTGTCACTATTCTATTAGCCCTGAATTCTATCTTTCTCAAATTCTCAGTCTCTTCATTTAATAGACCCCAAAAGGTTTGTAGCAACAGCATCATCCAGACCCCAACCCAGGAACTAGTAGCTGAAGCCTCCTCCATGTAATGGACAAGGCATCTTAATGCAGCGTGATAGAGTGGACTCGGGTCTAATGAGAGGTACAGCTTGGATCTGACCAAGCACCCACCTAACCCAGCAGGATGTCCTTGTGGGAAATGTCTGGCCTGTGTCCTGTTATTCCTAAACTTCAGTCCCAACCACAATGACCTCACTGCTGCATCAAGCCTATAATGCTGGGCTGGGCCGAGGAGCCTAAGGGCTATGAACAGGGACAGCAGCAAACTGAGGATGTATGTGATTCCTTTGCAGAGCTTTCCTTCTTAGTGCACTGCAGAATTATGGGAGTCACCCTTTTGGCCAAAAGGACAAATGAGCAGCTGAATTTCACAGAAGCCAACGAGGCTTGTGGGCTGATGGGACTAACTTTGGCCAGCAAAAATCAGGTTGAAGCGGCATGGAATTCTGGCTTTGAGACCTGCAGGTAGGAAACAGCTGGATTCACAAACATGGTGGGAGCTCTTTTGGCTCTGTGTTCTTGTTCAGCCATAGAGACAAATGTATCCATTCAACTAATATGTATTCTGTTACAGCTATGGATGGGTTTCAGATCAGGTCTCAGTCATCCCTCGGATTCATCCAAACCCAAGGTGTGGAAAGAATGGAATGGGTGTCCTGGTTTGGAGAAATTTACCACACAAAAAGTTCATGGCCTATTGTCACAACTCATCTGGTAAGTCAGATCTACAGTCTCTCCATGTCCTACCTTCTCTGAGTTTTGGTAGCTCTATGATGTGTCTGAGAAGAGTGACCCTGAGCAGCAGCAATCATTGCAATGGTCATTTAACCCTCCAAAGACTCACTCTGTGACAAGACTAGAAGTGGTAGTGTGTCCCTAGGGGGGAAAAGTTAGGGAAAATATGATTGACTGACAACATCAGGGAAAGGGCATCCCAGGAGGCTCTACCACTTCCCCACTCCACCCTGTAAAATTAACAGGAAGAAGAGAAGGAAATATCACTTTGGACAAAGTAATGTATTAAGTTATCTCACTGAACCTTGATAATCTCCCTATGAGGTATGCTTTGTCATCCCTATTTTGCAGGAAAAAAAAACTTAGCTCAGAGGATGTAACTTCAGTTGTCTAAGATCTCATTACTATACTCAAACACAAGTCTAACTCTAAAACGATGCTCTTTCTGTTATCCTACATTCTTTCATGGGAAAGGAAATTCAAATGCTACATTTGACATTTTTTAGGACAAGACCCAGTCTTCATTTTATGAAGGAAGGGGTTGAATCTAGAAAGTAGAACTGATTTTCTGATGGACACACAGGCATCCTTTAACCTCCTTGGAGACCTTGGTCACCTTAGCCCAAGTGCTTTACCTTCCCAGAAAGGTTTAACTACCTTCTCAGAAAGGTTTTGCTTTTACTAAATGCTAGTTCTCAGTTTGTCATAAGAAACTCTTCCTAATTTATACTCTTTTAAAAAATATATATTTTATTGATTTTTTACAGAGAGGAAGGGAGAGAGATAGAGAGCTAGAAACATCAACCAGCTGCCTCTTGCACACCCCCTAACGGGGATGTGCCCGCAACCAATGTACATGCCCTTGACCAGAATCGAACCTGGGACCTTTCAGTCCACAGACCGACGCTCTACCACTGAGCCAAACCAGTTTCAGCCCTAATTTATACTCTTAACACATACTAAAAACCTGACTTTCTAAAGGTCATACAACTGAGTGGTCATACACAAGGATGGATTCCAAAATCATTCTCCAACATCCAAGAGATAAATGTGCATCAACAATATTGTGTTTCCCAAAGGCATCGGAGGGTCCAAGCAGTTATCTGAACCAGGAGGCTTTGGCATAAGAAGGACCCTGGGAAATGATTTGTCTACTTCCCTCACTCCAGAGATGAAACTACTATAGTTCAGAATAGAGATTCGGTTTGTTCAAAGTCCTACAGTTATTTGCAGTCATGACTGGAACATAAAGGTTCTTCCAACATTTTTTTTTTCACTACCCTTCTCTCCTCTGCCTCTTCAACCTATCACTTTTTGCTGGGGAATTGGTGATTCACATGCCTATTTATCTCATAGCCAGCCCATGCCTAACCCTAACCCGCCCCCCACTCACTGGTCGTTCTGCCTTCTGGTCTAATTATCATATTAGCTCTTTATTATATAGGATGGACACATGGCATTTTACTTATTCTGTGTGTTCAATATGTTATACAATTTTCTTTTTGATGTTCAATTTGTCCCAAATTTGGCAAGTGGGAGCCCTTTCAGTGGACTTTTGCCCTTAATCCCAATAGGATTTGATAAATTTCTTACTTTTTGGCCTAATAACATGTCCCAGGCTCACTTTGTAATTGCTATGTTCCAGATATGTTATCAGCCATTTATTTCTCCAGGAGTCCTGGTTCTTTTTAATGGAGAATGTTAATGAGAAACCAAGATCCGGATGCAAGTTGTTCTCACTACTACTGGAGTTTTCATTGCTTCTCCATTCTTTTTGGTGAACAGCTAGGAAATATATTTTAAGACAAATATATATTTAACATATAATATATATTAAATGTAATACTTTCTAACTGTTCACTGAAAAGGATATATTCAAACTTAGGAGCTTCCCAGATGTAATCTGAAAATGGTCCCTGTATGCAGAGGTCAGGAAGAGATTAAAGTAAGAGGCAAACCATGCCAGACTGGTAGGTGGTAGGTTTAGTAAACAAAGGAATTTATGAAGCTTATCTTGGGTGGCCTCAAGACCAGCTGATTCTCACACCGCTTGCCAGAATCATTTAAGCTTATATAGAGGTCCCAACTGGGTTCAGTTTCATACATAGGAGGTCTTAATTGGTTCAGTCAATTAATATGATTTCAACCAACACCTTACTATCTCAAGACTGTGTCCTTGGACAGCTTCTAGCACTAGGAAGGAAAGCAGAAAGCACATTCGAGGATGATGACACAGTGAGGAGCCTCCAATTATCAAGGTCTAACTCAGAGGTCATCTGGGGTCACATCCTCCTGATGATTTCTCCCTACACATTGAAATAGCGTATATATATGTTTTTAAATTATGGATTTTTATTGATATATAGAACTCAAATTTAACAATTCAAGTTTTTCCTTAGTTTACTTTGTTTTATTTGTATTTATTTTTTCTTATATGGAACATCTTAGTCCCCAATACATAATATTAATATGTTTTTTTGTTCTATAATAGTTTCAAAATTGCCGAAACCGGTTTGGCTCAGTTGTAGAGCGTCGGTCTGTGGACTGAAAGGTCCCAGATTCGATTCTGGTCAAGGGCATGTACCTTGGCTGCGGGCATATTCCCGTTAGGGGGTGTGCAAGAGGCAGCTGGTCGATGTTTCTCTCTCATTGACGTTTCTAGCTCTCTATCTCTCTCCCTTCCTCTCTGTAAAATATCAATAAAAATATTTTTAAAAATAGTTTCAAAATTACAAAATCAACATTAGGAATAAACCGACTGAGTGCAATTTAAGGTTTCTTTGCATTTCTTTTAGTCCTTAGAAGACATCCCTCTAAAGATGTACTGTCGGAGAATTGTGTACAAAAGCAACTTGAAAAAATTCACTGCTCTGTGTGATTATATTATCATTTTAAAAAAATATATTTTATTGATATTTCACAGAGAGGAAGGGAGAGAGATAGAGAGCTAGAAACATCGATGAGAGAGAAACACTGACCAGCTGCCTCTTGCACACCCCTATCGGGGATGTTCCCACAATCAATGTACATGCCCTTGACTGGAATCGAACCCAGGACCTTTCAGTCCGCAGACCGATGCTCTACCACTGAGCCAAACCGGTTTCGGCTATATTATCATTTTTAACAGTCAGGTTTACCTGCTTCTGTTTGTGAGGATCAGAATTACCTAAACCGTCATCTAAATGTTAATACCAACCTTACCCCATGTTGTTTTATTTTTCTAACTTTTTTATTTTTACCTTGTGAGGTCTGGGGATCATGAAACTTTAACCCTGATTCTCAACCTTATCCTAATTTGTCTTTCTCATTGCTCTTCGTGAGCTTTGGGGATCAGACCAAAGTGATTTGAAAGCTCTGCGGGCACCATGTGTTTCATACTGTTTCCTCTGCCACAGTGTCTGTCCTCTTCTACTTGGCTAACTCCTTCTCTTTATTCACATCTCAAGTGCCATCTTCTCCAGGAATCCTTCCTATACAGACAGTCCTCGGGTTACATCAGACTTGATGTACATTGCCATCTCCCATTTATTTATACATTTTTTAAAAAGTTCTGTCATTTTGACATAGTATATACATACATGCTTTATGGTTCTTATTATTTATTTACCACAAGTAAAGGTCAGGAATTGCTATCTTTCTTTTACTTTTTTTTTTTTTTTACTGTTTCACTTCATTACTGCTGTGTATGTGCTCCATGTGAATGACGTAGGTGCTTATGTAGGTGGGTTCCGACTTACGGCAAAAATCGTGTTATGTCACATTGTAGGAACGATCTCCAATGTAATCTGAGGACCTACTGTACTCCTTACTCCTACCTTTCCTCTTGTACTCCAACCCCACTCTGTGTTTAATATCTACCAGAGCACTTGGCACATTCTAGAGAAATTATATTTATAGGCTCGAGGGGGAGGAGAGCCAGGTCCTAGCACTTCTAAGTAAGATATTGCGTCCTTGACCAGTTAGGGATCACAGAACCAGACTGCTGTTGCTCCCTCACACTGTGGCCTTCTTGGCTACACTTAAAGAAGGAGGCAAAGGAAACTAATTCTTACAGATCTGATCTATTCTGTCCACTCACTGTGCTAGCTCCTACATATTTACTCTCTCATTGATCCACAGTGAAAGGACAAGTGCATCATTTCTCCTCTGCAGGGGAGGTAACTGATGCTGAGAATGCACCATGCTGTGGGCAGTTAATCAGGGAAAGAGCCAAGATTTAAATCTCAAATGTTACTTCCCTGTAGCACCTTCCATGATGATAATGGTACATTAATAACACAGGCCTGGAATGGGTCCTGGGCATCAATATTTTTTTAAAGCTCACTAGATGAGTCTAACCCACAAACCAGGGTGAGAATCACTTTTCCCTAGAAGGTCTCTAAGATCTAAATTCCAGGATTCCAGATACTTTTGGATTTCCCTATTTCCATGCAATTGCGTTCCTTCTTTGCTACCGGATTGTACTCTCTGCTCTCTGTATTTCATCCTCCACTGCATCCACTAATGATTATGCTACTCCTCTGCTCCACAACCTTGGATAACTTCCCATTTGAGAATAAGATGTAAACTATAAAGCCTTTTGCACATAAAAGTGGGCATGTATGAGAACTTGTATATCAGTTGAGAACTTTTATATATCGGTTTGTAGACCCCAGTAAAAATTTCCTGCTCCTAAGAATAAATTCCAATTCTTTAACATGATGATTATAAATCTCAATACTCTGGTTCCAAACTATCTTCCTACTCTCATCTCTTGCTTGCAGTATTCCATGATGCCAATAATACACACATGCTCCAGTCACACTGTGCTCCTTCTCCTTTTTCTAACATAACTACATTTTCAAATTTCTGGATTCTTGGATCATGCTCATTCCTATTGACTGGGATATTCTATTCTCCCTTTCATACTAGATGGTTGCTCCTTAGTTCCAGCCATTCTAGCTTTTTTCTCCCCACCACACATGCTGAGTCCATTCAACTTCAGGCTCTTGAACTTCCTGCTCTCTTTACTTGCAATTCTTTTGTCCTAGATCTTCAAGCACTGGTTACTTTTCATCATTCAGGTCTCAGCTTAAGTACCATCTCCACAAAGAGGATTTCTCTTATCACCCTATCCAGAGTATCTGTCATCCATCTCTCACTCCTTTCAGTTTAATCTTCATCCTGTTCAACTGTCTTCTCAACATTTACCATCCTTTGACATTGCTGGCTTTAAAAATTATTATCCTTCTAAAAGCATATAAGCCCCTTACAAGCAGGGATTTTTGTCTTTTTTGTTACACCATGTCCTTAGTGATTGGAATAGTGCCTGCACAAAGTTGAAGCTCAATAAATGTTTGTTGAATGAACATATTAACCCTCAACACTCAGCCCAAATGCCATATCCTCTTGTGAATCCCCAGTGATCTCCCCCTATCCTTATCAAAATACTCTGTCTTCCCAGGAACCATGCCTTATTTATGTCTATATTTTCAGTTCCCAACACAGTATATTATGCTCAGTAGTTTTTTACCCCTGATATTTTCAAAAACATTCCGTTTCTGAGGGAAGAACTCAGCATTGCTCAAAAATGGAAAATATAGCTAAAAGTTCAGGGCAGAGAAAGTAAGGAGATGTCTAGTGAACAGAGGTCTTTTCAAAGGAAAATAAAGGAATAGCATAAAATCATGCCTGAATGCATGTGTAATCCAATGTTTTATCAGTACTATAGTATCCATGACCTTTACAGATAAATTACCGTATTTGCCGGCGTATAAGACGGTTTTTTGGCCCTGAAAAATACCGTATTTGCCGGCGTATAAGAGACTGGGCGTATAAGACGACCCCCTAACATTTCCACTCAAAATACAGAGTTTGTTATATACTCGCCGTATAAGACTACCCCCGACTTGGAGGCATATTTTTCAGGGCCAAAAAATCGTCTTATACGCCGGCAAATACAGTATTTAATTTTCAAAAATGAATGGGATGACTTTTCTTCATAGTTAACATTCTAGCTAATGCTACTGCCTGCCACAAATAACTAAAGATTTTAAATAGGTGCAAATTCATATTAAATATATTTATGGCTCTGCCATTTACTAGCTCTGTGACTCTGGGCAAGTCATTCAGTTTCTCTGAACTTCAGTTTCCTCCTATATAAATGAGGGTTTAATAAAAATTTTAAATGAAGTGCTATGGGACTCAGAGCAAGATGCTTAATAAATGAGTTTCATATCTACCACATTCAACAGATTGAAAAGTAACCTATCTCCCCTTCCTCTCCCCTTCCCCCCTTTTTAAAAAAATATTTTTAAATTGATTTCAGAGAGGAAAGGAGAGGGATAGACAGATAGAGATATCAATGTTGAGAAACATTGATCAGCTGCCTCCTCTATGTCCCACACTGGCGATTAAACCTAAAACCCAGGTATATGCCCTGACTGGGAATCCAACCATGACCTCGGGTTCATAGGTTGATGCTCAACCACTGAGCCATGACATCCAGGCCCCTCCCGATTTTTTAAAATACATTTTATTGATATTTTACAGAGAGGAAGGGAGAGAGATAGAGAGCTAGAAACGTCGATGAGAGAGAAACATCAACCAGCTGCCTCTTGCACACCCCCTACCGGGGATGTGCCCGCAACCAATGTACCTGCCCTTGACCGAAATCGAACCCGGGACCTTTCAGTCCGCAGACCGACGCTCTACCACTGAGCCAAACCAGTTTCGGCCCCTCCCGATTTTTGATGAGCACAGAGAAATCTAGTTTTAATAGATCTTTGTTCTTAAGTGGTCTCCCTATCTATTCTTTCCTTTTGCTTTTCCTTCCTTGCTTTATTCATCCAATATTAACCATGTATTTTTGACAGGCACAGTGTGCATATAATGCTGACCAAGACAGACCAGTGGGGAGGACTGTAATGAGAACCATAACAAAGGAGTGTAATGAGAACCATGACAAAAGCACAAGAACATATGCCTAGGAACCCAATCAGTCATCAAGTCTCCCTAAAAAAGTGTTCAATCTGAGACCTGATGGACAAGTAAAAGATAGCTAAATAAAGAGGGGCCATTAGTCCTATTGTTGAAGAAAGCATCAAGGTCCAAGGCTTGTAAGGAATGTGAGAGAAAGCATATAAAAAAAACTGAAAGAATTTCAGTATGATAGGAGGAATGACAGAAAGACTGATCAGATGAGCAGGACCAAATCATGGAGGGCCTTATAGGCCATGCAATAGGCAGTCACTGAAGGATTCTAAGCAAGTGATATAATTAGATTTGCATATTTGGAAAACCATTCCAGCTATAGTATAAGTAGTCTGGAGGGGAGTAAGACTAGAGGCATGAAGACCAGATAGGAGGCTAATACAATATTTACTTCTTATTTCATTTCTTCTTCCCTACAGATATTTGGATTAACTCATGCTTTCCAAAAATTACCACCACCAAAGATCCCATATCCAACACTCAAACTGAAGCATACATAACAGCTATGACTGATAGTGACACCATACACTCAGCATTATCTACTGATACACCTTACTCTACTACAACTCCTCCTGCCCATACTCGGACACTGGCTCCCGCTTCTCCACGAAAAACAAAATTAATTTGCATAACAGAAGTTTTTACAGAAACTACCACATCTACAGAAACTGAATCACCTATTGAATATAAAACAGCATTCAAGAATGAAGATGTTGGATTTGGAGGTAAAGCCTTCTGTGTCTGCAGTGTGTGTGTGTGTGTGTGTGTGTGTGTGTGTGTGTGTGTGTGTGTTTTTAACAGATAATACATAGAAACTAGCTGTCTCTAGATCAGTCACTCAGGACCTGCCAAATACAAACAAAAGCTTAATACAAACTCAACTTTCATAGACATAGAACTTGAGAGCTTTAAAAAACTATAATGATTAAACTAAAAATCATGAGTACGAAATAGTTTCTTTTCAAACTCAACGTTAAAAAAAATAAATTACCATCTATGAATGAGTAGAAGTTCTTTTTAAAATATATACCTTAAAAGCATATTATCAGAGATTTGGTTTTCTTATTTAAAAGTAAGGGTCTTATACTTAATTAGCTCCCAACTTACCATCTCAAGGCCACAGAGAAAAATGGACTCTTTTTTGTTGTCATATTGCAACTTATAGAAGAGAAAGAGTATGAGAGGCAGGGCCACAGGTGAGAAGCAAAGAAGTAGATGTGGACCTAACATCCTACGCGGCCCCTGTGTGGTCAGAGAAGGCTTTTCTCCTTCACTATCTGTGTCTCGGTCACAGGTAAAGATGAATGTTAGAAGAGCAGTGCACAACAATGTAAAAGTGAAGGGCGAACAAGCCATATTTCTGTTTCCTCCAGGTGTTCCCACGGCTCTGCTAGTGCTTGCACTCCTCTTCTTTGCTGCTGCAGCTGGTCTCGCCATTTGCTACGTCAAAAGGTGGAGTTGTCAGAATATCATTTACCTTGTAACCTTTGGTGTGTCCCTATCTTGTGTTTTTCCAAACTTGTTATTAGTATTTTCCTGGTCAAAATGGAGATGGCACTTCTCTTATACTGCAAATTTTCTCCTTCACCTCACCTCTCCCCGCTACCACATAGATTTTCCTACTATATCAGCACATGCATACCAGCCAGCCTTTAAATATAGGTTATTGGCTGTCCCTTTGGAAATAAATAAAAGATTGAAACCTAGGAGAAAATGTATATGCTTTACTTTATTTTCAATTCTTTGCTTATGGTGGGAGAGTGGTGAGGTCAGCCCAAAAGTTGGCCTCTGTGCTTACTATCCAATCTAAGTGAATCCATTAGAATGGGGAGATGTGTCCATGTATTTGAGCATGCATGTGTTAGCATCTCTTGGAAATAAAGTACCCAGTGTGCTATGCAAGTATGGCCATTACAGGCAAAGTGTTATTTATTTTCATATTTATGCCTACAGGTATGTAAAGGCCTTCCCTTTTACAAACAAGAATGAGCAGAAGGAAATGACTGAAACCAAATTAGTGAAGGAGGAAAAGGCTGACGATGGCAATTCTGGTGAGGACTCAAAGAAAATAGATAAGAAGCCAGAAGAGCCCAAAAGTCCACCCAAAACTACAGTGCGGTGCATGGAAGCTGAAGTTTAGAAGAGAAAAAAAATGAGAGCACATACCTGAGGCTGATTTCTTTCCTGACACATATCCTGGCCCCAAATGGGGGAACTAAAAGGGCCAAAGGAACAATGAAGAAAGTCCAGCCTTGCTTCTTAACTGGAATCAACTCAGGGCTATCTTTGGACTATGTAGGTAACGAAACCAAAGTGAATTCCTGTTTTACTGTAATCCTCGCTGGACCCTATCCTCCTGCCTCCAAAGCTTCCCACAGCGTTTCTAGCCTTGTTATGTCCCAATTATATCCCAGTGGGAGAAAGGAGCTAACAAAGCACAAGGATCTAAAACAGCTCATCCAAACACATTTGTAAAGAGATCTCGAGGCTGGCTGAGAACAGGTGAGTTGAGAGCTAAGAAACCACCAAAACCAAGGCTTTCTCTATTGACTCCACAGCCAGATCTCTTTTTCAGCTCTGAAAGGGAAACATTTATACCACCTGGCATATCCTTCTGATCCAGGCAAGAGCAGAAGAGGGAACGAAACGTTTAGTAACTGAAGGCCATAGAGATTCCCGTGACCTGAGACCTGATCTCTGTAAAGCCAAAATAAACTGAGGAAAATAATGAGGCTGAGGATATTGACAGCATATCATCATCAGATACGACAAATACAGAGAGGGTCAAAGTATTCATCTCTGAATAACTGGAGTTGGAATCACTTTTTAGAACATACACACATTTTCTTTTCTTTCTCTTCTGCTGATGCTACTTTCTGTAGAAAAATATACTTTTGCAAGAAACAAAAAAAATCTCTTAGAAATTTTTATCTGAGTTATAGATACTATTACTGAGGAAAATTACTGTGTTAAAAAACAATTAAGTTTAACAACATTTGCTAAATATTTACTATATATCAGGTGTTGTGCAAGGTATTACATTCTGTAATTGAATGTTATTTATCAAAAGATTGCACATAGTATAAAAAATGTCTGGAGCTAATTGTTTTGTTTTGATATCCTTAGCTTATCCTCTTTTAAAACTAATTTTTCTGCTGAGACTAATCTTTTAATTATTTTCTCTAATATGATAACCATTAGGACCTTAATTTATTATTAACATACCTAAAATGTATATTACCTTTATACAACAATACACATTTTAATGTCATTAACAAATGTATCACTAGCTGGAGAGCTCCAACAAGAAGAACAAAAATTTATAAATATTTGTGCCCAAAATAAAAGCATTTAGAAAACTTCTTTGCTCTCTTATTTATGTAGATGTATTCTAACTTCCATGCAAAGTAAAAGTTGTCTGTTGTTTGCAAAAGTAAGAGATAACTATGGTTGTTGAACTACAAACAATTATAAGCCCCAATAGTATATACATCACCATGAGGGGACTGTTCTTGCTTCATATGGTCTTAATTTTTAAAGTTTTTATTGATTGATTTGAGAAAGAGGAAGGGAGAGAGAGAAAGAAAGACATGGATTTGTTGTTCCACTCATTTATGCCTTCATTTGTTGCTTCTTATATGTGTCCTGACCAGGGCTTGAACCTGTAACTTTGGCATATCAGGACAAAGCTCTAACCAATTGAGCTATACAGACAGGGTGATATCAGCTTAATTTTAAGTTTATCAAGTACACACACACACACACACACACACACACACACACACACACACACACAAATCCTTTTATTATGATTCAGATTCTACATTCCAATCCATTTTAGAGTTCATGGGAAGTGGGAGATTCAAGATATCCCATTTGTCTTTTTTTCTCTAGTTTTATGTCTTCCCCTCTCTAGTTTTTCCTTCTGAGACTGCAATTAATTTCTTCTCCTCACAAGTGACCCCATAACATCATGCTTCTTTTATCTCATATGCCATAACTGGTTGGCATAATATTTTTTGGTTGGCCCACAAAGTAGTATCTTAATTTTTGGCTTTATTGCCAAGAATTAAAAATCAAGAATTTAGAAATTTTAAGCACTTTTTTCTTGATGACTTTCTTTGGGTATAGACTGTAGCAGTGAACAAGCCATAAAAAATGTGCAAAGGCTGTTGTACTTGAACTTTAGTCTCTGAGATGGCCATCGACTCACCTCTATGAACAATCTCATATTAATATTTGTTTTAACAAAGAAACTTCAAAGTGTTTTGGATTGTGGTCAAGTCAAAGAACGTTGAGTCACTCAGCAACCACAAAGTTGGTAAATATTGGCAAAAATTTTAGTTCCTTAGTCTCTGGATTTTTATTTTAGTCTTCAAAGTCTAGGGTGGTTTCTTGACAATGTGGACTTCTGCATACCAAATACTATAATTATCTAGAAATTAGAACCTTTTGGGGACATTTCTAAGACTTTTATTTATTACTATTCAAATTGTTATTTTATTTGGGCTTAGTCTTTAAGTTGAAGACATTTTTCTGTGATTAAAATAAGACAAAATTAAAAGTAAAATTGCTATGAATATCAAAAGATCAAATAGAATACTCCTTTGTGTATATTACTTTACCTATGAAAATTATAGTTTCAGCAAATAGTCAACATCACAAATAGTAATAACAAACACGTTATGAAACTTCATAAAATATAGTGTCATAATAATATTTTAAATCATGTTATTTTCTTTTATATGTACATATATGTAGATATACTACTTATAGTATATCTTTAACAAGTTCTTTAAGATATATATATATATAAGATATATATATATCTTATATATATATCTTAAAGAACTTGATATATATATATATATATATGATATACCGTATTTGCCGGCGTATAAGACGACCCCCTAACATTTCCACTAAAAATACAGAGTTTGTTATATACTCGCCGTATAAGACTACCCCCCACTTGGAGGCATATTTTTCAGGGCCAAAAAATCGTCTTATACGCCGGCAAATACGGTATATAAGATATATATAAAGATATATATAAGATATACATATCATATATATATGTAAATATATATGATATATATCTTATATCTATCTATCTATATATATATATCTTAAAGAACTTGTTAAAGATATACTATAAGTAGAAGAACACAACAGAAAGTTCAATATAGTAGAGATATAAGGAAGAGATGTCTAAATCTGAAGATCCAGCTTGGAAAGTATGTCTGGGTAGTACCATCTGGAAAGGAATGTGGGATGAATTATATGCTGCTAGGAGACATCAGGAATGATGTAAACTCTCACTGGTATTGACTAGTGTCTGGGAAGAGGCAAACATGGTCCTAATTTAAACTAAAATATGGCTTCATCTACAGGAGATCTTGCCTTGTGCCTGAAACCCCAATGCAGGTAGATTAGAGTAAACGATGCCAGTCAAAACGCAGGCTACCCATCTTACTCACAATACCACTTCAGTAGGTAAGCTTGGTAGCCTGCATCTGCATGGCAGGGGAAACAGTCATGTGGTGGAAACCAGAGCTGAGGAACACTTCAAGCTTTAATGTAAGTAAGAGAATATCCCCACCCTTTCTCCCACCTCTACATGTCCTCTTACTAATTAACTCCTTCAATACATCCCCTTAGAAGAGGGAGTGCTAACTTCATTGATAAAGGCCAAGACCTCTACTGGACTACATATTACTGGTGGGTGGAGTTTTTCTATCTTAAAACTCAGTACCCATTCGTGGCACTCAATTGTCTAATCCTGGCAAGGCCTGGTCCCTAGAGACATGGTGACCATCCTCATCTATCACTTCCACTTTACATCTGTAGTTAAATAAGTGGACTTGTGGCTCCGGTAGCATCCTTCTCTTTCTGGATCGTACTTAGGCCTTCAGGCGTGAGCCCTATTCTCAAAAGAGGTTCCACAGAGAACCCTGCACTGGTGGTAATTGGCTGAGAGCAATAAAGTGTAGGTGGGGGGCAGAAATAATTATCCTTCTTACACTATCTATATACTTTCTTTATTCTCTTTTCCCAGAGTGATGACTTGGGAAGCACCAATATAACTTGCATTTCTCTGTACCTGTTAAGGAACAATCCTGTTACTTGAAAAACAAAACAAAAACAACAAAGTAACCTTCCAGGTTTATTTGGAGGCAGGAGACTCAAATGGGCTCACAAGCAAGTGTGATCACTTTCTATATGGCATTAAGGCTTTTCTCACTCATATTGTCTAATTCCACTCCAGTGAGTACTCTCAAACCTTCCACTGGGCACACTACCACTACTGCTGGTTTCTTCCTTTCCCATCAAGCACCATGACTATTTTCTCTAAGTATCACCACAGCTATGAGGCCCTAATGGCTCTAAAAACTGCTTCTATATCCTCTGGCAACTGCCACACTCAAAAGGCACCGCTGACTGCCAGACTGTGCTGCTACTTCCAGGTAATAGCCTCATCTGCATCTACCAAGTAACTATGCTTCTTCCCTAGATGATGACTTGTCCACTAGCGACTGCTGCCTTTTCCTCCAGCAACCACAAAATTCTCCAGGCACTGCCTCTCTGCCAGGTACTACTGCAGTTGCTTGTTGCCTGACACTAGTGCTGATGCATTGGAATCCTACAAGAAGCAAAGCTAAGAAATATTTGATATGCTTGACAGATTTTTTTTAATTTAATAAATATTTATTGTTCAGATTATTACAATAGTTTCTCCTCCCTCTCCCCCCCGCGACCTTGCTCCCCTCCACCTGGCTCCCACGCCCACTCTCTGCCTTTACTTCTCCCTGCCCCTCACTGTCCTCATCCATAAGTGTATGGTTTTTGTCCAGTCTCTTCCTATACCCCCATACCCCTTTTCCCCTGAGAATTATTAGTCCATTCCCTTTCTATGCCCCTGATTATATTATATTCACCAGTTTATTCTGTTCATCAGATTTTTAAAAAATATATATTTTATTGATTTTTTTACAGAGAGGAAGAGAGAGGGACAGAGAGTTAGAAACATCAATGAGAGAGAAACATCGACCAGCTGCCTCTTGCACACCCCCTACTGGGGATGTGCCCGCAACCAAGGTACATGCCCTTGACCGGAATTGAACTCGGTAGCCAAACTGGTTTCAGCTGTAGTTAAGTCTTGATTGTTTTTGGTATCACTGGGAGGAAGTGACCTCCAGGCCAATTGGCTATGTGTATCAGCTGTGTCTATGCCAGGAGACCTGTGTTAGAGATAACCTTATAGGACCAGACTTGCAAAATTGCAAAAGCCTCTATGCTCAGCTTGGATGGGGCAGAGTCTCAGGGCTGAGCAGACAGTCTTGGCTTCCCATCAGTCCTGCCCTTGTGCGTGCTCCTCCAGACCTCTGCCTTCTGCAGCTCCCCTGAGTTTCCGCCTGACATTCCAGATTCCCCCAGGTTCGCCTGGAACTGGGGTTCAGTGCAGTCAGGGGCTTCCTTCCCTTTCCCACCAGAGAACACCAGCCAGGCACTCAGCCGCCCTTCCTCTCTGCACGGATGTCTCTGTACATCAGTCCCTTGCAGCTCCTCTGATTTTTCATGTGCTTTCCTCTTTCCTTCTAGTTACAGAATTTCCACTCAGCCAGCTTTCCTGTAGTTCTGAATGATGTCCATTCTGTCTTTTAGTTGTAGTTTTGAAATTGTTGTGTGAGGCAGCAGTTTAGGTGTTTACCTAAGCCTACATCTTGGTTTCTCCCCCTGCTTGGCGGATTTAGCAAAACAAACTCCAAGAAGTCCAATTAAATTTGAATTTCAGGTAAACAACAAATAATATTTAGTGTAAGTATGTCCCATATATTTGTGTGAAGTGATATTTGGGGCATACTTATACTAAAAAAATTGCCATTTACCTGAAATTCAATTTAACTGGGTGCCATGCATTTTATCTAGCAACATTAATGTAGAACTAGAGGAGAATTAGTTATCTTTCCAATTGTGACCAACTCCATTAGAAATGGATCCAAGAAGTATTTACCATAATCTAAGATACTACCTTTTTAGTGCAGAAAGCGTTTACAGTTTATATTACCATCCCTCTATAAATCTGACTCAGACTTGTTTCCATGGGAATTGGTTCATGGACAAAATCTACTCAAAATCACCTCACTCCAGCCTATACCCTCTTACATGACTAAGGCTTTATGACCTGGTTATTCATAATAACCTGACTTCTTTTTCCCTTCAGATGAGTTGTCTTCCAAGGAGAAAGCAATAGAAGGGGAGATTATCCCTACCAGATATTGAAACTCATTATAAAATCCCTATAATCAAAACAACATAGTACTAGAATATGAAAAGATCAATGTAACAGAATAATCATCTCACAAATAAGTCTAAATGCATGTGAGAATTTAATACATATTAAGTGGAATCAAATAACATAGACTACATGGTGTTGGAACAACTGGAAAACCATTTAGTATATTATACATAAGATGCTCAGTAACACTCATAATAAGAAAAATTAAAATTACCCTGCTCAATGGTTAAGCATATACCTATGAACCAGGAGTTCACGGTTGGATTCCTGGTCAGGTCACATGCCAGGGTTGCAGGCTTAGTCCCCACTGGGGGCATTCAGGAGGTAGCCAATCAGTGATTCACTCTCATCATTGATGTTTCTTTCTCTCTCTCCCTTCCTCTCTGAAATCAATAAAAACATATTTTTAAAAAATTAAAACTACTCTCTAATATACCACTTCTATCAGATTGTCAACAAATTCAAAAATATAGAATTTTGGATGGCTTTGCTCAATGGTTAGGCCTAAAGGGTTGTAGATTTGATTCCTGGTTAAGGGCATGTGTCTGGATTGCAGATTCCCCAGCCCCAGTGGAAAAAGATGGGGGCATATTGGGGGAGGAGGGGAGAAACTGATGTGTCTCTGATGTGTCTCTCATGTCAATGTTTTTCTCTCTTTCTCCTCCCCTCCTCCCTCCTTCCCTTTCATTCTCTCTAGAAATCACTGAAAAAAAGTATCCTTAGATGATTAAAAAAAAAAAAGTAAAATTAAATTTAAGAAGCAATCCCTAAAAATAAAAATTAAAAAAAACTGAGAAATCACTAAAAAAATAAAAAATAAAAAATAGCCGTATGCCCCAGGTGAGCCATGTCCCCCAAAGGGGCCATGCGCCCCAGGTGAGCCGTGTGTCCCAGGGGAAGCAGTGGGACCCAGAGGGAGGGGCGGTGAGAACCAGAGGAGGAGCGGACTCTATTCATATGGTCCTGAGATAGTCACCATAAAACAAGCAGACTGCCAAATGACAGAGGGGAGGGGAAGGAGACCTGGGGGGAGATAAGAGAACAACCAAAGGACTGGTGTGCATGACTATAAGTACAACCAACGAACACAGAACTCTGGGGAGGGAGGGCATGAATGGTAGGGGGAGGGGGGGCAATGGTAAGCTATGTACACATATAATACCTTAATAAAAAAATTAAAAAATAAAATAAAAAAATAACTACTTCAAGGAACTAGAGCATAGTATTTTGACTCTACATCCTTAGTGATATATATTCTAAGAACATAGCAGTCAGAACACATAAACTTCATTTGGTAACCTAATAGTTAATAGTAACATTGGAATTTTGTTATTTGAATCTATATTCCATACCTTATAATGTAAATAATTTCTTAACTTTATTAAGGTTTAAGATTTTCACTGTAAAAGAGATACAAGTATAAAATCAAAGTTAGATTTAAAATCTTATAATATTAAATTTAAATTAGGAACATCATTACAAACTCTAGATTGTTATTTTCAAACATTTATAGTCCCTAGCTCTGTCCACTGGAAAGAAGTAGAAGTAATGACAATCCAATAGCTATGTCTACATTTGGCAACCAAATTGTGGTCTCTACATACCATTGCCCAGTGAAAGGATCCAAAATTCCATATGGCTAGTTCCAAGTCTACAGCAGGAAAGTTAGACAATAAGCCAAAGACCAGAACACAAGGAAGCTATCAAAAAACAACAACAACAACAAACAAACCACCAATATGATGTGGTTACCATTGGCCAAAGATGGAAACATATAAACATAAAAAATAATAGTAAATGCAATTGATCAAATACATAAAATCCATGAATTTATAATTATACTAAAAGTTAAAATTCCACATGTTTTATATGACTGCATGTAAAAAGAAAGAATTGGGCATTTCTCCTGACCTTCCTATATGGACTGTATGTATTTCAGGGTAACCAAATAGCTCTGATTCATAAGGAAAAGTTTTTTGTTGTTGTTTTACAGAAGTGACACTAATAAATAATTAGGAAAAGGATCTATTTAGGTCCATTGCCCATTTTTTGATTGGGATGTTTATCTTGCTTTTGTTGAGTTGTATGAGTTCCCTGTAAATGTTAGAGATTAAACCCTTATCAGTTTAACCTTGGCAAATATGTTCTCCCATGCAGTGGGCTTTCTTGCTGTTTTGTTGATGGTTTCTTTTTGCTGTAAAAAGCTTTTTATTTTTATGTAGTCCCATTTGTTTATTTTCTCTTTAGTTTCCATTGCCCTAGGACCGGTATTGGTGAAAAAATTGCTTCAGCATTTGTCTGAGATCATGCTGCCTGTGGATTCTCTAGTATTTTTATGGTTTCCCATCTTATGTTTAAGTCCTTGATCCATTTTGAGTTTATTTTTGTGTATGGTGTAAGTTGGTGGTCTAGTTTCATTTTTTTGCATGTATCTGTCCAATTTTCCCTACACCATTTATTCAAGAGACTGTCTTGACTCCATGGTATGTTCATACCTTCTTTGTCAAATATTAATTGAGCATAGTGGTTTGGGTTGATTTCTGGGTTCTCTATTCTATTCCATTGATCTATATGTCTGTTCTTGTACCAGTACCAGGCTGTTCTGAGAACAGTGGCTTTGTAATACAGCTTGAAATCTGGTATTGAGATCCCATCTACTTTGTTCTTCTTTCTCAGGATTGCTGCAGCTATTCGGGGTCTTTTAAAAAATTTTTATTCCAGATGAATTTTTCAAAAGTTTGTTCTAGGCCTGTAAAATACGCCATTGGTATTTTAATGGGGGAGTGCATTGAATCTATAGATTGCTTTGGGTAATATGGACATTTTCATGATGTTGATTCTACCAATCCATGAACACAGTATGTTCTTCCATCTGTTTATGCCTCGCTCTATCTCTTTTTTCAGTGTCCTGTAGTTTTCCGCATATAGGTCCTTTACCTCCTTAGTTAAATTTATTCCTAGGTATCTTAATTTTTTTTTGGTGCAATGGTAAATGGGATTTCTTTTTTAGTCTCTCTGTAAGTTCACTATTGGTATAAAGAAATGCCATAGATTTCTTGGCATTAATTTTGTATCCTGCTACATTGCCGAATTCATTTAAGTGTAATTCTTTTTTGATGGAGTCTATAGAAGGAAGGCCAAGAAACATATGAAAACATGCTCAAATGTACTAATTATCTGAGAGATGCAAATCAAAATGACAATGCAGTACCATCTCTCACCTGTCAGAATGGCTATCATCAACAAATCAACAAATGAAAAGTGCTGGCAAGGATGCAGAGAAAAAAGAACCCTCGTGCACTGCTGGTAGGAATGCAGACTGGTGCAGCCACTGTGGAGAACAGTATAGCGTTTCCTCAAAAACTAAAAATGGAACTGCCATTTGACCCAGTGATCCCACTTCTAGGAATATATCCCAATAAACTAGAAATACTAATCAGAAAGGATATGTGCACCCCTATGTTCATAGGGGCACAATTCACCATAGCTAAGATTTCGAAACAGCCTAAGTGCCCATCAGAAGACGAGTGGATTAAAAAACTGTGGTACATCTACACAATGAAATACTATGCTGCAGTAAAAAAGAAGGAATTCTTACCATTTGCAACATCATGGATGGAACTGGAGAGCATTATACTAAGTGAAATATGCCAGTCAGAGAAAGATAAATATTACATGATCTCACTCATTTATGGAATATAATGAACTACATAAACTGATAAACAAAAACAGATCCAGAGACAGAGAAGCATTGATCAGACCATCAAATCTCAGAGGGAAGGTGGGGGAGGATGTGGGGAAAGGGGCAGAGATCAACCAAAGGACTTGTATGCATGCATATAAGCCTAGCCAATGGACACAGACAATAAAGGAGTGAGGGCATGAGTGGGGGTGGTAGGGAATAAAGACATATATTTAATACCTTAATCAACAAAGAATTTTTAAAAAATAAAAACAAAAATAAAACTTAACCATAAATAAATAAATAAATAGGAAATCACCATTTTGTAATCCTGAATAAAATGGACTTAGGTTACCATCATAACGGATAAAAACCATTAGATGAAATAAATATAGATGAGAACCCCAATGTTCAATCTTAAAAAATGGGCCAAGCAGATACTATGAGCCTCCCAATGTGGTGCAATGTGAAGACATACAACCACCTAGGAAGTATTCATGCCAGAATAGTCAAACCAGAATATAATCAAGCCTCCCAAGCCAAGCTGCATTTATAGGAACTATGGAAAGGAACGACACCACAAGGAAGAAAACAGATAAAGAATGTGGGATTTACCTAATAGTAGACTGTCTATATAGCAACTGACACCGTATGATAGTCTTTATGTGTCACTGTGGCTAGATTTTAGCCTCTAGTTATTTAATCAAAGACTAAGTGCTGCTGGTGAAGGCATTTTGTAAATGTAATTAAAGTCCGTAAACAATTGACTTCAAGTAAGGGAGATTATCCTAGATAATCCAGATGGGTCTGATTCATTCAGCTGAAAGAATGTAAGAGTAGAATTGAAGCTTCCCAGGAGAAATCTTACCTGTGCATAGCAGCTTCCGTTCAGGCCCAAGAATTCCAGCCTGCCCTTCCTGATGGCTTGCCCTGCAGATTTCCAATTTGCCTTGCAGCCCCCACACTGAGTAAACCAACTCCTTGCAATACATGTCTTAGTATATATTTGCTATTTATCTGTTTGTCCGGTTGAACTCTAACGTACCCAAATTTCTACAAGTTAATAGCATGAAAAAAGGAGATGAGTACTGCTCTGACTTAAAAGACCTGAAATATAACAAATGCAATGAGAGGATCTTGTTTGGGTCCTAATTCAAATCAAATTGGTACAAATTACCTATAAAAAGACGATCTTTAGATAATCTTGGAAATATAATTATGGATTGACTGCTTCTAGCCTCTGTTTTCCATGGAGCAGGGGGAGAAACTGACCTAGGTTTTGCTCTCTTGTGGTAATGGTCATTTCCCATTGGCCCATCTATCTGGGAACTGGAGGATAGCTCCTGGGATTGGAGCAAGTATGTACTCTCTATGTTCTTAAACTTTCTCACTTCTTTTCCTCTGGCCCTGTTAGTACTCATTCGATTGATCTTTCTTTACATTATACATAGTAATGATAAGGTCTGAGTCTTGTATTTGCATGAGGAGAAACATGACTTCTTTGATCTGTAGTTATTACACCTAGCTGGCTTAGGAAAAAAACAGACTGCCAGATGGAAGTGTTCAAAGGAGCAGAGATGGCTAATTGATAGTAATTAAACATTAGTGTGAAAGGGAACTGACAGCTAGAAGAAGGACTGTTAACTTGTCTCCTAGCCAAAAAAGGTCATCAGAGAAGCGGATTCCTCTGGATTCAGTAAGGTAGAAAGTGTTCAAAGGAAAATCAGATAATGGCAGCAGAGTTGTTGACAGGAATATGGGAATTCCTGAGGTCAGCTGAGATGGCTAAGGCAGGGAGGAAGCTAGCCTAATGTGGGTGAAGATGAGAAAGAAAACTGGGCCATAAAGAGTTGCGCAGAGATCAGTGACCATAGAATAGTGGTCGGCAAACCGCAGCTTGCAAGCCACATGCAGCTCTTTGGCCCCTTGAGTGTGGCGGGGTGTTAGAACCACTTCTTCAAAATAGACTCGCCCAGGCCGAAAACCGACTTCTGTGCATGGGCCATGAAGTTTCAATCGCACTGTCCGTGCACGCCCGCATGTCATATTTTGTGGAAGAGCCACACTCAAGGAGCCAAAGAGCCACATGTTGCTCACGAGCCGCGGTTTGCAGACCACTGCCATAGAACATATCAATGAAGGACTGCTAGGGGCTGGCCTGAACTGACAGGATAACAATGAGGGGAGGTAATATACAGAACCCACTCTCTCTAAGATCCAGATACATCTTTGGGAAAATGATGTGGTCAAATCATTCATTTAAAATGGGTTCTCAAAGACTGGGATCCAGTCTGTTTACCTGCTCTGGTCTAATATTGAACACCAGCACCTTTACAGTGTAGATTTAATGAAAATATTTTACGTTGTTTGGTCAGACAGAAAAATACAAGATAAAATGAATAAATATGTTTCAAGATAAGTTGATCAGCTAAGATGTTATTATACTAACCTGTCTATGAAGTAACATGGAACTTGGGCTGAGATAACAGTATGGAATGGACAAGAATGGGTTGAACCCCACAGTGGAAATATAGTACAGTAACTAAAAACTGAGGTAGGTTCTGAAGTCAGACAGTGGATTTGAGTCCCTCCTCTGTAGTTTATGAACCATGTGAACCTTGGCAAATTATGTCAACTCTCTAGAACTTCCGCTTTCTCTTCTGTAAAATTAAGATATTAGTATCTATTTTTAACAACACCTATCTTCTAAGACCAGAGTGAGGCTTACAAAATATAATAAATATAGGACACTTAACAGTGCCTAGCACACACTAAGAAATTTTTAAAAAGAATTAAAAAATTAAACAAGGAGAAATTTTAAAGGAAGTATAGGACACCGTGACAGAATGCTTGAGGAGACAGATATTTCTTCATGATTTAGCCTGGGAGACCAGAAGAACACTGAAGCCACTGTGATATGGAAATGGTGGAATTCAGGTGTCATTACTGTGACACATTCCTTCCTATGGGAGATAGTCCATGTAAGTATGGAAGCACAGGATTGGAACACCAATGGAAGATAACAATTGGCAATGCTGATTTGGGAATCATCTGAATACAAGTGACAACTGAAGTTCTGAGTGCATAAACTCTCCAAAATGTGTAAGTAAAAGCAGAGGATGGAGGACCAATCTTGAGTAGAAGCAGCCAGAAAGGAGAATTCTGGAAGATGATGTCACTTAACCTTCACTATAAGTGACAGCTGTTCCCTCATAGAACAAAACACAATAACGTACTGAGGAAAAGTACCAGACTAATGGCCAGGAAATCAGGATCCTGCCCCAGTTTAGTTTACTTGCTCTGTTGTCTTTAGGTGAACTACATCCCATCTTTGGATCTCAGCTTCATCTATAAAAGAATGTTGGACTAGATTATTTATTAGACAGTTCTTTCAAATTTATGATTTTTACATCAGGAAGTTAAAAATGTTTACAATTCATAACCACTAAAAGCCTCCTCGCACATTCCCACAGTCCTGTTACAGATGTTTAGTGACCTTACAAAAAGCAGGAGGCATTGAACATATTTTCCTAGAAAAATATTTCAAAAGTCTCTCAGATTTTCCTGGTTTTCATTACAGAACTGTGTTTACTACAGTTTTATTGAAGCCTCTGCACTTTCACTGGAAAATACCTATGTAAACTGAATACACATTACAAATTGCAAAATTCATTATAAAAGGATCCTTCTTATAAAACAATTAACTTAGAGGTTTCTTCTTTCATAACTCTTTCTATTTATATTTATGGTATCCTACAAACTTTTTTCCTACATTTTTTAATACATAAAAAAAGGTTTCCTTACCCTACTGCAAAATAACTTCATAATAAGAATTCCAGAGAAAATTTTTAATCTCTTCTACCATGGTTTTTAAAGATAATCCTTATTACTGTCTTACTGCTTTGCATTCTAATTAATTCATTATGCTTGTGCAAATGTAAGAAAAAAGCTGTATAGATGGAAGGAATTACCTTAGTGATATCAATAATTATACTAACTTTAATTAAATAGTTTTACAGTCTCTCCTATAGTTCATTCCTCATTACTCTCTCCATGAGGTATAAAAAGGAGTAATGGCCCCACTCTATAAAATTGAAGGCAATCTAATCTGTACAGTAATTTTCCTGAATCCAAGGCTCAGATTAGGTTGAAATAGAAAGTCCTTTCCCTCATGCTACTATGACTGTTTATGTAAAGTCTTTGTGGGCAAATACCTATGAGTGGAATGAATGGCTGGAGCCTATGGTGGGTATATCTTTAGCTTTTTAAAAAATGGCTTTTTTAAAAAGCTAAAGTAGTTGTTTTCCAAAGTAGTTGTATCATTTTACATTCCCAACATGCTGTCAGTCAGCAGTCAGATATCCCTAGTGCTGCCCTGGAGGCAGGAGAGGCTCCTGCTGCCACCGCTGCACTCACCAGCCACAAGCCTGGCTCCTGGATGAGCGGCCCTCCCCCTGTGGGAGCACACTGACCACCAGAGGGCAGCTCCTGCGTTGAGCGTCTGCCCCCTGGTGATCAGTGCATGTCATAACAACCGGTTGTTCTGCCATTCAATTGATTTGCATATTAGCCTTTTATCATATAGGATACTGCAGTGAGCATGGGGTTGCTTCAAATATTTCTTCCAAGTTTAACTGCTTTCACACATGATGGAGATTCGTTTTTGCAGCATTTAAATGTTCAAGTGTTCAAAAATTGAACAACTATTGCATGCCAGGTTCTGTGCTGGCCATTTGGAAGAGAATCCTCAGCATGCTCTAAAGGAGGATAGCCCTAGCTGGTTTGGCTAAGTGGATATAGCGTCAGCCTTCAGACTGCAGGGTCCCAGATTTGAATCCTGTCAAGGACACATGCCCGAGTTGCAGGCTCAGTCCCCAGTGTGGGGCCTGTAGGAGGCAGCCAATCAATGATTCTATCTCATTATTGATGTTTTTCTCTCTCTCTCTGAAATCAACAAAAATGTATTTTACAAAGTACATATATAGACATGGACCTGACCCTGCTAAAGTCTTATAATCTTACTGAGGTATTGTAGTCCAAGAGTTAAAAGCATAGGCTCAGGGTTCTATAAGCTTGAATTTGAATCTGGCTCTGCTGTTCACCTGTCGGTTGACCTTGGAAAACTTTACTTTCCTAAGCCTATTTCTTCATCTGTAAAATGAGATATTAATAGATACCTCATAAGATTGCTGTGAGAATTAAATGAATTAATGCCTTTAAAGTCCTTATAACAGGGCTCGGCACACAGTAAATGATCAATAAATGTGAACTATTTACTATTAGCGGGCAGGATTAGTTCTTTGCAGGGTAAATCCACAAATGATTGGGAAGGACAGGTGTGGAAACATTAACAAGCAAGAGAAGTAGTTTAATTTAGCCTCTACGCACAGAGGCGCTAGTGCCAGCATACCTAGGTTAAAACCTTGCTCTGCTGTTTACTGGCCCAGTGCTTAGAGCCACGCCCGTAAGGTGTTTAGCATCGTGTTTTTGGCACACAGGATACTTAATGGACCACAATTATTGACTATGTATATTCTGAAAAGCCGTAACATCGCCAACCCTTGTTCATAATAATAATAATAGCTGCCATTTATTACTGTCCAAATGTTCTCTTTTATATTTCTTAATCTAGTGAGGCAAGCATAACCAACCCCACTTCGTGGTAAGGAACCAGATAATCTGTGTGTAACTGTGACCAGCGGGAGGTTGGAGGCCTGGAATCCAACCCCTGACCAAACCAGGGTTCCAAGTGGCCTCTGTCAGCTGGGGGCCCTCCGCTCCTCGCAGATGGCGCCGGGAGAGGCAGCAGTCGGCCAGGCCGTGGCCATGGCCGCCCCCATGGAACCCCTACCTCGAGGAGCCTGCCCGGCGAGGCCTCCACCCGGGCACGGCCCCCGCCTGGGCCTTCGCCACCACCTTCCCTCTCCGGGCGCCCGGAGCCGCAGAGCACGTGAGCCCAGGCCGAGCCCCGAGGAAGGATGGGCACCGTCTCCAGGCAACGCGCTTTACGTCACCGAAGTGCGACGGTCGCGCGCCCAGCCGCCGCCGCCGTCGCCGCAGCCCGCCACCGCCCGCCGCCGCCTCCGGGCCTGAGTGACGGGCCGGGGCGGCACCTGCGCCCCCGGAAGCGTGATGCCTTGAACCTGGGTGAGCTCCGCAGCGCCGTGCTTTCGTCGTCTCCCGTCCCGCCTGCTCCTCGAGCCTGGGGCTGGGACTGGAACCCCGGCCAGGCCTCGACCGCCGAGCCGGGCTCCAGTGGGAGCCACCCTTCTAGGTCCGGCGGAGGGCGCGGAGCTGGCCGGGGTGGCCCCGCGGGGCATGCACCGGCTCCATCCCGGCCGACCGCTTCCAAAGGCCCGGTGTGGGGAGGTGGCTTGTCCCGTTTTGGGGAGAGGATCTGGGGGAACAGGAGAGGGAGAGCGCTTCCTCCTCGAGCCCAGAGTCGCTTTTGAATATTGCCGCCTGCGCCGTCCGTCGGGTAGCGGACTTGGCTGTTGGTTAGAAGCTCCCAAGTTCAAGTGCGCTCGTTGAGGAGGGTGGCCGGCGTGTTTGGTAAACACCCCGGTAACGTGGAAAACCGCGGACAGCCCAGATTAAAATCCCTCTGCCCCGTGACCCTAAACTCACACGGCCAGGCCGATCTACTTAGCGTAGCTGGCCTTCCGTTTCCAAATTAGTTTAGGCTGCTCCTCTTCCCAAAGGTCTGACCCCCTTGTTGAACCCACTACCCTGAGGCCCGGCTAAGACGAAACGTGTCCTTGCTAATATTGTTTTTTTTTGTATGCTTGCTGCAAAATGTGGACCTACTGTTATTATTCCAATCCATCCCCAGCCCCTTTATTTTAATTGCGGTGTACGCCCATATGCTGGCCCTGCATGAAGTTTTTCTTTTCCGCTCCCCTCCGTCCATTCTTAACTGCTATGCATTGAGCTCCCTCCATTCAGAATTTCATCTCGGACCAAGACCCTGAATTAGCCCCTGCTGTATTGAAGTCACCTCTCTAAGTAGTGATTCTTTCTGAACTCAAAATTAGTGTGGATTTTTTTTTCTTTCCTTTGATGCTGCCTGGCTGCCATTTCTGAATTATTTCCTCCATAGTATAATTGTAGATTTCAAAAAAATGCGTTCTTTGTCATTTCTCGTAACTGAACTTTGTATTTGATGTGTGTCGCCCCATCTTTCTTAGTTCACTTACAAACACCTAGCACACTTAACCTTACTTACCCTTCTGCCAAAAAAGCAGGGAAAGTCCAGAGAGGATTCTTACAAGTCTAGTATATTTTTCCAAATACACGATGTAATGTACTTAGTAAACATATTGATGCTCTCAGAAATCAGTATTCTTAATCTCCAAATACTCTCTCTCCTTTTGTAGTTTTTCTTTCTATAAAAACTTCCTTCAGAACAGGCATTTCAGACTCTATAGTGACTCTAATTTGTTTCACTGCCTATCTGTTGTAACTGCTGCTAATTTCTTATCTTGCAGAACAGCTTGTAGATACAGAGGTTGAGTAAGGAATGAGTGATAAAAGTGTATCCTTAAGGACCTAGTTTTTAGTCTTAGTTTTTATCACTGATGTTTTTTTTTTATTACTGACCTCATGATGAAAATAATCAATTATTCCAATTACATATAGGTATTTTCTAAATACTACAGTATTTGTGGATTAGTAATTTTGTTGCACTTTCAGGATTTTCAACTTTTCTTTAACCCTTTTATGAATGGATATGGTTTAAATTTTACCGGATGTTTTTGGGTTGGGTTGGGCTTGGGGGTTGGTTTGTTGGTTTTGCCAATTGCCCATGATGTGATTTTATATCTTTATAAAGGATATTTGAACTACAACAATTCCCTTGTTAGAAAAAGAAGTGATCAAGTGTATATTACCACCCACTAAAGAATGTGGCATTTTTGGAATCCTTGATATTCTTGTATTTCAGAATAACAGTTGTTCTTTATTTTTAAAGTCTTCCAAATGTTTTTTTGAAAGCACATTATTCTGCTATCGAGGACTAAATTGTAGGTGGCACAGTAGTATGAGAGCTGCTAGTTCTTTGAGAAATCTTGACCAGAGATTTGTCTTTTGCTGAATTCTATGCTAGGTGGTTTGCAAATTATGTTCCCATGCAATACCACTGTTCCATGATCCAGAATAGGGGTGGGTAACCTTTTTTCTGCCAGGGGCCATTTGGATACTTATAACATCATCAAGGGTGATACAAAATTATCAACTAAAAAATTAGCCTGCTATATTTGGTCAAACATTTAATTAACTCACCCCTAATGCCAGGACCAAACCAAATGATTTTGTGGGCTTTATACAGTCCTGGGGCCGGACATTCCTCACCCCTGAGCTAGAAGGAAGGCTAATTGCAAAATGATATTAGCTCCTGAATTCAAATGTATTCCTAGTTTTTATTTTCTTGAAGGGGTGGATATATTGCTGTTTTTATATTATATATTGTAACTTTTATATATCTATATTTAACAGAAACTATGTGAAACAACACTTTCTGGATTTCAAAACACATCATTTCATCATGGGACAACAGATTTCGGATCAGACGCAGTTGGTTCTTAACAAGTTACCGGAAAAAGTAGCAAAACATGTCACATTGGTTCGAGAAAGTGGCTCCTTAACTTACGAAGAATTTCTTGGGAGAGTAGCTGAACTTAATGATGTGTAAGGCTTGCTCTTTTTCATTTTATTTTCCTGCTTATGTATGGCCCACATGTCATGACTGCCTATGAGAGGTAATCAGAAGTATTGATGACTTAATGTTTTCAGCAGCAGTTAGCAAATATTTATTGAATACCTACTATAAGACTTTCTATGTGGCTATTTTAAAATATGTAATAAGAACAAAAGAGATCGAAGGAACATAAAATTAAATTTTAAACACAGGCATATAAATTGTTCTTGTTTGAAATCACTAAAGAGGTACATAATGAGAGTATGCCAATTAGCCACTCTAGAGAAAGGTTCCTAGGATAATCCTTGGACACTCAGGTTTCTGTATATCATCTGGTTAATAAATAAATCTTCTGTGTTTGTTCGCAGAGTTATTGTTTTACCAGAGAAGTACATATAGAGTAATAATTCATTTATCATCACAGGAGAATAAGATATTTTAGTTATTAATACTTTCTAATCAGCTAACATCTTTAAATCTCTAACTCTTGAATAGATTAATGTTTTGGATGGAATATATATTTTTCTACCTTAAGGAGCATATTTAATAGAATTTAGTCTTTTGTTTGTGAATTTATTCTTTATTATATCGATTTTTATACCAATCTGTTATAGTAGTCATTAAAATACATGGGACTCTTTGTCCCTAAATGGTCCCAGATTATTATGCTTTTAAAATATTATTTTTTCTTTGTGTGTTTTCTCCTCAAGTGACAGATGAGCAGATGTCACTTCCTTCTATTAAGTCTCTTTGTGGCAGCACCTACATCCATATATATATATATATATATAATCTCCTGTATCTCTTGGCATGTAATTATGAAATTGCCTTTTAAATAAGATCTTAAAGGTTCTCTCTTAAGTCTACTCAATTTAGCTAACATTCACTAAACTCATAGTTGTGTATAAGGCTCTGTGCTGAGGGTTGGACATTTTAACTGAGGCCTAAAATGATTGTCCAGGGATTAATGGCAGATCCAGCTCTCCCTATATCTGAAGTTTTTTTCATTAACCCACCTTAACTATCCCACTCTAACCTCTCTTTAAACCCCTAAAAAGCCAATCAAAATCACCAGGCAGTTTGGACCCACTTAGTATAAATATAAACTATTTACAGTCCTATTCATAGTTTAGGGCAGGGTGCATGAGCCCGCTCCCTAGCTTTGTGACAGCTATATTGGCTGATAAGAAACATACTTGGCCACGTGGAACACATTTAGATAAAGAAAAGGAAATACAGTCTTTTTATGGACATGACTAGAGTCTACTGTTATTAGCCAGTCATGAAGAATAAAGAATGTCTTAAAAGTTAAAGTTGTTTTAGAAGATCATTTCTTTTAAGAGCACTGGATTTTGTTTTGTTCTTAAAGTCCTGTATATTTATATGGGTGGATCCTGTATTGTTATATATGTAAACACATAGAAGAAGAGCTAGGAGGCTGCATACTCGGTCTCTGGGGAGTCAGTGGAAATGGGGGTGGTGGCGGGCATCAAGGGAGATTTTACATTTTACTGTGTGCTTGTGTATTGTCTGATCTTTTATGATAAAAATGTAGCCATCACTTTTTAAAACTTTAGCATCTCTTTAGAGTATCGGAACTTATATAAACCTAGTCTATTATAACAGAATTTTGCCTTTTCGTCTAAAGATACTGAATAAAATGTGTCCTGTGAAAGAATCCACAAGCTAAGTTTACTGTGTAATACAGAGGTGATGGTAAAGAATATCTTCTCATTTATTTAGCACAGGAATTTTCTGACTGGATTTGGTTCATAAAACCAATTTTCACGGTCAGAATTGGGCATTCGTAAGTGCAGTGCTGTCTGAGAAATAAAGCTAAACCTACACAGATGAAGCGTGGCTTGATAGGTAGAAAACAGCTGGGAACTGGCATAGTTGAATTACATTCCCTGACAGATTTTGTTACCTCAGGCTAGTTGCTTTATTTCAATGGCCTCAATTTATTTAGGTGTAAGTCACTTAGTTCTGGGTGTGGTATCCCCATTGATGCACGGACAGAAATGTGACTAATGATAGAAGGGAGCAGCAATATTTAAGTATGTCTTTGAACTGATTTAAATTAGCATTGTTGGTGATATTATCCTCTAAAAGTCATGTTTTTATGTTAGAATCCTGTGCCTCTCTAGATGAAAATTACTCTGCCCTGGGGAGCTATTTTAAAGTGTCTCAAAAGCATTTGCCTGATCCAGTCCACACATTACCTAAAAACTTTTCCCCCAAAGTGATGTGTTAGTATTGTTGCTTAAATAAGTACTCAACCAAAAGCGAGATTTTTTTTTCCCACACTTTATGTACATTGGGGCAGTAGTCAAATTTGGATAAGTGAAACCAGCTTGGTTTTTCTTATAAATATCTGTTTCCTTGGGTATGTTTTTCATGGATGTTTTTGTTGAAAATTTAAAGACCATTAAGATATTAGATATGACAAACAGACTTATAAATATCACTCCACTATGCTGTTGACTTTAAAAACCTTGGAAATTAAGTTGTATGTTTAATCAAAACTTTCTCTATCCCTGTGTTTTAAGAATCTAATTATTATAATCATTATTGTTATTTGACTTCGTGTTTTTTCTTCAAAATTTTTTTCCTCTGATTTAAAGTATTTCTTGAATCTAGTTTTATGGCTCAATTATTTTTTATGACTTTTCATAGAATAAACAAATGTGTTTGTATCTTTTCAGAACCGCTAAAGTGGCTTCTGGCCAGGAAAAACATCTTCTCTTTGAGGTACAACCGGGGTCTGACTCCTCTGCCTTTTGGAAAGTGGTTGTGCGGGTGGTCTGTACCAAGGTGAGAGTGATGGAGACTTCTAATGCAGAACTTGAATTATTTTGGTGGTTAGAACCACATTTAATTGTGTAATATAATATGATTGAAATAGATGTTAATAATTTGGTTATTATTAACTATTTAAAACATAGTTTTGGTACTGATATTACCTTCCAAGTTAACTGAATCTCACTGATTGTATAATTACTATATAGCAGAGATTTTTATAATCAAGAAAGGTGATTTTTATAATCAAGAAAACCCTCTACCTCTCTTTTTATATTTAGCTAGCTATGGAATCCTAAAGCGACACCTTACATAATTCTTAAGATGACTCCTTAAAAATTAGTTATCTTAGGAGGTCATTTCTTTTAAGAACACTGGGTTTATTTACTTAATAGCTTTTAAATCCATTAGAAAGGTTTGTGTGTTTTTTGTTTTGTTTTAGTAATTTTTAATTATAGAATGGATTTTTACCATTAATACACTGTCTTAGTTCATCTTTAAATTTTAGATAATTGCATATATCAACTGTGTTGAAAAATATAATAGCTGCTGTCATAGAGTATTAGGAAGCCTCATCCACCAATGGGTAGATTAGAATAGATGGTTTTTAACCTTTGTGAGGCCACAGAACTTTGGGTGAAAATGAAGGAACACATTTTATTAGGCCTTCTCATATCCCAGCTCCTTCTCTACAACAAACAAATGGTGAAGTCATCCATGTGCATATAAACAGTAAATTGGGCAATTATGAGTGCCCTGAAGTCCATTCCTGACCAACCCATAAAGAACTTGTGGGTAAGGAGACTTTTTCCTTTTGTGTCACAATCAGCAAAGGCTATACATTCTGTCCCCACCTCACCCATGACCTTATTTTTTCCAATTCCTCCCTCCTTCATTCTAGGAGGTCTATAATTCTATTCCAACCACCCCGGCCTCCTTGCTGGACTCCTTATGCTCCTTGCCAGGTACACTTCTGCCTAACAGGCTTTGCACTTCCTATTCTCTCAATCTGGAATGATCTTTCCCCCAAACGTTGATGTGATTCATTCTAGCACCCTTTTCAGTTCTTAAATGTCACCTTCTTCGTGAGGCCAACCCTTTAGCATTCCATCTCCTCTGTTTTATCTTCTCCAGAACACTTACTTCTATCTAATCTATATTTTATGGTCTGTCTCTCCTGCCTAGAGTATAAATTCCATGAGGTCAGGGGTTTTGTTTTTTATACACACTATGTCACCATTTCCTAGAGCAGTGCACGTATTACCTATAATAGTAATGTGCACTTAATAAATATTTGTTGTGCCCTGACCAGTATGGTTTAGTGGTTAGAGCATAGAACATCAGCCCACACACTGAAGAGTGTGGGTTCAATTCTCATTCAAGGGCATGTACCTGGATTGCAGGTTCAGTCCCTAGCCCCGGTCAGGGCACATGCAGGAAGCAGCCAATTGATGTGTCTCTCTCACATCTATGTTTCTCTGTCTCCCTCTCTCCCTTCCACTCTAAAAATATATATATATATTTAGGGGAAAAAATATCTTCAGGTGAGGATTGAAAAAATAAAAAAAAATATTTGTTGCAGTTTGATAAACTTTGCTGTTAAATACTATGTCTATGTGAATTATTCCGATTTCTTCTAAATTATACAGTTTCAAAGGAAAATTGGCCCAGTTTCTTTAGCTCTGAAAATCTATTTTATAATTTATAAATTCCTGTCACCTTTATTTCTATTTGTTCTCAACAGCACATGTAGTCTGTTATTACAAAGAATATTATGTATTTGCATTTCCATTAAGATCTTACCATCCCAAAATTTAATCAAATTTGTTTAAATTAGCAGTGGTTCTGCCATTTTTACTCATGGAATCTGATTCATACTTGATTCTCAGTTTTTCTTATCATCTTCTCAAGTAGTAAACAATAGATATTAGTTTCAACTATTATTATTTTCATTCCAGATATGGAAATGTTGCTATAATAATTTTTTATTATGTAACCTCACATTTTATTTTCTCATATTTCCAGTTCCATCAATACCTACTTCATTCATGGTTTTAATGCCCTCTCTCTCTATTTCTCCCTGCATTCTTCATTTCTAAGTATTTTTATTTTGTTCTATTTATTTTGATATGTACTTAATAGGTTTCATTGCTTACTTCTGTCCCCACAGTCTTCCTTATCATCTCCTGTGCTAAAAGGATGTTTTTACATCTCTAATGTATTGCTTATTCATTCATGTTCTTTGCCCTCAGTCCTACTGGCTTTGCTCATTTCAAAAGTGAAGATATGCCCCACTCCATGAGACCTCAAACCTGAAAGCAATATTATCCCTCCTTACCTGTTACCTCACACTTGCCCCAAATAAATCCTCACATTATAATGTAAGCTAGAGCAAGGCTGAGTACAACCTGTAGACACTGGTTCATCTCATTTAAAATGAGTTTTTACTATACCTCAAAATGGCTTCTGAGAAAAAAAACAAAAAACACTTTTTGTTAGGATTTACTTCAATATAATTTTTTCACTTTAGTTTGGAAGTTTGGGTATAAAGTAGAACTTAAGATATTCAAGAAAACAATCTGTTGTTTCAATTATAGCATGTGGTTGTTGAACTTAAATAAATGCCTTTAATTAATATATCATTTAAGAAATTAAAGTGAAGAGAATTGTCAATACTGATCTCTAAAATTCATTTCTTAAGTCTGGGAAAGTTGACTGACCTCACAAATCTAAATAAGGTAATGCCTAATCAACCCTACAGAGTTATTTTGAACATCAAATTAGATAAATTTGTGTAGCTCCTATGAACCCCACAAATGTAGGAGAACTCTTGTTCTCTTGTTGGAAACCTGACAAACTTCTCTTTCCTAGAATGTTTGACTTAGTATTTGTTCCCCTTTTTTGGGGAAAAATTGACCAGAGAAATTATCAATGTTTTGTTTTGTTTGTTTGTTTTTTGGGGGGGAGTCATATGTGTATATTGTTATTGTTTTTTTCCATTTTCTTTGTGTTTTTAGATTAACAAAAGCCGTGGCATTGTAGAAGCATCACGGATCATGAATTTGTACCAGTTTATTCAGCTTTATAAAGATATCACAAGTCAAGCAGCAGAAGTGTTGGCACAGAGCTCCACCTCTGAAGACCCTGATGGAACCTCGTCATCTGTAACATCTTGTCAGGCTAGTCTTTGGATGGGAAGGTACACAATACATAAGAACCATGTTTCTCTTATTTTCCAATATGCAAAAAATCTCATTAATATTTTTGCTGGTGCTCTTTGTGACATCTTAAATCACATTACTTTTTGTCTCAATTGATATTTTATCTCAGATCCGCTTTTGGGTCATTTTGTATTTAAGGACATTGTTAGAGGGCCCAATTGAAGAAAAGTTGAAGTGGCTTATGCCAGGAAATATTTCTGTCAACTTCATTTCCATAATCCACTCTCAACATGCTTGCATTTAATGGACAAAAGAGTTATAGTTAATACCCCTCTTTTAATAGATATTTAGGTTCTTACATCAAAGCCCTTCAGGAAATTAGGTCCAAGAATGGCAGAACCATTCGTTTTTTAATTGGAGCATTAAAATTGTAAATATTGGCTCCAGGATTTGGCAGTGCATTCAGGAATGGACAAGTAGTTGGTGTACATATTGCATGCGCCAGAGGGAAAGGAAGTCAGCCAGAGTTTTCTATGATGGTCCTTGTTTACTCAGGCCTAATACGTTATTGTTCTATCTAAACTTTCTTTTCCTTCTCTATAATGTTTTTGGCATGTGAAAGCTCCCATCTGTTGTCATTTGACAACCATGATCATAATTTAAATTTGTAAACACCTCATTGGAAAGTCTTCCCTGGGTCCAGACATGCTGACATCCTGTTATTGTCATACAGAGGTAGACAGCAGAAACCTGTACTGACAGTTCCTTTTATTTATTTATTTAAATATATTTTATTGATTTTTTTTTTTTTACAGAGAGGAAGAGAGAGGGATAGAGAGTTAGAAACATCAATGAGAGAGAATCATCGATCAGCTTCCTCTTGCACACCCCTTACTGGGGATGTGCCCACAACCAAGGTACATGCACTTGACCAGAATCAAACCCGGGACCTTTCAGTCCACAGGCCGATGCTCTATCCACTGAACCAAACCAGTTTCTGCCTGACAGTTCCTTTTACCTTAAAGTTAAAAATATGATTAACAAGAATTTCTCTTCTATTTCTCTAGTTGCATTTTCTGGTCTATTCTTAACCAGCTGGTCTCCAAATACTATGTTATAGTAAAATTGTACATTCCATTTATCATTTTCTGTTTATATTTAACAGGGTTGTTTGGTTTTCTAGGTTTGGGCTGTACAAGTGTTACTGAAGTTGTAAATGAGTTTTATAGCATTACTGGAGGCCCAGTGCATGAATTTGTGCACCAGTGGGTCCCTTGGCCTGGCCTGCGGGATCAGGCCAAAATCAGCTCTACAATATCCCCCGATGGGTCCCGGATTGCAAGAAGGCACAGGCCAGGCCACGGGACCCCACCGGTGCACAATTGGGGCCCAGGAGGGATGTGGGATGTTGGGAGTTGACTATGGAAGGGCTCCAGGTCGTATCTGTCTCATCTGTCTCTGCCTGACCCCAGCAGCAAGCTAACCTACTGGTTGGAACCTCTGCTCTCTGGTGGTCAGTGCATGTCATAGCAACTGGTCGACCAATCGACTGCCCCCTGGTGGTCAGTGCACATCATAGTGATCATTTGAGCTGCCTTAGCCTATCATTAGCATATTATGCTTTGATTGGTTGAACTGACAAGTGGACACTTAGCATATTAGGCTTTTATTATATAGAATAGGCAGCGTTAAGGCTTATCTTTCCTGTATTTTGTAAAATTAATCTTTCAAAGACAACTATCTGATTTTCTGCCTTTTCTCTTTCCTTCTTCAAAGTGATGATTATACTCAGTATTTTAAAAGCCAAGAATAGTATTTACTATATTTAAGCTCTATAGTAATCAGTGAAATGAAGATAATACTTTTTCCTTATTGCAATCATCTTAATGAAGGAGAATGGGTGTTATTTCTTTTCATGTGCCCTCCAGACTAGAAAATGTAATGCCAGATCAGTAGGTTAAGGCTGCTCTTTGCTTCTGTATGCTTTTTGGTTTTCAGTTACACCCTGATACACTAGTTCATAGAAAACCAGACTTTCTAAGTTGAAGGGAATCTTAAGAGGTATTTATTTGCTTCAGCCTTACATCTCATGCATATTTCTATTAGTGGTTTACATTTATTGAGTACTTATAGGGTAAAAGGCATTGTGATGAGTGCTTTACATGTATAGACTCATTAAATCCTCACAACAACCCTATTGGAATATAATTGTTGGCCTATTTCAAATGAAGAAACTGAGTTTAGACAAATAAATGACATAGACAGACATTGGCCTAGCTGAGATTCACATTCAGGCCTGTCTGGCAATACAGCTGTGCTTCCAACCTGCATTGTTATTCTCTGGTGCGTAAAGATCCTGTACTACAGTGCTTCCTAACTTTTGACATGCAGTGGTTTTGAGGAGGAGCTTAACATTCTAGCAAGCTGCCGGGTAACATCACTGCTGCAGACCCATGGATAACACTTAGAATAGTAAGATTCTGCTGATGACATTTAGCCACGTGAAAGTGCAGCTTGTACTTGAACACCTGCAGTTAAATGGGCCTCATAGCCTCAGAGAAGCAAGTCTTTTCATATACAGGTGGTTCTAATTACTGTGAATTCTTCCTATAATATAGCTCCTATGAAACTATAATATCTGTTTCATAGGGCTCTTGAGAGAGTTAAGTGAGTTAATATATGTAAAATGCTTAGAATAGTAACTGGCCCATAATAATATGTAAGAGTTAACTAGCATTAATTATCACTAAATTATTACTGTAGTCTACTTATTTCAGTAGCAGTGCCTTTTGGAATCCTACCAAAAACAGTCTGTTCTCTTTTCCAGCCTTTCACATATTTGAAAACAGTAATCAAATCCTCTCACTAAGCCTCTGTTCTCTAGGATGAGCATCCCCAGTTCCTTCTGATTTGTTTATATGAGTCTCTTCTATGTCCTGGGGGCTCTCCTGGATAATCCTTTATTTCTCAATGTCAGGGTAGAGAGCATAGAACTGAATGCTCTTTAAGTGATCTAACAAGTTAAATAGAGCAAGGCTCTTCTTCTGGTCACTTCACTGCTTGGGAAGGTAGCAAAAAATCAGGTGAACATTATACAGGATCCATTGACTGCTTTTGTGTCTCCTGTTCTTTCTTTTACCCCTATCCAGAATGCTGTTCTTCATAGCCCTCAGTTCCTCACTTTTAAATTCTAACCTGTCACTCTGTGGATTCAATTATATTCTCTGCTATTGACACCCACGTCTACATCCTTGGATGTAAATTGTAAGCTACTCAAAAGCAGAGACTCTAAGTCATCTGGGTCTGGCACTGTATATAGCACCTAAAAAGCACCTAAACATTGGAATGAACATATGTAGAAAAAAATAAAATACATTAGATCCATAAGCATCTAGATTTTTATTCCATTTCCCCATTTCAATTCAGTGGCCACCCTATTTTGCCCAATACTAAAGCATAACATTTAATCTATTACCACATCCTGATGATTTGTTTTTTATAATGATCCTTAGACCAGGCCCTAATTATCTTCCAAGTGAATTGCTGAAATAATCTAATTGGGTTTCCTCCCTCTATACTGTCCCTCCTACTGCACTCCCAATTCATCTTCCTAAAGTATTATTTCAGTGGAGTTCCTTTCCCCTTGATAAAACTCTGATTTGTAGTTTGCCAGTCAGAACAAGTTTAAACTTCTCTTTCTGATATTCAAGGATCAGATTCTCCTTGCTATACTGGTATTTAGCAACCTTTTTTCTCAGTTTTCTTCCCAGAGCATCACACCAGGCTCCTTGTTGCATGCGTGTCTGCACACAAAGGTTTTTTCTACCTTCGCAGCTTTGTTTATTCACCTAGAATGTTCTCTGACAAAACCCTGTCATTTCTTTACCTAATCTTTCCAATAAGTTTGAAATACACTCATTTCCTCCTTTACTTTGCTCTTACTACATGTAATGCACATTTGATATTTGCTTATAATGTTTTATGTTCAAATTGACTAATTTTAAAGTGATATCAGTATTTTATATACATACACTGATATAAGCATAGCAGAAAATTAAAAACATATTAGCAGTAGCTTCTCCTTTTAAACTTATAGTCTAGTGGCTATACATTGAAATATTCAATCTTTAAAAAAAGTAATACATGCCTGATGAACAAAACCTAACAATAATAGAACAGCACTAAGGATAAAAACAAATTAAAATCACTTCAAGAAACATTTATTGAGAACCTAAGATAAACTCCCTTTATTCAAAAAAAATTTAAGTTCAGAGATAACCAGTAAACAGCCAGTTGAAATGCAACGTGTAAGTACTTTAATTAAGGCACACGTTGGTTTTGAAAACAGGCAGGTGATATTTTGAGCTGAGTTACTGATGTTGGAGTTTCCCAAACTCACAAAAGTATTCCAAGAAAGAAAAACATCACATGCATGATGTTTTTGCCAGTCAGAACAAGTTTAAACACTTGGCCCATTCGGAGCACTCTAAATGGTGGCTGGAGTAGAAGACTCAACATCTCTTTCCTTCCAAAGGTGAGAGAACTCCTTGAGAACCAAGACTGTACTTTCTATATCTTTTGTATTTACTGTAGCACCCGATACTTAAGACTAAGCTATTTTTTCATTTATATGCTCATTATCAATATCAGCAAAGGAAGACCCTAATGGCAAGATCAATATTTTAGAGTGCTCTTGTATCCTGTATAGTGAATAAATCATGTATTGGTTGAATTCACATATATGATTTAAATGGGTTAAGCTATTTGTAGAAAGACCTGAATATTTCCAGATTTTTGGTCCATATTTTCCTTTTAATCACTGCAGAATTTATCTTTTATCTAGTCTTCCTTTATAAAATGTGCACCTCTTAGTACTTCTTCTCTAATATAATGCCTTCCCTAAAAAGTATGTTGATTTAGTGTGATATTGCATGAGTCATTTGCTTTATGCTCAAGGCACATCGATGTTTGATAATGCTTTTTTCAGGTGATGGAAACAGTTTAAACCAACAGTCACCAACCTTTCAGACATCATGGACCACCGGTGGTGGTCTGCGGACCACCAATTGGCGACCACTGGTTTAAACTATACTGACAGCAGAGAACATCATTGTTCCAGCTTAGCTTTCTCATTGCAGGGTGAAGCAGCTGACTGACGAGGAGGAGTGTTGTATCTGCATGGATGGTCGAGCTGACCTCATCCTGCCTTGTGCTCACAACTTTTGTCAGAAGTGCATTGATAAATGGTAAGGTGTCTTCGTGGAATAGACAAAGGTCAAATGGGAACGTGTATATGAATAAACTTTCAAAAATATTGTAGTTAAGTATAAGATTTTGTTCTTTAGCATTTCGGATTTTACGACATGCCTCCTAATGGTTAAAATATTTTTATACCTAAAGTTTATAAAATGTGGGGTATATTTTAGTTTGGCAGCTTATTTTGCTTGTAAGGAGATTTGTACTAGAGTCAGAATCATATCCTTCCCTTTTTCTTATTTCTGCATTGTTCCTTTATGTGTGATTAGAAGAAATAATAATTGGACCTGGAGGGAACTTGAGAGATCAGCTGGTCAAGCTAATAAGTATTTTATAACTAAGAATCTCATTTAGGAGAATTTATATTTGATATACAATTAATTATACTTCAAGTACAGTTTGATGTTTTGACATGTGTATACATGCACATCTTCACTATACAGATAATGAACTAGTCCATCACCCCAAAATGTTACCTTTGTGTCCCATTGTAAAATCTCCTTCCCACCCCTTCCTTCCAGTACCCAGACAACCACTACTCTGCTCTCAGTCACTATAAAATAATTTGGGTTTTCTAGAATTTTTATAATTGAAATCATATGTAACCTATTTTTGTCTGCCTTCTTTCATTCAGTATAATTATTTTGAGATTTACCTATGTTGTAGTATGTCAGTAGTTCCTCTTTATTGCTGAGTATTATTCATTGTACAGATACCAGAGTTTATTTATTCATTTACCTGTTGATGGACATTGGATTGTTTCCAATTTTTGGCTATTACAAATAAAACTTTTTTTTTAAACATTTTTTTTCCTGAAATAAGTGGAAATGCAATCTTCAAATTTAGGAGCTAAAAACACTACTTTTTCCCCCCAGAACCTGCCTATCTATCCAAAAGTATGAAATCTAGATCTCTTCAAATATCATCTGAAAGACATTTACCTTTATCGTTATATAAATAAAAAATAAAACAATATTACAAAAACCACTTTCACTTATAAAAAGGACAGTTTTTAGCACATACAATCTTGGCAAGCTTGTGGAGAAACTGACATTTTTATATTTTGTTGTTCAGTATATAAATTGGGTACAACTGCTTTGGAGAACATTTTGGCAATATCTGTTAAATTAATAGTTTTTAACCTTTAAAAGCAACTTTATTGAAGCATAATACACAATAAAATTGCCCATTTTACATATATATTTACATTTTAACACATTTTTACAACCATGTAACTAGCATGACAGTCAAGATATAAAACATTCCCTTACCCCAAAAAGTTTAGTGCCTGTGACAAAGTCAGTAATAGGAATCAGAGATTTTTGCTTATATTATATTGATATGGAAGTCACAGATACTTTCTTAACTCTCTTCACTACTTTGAAATCATGGCAGTTTTCATACTCACTAGCTTTACAATAAAGCTTTCTATATATTTGTAGACAAGACATTTTATGAACATACATTTTGGTTGGGGTTTTTTTTGTTTTGTTTTGTTTTGTTTTGTTTTTTTATAAAAACCAAGAGTGGAATGGCTAGATCATATGGTAGGTTCCTAAGTGGTTGTACCATTTTACACTTTCACCAGCAGTATATGCGAGCTGCAGGTGCTCCACAACCTTGTCAATACTTGGTTTGATCAGTCCTTTTAATTTTAGCCATTCTGTAGATGTATCTCCTTGTGGTTTTAATTTGCATTTCTGTATTAATGATATTGAGCATCTTTTCATGTGCTTATTTACCATCCATATATCTTCTTTGATGAAGTTTCCGCAGACCAGAGGTCTGTGCATGAATTTCAGGTCCCTAGACCTGGCCAGCTATCAGGGCTGATTAGGGCCTTCCAGCTGCCAGCCGTGGCCTTCCTTCATTCTACCACCCCCTAGTGGTCAGCACATGTCATACTGAGCGATCAAACTCCCAGTTGAACTCCCGAGGGTTTGACTTTTATAAAGATAGATATTAGGCTTTTATATAGATAGATAAATATCCTTTGTCAGATATATGATTTGCAAATATTTTCTCCCATTTTGTGATTTGCCTTTTCATTATCTTAAGAATATCTTTCAAAGAGTATAAGTTTTTAATTCTGACAAGGTCCAATATATCAGTTTGTGATTTATGGATAGTGATTTTAGTGTCATCTCTAAGAAATTTTTGTCTATCTTCTGAAAATTTTATAGTTTTTAGGTTTACATTTGGGACTATGATCCATTTTGAGTTCATTTTTTAATATGGTTTGAGGTTTCTATCAAAATTCTCTTTTTACATATGGCTCCAGTTGCTCCATCACATTTTGTTGAAAAAACTATCTTCACTAAATTGCCTCTGCACCTTTGTTGAAAAGCAATTGTTCAAATACATGTGAGTATATTTCTAGGTTCTCTTCTGGCCCACTGATCTATTCATCTATTTCACACCATTATTTAATATCTTGATTATTATTTAGCTTCTATTAAGTCTTAAAATCAGGAAGCATTAGTTCTCAAACTTCTTTTTTAAGGTTGTTTTGACTATCCTAGGTCTTTTGAATTTCAATGTGAGTTTTAGAATCAGCTGTCAACTTCTACAAAAGAAGTTGTAAAGATTTTGATTGAGATTTGCGTTATAGTCAATTCAGAGACTTGATTTAATATCCAGTCTCCCAGTCCACAAAAACACAGTTTATTTCTCTATTTACTTAGTATTGTTTAATTTCTCTTATCAGTTTCTGTAATCTTCAGTATTGCATATCTTTGACAAATTTATCCCTAAGTACTTTATGTTTCTTATACTATTCCAAATTATATCTTTAAATTTCAGTTTATAATTATTCGTTAGTATTTAGAAATACAATCGATTTTTGTGTATCAATCAAGTATTTTGCAACCTTACTAAACTCATTTATTAGTTTTGATGTTTTTTGTAGGATTTATAGGATTTTCTTGAATGTCTAAACATCATTTAAAAATATTTTTTTTCTGGAGAATTCTAAACTGATAGTATTTTTTTCCCCAGTACTTTAATGATAATGCTTTATTCTCATTTTTCTTGCATTGTCGCCTATGAGAAATCTCTTATCCTTTTTTCCTATGTGAGTATTGTACTTTCCCCCCTCTGGTTGCTTTTAAAATTGTTTTTCTTTATCATTGGTTTTGAGCAGTTTGATTATGATGTGCCTTAGATTAATTAGTCTTCTTCCCGTTCCTTGTGCTAGGGTTCATTGAGTTTTTTAGATTGGTAGGTTTATGGTATAATCAATTTTGGAAATGTTTCAGCCTTTATTTCTCAAATATTTTTTTCTGTCCTCTCCCCTCTCCTGCGACTGCAGCTACACATATGTTAGACCATTTGAAGTCATACGGTTCACTGATGATATTTTTTTTTCTTTAGTTATTTTCTGTTTGGATAATTAACTGCAATGCCTTTTCAAATTACTAATCTTTTTTTTTCTATACTGTCTAACTTGCTATTAATTCCCATCCAGTATATTTATTACTTCAGATATTGTAGTTTTCATCTCTAAAAGTTTTATTAATATCTTCTATGTCTCTACTTAATTTGTTTGGTTCTCCCTCTAGTTCTTTTTAAAATATATGGAATATGGTCATCATAACCTTTCCTTTTCTTCTCTGCTAATTCTGACATCTGTGTCAATTCCTAATTGGTTTTGACTGATTTTTCTCTTCATTTTGGGTTGCATTTTTCCGCTTCTTTTTTTGCCTGGTAGTTCTTGATTGGGTGCCAGGCATTGTGATTTTTACCTTTTTGGGTGCTGGATATTTTTATATTCCTATAAATATTCTTGAGCTTTGTTCTGGGATATAGTTACTTGGAAACAATTTAATCCTTTTGAATCTTTGATAATTTGTTAGGCAGGACTAGAGCAGTGTTTAGCTTAGAACACATTATGTCCCATTAATGAGGCAAGACCTTTCAGAGTACTCCCAGCTCTGTGAATTATGAGGTTTTCAGTCTGGCTGGTGGGAACAGGCAATATCCCAGGCCCTTTGTGAGCTTTGAGTACTGTCCTCTCACATACTTCTGGGTGATTCTTCAGCCTGGAGTAGTTTCCTCACATGCGCACACTCTGCTGAATATACTCTAGGGCAGTGTTTCCCAAACTTTTGACATATGTGTACCCCTTCTATAATTTTCACAACGCTGAGTACCCCTCAAAAAAAAAGGATGTATTTTAATAACAATCAAAATATGTTTATTTTTTTTGGTACATACACAAAATAATAATAAATGGAAAATAAAATTGTTCATAATAAAATATAAATAAAAGTTATAAATAACATTTATTTGGATCAATGAGAAGGATGAAATTGACTTAACTCATGAAAACGTAGAATTAGGCACAGCTAAGCACAGTGCAGTGCATATCCCCACCAAACTCCGGTGCAACGTGTACCCCCACCAAACTCTTCCCGTACCCCTGGGGGTACACGTACCACACTTTGGGAAACACTGCTCTAGGGGGACCATCTGTAGATTCGGGAATTCTCCCTTTGTGCAACTTTCTCCACACCAGTTCTCTGCTCTGTAACTCGGAGCTGCCTTAGCCTCCTGAGACTCTCCGCTGTGTTCCTTCAACCAGGGGAGGAGCCTGCCACGTTCCATCTGTGTTCCCAGCTTACTCTGTGGCCTAGAAACTCTCAAGGCAGTAAGCTGGGGCAGTGGTAAGGCTCACCTTCTCTGCTTCCCACCTCTCAGGAATTACTGTCCTTTGTTGTTTGGTCCCTATTGGCCAGAAGCAGAAGTTGACTGTTTTAAAATTGTGACTTGTGAACAGAAGAGCACACATAATTATCTTTGAAAAATATCTCTCTGAGGAACCAGAAAGGAATCTGAATAATATATGCCAGCTCTAGCTTTCACATTTAGTTTTGAAACAGATCTCTTAGTTTTGCACAACAGCCAAAGAGCAATTGATATAATTTAATTACTTTGGTCTCAGATTTCACTGAGAGATGAAGAGAAAAGCATTCTCCCTGCATGACATGTTTCTGGCTCAAATACGATAGTTTTGAAATTTCCAAATTTATGTTTGACAAGATAAAAAACAACCCTTTGAAAAACATAATCTTACTTAAGAGAGCATATATAAGCTCTTTTTCTGTCAGGAAAATTATTCTGCATGTAAAGTTATCTTTTATTTTAAATCTTGAATTCTTCCATTTTGTTGTTTGCAGCGGCAAAAGAAAGGGAAAAACCTAAATGTTCTTCGGTGGGAGACTAGTTAAATAAAAGGTGGCCTTTCCATGCAGTGCATGTTTAAAAGAATGGACAGCTCTAACGTGCACGATGCATAATGGCCTGCGGGACATACTGGCGAACTGGTAGTGGTTGCCCCTGGGGATAAGAATTAAAGATTGGGCTGGAGGGAGAGGTTTATTTTTCACTGTATACTTTTATGCTTTTAACTTTTTTTTTTTTTTTACAAAAACATGTATATGTATTACTTTTCAAACAAACCTGTTTTTAAAAAAGAAGAAAAAGAACTGTTCTTTAATTGACTTCTCCAACAGGAGTGATCGGCACAGGAATTGCCCCATTTGTCGCCTGCAGATGACTGGAGCAAATGAATCTTGGGTGGTGTCAGATGCGCCCACTGAAGATGATATGGCTAACTATATTCTTAACATGGCTGATGAGGCAGGCCAGCCGCACAGACCATGACCTTGAGTGAAGTGTTTTGTTGCTATTGTGAGCTACAAACACTTGGGTCATGGGGAAAGAATGCAGGGACGTTGTGGCGCTGTCAGCGAGAACTCACTTTTCCCCCACCCTCTTATTTTCACTTTTCTGACAGTTTGTCCCATTTCTTTTGATAGACGTTTCATGTCTTCCATATATGGGAAATTAAAATTTGCTACTGTTCTAGACCATAATTTTCCTATTATTTATCTGTTCTAATATAGCTTATTAGAACTAATTGCTCTTGAATCCTTTGTTGCAGTAACAGCAACATTTCCAGAGGCTTCTGAAACACTACTATTTTTCAGGGTTAGGAGCATTCTGGAATAAACCATACACCCTGGCCAAAGTGGCTCAGTGGTAGAGTGTCCCGTGCACCAAAGGGTCTCAGGTTTGATTCCCAGTCAGGGCACATACCCAGGTTGCGGGTTTGATCCTCAGTCAGGGCATATATGGGAGGCAACCAGTCGATGTTTCTCACATCGATGTTTATCTCCTTCTCCCTTTCTTTCTTCTCTCTCTTGAATCAATGAAAAATGTATCCTCGAGTGAGGATTAAATAAATAAAATAAACCATGAATGTTAAAAAGTTATAGCCATCTGAGAGAAAATTTTATATGACTGAAAATGTAGAATACGTCAAAGTGCATGTTACTACTTAAATTAGTTGTTCTGCTGGAATCTAAGGAGTATGTATGCCCCCTTGTGGTTAATTATTGCTCCTTTAATAATTATTACTTGAAATGATCCACAGTTATTTTATAACTTTAGCTGTGCATTTGAAACTACATATTTTTTACTTAAAAGCCTTTTTCCCCCTTCATGCTGTATAATTTGGATGAAGACTAAAAGTTGGGTATGATTTTTCCTTGTAAATGGATTTCTGCTGGGGAATCTTCTAGAAATGCTTTTCCACAGCTGGGGAACTGTTCTAAATCACTTTTGATAAAGCTCATGTGTCTTGGAGTTTCAGAAGGAAATTTTTATCACAGATTTTAAATGTTATATGTCCAAATTATGGTGAATTATTCAATATTAGTTTATGGTGCTTTTATTTTAACTTGAAAGCATCTTACTGAGGCCAACTCCTCAGACTACTTAGATTAAGAAAGAAGAAAATAGGATGAAATCTTTTAACAAGTACATAAAACACCTCTGAAAATTAGGAGATAATTTGGTTTTCTTACCGTTCATTCCACTTCCTTTGAAATACTTTGAAGGAATTATAATGTTCAGTGTCATTTCAACCATTTTTTAAAAATTTTACTTAAAAAGTAAATTTTTGTTTTATGTTAAACATTATGATATCGGCATGTAATAAAATCAGGGCCTGATGTCTCCTTTTAAAATAATGTTAACATTCCATGTAACTTTTCTGACTTGTTGGTAAGTTACAAATATATTGTGAAGTACCAAAGTATACAATTTTAAGTTGCTTCATATTGATGGCAAAATCTTTGGATACTAGAACTTTTTGAGTAGGCATGCAAATTAAAAAATTCATTTCTAAGCAAAATGTCTAATAAATATGGCTTGATTTTTATCCCCAAAACACTGATAATGAACTGGTTGACATTCCTGATGGGGGCAGGTCAGTACCAAATAGCTAAACACTCACGGGATATTTATGCAGAGTACTGAGGGCTCTGTCACATCACCTGGCGATACCTTTTATGGTCATGAGACCTTGAGAAAGTCCCTTCCTCTGGTTTGTAGGCTCATACTTTAGAAACCGAGACTTTATTTGTGGTTTTCACACTTTTATTTCAGCAGTAGGATCTTTTTTTTTTTTCAAGTAAAATCTTACTCAAATCTCTAGCTCCATGTGCTGAATGTGCACTCATGAACACACACACACCCTACACCACTTTATAAATCATATTTTATGTAAATTTCATATACTATAATAATAAATATTATGAAGCCATCTAATGAAAATATGTATGAATGCATTGGTGATATCCAATGTATTGGAATTTGGTGAGTAGCAGAGTTGTATGATGGGACTTATTTTTTAAATGAATTTTTTACCAAAAATTTTTTTAAATTAAATTCAGGTCAAATTTGCAGATCCCTGATTTTCCTCCATGATTGTTAGTATTCTATGGAACATATTTTGAAAACGTTGGGATAGATGACCCCCCCCCCCCGATATCTTTTTCAGCTCTAAGATTTTAAATCCTCTGGATTAGACTTACTAAATCAAGTTCAGATTGCCCTAATTTAAGAATGTTTCTGAAAATGAGCAAAGTTGCTTTACAGATTTCTGGATCTTTCTCAGGAATAGCCAGTGATTTTATCCCTCAGAATCCTTCACCTTTCAAGGAATTATTTAACAGTGAGAACAGAAACTTGATATTTCCCAAACCTTTTTACTTTTCAATATGAGCTCCAAGACACTAACTGATCTACTGTGAAACAAAATGTTTTTATTAGCCTTATCTAATAAATGAGCAGTTTTTGCTTACTCTACTACACTGGGTGATAATTCTTTAGATGTGAATATTAGGTATGTTATAGTAACTAATCCTAAAAAGTTGTAAATGTGTTAATGGATGAAATGTACACTTTTTGTATTCTGTACAGCTTTTTCTTTTTTAATTATGAAGTACTTAAATGCACTTACTATGGTAGGAAGTATAACGTGTGCCTTTATTTTATGTTGTAAAGTTTCCCCTGTCCTGATTCAATAACAAAGGTTTGACTCATATTACAGTGCTATAGAATTTTAGTTGAAGAAAATAGATTTGACTGTGTACTGAATTTGGAAGTGGAGAATAATAGTATCTGTTTTATTCTTGGGATAAACTGATATATTGTGCAATAAATAATCTTTAAAAAATAAATTTTACATTGAAGAGATTTTTTTCTTATCATGTAGTTTCACATTCTCATGTGCCAAATGTTTATATTCCTTACAGGGCTGTTTTGTGTTGTGCTCTGGGGTATTGTGATGTTTGTGTACTAGGTTTTAAAATTCATTTCAAATTGGACTCAATTTTCTTATACCTAATATATATCTGAGTAATAAGCCTTCCTGAAAGTACCGTTTGGTTCAGTGGTTTATTAAAAGGAAGTCTGAAGAATTTGCATTTTACTGGTTTCTTCTTCATTAAGTCAGGCTCATCCAGGAATGAGAAAACTACTTGGAGGTCAGGGAAACCAGCTGGACAACACAATGATATTTATGCTGGACAACACAGTGACAGTATAACACAGTTTACAGCAGACTTTCATTTTTCTTTCTTTTTAAAAAATAATTGATAAAATATTCCATACTGTGACAGTTTTTGGTTGTTTTTTAAGAGAGGGAATCATCGATCGGCTGCCTCCTCCATGCCCCACACAGGATCGAGCCCACAACACAGGCATGTGCCCTGACTGGGAATCAAACCATGATCTCCTGGTTCATAGGTCAACTCCCAACCACTGAGCCATGCCGGCCAGATCCTATGACAGTTTGGTTTTTTAAAAATATATTTTATTGATTTTTTTTTTTAAAGAGAGGAAGAGAGAGGGATAGAGAGTTAGAAACATTGATGAGAGAGAATCATTGACCAGCTGCCTCCTGCACACCCCTACTGGGGATGTACCCGCAACCAAGGCACATGCCCCTGACCCGAATCAAACCCGGGACTCTTCAGTCTGAAGGCTGATGCTCTATCCATCGAGCCGGTTTCGGCCCTATGACAGTTTTAATGTTTACCTTGTAAAATCATTTTTAAGATAAAATTAATGTAATTTGAGCAGCATAGTGGAATTTTAGTGCTGAGAAGAGAAAAGCCATTTATAAGAAGTGGTAGTTTATAAATAAATTTACTAATATATGTCATGGAGAACACATTTTGGTCTCAAAAGACATAAAAGCCTCTAGATAAATTTTAGTCTTGCAGCTGTGTATAGACTTACTCTCTGGCACCCTCTGTCTTTCTGTAAGATATTTATTTAGAGTTTGAGGAAGTAAAAATTCCTAAGGAACTATATCTGCCTGATTAGTGTTCCTTTTATTGTAGTTAGTTTCACTTGTGGTGTTTGTTTGTTTTTTAAATTTATTAAGGTGTTACATATGTGTCCTTATTCTCACATTACCACCCCCGCCCCCATCCCTCCCACTCATACCCTCACCCCTCTGTTGTCTGTGTCCATTGGTTAGGCTTATATGCGTGCATACAGTCCTTTGGTTGATGTCTCCCCCTCACCCTTACCCTCACCTACCTTCCCTCTGAGGTTTGATGGTCTGATCAATGTTTCTCTGTCTCTGAATCTATTTTTGTTCATCAGTTTATATTGTTCATTATATTCAAAAAAATGAGTGAGATCATGTGATAATTATCTTTCTCTGACTGGCTTATTCCACTTAGCATAATGCTCTCCAGCTCCATCCATGCTGTTACAAATGGTTAAGAACTCCTTTTTTACTGCAGCATAGTATTACACATGTTCTTTATAACCGTCATTGTTCAGGTATAGAATACTTAGGTATATTATCAACATAGCTCTTTCAGCTGTGCCTAAAAATCCAGAAAAAGATGAATATTGTTTCACCTACACAGCACTCAGAAACAAGCAAAGTGAAAAGCCAGAGGGATGGTTTTCGATTCTGCTTTAATCCAGGATGAGGAAGTAAAGGCCCAGGACAGGCCTTGGTAAATACCAGCCTAGGAGTTGTGATTTGTTTTTATGAGACAAAAGGCAACAACAAGGATAATTTCAGCAATGCAGTTTAAAGTAACACATACTGTGAAGTTGAGCCTCAAACACTGTTATTTTAAAAACATGGGATAGTATACAATTACCTTTGATTCCAGCTGTAAACGTGAAAGAAAGTCGGGTTCACACCTCCTCCCCCAAGAAAAGGCCAGTTATGTACATTAATGTAATAAAAGTACAAAGTTCTATAGGAAAAAGGAAGGTATCTGGAAAGTTTACAGGACAGGTAAAATTTTTGCAATAACTGCTGGCTGGACAGATGAAAGTAATATCCGTGGAAAGAGGAAGAAGTTAGAGAGGAAGATAGCAAAGGTTTACTTTCTGGACTAGTAAGCTCTAATTTGAAAATTTTTTGTTCCCTAGTGAATGTCATCCATGTCTCAGTCTCAGTTAAAAATGAATTAGTAGTTATTGATAGCTTTCCCTGATACCCAGTCTTTTCTTACAGTAAAAGACTTAAACATTTGCTTTAAACGGTATTAAGTTGAAATAGTTTTAAATTATGGAGCCATAGTCCTAACAGACTTTATTTAATAATTACAAACAAATACTTGATACAGATAAAATGACAATGAAAAAAACAACAACTGTACAATGCTTGCAATAATAGGGCAAATGTATATAAATGGGGGCTTTTCAAAAATAACAAATGCCTAAGATAAATGCTGGGTTTTCAATTTCTTGATTAGTGATAAAGATAGCACATATGTTTGTCTAGTTAAAAAAAGAAAACACTACATTTATCGTTCTGTTGACCAGTGGAGGGGACATGCATTATAAAACAAAGTCACAGGACAAGAAAATCTAAAATCAAGTAAGCATTTTCACAGGCAAAAATAGGATTCTTCCAATCTCATGATTCAGGACTTCCCATAGTCTGCATTTGCTCACAGAAATAAACAAGAAGGTCCTTGAGCAGCTTGTACTAGGAGCACATATTCTTGAAAGGTTGCCAAAAGAGGAAGTCATCTATCCGACATACATTTATTGAGCACCTACTATGTATCAGGCACAAGTAACACAGATGAAGAGTACATTGGTAAAGCTTAAACTCACACTGGACTTAAAAAAATACTTTCTACCTGTCCCCTGGGCCACTTATATGTTGGGGGAAAGTCCGTGTGTTGGGTAAGGAAGGAAAACTAAATGCATCGGGTTACAGTGATAAAAGAGTTTCTGTGAGGCCCTTGTGGAATAGTGGAGAAAGGACCGGATTAGGAGTAGGGAAACCTAGTTCTAGTCCTAATACTTATTAGCTGTGTGACCTTCAGTAAATCTCACCTCTCTGGCCCTAATTCTTCGTAAGCAAAATGATGATTGGGCCACAGTCACCCGTAGAATATTAGAGCCAAAAGGGAACAGAGATTATCTAGTCTGGTGCTTTTCAAAGACCTTACTTCAAATGAAAATATGTATAAGTCCCAAAGAAGAAGCAAAAGCAATGCCCAGAACCTCATTCCTTTCCCCTCTCCCACCCTGAAATTGGGAGGGGGATTCAAGACCTCCATTTGAAAAATCTCTCATCTAGTCCAAACCCTCACTTTTCAAATGTGGAAACCAAGACACGGACCAGAAGTGACTGTTTCGATGTGCACATTTGGCTTCCTAAGTAGAAAGGAGAGAGGTGGGCTAAATAAAATAGTTTAAGAAATTCATCAAAAATGCAAAGAAGTCTTTTTATTTGGGGGGGGGGTAATACAAGGATATTTTTTCCCATTGATTTTAGAGTAGAAAATGGGCGGGGGGATAGAAACATCGATGTGAGAGAGACACATCAACTGGTTGCCTCCTGCACACTCAACTTGGAGCAAGTACCTGCCCTTGACCAGAATCGATCCCACAACCCTTCAGTTCAGGGGCCGACACTAACCAGTGAGCACACTGGCCATGGCAGAAGTTGTCTATTTTAATTCTCTCAAAGTTGCTCCTTTATGAAAGGGAGCTTTGAAGTTGATTTTGTTTAAGGCAGCCACCTACCACAAAGACTGGAGGGCCTATAGTGGACCATGGCAGAAAACCACACGGACCCCATGTCAGTGGCCACTTGATCCGTGGAAGATCCTGGCCCCAACAGTGCAAGCACTGGTGGTTTGAAGATAAATATTTGGAAAATTAGGAATGAGTACAGACAACTGTCTTATCTCCCAGATCCCCAAAGTGCTCTTTGTCACCACCTATTACTCTGAAACACTAACAGAAGTGGACATGTCAGGTCTTAAAGTGAACAGTGCAACCAAAATCACTAGGTTTGAAGGTTCTTCAGAGGCATCCTCTCCCAGAAGGAAAGTCCTCGTGTGGTATCTTGACCTCCGTCAATCACAGCAGACGAGAAATTAAACCCGGAAGTTAACAATGCATGTCCAGTGCTAGACCTACTTGGTCAGGGCTGTGATCTGTTCTGATTTCATGGCGTCCGACAGGAAGCTGAGCTCGTTGCATAAGGTCTCGTATCGGAATGCCATCCGGATCTGAGCAACGTTCGTCTTTCGAATATCATTTCCTTCAGGTCCTTCTTTATAATAATTTTGTCCCAGAAACTTCTGCTTTTCCTGTGGCCCAAGAGAAATACAAATCAAACAGTTCGCCTTAGATTCACGTTCTCTATCCACGCCAAATCAGACGTGGCCCTGAAGCAGGTCCCCCATCAGGGCATCTTTCCCCATGGGGCTCTTAGGAATTTCCTCCTGGCCCCCATGTCCTCAGGGATGTCACCCTGACAACCACATTCATTCCCTTCATGAATGCCGATGCCTTCCTTGATCAGAAAGGACCGATTCCTGCTGGTGAGGAAAATGGCAAGGTGGAGACTCTTTAAGAAGTCCCTCCTGAGAGATGACAAAGGCAGACAGTCCGGAGTTTGGGGAGAGCCAAGTGCACACAGTGAATCTACAGCCTTTAACTCCTCTGCATCGGGTTGAAAAGAGCAGCACCGACGCAGCCCTATTCCTGCACCAGCGACATCACCCAGAGGAGGTACCCGGGACCTGTGACATCATCTAAAGCAATAGTTCTCAACCCTGCACGTCAGAATCACCTAGGAGGCTGTAAAAAGCTACTGATGTCCAGGTCCCATCCCTGGAGTTTCTTATTCAATCAAGGTACCACTCTAGTCAATACCGAGGGCCTGTAGGTGCCAGGGGCTATCCTAGGCCTGGGATATAATGCTGAACAAACAGCGTGTGCTATAATGGAACTTACATTCCAGAGGGAAAGACAGAAAAACACATAACTACACATTACAACATCAGTAATAATAACAGGAAGGAAAGAGAAAATGGATAGAGAAAGGTAAGTGTGTCTATTGCAGAATGGGTGGTCAGGGAAGGCCTCGGAGGAGGTGACATTTGAGTAGAGGTCTGGAAAAGGTGACAGAGCAACCGGGAAAATTCGAAAGTCTCCTCCCCGGAGTTCTCCCCTCGAACATGTGACAGAGTCCCTGCCTGTCCCCTTCATCGCTGAGCCCAGAGCCTAGGAAGTACCGGGTCCACGGGCATCCGCTGTGCAGGTGCCGAAAGGCCAGGGGGGGCAGCGCCGCCACACCGTACCTGATGTGAGAGGCCGCTCTGCAGCACGCTGTTCCTGGCGATCTCACACAGGTCACACGTGCTCAGCTTCCACACCTGAGCAGCAATCGCGTATTCTTCCATAAGTGCTTCCTAGAGTCCCCCAAAAGTGAGTGTGTTAGACGGCAGAATATCCATTTCAATGCTGCACACATTTCCAAAGCTAGACGCATCAGACGCTGCAGGTTTAATTTTCCTTTCATGACTGGCACCTGGATAATCAAACAGCGTCCTCCCGCTAAGATCTTTTTGTGTGTGAAATCTCAGGTTACCAAGGAGAGAGAGAGCGAAGGACACCCATGCAGGTGTTTGTTAACAGCACGGGTCCGAAGCCCTGTGCTGGTCACGGGGACACCAGCCCGCTCTCCTGGGACAGTCTCCCAGGTCGGGCACTCCTTTAGTACCTGCTCATAGCTTTGTTGTTTATTTAACGGGACCATTTCCTTAAGATTGTCCAAACGTCAAAAGTAATCAGAGTACCCTACAAAGAGCAGAGATGCAACCTTACATAAGGAGGAGAGATGATCAGCATCGGCAGTGAGACTGTATAATCCTCAAAGGATTTGGACTTGTGCTGTGCTATCACTTTATCTTCTGGGATGTGAAATGTCTGACTAACCCAAACCCTTCCGTTAGCCCGCTGCCTCTCTGTCTCAGAGCGGCAGTTCTTAAGATGTGGTCCCAGGATCCCTGAGGGTCCCCAAGGCCTTTTAAAAGGTCCTCCCTTTTCCAAAAATATGTAGTTGGAAAGGGGAAGGTTTTCTTCCTATACTTTGGTAGAAATAATTTATCACAACAGATATGAGAATCCAGCTGTCTTCTATTAACCCGGACATTAAGAGAGATTTGCAAAAAATGTAAAACAGAGCCATTCTCTGTATTTTTTTATTTTAGGGAATACGGTTATTTTTTTTTTCATAAAAAATAGCTATTTATGTTAACCTTTAATAGGTTTATCACTAGAGATAACTCATGCTCTCTGAGGGCCTCAGTTCTGGAGAGTATAAAGGGCTCTTAGACCGAAGCTTGGAGAGCCTGTCCTAGCAGACTCTGGGGCTTCTGTTTTCACTAATTGGTGGCTGTCTTATCAATACCATCAACATGTGCTTGGCTCACTCATGACTGGTCCCCAGGCGTGACGTCGCCTTTCCCTTCTTCCCTTTCCCCAGAGATCCAAAGTGTAACAATAATAACATTATTAAGAAAAATGGTAGCCAACGCTTTGAATGCAAGCTACTATGTGCAGATGCTCTGTTAGGCTCTTCCCCATCTTAACGAAGCCTCCTCACACTGCAGTTGATGGGTAGATGTGAGACCATTTTCCCCCCTATTTTACACATGAAGAAGAATAAGTTACGGGACGTCCAACTTTACCAGCATCGCGGAGCTAGTCAATCAGAGAAAGGCAAGGCAATGAAATTGTACCTTCAAGATCTCAAAGACCCCAAAAGAGGGCTCCTGGAAGACCACTTCCTCCCCTCACCAGGAGCTGGCCTGCTGTCCTCACCCTGACAGCAGGACTGCGCCGTGCGCTCAGGCGCTGCAGCGGGAGGCCAGGCCAGGACCAGTGCCTGCTGGGACCCCTGCAGCCCTCGCCTCCCCTCGGGTCCTCACCTTTGTATAGTGGAACTGCATGGGGTCGTCGGTGGAGAGGGAGACATGCAGCCCCTTATGCAGGAATTCCCTCAGAGGGTTTTTGGAATATTCGAGGAACAGACTGTTGTTGCTAAGGGGAGACATGGCAATGGGGATCTGAGCCAGGTAGTAGAGATACTGCAACACGGGACTCTGCAAAAGAACCACCACACTCAGGTGACAAGGGCCGGAGAGGGGAGGGGGGGAGGGTAAGGGGGAACAGGGAGGAAGGGAGGGGAAAAAAAGCCTCATCAGTGGAAGCCAGTGGTCTGAGCAGTGTCTGTGCAAGTCCCCAGCCAAGCCCGAGTTCCCCAAAGCCAGGACATCCCATCCCTGTTCCTTTTTCCCCCCCGACCTCAACATTCACCTCATTCCTACATCACACGCCCATCTCTCCCTGGGTCTGCCCGTCTGCCCACTGTTGGAAGTGCTCCCTCTTGCCTCCAAAGTGGAGGCATAGCTCAGGGCAGCGGCATGCCCCAGCTGACTCCAACCTGCGGACTCAGCTCCCCTCCCCAGGCGCTGACCTCAAGTGGATGCCCCACTTGGTGGTTTTGTTGCTTTGACTGCAAACATTCAGGTTGAGGCTATAAACACGCCAGCAGATGGGAAGGGGCAGACCTAATTGGGCTAGAGTGGTTTCTTTGGTACAGCACCCACCCCACCCAGAAATGTGACAGGTGGTTAGACCTCCCAGGACCCCAGCAGGGGAGCAGTTTGAGCAAACATTGTCCCCGTGGGAGCGATCCAAGAGATGGAGCAGACCACATGCACAGAGTTCATGGGAGCATTGTTTACACCAGCAAAAAGCGGGTTCTCTGCCCAGCAACTAGAGATGGTTGAATCAAAGATGGACCATCCAAATGGCAGGCCATCTATCCAACAGCCTTTACAATGAGGAGCATTCATATATGTTGCAGCACAGAAAAATGCTTGTTAAATAAAGCTGAGGGACAAAGAAGGAACAAAAACTTCTGTTCATCGTACCTAATAATAGACAAACATGTAAACTTGACCGTACCACTACACCACCAGCCAATCAGGGGTGATATGCAAATTAACCCGACAAATATGGCAGTTAATTTGCATACACAGGCACTGAGTGGCTGGGGCAGGCATTCTGCCCCACCCCTGGTCTCTCAGGGGCTCTGGGCAGTGTGGGAAGGCAGGGCTGGAGCAGAAAGAGGCAGCTCAGGGGCCTGAGCAGAAAGGGGCTGGGCCAGAAGGGAAAGGTGGTGCCGGCAGCCAGGGAAAGGAAAGCCCATTCTAGCACAAATCTTCATGCATTAGGCTCCTAGTTAATATAATAAGCATTTAAAAATATGCCCTGGAAGAAAAAAAAAATGGAATAGGAAAAAACTAAAAAGCTATAAATGGCTGTTTCTATTAAAGCAATGGCAATAATGGGCAGGGGTTTTTTCTTCCCATTTCTCCATTTGTTGGAAATCCGAATTGTGTTGTATTTATAACACCACTTTCATAAGTAAATATGAAACCAAAATGAGTACAGACAGTCCTGCCCAGAAAAAGGCCCAGAGGCTCCCAGGGGCAAACAGGTCTCCCTTGGAGACCCCACTCCTCCCCAAGGGAGCCCAGAGCAGGCCTGTGGCTGAGGGCCGGTGTCAGCGAATGGCTCCGTTACCTTCTTGAGGAGCAGCCCGTGGGAAATGTTGTCGGCAGTCAGGAAGGCAGACACCAGGTGGGTGATGGACCCAGCCTCGCCGCAGTGAGGCCGGAACAGGAACGTGCTCAGACCTCGTTCCCTGCAGAGCAAGTGAGGCAGGCTCTTGGTCAGCAAGGACCCCACAGGCGAGGCCCGCACCCCTAACTCAGGGCCTACTCCGGGGGAGACAGTAGCCCAGCGGACACAGGGCACCCTGGAAACTGCCCCTCCGAAAATGCAGTGGCCAGGCCCGATGCCTCGGAGCCAAGAGGCGCTAGCCCTGGGGAACAGAGGGAGCCTCGTGGTAGAAGGAGACTGCTCTGTCCTCCACCCACTCCTCCCCATGAGAAAATCACTGAGTCCAACTTCTCTGTTATACAAACGGACAAACCCAGAGACTCCGGAAGGCGGAGTGAGGCATTAGACAAGCCACCGAGCAGGTCAGTGGCAGAGCTAGAACCGGAGCCCCATGTCCAAACGCTCACCCCAGAGTGCCCCTACCCAACACCAGGCCATCTTCTTTCCATCCGTCTCATCCAAAACCTCCCCCACCCCAAACCAGCGAGGCCCCGTGCCCAGCAAGGGCGGGAGGGGTGCAGAGAGGGGCACGGACGGCTCAGTATCCTGTGCGCTGGGCACCTGACTCCTGCCATGTGTGCCTCATCTGCATGTGAGCCCTGGTGGGAGCCTGGCCTGCAAGACCATGGTGTGTCGGCTCCATGAGGGCATGGGCTTAGTCTGCTTTATGTCTTACTGTTCCCTATATTGTGTCCAGTGCCTGTCATGTAGCAGGCGCAATCATGTGTTGCATGGATGATTGCACGTGTGAACACTTGCATGTGTGTGGGCACGTCCTATGTCTGTATCATATCAGGTGCAGGCAGGTGTGCATGTAGGTGTTAGTGTGTGTGTGTGTGTGTGTGTGTGTGTGTGTGTGTGTGTGTGCATGCGTGCACACATGTGTGTGCAGGCTTGGGCTCTGGCCACATGGCATGTATGATTGATGTGTCCGTTGTAGTGGGCGTGGCAGCCTGTGTACCTGGCCCTGTGTGGGAGGCTGGGCACGTCCTTGGGTTTGAAGTGTGCGGGCCCATGGCCGCGAGTGCGGGGCAGCTCACCCACCTGCGGAGGTTGTTGAGCACCATGATGTTGGCATACATGTAGTACAGGTAGTAGCTGTAGGGCGGGTTCTGCTCGCTGGTCCAGATGTCCGGGTTCGGGCTCTTGTCCGAGAACATGTGGTCGCTGTGCTTGGACTCGTCATCCACACTGTCGAACCCTGTCACCTGTGTGGGACCAGGGGCCCTACGTCACGCCGCGGCAGACGAGCCGCCGGGGGCCTTGGAGGACGGGCCTCTCGGGTCCATGCCTCCGCCGGGGACCCCAGGGCCAGCCCGAGGCACGGTGCCCCCCGGGGATGGGGAGAGTGGGCACAATGCCGCCATCGTCTTCCCTCCGGGGCTTCCAGCGGGACCCAGGGGGCCGGGCTGGAGAGGGCCAAGCCCCTGTGTGGTGGCGGCGATGGCGAGGGGACGCCCGGGCCAGGTGAACAGTAAGACAGCCTCACCCACTGCCCGTCCCTCTGCTGTGCCAAGGGGGAGGCCGGAGCTGCAGTAGCCAGCAGTCCTGCCATCGGCAGCAGGGGCAGCAGCTCGGGGGGGAGGGGACAAGCATGTCCATGCACCTACTATACATCGGGCCCTGCGTGAAGCATGTACCACACATGAAGTGATGTAATACTCAGCGGCCCTGTGAGGGCGGGCTGGGCTGAGAGCAAATCAGAGCCCAGGCGATTGATTAGCCAGACACCACAGGCTCTGAGCCTGAATGGGCTCAACAGCTGGCCTCCAGGGCTGTAGGTGGAGAGTGCCCAGGGGCATGTCCCAGGTGTAATGACGGAAAAACAGCTGGGATGCTTCACCAACAGGCCAGGGCGGGCCCCATGCAGTGCGGCCACCCTGGAGGGCTGAGCCCTGGTTCTGGGAGGAGGTGGCTCCCCGCGCCACCTCTTCCCGGGGAGCTGCCCTCCGTCCGAGCCAGGCCAGCGGAGCTCCGGAGACTCCCGCCTCCCACCTCCGTTACCCCTCAGCTGGGGTCCAGACTGTGTCCAGTCTGGGCACTGGCTTCCTCGTCACCTGCTCCCAGAGGTCAGGCCCTGGCCACAGACGCACCTGTGAGGACGCAGCCCCTTAGCCAGCATGCGGGGCGGTTTTGCGAACACGCGTCCCTCCGTACCACTCAGCCAGAGTGGAGCTCGAGGAAGGGCCCCTGAAAGACTGCCCACTCGGCTCCACCTGCCCCCAGCTGAGTCTGCCAGCCGCTCCCACAGGAGCGAGGGACCACGAGGGAGTGGGCGGAATCTTCCCCGTCACAGAGCCCTGTGTGTCAGAGGGACAAGGCCCCACTGTAGCTCTCGGCGTGACATGTGGACGGGCTCGGGGGACCGGGGAGGACTCAAGTTTTGCTCTGTCCCCACCAGCTCCAGCTTCACCGGACTCTCCAGGCCGGGCACGGGGGGAACGCCAGCCCCTCTGCTGAACTCTGTGCCAACGGATGCAGGGCCTGGAATGGACCTCCCACAGGCCTCACGCACAAAATGTATGCAAACCTTAACTCCTCCTCCTCCTGCTCAAGTCTGCTCTTCCCCATTGTCAGCAATGGCCCCTGACAGGCACACTGTCCATCCCCCCAAAACTCCAGGCACCAGGAGGCCCCCTGGACCTCTCCCTGGAGCCCACCCAGGTCCTGTCAACCTACACCCATGCCCAGCATGCTGCCCGGAGCCCTGGCCTGCCTCCTGCATATGCCACACTTTTCTATTCTTCATATATATATATTAATTTTTTTATTGATTATAGTATCACATAATTGTCCTCTTCCCCCCATTCCCATCCCAAACCCCTTCCCACATATTCCCCCACCCCCCTGTTGTCCATGGCCACTGGCTAGGCCCATATGCATGCACACAAGTCCTTTGGTTGATCTCTTCCCCTTACCCCCACCCTCCCCTACTTTCCCTCTGAGGTTTGAGAGTCTAATCACTGCTTCTCTTTCTCTGGGTCTGTTTTTGTTCATCAGTTTATATTGTTCATTATTTCCTCTAGGTGTGTGAGATCCTGTGATCCAAGAAATACCTTTGTAAGAACAGACAAGCCATAATGGTGATGCTGAAAGGCAAAGGACACACTTCTCTTACTCAGGAGGCCGCCCGGGATGGGGCTAACAACCCCTGGATAGGAATCCCAGTCCTGCCACTGTTTCGTTTTCATCTCCTCGTGTGTAAACTGGCACGAGTAGCTCCGTAGGTAGGGCTGGTGTGGGGATTAAACGGGACAGTCCCTGGAGAGCACCTGGCACAGGGTCTGGCGCGCAAGCAGGCACATAATGCTGCTTATTGTGAACACAGAGCCCATCGCACGGCTAGTACATAACACTCTCATCAGTAACACCAGCCATGGCGTGAAGTAGGGCGGCCATGAGGCTGAAGCAGGGTCGCGTCACGGACGGACCCGGGAGCAGGCAGCGCAGTAACGGAGCTGTGCGGCCAGTTCAACCCCCGCCTGCCTGACTGCTGGGAGTGGCCCCTGGCTCATCTGGTCCCTTTCCTTCACCTCCAGCCACCTTCCGTTCCAGCAGCCAGGATGGTGTTTATCTAAAACAGATTCGGTGATGTCCCTCAGCTTACTCAAACCCTTTCTTGGTAGGTCCTCACTCCCTACCCCCACATCCTCCCTCCCCCCCCCCCCCCCACACACACTCACAAACTCAACCACCCCTATCCCATGTCCCCAGCCCTCTGGAATCTCCCCTGCCTCCCTCCTTGTCAGAAATCTTCCCCAGAGCCGAAACCGGTTTGGCTCAGTGGATAGAGCGTCGGCCTGTGGACTGAAAGGTCCCGGGTTCGATTCCCGTCAAGGGCATGTACCTTGGTTGCTTGGTTGCCGGCACATCCCCAGCAGGGGGTGTGCAAGAGGCAGCTGATCGATGATTCTCTCTCATCAATGTTTCTAACTCTCTATCCCTCTCTCTTCCTCTCTGTAAAAAATCAATAAAATATTTTTTTTTTAAAAAAAAGAAAGAAAAAAAGAAATCTTCCCCAGAACCTCTGCCAGATCCCGGCCTTGCTCCTCACTGCCATCAGCTACCTCTATGCCAGGCACACAGAGCAAGCAGCCAGCGTGCCTGCCCCCCTAGGCCCTTTCTGGTTAGGCCTCCCCCGCCCCTTCTCTCCCTCTTGCGTGGAACTAAGCAGACATGGAAGATAGACACATCGTGTGGGGCTTGTGTGCCTAAGGTGTGAGCACCGACTGTCTAGCTGAAAGCCGGAGAGCCGAAATGCCCGTGTCTCCAAAGAAGCCGGAGGCCGCTGCCGGGCGCTGCTGGGGCAGGACCCAGTCTCTCCAGCCCCGCCTGGCCGGGCCCTGACTCCTCAGTCTTTCCCCGGGCTGCCCACCCCAGCACCCGCCCAAGCCCCAGGGTGCCCCCGAGGAGCCCAAGGGGGCCGGCAACCCCAGGCCGGGGCCCAGGAGAGACAGGCCTGAGAGGGAAGCCTGGTCGGCCCACAGGGAACCCTCTCCTCTCTCCACCTCCCTGCCCGGCGCCAGGGCGCCGCCCCCACTTACATATTTGAGGAAGAGGTGGAGCTCTCGGTGGTCTTGGGGGTTGATGGTGGCCTCGAAAAGGGGCAGGAAGATGTTCTCCAGCATCTTCCCGAAGCTTGGCAGCAGCTTCTTCGACCTAAATATGTCACTGGGGGAAGCGAAGGCGATGATGGAGGTGGACCCAACAGCCCCCTCGGCCCGTCTGAGATGGACCCCAGTCACTTCCCACTCAAACAGAACCCCCCCACCCCCGAGTGGAGGCACAGATGTGGCTTGAACACGGCCCTTCCCCTCCTCCCCAACGCCCAGCAACGTCTGCACCACCAGCGTTGGCAAAGCCAGCACCTACCCAAGCCCCATCCGAGAGCTTTCCCAAGCCAGAGGCCACACTCGGGAGAAGGGTGGAGGGATTCAGGGTGGCCAAGGAGATGAGTCTTCCTATTCCCCAGGAATCCAAACTCTCTGCCACTCAGCTCAGTTCCCCTAAACCACGGGCCCCAGTCCGCCCAGGGGCCATGAACCCCCCCCCCAACACACACACACACACACACACACATCAGTCAGACAGCTGGAGAGGACAGCGGTGGTCTCTGGGTCAGATCCAGGGGAGGGCCGGCAACGCAGGCCACCACCGTGTGCCCCACACACCCTGCTCACCCAAAAGGACCTCCGCATCCTGCAGTGAGGAGACAGGCAGCGGTTCCCACCAGGCATTTGCACACACACACATGTTCTTTAAAGAGTAAGAACGTGTCACAAAGACATCCCTACTGACCGCCCCTTCCCATAGGAAAATCCCTGGGGGGAAGAGGCCCAAGTGGGCACCGGAACAGGTCTCAATAGTGCAGACTCAGCGGCCAGGCGGGACAGGTGGGGGTCGCAGGGGGCACAGACAGACAGGGGGCCTCCCCACTTACTAGATCCGGGGCACCTGGATGATCCAGCGCATGTTAGGAGAGTAGACCTTGTGCTGGATGAACCAGTGGGCCAGGTTGAGCCACTCATCGGGACTGCGGCCGTAGATGGAGAGCCTCGGCTCTGAGTACTGGTACTTGCTCTCCTCCAGCTCCCGGGCCACCTCCTGGGCACCAAGAAGAGCTCGGGTGAGGCCGCGAGCACCCCGGCTGCCGGATCCTGCGGTTCCCTCAGCCACCTGCTCCCAGGCTGGGGAGGCCTCGTCTACATCACCTGGCTGCCAAGCAAGTACTCACTCGCCTCAGCAGAGGCTCCTTCCTGGAGAGAAAGGCCTTGGGTCTGCACCATCACAGCATAACCAGGCCAGGCAGCAGACACGGCTCCCCATGGAGCTCAGCTGCTCCCAGCCAAGCTCAGGCTGCAAATAGACAGGGCAGCAAGGCTGGACGCTGTGAGTGCTCTCGGGGTGGACGCCCTCCCCCTCCTCTTGCCCGCAGTCCACGCAGTGGACACATTCAGCACCAGCCTGACAGCCGGGGCCGGAGCACTGGGCCCCTGAGCACCTGAGCTCGCCGGAGCTGGATGGTGGCTGGGCAGGGACTCGGGAAGGAGATGACCGCGAGGCCACACGCAGCCCCCTGCTGAGGGCAGATGCCGGCCGGTGTCTGAGGAGGGCCTGGGGAGGCTGAGGGCCCACTCACCTTGACCATCCGAGCAAAGTACTCTCCTCCCAGATAGTTTTCCGTTTTCAGATACAGGTCACGCAGCTCACTGGCCCCCACGGGATTGTATTTCGAGTTGAACTTGTCGAAGCGGTGGAATGTCTGCCGGCCCTGGAGAGAGGGAGGGGGCCTCAGCCAGATTCACCACATTGTCCTGCAGCCACCACACCCATCCCCCTCCCCGGGCCTTCACAAGTGGGTCTGACACAGGGCCACACTGAAAGGTCTTCTCTGTCAGTTCTTTCATAAAATCAAAATGTCCTGGGGCCAGGACCATGCATCTTCACTCTGTCAGCCTTGGGGTCCTTTTGGGGGTGGGAGAGCTGGTGAGGGAGGACCAGGGGCATTGTGCTCTAAGCTGCTATGGCTGAACGCGTGGCTGGCTGAGTGAGCAGAGGATGCTACACTATTGAACGATCAATAAAGTGTGCCCTGCCTGGCCATTTTTGTGGCTCAGTGTCTGAGTGTCCACCTCTGAACCAGGAGGTCAGGATTTGATTCCCAGTCAGGGCACATGCTGCTGTTGCAGCTTGATTCCCTGTGTGGGGCATACAGGAGGCAGCCAGTCAATGATTCTCTCTCATCATTGATGTTTCTATCTCTCTCTTTCCCTCTCCCTTCCTCTCTGAAATCAAAAAATATATATTTAAAAAAAAATTTAAAAACCTTTATTCTTTATTTTTTAAAATATATTTTTAAATATAAATATGTCTGCCAGGAGGCAGACGCTCAACACAGGAGCTGCCCCCTGGTGGTCAGTGCGCTCCCACAGGGGGAGCGCCTCTCAGCCAGAAGCCAGGCTCAGGAGTGGCGAGTGCAGTGCCCGTGGTGTGAGTCTCTCCCACCTTTGAGACAGCGCTAAGGACTCCTTTGGGGATGTCTGACTGCTGCAGGGAGCAGGCCTAAGCTGGCAGTTGGACATCCCCTGAAGGGTCCTAGACTGTGAGAGGGTGCAGGCTGGACTGAGGAATCCCCTCTCCCCAGTGCATGAATGTCATGCACTGGGCCTTTAGTTAAACAGTAACTCGCCATTCTCCCTTCCCCTAATCTCTAGCAATCTCTATTCTCCTTTCTGTCTCCATGAATTTACATATCCTAGGTCCCTCACACAAGTGAAATTATATACTACTTGTCCTTTGGTATATGATTTCTTTGACTTAGCACAATGTTTTCAAGTATTGTCCACATTATGGCAGATATCAGCACTTTATTCTTTTTTAAGGCTGAAAAATATTTCATTGTATGGATATACCACATTTTGTTTTTTCATTCATTTATTGATGAATCCTTGGGTTGCTTCTATCTTTTGGGCATAGTGATTAATGCTGCGTTGATATGTAAGTATCTATTTTAGTCTCTGCTTTCAGTTCTTTTGGGTACATTCTTAGGAGTGGAATTGCTGAGGAAACTCCATTACTATGTAGCTGCACCATCATTTAGTATTTTAATAACTTTGAAATGCCAATAGGCATGATGCATTAAGCATTTTATAGGCAAGGAAGTTAAATCTTAAGTGAGTGGCTCAGGGGCACACAACTGCTAAGTGACCAAAGTGGAAATAGAACTGGGACCTGTCTGACTCCATGTCGCATACTCGTGTCCCCTGGCCCAGGGCTACTCCCAGCCAGTTGTTCTGAGGCCAAATTATCTCTCACAGTCGCCATGGCTAGAAAAGAAAGAGCTGCTTGCACAGCCAGCCTCTCTCCAAGCACAATCATGGCTTCTTTTCGGGCAGCTGACTCCCCAGCCGGGACTGCCCGAGGCCCCGGGGCGGAAGCCCACTCACCGCGTGCACGTCCAGCGAGTCCACAGTGAGGTCGTAAGGGTCCATGTGCAGGCTGTCGAACACCTGCTGCAGGGTGATCTTCTGGCCCTGCTTCTCGGCCACGATTCTGTCAGGCTCCGTCTGGTACGTGTGCTTGATGAAGCGCAGCAAGTGCTTCTGATTCATGCAGGCAGCCGCGTGGATGTGCGTGTCCACCTGCAACACGGCCCGCGCCAGCCCGTGAGCTGGGCCGCCTCCTCAGCCCTCAGCGTGCCACGCAGAGCCCCCACCAACGCCTGCATGCCCGCTCCCCACTTCTCCTCTAGACTTTGGAACTGGTCTCCCTCCAGCCTTGCTGCCCGATTCATCGCCTCCCAGCATCTCGAAATCTTTTTAAGCTGCAGATTGGATCCGGCTACTTCTGTTACCAAAACATCAATGCCCCTTGTATCCTCAAGATGAAGTTCAAGCACCTCAGCCTGGGATTCCAGGCTTACATCAAACCTTACCTCCCCCCAGCCATGGCCCTGCTTTATGCTCCAGCCACTCCGCACCATTGCCAGGTGCCCCTGGCACCATGCTGTTCCACACCACATCTTTGCCCATGCGTGTCCTCAGCCTGGAATCCCTTCTTTTTTCCTCATCAACCTCAGCCACCGGAAAACTTCCTAAAACCTCCTCCATTTGAAAGCTAGTCCCGATCCCCCTAAGCCCGTGGTCGGCAAACTGCGGCTCTTTGGCCCCTTGGGTGTGGCTCTTCCACAAAATACCGCGGCCTGGGGGGAGTCTATTTTTGAAGAAGTGGCGTTAGAAGAAGTTTTTTTTAAAAAAATTTGGCTCTCAAAAGAAACGTCAATCGTTGTACTGTTGATATTCGGCTCTGGTGACTGATGAGTTTGCTGACCACTGCTCTAAGCACAGCTGGTGAGTCTCCCTTACGCAATCTGGGGAGCAGGCACAGACGCTCCCTGTACTGTACATGTCCTCTGCTCCGCGCCAATGTTTTCCTGGCTCCGCCCTCACTAAACAGGACAGGGACCATGTCCAGTGCATATAAGTCTCCAGAGCCTGGGACACTGTATTACCTAAATCAAGGGGTGGCCAGATACACAAATGAACCGGTATAATAGGTCCCGGTCATTTTGATGATGTCCTGTATCCTCATCTATTCTCAAGGCCCACCAACTATCCCACAAAATCCCACTCTTCCCCCATTGACCTCTCTTGAGCCTCCCATTCAGATGCCAGTCCCCAAGAAACAGAGCCCAGGCTAACCTGAGGCTCACCTGAGACCACAGTGGGGACCCTGGTCCCCCTTCCAAACCACATAAGGGGGGGTCGAGAAGAAGAGGGTGGCAGCAGCCTCCCAGGCCAGAGTGCAGCTGGCTGCCACGCCACACTCTGCAGTTACTGCCGTGGCTGACTGGGCACTCTGCCAGGGCTGGGGCGAGGAGGCAGCTGACCTCAGGCCCGGGAATGCTGTCCCGCTGGCCGGGCATCTCCAAGTTATGCCAAACCAGACATCTGATCCACTGACCTCTCTGGGCATTACACCAGGCAGCCCATGCTGTTGGCCACATCACTCACTCATCAAGGCCCTCCGTGCCATTAGTCCAGAAAGACAGACCACTAGACACCAGAGAAAGGCAGCCATTCAAAGCACCAAAAGCACAGTGCAAAGGCTCAGACACCTCAGGGCTGAGCGGGGCTCACGTGGAGGCACAAAAGAAGGTCAGCTTGGCTCAGTCCAGCCAGACACAGCTGGGTTCCACCACCTCAGCATGACTCAGCACATCCGGGGGTTTCTGGTCGTGTCCTCCAGATTACCAGGGACACACTGCAGGGGGTACAGCCTGTCTTTGCCCCCCGGAGTCACAAGATGAGGGAGCAAAACAACCGGACCACCCAGGAAGCATCCACACTTCAAAAATCTCCAAGACAATTGTTTTTGGAACAAATAAACGATGTTAGTGTTTTCAATTCGTCATAAGATCCAAATGCATTCCTTCTTTCATCTAACAACGCCCAAGTCTAAACAAACATTAGAGTTTCCAAACAGGGCCCGGCCAAGCCTGGCTCCTGAGCCAACACTGACCATCCCACACCCACGGTGGACACCAATAATCAACCATAGCACTCTTTGCACTAAGCTTTGGGAGCAGCTTGAGGTAGCCACTCCCCACTGGCTGTTTGGCACAGAAGATGAAACCTATGTGCTACCCTTGATATGACACTTAAGCCAGAGTGGATATGGCCTCGTTCTACCCAACTCCCAAGCAGCAAACACACTCAGCCTCTCATTCTTAGCTCTCTGAGCAGAAACCAGCTGTCTCAGTTACACAGCTGCTGGCCTCATGATGTCATAACCCATGACCTGCTGCCATGTTGCAGGTACTTTCACAAACACTGCCCACATCATGGCCGTGCACAGCTCCTCAGAGCCCGGCCCTAGCGTGCCCCAGGACACTGCCAGCCACCTCGGGAAGGTGGAGGCCACCCTCCCAGCCAAGCCTGGATTTCAGAAAGCTGTCTCTCTCCCCCATAGTAGATGCTTCCAGGGTAAAATAATCAGCTGCCAGGAGGAATGGAGGGGCAGGCACAAGCCTGAACTCAGAGCAGACCTGGATTTATGGAGTGACTGTGGGGCCAGAGAACAGGTGACTGCATCATAGCACAGGGGTCAAGGCCATCTCTGTCCAGGTAGCTCGGTAACCCCAGAGAGACAGGTGACCCTGAGGATGGGCTGTGGTATGTAGCACAGCCCCACAGCACTCTCCCACATCGGGCTATAGAGCAGCTGATTGGCCCATGAATACCCACTGGGCCCCACCTCATAAACCAACAGTGTGGGAACCAGTGCTGTCAGCAAGGCCACCTCGGCCCCAGGCAACAGGAAGCCATCAGGCCCAGAGCCTATGCATACAGAGAGAGGACTGCACTGAGCTTAGACACCCATCCAGGCCGGTGCTGGACATGTAGGTGCATCTGGGCAGGGCTGAGAGGAGCTGGCAGAGACACGGAGGCACCCATCTGAATGAACACCTAAGGTTCACAGAGAAGGAACAAACGGTGCTTGAAGGTGAAAATGCCAGGGAGGAGGTGTCTACGTACATCCTTCCACCTCTGTCTGGAAATCCCCAAACACTTCAGAAGCCTCACAGCCCAGGAGCTGAAGCCAAGCTCTCATTTCTTACGGATCCCATCCAAGTGGGAGTCCATGGCAGACTCCATGATGCTTCACAGACAGGACCTGGGCTTCCCCCGAGGAAGCCTACCGTCTCCCATTGCTGAGGGCTGCCCACCTGAGCTGGGCTTTCCCAGAGGAGCCATATCTTCCCTATCCCCCCCCCCCCACACCTTATCAAAGCAGACTCAGGGAGGGGAGTCCCAGAGGTCCCATCTGGGACAGAGGCCCCTACGGAGGTGAGGACCTTACCGTGACTCAGGTATGGCCATTCCTCTCCAGGCAGACGGCTTAATCCCCACCTTTCCCCATGAGCTTCTCTCCCAGCTCATTACCAACCCCCCGCCATCTCCCTGCTTCCTCTGAGAAACCCACGGGCCACGGCATGATCCAGAACCCCCACACACCTCTGCAGCCTCACTCCCTCCACAGCCCACCACTACTCTCCCCGACACCTGAGTTCCAGCCACGCTTCTCTGCGTGCAGTTATGCCAACACAGAACTGAGTCTCTCTCCTTGAAGACCACTCTCTCCCTCCTGGTATGTGCATAAGTTGTTACCTCTACCTAGAATGCTATCGCTTCATCCCCCCCTACCCTGCCCTCCCTCTTCCTAGCTAAATCCTACTCTCTAAGTCAGCTCAGTTCCAGCCTCTTCCAAAAGCCACTCCTGTCACAATACTTGGAACCTCTTGTAGATAGCACTACTCCCTTGCTTCACTGTATATTAATTAAATGGAAGAAAATGGAAAAGCCAGAAATTTAGATCATTTACCACTTGAGTCCTGGCCAAGCCCTCTCATCCACTCTAGGGGAGGGGCAGAGAGGTAGGCTTCCTTTAAACACTTTTCTTTAAATACACCTGATCCCAAAGGAAGCAAAATCTCAAACTCCCAAGTCCAAAGAAGTCTTAACAGCCTTTTCTCTCCATGATGAATTTAATACATCCTCTACCTTTAAAAATAATCTGGCTTCAACTCGTGACCAATGAACAGGTCATGCCTATTTTCCAAGGAAAAGAACACATCCCGACAGATATACAGCATGGGTACCAACAGCCATCTGGGGCATGATGACCTGACACACAGAAGGCAACACGCTGGTCTTCCTTCTGCACATACACATCACCTACTCTGGCCAGGGAAGGCCACACCAGAGGACCAGCCCCAGCCCAGCCCAGAGCATCTCTGTAGGTTGGAAGGCAATGGAGAGGGGTCTAAGCACTGGTCAAGGAACGCACCTTTCTCACATTATAGAAGTCTCGGTGGGGGTTACTCTTTAACTCTTTGAACTCAGACATCTCATTTAACATCTCGTGAAGGCTGAACTTGGATTCCAGAAAGTTCAATCGCCGGTGACAATATGTCTTCCTGCAGGTTGGAAAGGGAGAGAAACCATAGTTGAGAAGTCTCATCGAGCTCTCTGGTTTGGAGACCTCCAGGGTCTTCAGGGACTGACCCTCCAGTGGAAACGTCAGGATGGACCGGGGAGGTTCCAGCCCTCTGCAGACCCAGCTGAAGGAGCTGTGTAAGCATGTCTGTGTGCCCTGAAATGAATGAGCGGCTGACACAGGGCAGTAGAGCTGACTTTGCAACCTCATACGGGTTCTTTGACTTCCAGCTCTATGTGCTTAGGCAACTGATCTTGAGCCTCTATTTCCTGTTAAGTGGACTCTCAAATAAGTCTCCCTCCTTGACTGCTTTCTTTTCTTTTCCGCCCATCTAGCCTCAGCCACCTTTAATTCTTTGAAAGGAGTTTAACTTCTTCCTAGGATATTGGTCATACGCTCAAACTCTCAGGCATGACCTGCCCACCTTGGCCTGCTCCCAACCCGAGACCCAAAGACCTCTCAGCTCCTAGGCTCATTGTGGGCAGGTGATGAATGTAGAGATGCCTGTTACTAGGACAGAAATCTCTACTCTGACTGATGCCCCCACCGGCTGGCAAAAAAAAAAAAGAAGAAGAAGAAGCCACTAGGGGTGAATGGGGGAGCCCACTGCTCAAGGCCAGCTGCCAGACCACATGCCTGGCCGCACGCCTGTGGCCACAGCCACACAGAACCTTCAGCCGCAGTTCATGCCACGTGCTTCCTTGTGCCCCCACAAACAGAAGCTCCTTTAGCACCCAATTACTCAGACTTCCATAAAGAGCGGCTGTGGCCCCCGGAACAGCATGGTCATCTGCCAGTCAAGATGAGCCCCAGAGAGGAGCGCAGGAATGTCTTGGGTCACCAGTGATTTCAAAGATCATCTCACACAGTCCCTCCCTCTCCCCAGTAGGATTCACCTTAACAGCCTCCCAGACAGGACAGCCACACCCCCTCACCCTCTTCCCCTCTCTCCCAAGGCTTTCCCTCAAATTATCTCTCAGGCCTCACTTTGGCAGAGGTGAGCCTCCCAGGAACTGTCCCTCCCCTCTTCCAGGTCCTATCTGCCCTCAGATCAATAAGGATCAAGAGCCACCTGCCCGTTCCCCTTGGGTCCACTCTCCTCCCTTGGAGACTGGCCTCACACTCATTCCCAGTAACACCCAAAAGGCAGGGCAAGAAAGAAGTTCCTCAGTGGTGACCAGCACCCTCTCCCTCCCCTGGGCACACCCAGCACAGCCACCCAGGGTCCAGTCACGCTGCACTTCCATTGCTGACAGCTGAAGTGCTCACCAAGAAGTGAGGGGCCAAAGTCAAGAAGACAAAAGCCTGCCAGGTTAACAAGAGCCAAACCCACAAGCATCATGGCGGTTGTGACACAAAGTTCCCAGGCTCCCTGCTCTCTCCCCTCCCAACACCTGAAGCAACACCTGAAGCAACAGCCTTGATGGCTCCTCCACCATCTACAGGAATGCCCTGGGCTGGTGACTGTGCAGGCAGTCATCATGCCTGGGGAGAAGGGTGACAGCCATTGTCAGGTGCACAGGTGGCCACCAGCACACAGAAGCTCACACCTACGCATGCAGGACAGGAAATACCAACTCCAATACCCCAGCCTGGGATGAACTGTTGCAAAACCCCACAGGGCGCGGGGCAGAGGGGAAACCACTCTCTTTCTGGGGTGGTTTAAGTGGGAGAAAAGGGGTGACCCAGAGCAAATGGGGTGACCTAGATGGCTTTCCCCAGCCCCCTCCCTTCAGAATAGCACCCCCGCAAGGAGAGGCAGACTGGGGGCAGCCGGCTTACGTGGGGCCATCGGTGATGAGGGCCAGGATGTGGCTCATGTCCACCGTGTAGGTCTCCAGGTCGGGGTAGGGCAGGCTGTGGGGTTCCTGGCTCTCCAGCATCTTCTCGTCGTCGTACACGAAGAGGATGCCCCCCTGCATGCGGACCAGGTAGCCCAGGTTGGGGGGAGCATCATCTGTACGGTAAGGGTCTTCCTGGGACAGCGGGGGAGGGTAGAAGTCTGCAAAACAGGATTGAGCGATGGCAGAGAGCCCTTGACCGCGTGAGCTCACGCGGGCTCCAAAGGCACATTCTCGGTGAGGTTTGCTCTGGTCATCCCATATGAAAACCACTACCCCCACCCCGATATCTCACACCCCTTCCCCACTTGACTTTGTTTCCCTAGCACCTATGACTAAGTAAAATAAGTTCACTCCGTTATCCTGGGTGGGTCATGTTTGTCTGGTTCGCTTCTGCATTCCCATTTCCTAAAATAATCCCTGGAACGTGGCTGGCAAGTTTTTAAAATTTATCTGAAATGAGCTGAAGCCTCCTGACCACTTCAGGGCCACCAGGGGCACTAAAAAGGGCATCTGTGTCCTCTCCTAAGAACAGACAGCACCTGGGACTGCCCCGCGGGCACAACTATCCCTGACCTCCCCTGGCTTTCTGAGCCCAGGGCAACCGAGGGGCTAAGCCGGCCCCCACCCCCAGATGGGCACAGAATAAGGCTAGTCTCCCATGGAGCAAGGAATGCCAACCGCCATGGGTTGAGTTAAGCTCTTGGTGGGCAGAAAACTACTCTTGGCTATTACCCAGCTATGGGACATTGAACAAACCACTTTACCTCCCATCCTGTCTGCTCATCTGAGGGTTACACACCCCGCCTTAACAGCCCGTCGTGAGGGCTGCAAGAGTGGGTATAAGAAAATGCTTTGTAAATAGCAATGCCCGGCATGTAAGTTACTGGGCATTATTCTCATAATGACCTTTCCTGACTCTTGCTAAGTTCTGTCTCTGGCCAAGGAGCAGGTCATGCTTAATAGCAGTGGGACTGGGGGCTTCTGCTCTGCTAAAACGTGCCAGTGGCCTGTGAGTTGCCAGCAGTACAAAAAGGCTTGAGAGAAGCCACAGCCCCACCCACCACACTCATGCCAGGACCCCTGGGTGCTCGGCTCTGCAGAAAGTACACATTTGACTGTCATTCCTGCCGGCCTTTGCCAAGAATGGGGCAGATGGGATCAGCTTCCCTCAGACAAACCGGGGAATGGGTGAGAAGGGCTGAGATTTACCCACGGCCCCTGGTGGTAACAGATGCTCAAAGCCCAGGTCTCAGAGCTTCAAGGAGGCCAGAAACGGCACCAACTACACCCAGGGGGCAGCCTGGGTCATGGGCACTGGCACAGACCATCAGGCCCTTACTGCATCCCCACCACCACCCTTCAATGTGGAGGTTCCTGTGGTGCTCGTTCATCTTACAGTCTCTACTGCCCCTGGGTCCTCCCTGGCCAACCAGACCCACCAGAAAGGATCCTGCCCTCAACCCCACTGCATGAACCAGCTTCCATTTACTGAACACTCACTGGATGCCAGAACTGTACTCACTGCTTCACATTCACTCCTTCATGCAATCCTCTCAGCAGGCCCAGGTGACAGGTAATATTAGTATTCCCATTTTACAGACTGGGAAACTGAGGTTTGGGGAAATCTTTGCCCAAGTGGCAGAGCTTAGATCAGAATACAGGTATGTTTAACCCTGCCGAGCCTATCTTCCCTATCCCGGAATATGCCTCCTGTACTTACCCTCCCCCCACCCCCATCTCACACACACACACACACACACACACACACACACACACACCCTAATTTGGCATTTACTATCTGATCATATTTTTTTAAAATACCCCACATGACACTGCCTGTCTCCCTGGAAAACTCCCACGATCCAGACTTCCACAGCTCAGGTCTGTGGGGGGTGAAGCGGGCACCCTGCCCTTACAACACCATCCGGGGGAAAATGCACCCAGCTAGGAAAAAGCCCTGACCAACTCTTGTACCGTGTCCACCTGGCACCCCACCCGCAGCCGCCACCACACCGTACCTGGGAGGCCTTCCCCCGGAGGCGCCGTGTCCACCCGTGAGTGACCGAGGTACTGGGCTGTGGTCCGTGGGAAACGGTGGTAGGCCAGCCGGGCATACTTCTCCCGGATCATCAGGGCCTTGGCCAGGCTCTTGGCGGCCTGCTCATAGTCCTCCACGGTGATCTGCGGGGGAAGGCGTGCAGAAAGAATGCGTGTGGCCGGCCCGAGACCGCTGTCCTTAGCAAGATCTGCTGCAAGGCCGGCCCGCGGCTGGCAGCTGGGACCTTGGGTTCCGGGAGCACTCCCACCATCCCCTGACTTGAGAGAGCGGCTCACTGTGCCTACGCCGCTGGCACCAACAGGTGTGTGCTGAACACCTGCTTTCCTTCTGGGAGTCTGGAATGTGGGGACATGCCAGGCAGAGGTGAGACCAGCCCCAATAAAAGCCTTGGGCACTGAGCCTCTCGTGAGCTTCCGTGATAGAGGGCACGTCCCACGTGGTGCCACCCTCCGAATTAAGTGTGCTGTGGGGACTCCCCTAGACTCTGCCCCGGGGACCTGCCCCCTGGACTGGTTTTGCTCTGTATCCTTTCGCTGTAATAAATCCTAGTCGGAGTCCTAGCAGATCCCTGACCCGGGGACAGTCTTGAGGACCCACGCAGGAGAGTGAGGTAGGGAGACAGGTACTCCGGCCTGCACACCCCCAGCCAGCCAGCCTCCAGTGCCGCTGATTAAAGCACAAGCCTGGGGCTGCACCCCGCAGCACACAAAGAGGCAAAGCCTGGACCTCGTCCCTCATGAGGAGTGAGCCTCATCGCTCTCAGCGGATGGGTCCTTGGGAGGTAATAATAAAAACGCCTGCATGCTCACTCTGCTGCTCTGCCGCCCCCAGGCGCTGATTCATCGGCACCCACCCAAATTCCCCCAGCCCCAAGCACTTGGGGACAGGTGTCGTGTGCTCCACCCTCTCCGTAGATTTCATGGGGTCCTCACTGCAACCTGTTTTTACAAAATGGGGGAACCGAGGCCCAGCGAGGGTAAATCGCTCGCCAGGAAGTCACAACATCAAACCGCAGAGCCTGATCTGACTGATCAGCCCAGGGATGTTCTGCATTCCCGGAGCTGCCTCGTGTTCAAAGACAAATGAGATAAACCCCCACCTCCCAGGGGGCCCATCAGTCTTAGTCAATTTGGGAGGGATGTGCGGGGCAGAATCTGAATGTGCTCGGGGAGACGAGCAGCTAAACTGTCATAACAGCGGATATGTGACGCAGCCAAGGGCGGACGAGATGCGGTGAGAGGAGCGTGGGAGGGCTGAGGCCTGAAAGTGTCCTCCTCTGCTTTAATTAAAGAATCACTTCAATTTTGAAACATTTTAAACCTACAAACAAGCACTGGCAGACACCCGGAGCTAACCATTTTAACATTTTTTTCATCATGGTTTCAGATCTCTTCTAGGTTTGAATAAATAAATCATCCCAGATGTAGCTAAAACTCCACTCTCCACCCTGCCCCACCCCGCTCGGTCCTCGGAGGACCAAAGCTGGCATATCTTTTACACGCATGTTTTTATCCTTTTACTAAATATTGCTCCTTGCTTTTGGCTAAGGAAGTAGCTTCTCTTTTCCTGACTCCAGGTGTCCCCAGGAAGGTGTGTTAATTCCATGTTAGCCCTTCCGGGTGGCTTCTGAGAGCAACAGAAATAAATAGGTGAGCAGACACAACACCTTAGACAAAGGCAAACACACCGTCTGCAGAACCAATGGACCCAGAACAGCCAGGGGCCCAGGCCACAGCTGAAGATGTCAGGGGGGTGCTCAGGGGACCAGCAGGCACCGCAGGCCTCATGCCTGACCTCAGACCCACGGGGGCCAAGGAGATCTACAAGGTCAGCCTGCCTGACACAGACCTCTGGGACCAACTGCTCAGTTCAGGGGCTCCATGCCCTATGACGTGCCGGCCAGGAGACTGACTGAAAGAAGCTAGCTAGTACCCCAGACCAATGTCCTCCCGTTCAGCTACCTGTCAGCCCACCTCGACTCTCCCTTTCCACTGCTCTGCCCACAGGCCAGAGGCTGGGGGGACACCAAGGGCAGGAAGCTGCATCTTCAGACAAGGCCTGCATTGCTTCCAACCAACCAAAACTCCCATCCATGGGCACTTAAATAAAATAGGGGACATCCGCACAGGGGAATACTGTGCGTTCGTTAAAAAGAACAAGTAAGTTCTTTACTGATATGGCATTATCTCCAAGAGGCACTGTTAAGTGAGAAAAAAAGCTAGGCTCAGTTACGTCATGTGTAGAGTAAACTACTGTTTGTGTACAAATAAATAAGCCATGTGTATATAATAATTGCAGGTACACAGGCCAGCTATGTGAGAACACACGAGAAACCAAGCCAAGGGCTGCCTCTGAGAATGGGAACTGGGTGCTGGAGAACTATATAGTTTTTGTTTCTTTCATATTTTGTACCATATGCAAGGATTCTCCATTGCCCCCAAAATAATATATGTTCTTATGGCTCGGGGAAAATGGGTAAGAGTTGTAAGCCTCTTAGCTTTCTCTGGTACCTTCTAAAACTACTGTGAAAAAGCACAGAGAAAGATAATAACACGGCCAACGAGGCACAAGTAGTAGGTTGAGGGCCAGGTAGATAGGACCAAACTTAACCCGGCACTAACTTCAGTGGTATTTCTCTTTCTGAGTGAGCAATAAAAATGCATCCTCCTACAGGTGAAATGAGCACATTTTCAGGGACTGAGTTAACTGACTCGGTGTGTACATCCGCTCACTCACTTCCTAATCAACATCCTCTCTTCCTGGCTGGAGGGCTAACCTCTATCTAAGGATGCTGAGAGAGCCGAATCAGCAAACCAATCCACAACAGGACTTTGAATCCATTCAATATCTGGGAAACGTAAAGGGGCGCCTTCCTCAATGGGCTTCAGGGCAGAGAACATAAGGAACTATTGGGCCATGGGCACAGCGTGCCAACTCACAGCCCCAGGCCCTCCTCACAGGAACGGACAGCACCCTAGACCAGTGTTTACCAAACTTCTCTCATGATGAGAATCACCTGGTGGAGTTGTTAAAATACAGATTCCTGAATCCCAACTAAGAAGTGCTAAACTCGCCAAAACCGGTTTGGCTCAGTGGTAGAGCATCAGTCTGCGGACTGAAAGGTCCCAGGTTCGATTCCGGTCAAGGGCATGTACATTGGTTGCGGGCACAGCCCCAATAGGGGGTGTGCAAGAGGCGGCTGGTCGATGTTTCTCTCTCATTGACGTTTCTAGCTCTCTATCTCTCTCCCTTCCTCTCTGTGAAATATCAATAAAATATATTGAAGAGGGAAAAAAAGAAGTGCTAAACTAGAATTTTTGGGAACATATAGGTAAAATTGTACACCTAATCTTAGAGCACTAGTTAAGTATACAATTTTACCTATATGTTCCCAAAAATTCTAGTTTAGCACTTCTTAGTTGGGATTCAGGAATCTGTAGTTTAACAACTCTACCAGGTGATTCTCATCATGAGAGAAGTTTGGGGAACACTGCCTTAGACACCCATACCCCACAACCTGTGCAGGACCCTCCTTTTCTAATTCCTATACCTCCTGCCCACTCCAGACACCTACAGACTGGGCCAGGCTTCAGGGCTGGGCATAACCCAATGGCCCAACGGGCTCTGGCCTCTGCACAAGGCACATACCACCCTCACACAGCCCCCCGGGGATCCCACGGAGAGGGACGGGAGGGAGACTCCTTACCCCGGCACAGTAATCTCCGCTGATGGTTACCCGCTGGTACTCGGGCATAGCAAAAGGTGCTGGCGCGAGCTGGCAGGTGGCTCCAGGGAGCACAGGTGTTGCAGGAGACATGGCTGGAGTGGTGGTCGGGGGTCCCTTCCAATCTGGCTGCGTTGGCATTTGCAGAGACAGGGACTGGGATCGAATCATCTTGAAACTTTTCTTTCTAAAAGCCAAGCACAAGGAAAAGTGGGAGATGTCAGTAGCTAATTGGGGCAAGTGATAAAGAGTCTTGTTATACCGGCGGCAGGAGAATTTTGCTCTGATTAATCACTGATGCTGGCCGTACTGTTAAGATCTAATTAGTGATGCTTTCCTCTTAAACACACCTGCCCAAGATACAGAACAGCCATCCAGACACCCATCGCTGTGGTCACTAAGAACGGACATGGGCTGTGTGCTCTGTTAAGAGGAGGACAGACCATCCTGCAGGGGTCTAACCCCGAGGACAGAGGAGGAAGGACAATGCCAAGTCACCCAGCATGCTGTCTTCAGACAACCCAAAGTCTAAGTCCGGGCGTATGACAGTCTCAGGAAGGACTCTGAGCAGGGTCACAGAGAGAAGTGACACTGTTTCCCGGAGTTGGACGTTTGGAGAAATGGCGCCAGAAGACATCAAGACCGTGGGCCAGGCGCACCTCCTTGTTTCATGAAATAAAAGCCAGGGACCCAGAGATGGAAAAGGGCTTACTCAAAGTCACGAGGCAAGGTGGCAGCTAGCCCTGGGCCTCCTCCCTCCCCGGTATTTGCTCTACCCCGTTTCCCCCGCTGCTCCTCCCTCGAGGCTGCCATGTGCCTTCCTAGCTGCTTCTGCCTGGCAGGCACAGACCTGAGTCTCCGTTATTGAAAACTGATTCATCAGCATCAATTTCAGGTCCCTCCGGACCTGTCACCTTGGCACTGACAGATAACTTTATAAACTCTTGGAGAAATGGGCACAAGATCATTTTAAAATGCTACACCTTGCTCGCTCACCCGACATGGCTCGGTGGTTGAGCGTCAACCTATTCACCAGGAAGTCATGCCAGGGTTGTGGGCTCAATCCCCAGTGTGGGGCACGCAGGAGGCAGCCAATCAATGATTCTCTCTCATCATTAATGTTCCTTTCTCACACTCACTGAAATCAATTATATATATATATATATATATATATATATATATATATATATATATATAAAGTGCTACATCTCATGCTTATTTGCAATGCTGATTTGTGAATACTCACCTTCCTCATTAACTAAATAGTAATGTTTCCAATGGCATCACCCTAAGTCCTAAGATGCCAGGAAGGGAATTAACAGCAGTGAGGTGAGGCCCTGAACACTCTGCTCTCTCTCTGCCTCCAGTGGAGCCCAACCCCTTAGCATTGCCAACCCATGGTGTCAGAGCTTACAGCCACCAGCAAAGGACAGGGTGACGACCATGACCCTCCAGAGTCCACAGAACCCCTCCTCTCCTCTAGGCACCAATGACGCCTATAGGGTGTGGAGAAATCAGTTAATCTCTAAAAGAGTCTCATGGCTCACAGGAAGCAGCTGACTTCCTCCTGGTTGTTGGCCAGATCTCCTCACAGACCCACTGGTGACTTTTCAGGAACCACAGTTCCTCCCCTTGTGTATACACCCACCACTTGCCATGGCTCGCTGGTCCTCATCACCTCTGTGGGGACAAGGCTGTTTACACCTGGAAAATGGAGGCAGCCATTTTCCCAGAGTCCATCTTTGCCCAGCCCCTGGCCCTGCATAGCAGGTGCACTCGTTGTTTGGGAAACTCAGCCTGAAGGAATGCCCGGAGCCTCGGCCCAGGCCTCCCCAGCCTGCCGTCCATTCATCACACAGAGCTGAGCAGAGGACGATGCCAGGTCATGTCAGTCCATCATCACCCTGAGTAATGAGGTTCTCGCTTTGGCATTGTTTGGACATTCGCATTAAGAGGAAGAGCCATGCCTTGGGCTCCTGCTCACATTCTGACAGGCTCCCGGAGTCCCGTGAGACTGGCTTCGGTGTCACTCACATGCCTGCCAGGTCACTGCTGTTAATCTCTAAGCCAAGTGCCACACATGCTTCAGTAGGTGCCACCTGATGGCTGGTCCGGCCAAGGAGAAGCAAGGTGATGTGTAAGGTAAGAACAGTAAGAAAAGCACCCCATGATCAGAAAGCCAGGAGGCTGGCTGAGCCAACACCCCGCCAGGCTTGTCCTAGAAATGTCCACGTCCTTCTGCCCATTGAGGAAGCCAGTGTCCACATGCGAGTGTCCAAAGAATTCTCCTTCTTGAAGACGTCCATTATGGCTCCAGCCTTGGTCTTCAGGTGAGACCCAGATGTCACATGTGAACATCCATGGGCTGGAGTTCAGACTTTGCAGACACAAAGTTTACCACCAGATGGGTCAACTCCTCCTCGGGGCCCACTCACCCTAGGAAAGGGCTTGGGGTAACTGGAGCTAACCACTAAGTTTGTGCCTCAGATAACTGGGAAAGCTCAATGGAGTCCACGGAGAGGACCCGGTGTTCATGTTCTCTTACTATGTGGCAAGTTGCCGCAGCCAGATGGCTTCAACAACACACAGCACAGGTCTACAGCTGAGAAGTCTGGGTGGGCATGCCTGGGCTCAAGGCTCAGGGTATCAAAAGGGCAAAATCAAGATGATGGTCACACTGAGCTCCTATCTGGAGACTCCAGAAGAAAATCCACCCCCAAGCTCATGTAAGGCAGTGGTCAGCAAACTCATTAGTCAACAGAGCCAAATATCAACAGTACAATTGAAATTTCTTTTGAGAGCCAAATTTTTTAAACCTAAACTTCTTCTAACGCCACTTCTTCAAAATAGACTCGCCCAGGCCGTGGTATTTTGTGGAAGAGCCACACTCAAGGGGCCAAAGAGCCGCATGTGGCTCAAGAGCCTCAGTTTGATGACCACAGATTTAGGGTATTGGCAGAATCCAGTTCCATGGGACCACACAGACAGAGGTCCCTAGTTCCTTGCTGGCTCCTGGACAGATGTCACTCGCTTTCTTGCACACAGACACCCTCCATCTTCAAAGCCAGGCATGACCTTGGTTCTGGTCCTTCATATATCTGACTCCCCCCTCTACGATCAGCCTGTGATTAGGTGATGCCCACCTGGTAATGTCCCTACCTTCAGGCCCACTGTGCACACCCCACAGCATAATCACAGGAGTGACGTCTCATGATACTCAAAGGGTCTAGAGCAGGGGTGGGCAAACTTTTTGACTTGAGGGCCACAATGGGTTCTTAAACTGGACCGGAAGGCCGAAACAAAAGCAACCTGACCATGCTGGCACTCTCATCTTAGGCTGCTGGTGAAGGAGTGGAGGGGAGAGCTAGAGAACCCTCTGCTCTTTCTGCTCCGTGGGCTGGATAGAACAGCCGAACGGGCTGGATCTGGCCCATGGGCCGTAGTTTGCCTAGGCCTGGTCTAGAGATTATGGAGGGACATCATAAGCCCATATCTAGTGTCCATTCTATACAACTGAGGCTCAGCCAACAAAAATGAGAGCAGTAGCTTTGTGTATGTGGGTGGGTGGGTGTATGTGTGTGCGCACATACACATCCTTCTTTCCCTCTCAAGACTACCTGAAGCTCCCCATATGCGTCACAACAACAAAAGCTTACCATAGCTGTTATGTGAATTTTAGAACCGGGGGGGGTCTCCTGACTGGAAAGGACTTTAAAGATAATATACTCCAATCCTTTCACAAAGGAGCTTTTGCTTGAATATCTCCAGTGACTGAGAGCTCACTACATTTCTGAGTAACCCATCAGCATTCAATCGTATTCAGAAAGCCATTTGCCAGGCACCTACTCTGGGCCAGGCCAGTGTTAGGCATGTAAACACAAGGTGAACAAAACACGACCCCACTGCCATTTGCTAGAAAGTACTTCCTTCTGATGGGCCAAGATCTGTCTGTCCACAGGCACTCCTGCTGCACCTAGGGCTACCCTGGGGCACCAGGGGAAGCCAGCTCGCCCTGCCACAGCTGGCACACCCCCTCCTTCCCTGCCCACATGTCCCCCTGGCAGACACACACTCCTGCCAAAAATCTGGCGGGATGTGGGGCTATGAGGACTGAGCCCACAGGCCAGGAAGCAGCTCCGTCCTCCTGGACCACTGGGACCTTCTTGCCTGACCGGCTAGTCAACACAAGATGGTGAACAGCCTCTCTCCGTTGTTCTGACGCCTACACCGGCATGCTCTAGGGCCCCTGGCTGCCTCTGCCATTCATGTTGTCCCAAGCCTTCCCCTGCCCCACTCCCCAGCCCTCCTCAGCTCCTGGGAACCAGATGCCCCAGAGTCTTTGGTCATAGCATTTGATTGATGTATATGCTAAGCCCAAGGTAAGAACCAGGGCCGCTCTTGCTCTTCTAGAGAACAGCTGCCATCTTCCCAGGGGCCTTTGCAGCCCACCGCCCTGTGTAGTCTGCCAGGCAGGGGGAAGCACTAGAGCAAACCTTTCCCCAAAGGCTCTCAATAATGTACAATGAATCAGGGGCCACAGAGAGACCCTTCTCCACTGAATAACCTACCGTGTGCCGGGTTCTGGGGGTAGACGGATTAATGACATATAACCCCTGACTTCTGGAGCTGACTGGTAATGGCACTGATGATTGGACAGTTCAACAGACTGGCCTCATAGTCACTATACAACGTGGTTGGTGTGGTGAGAAGCCCTTGGTTATTGGCGATCCCCAGGAGACACCTGATCCAGACCGGGGGCAGATGCGGCAGAGCAGCGGGTCAGAGAAGACCCCCTGCATCACTTCCATCACCTCCTCATCCATGGCTGTCCCCTCTCCTCCCCTCCCTCCTGATCAAGGGCAGGGCTCCGTTCACCTGCCCCCTCCCTAGCTCCCCTTTGCCAGCCCTTCCCAGCTGCCCTTCTGCAGAAAGATCCCAGAAGTCAACATGAAGGACAGTCTTTACTACCTTTTACATTTACAGGTAGTCAATTAATAAGTTTTAAGTGCTCCACTCTCAACGTGAAAAGCAGATGAATTGGCCGCTTCAAATGAAGCTCCTTTGTCAATGGCCATGAATGAACACGTTACCTCCCCCTGACTGAAAAAGTTTCATAAAATAAAATGATGTAACAGCACTTTCTCTGGGCTACACTCGATTCATAACGAGTATCTCTTTTTCTGCTTTACTCAGTACATTCTTGAGGGAGTCGCTGTTCTGGAGAGCTACATTTTTCAGGCCAAGTTTATCCCCTAATTTTAAAAAATACCAACTTAGGTGTGGCTTTTTACAATGGACATCATTACTCCTGGGTCTTGGTCAGAGCGTGCTGCACATAATCCAAAGTTTTCTCAGTGACTCAGGGTCATCACTGTACGATCCAGTCACCATCCTCGAGGCGTTTTGCTCCGAGACTGCAGTGCTTCTAATTCTTCATCTGCCTTTCACAATTATTCCCTTTCCTCCCTCACTGTTGCCTGTCCGACACCAACAATAACAAAAACAGGAAACACTAATAATGTTCCAAGCACTGTGCTAAGCAGTCATGCGTATCAGCTCATTTAATTCTCACAAAACGGGCCCTTTCATTGCACGCATTGCACAGATTGAAAGTGGTTCTCCTGCGGTTAGGAGACTCGCCCAATGCCAGACCCAATAAAAAGCCAGGGCTGTCATTTGAACCCAGTGGACCGGATCCAAAGCCTGGGCTCATCATCACCACACATCACTCCTGTGGCCCTGTCTCTAGAAATCCTTCTCTCGCTTCTAATTTGCTTCCTTAAATTTGATACCATATGATCTCACTTAAATGCGGACGCTAATGAACAAAATAGAACCAGAGGCATGGATACATGGAACAGACTGGCAGACGTCAGAGGGAGATGGGTGGGGCAGACAGGACGAAAGAAGGTGAAGAAATTAGCAAAAAAAACATGTATGTATAACCCATGGACACAGACAACAGTGTGGTGACGGTCAGAGGGAGTGGGGGCAGGGGCTGGGTAGGGGTGGGTAAAGTAAAAAGGAGGGGGGAGGATGAGGGACATCTGTAATAGTGTCAATAATAAATTTTTTAAAAATTGTCACAGGGTAAGAAACAAGATAATCAGCTTATTAGAACCTGTACAACATAATAATAAATAGGAGATGGGATGGAAATATTGGGAGGATGATAGCTAAAGGGTGTATAGGTTTATTTTTGAGGATGATAAAGTATTCCAAAATTGATTGTGGTGATGATTGCACAAACTCTGCAAATGCAATAAAAACCATTGAATTGTATATTTTAAGTGGGTGGATGGTGTATTATATGGATTATATCCCAATAAAGTTATTTAAAAAGGAGAAATAGGAGAGGCCGGAGAGCCCTCGTGTGCATTTTGGTTGCTCAGAAATTTTTCCTGTTATCCGTGTTGGCTAAGTTCCAACTGTGTACTTGTGTGGGGTAGGTGAACTCGGGCTAGGTGATAGGAAGAGATTCAAAGTGAACAAAAGATAGCTTCTGGGTATCACATGGCTTTTCCTGTCTTCTGGTCTTTGCCTCCTGACTTTGAGTCAGGAGACTGTCCACCCCTCCCTCTCACCGTGAGCCATTCCCCACCCCACCACCCCCTCCCAGAGGAGACCTAGACAAAGCCATCTTCCTGAGGAGGCGGGCCCTGCAGCAAGCCATCCCTGCAGGCCTCCAGACTGGGGCGTTGCCTGCAAAAACCAGTGCTCCTCCCGGCAGCCTGGGGCACTGGCTTTCTGGACTCGGCCCCCAGCTGGAAGGGACACCTCTGAGCCCAGCTCCGTTCTTACAGCCGCGGGAACCCTACCCAGCCAGCCACTGCGCTCCAGGCGCTCATCCTTCTATTTACAGACCAAGCTTTTCTTTTTTGTAAGGAGCTGTTTTAATTTCTCGCTCTATCTTATGCTTTTATAATGGACTTAGAACCCCCTTTTTTTAAAAATCCAAGAGAAAAAGAAAATGGTTATAAACATAAAAAAATGTCAAAAGCCTTCTCCAAGCACCAGGGAAATTCAGGCTTATCAGAGGAGCCAAGGCGAGGGAGGCTTTTCCCAAACTGGAAGCCCCATCTCACATCACAGTTTGAAACAAACCCACTGACTGTGAACTTGGGGGGCCGGTGGCCTCCTTGCAGGAAGGCTCCGTGTGTCCCCGTTCATACTCAGAAACTCAGAATGTCGGGGAGGAGCTAGCGATGAAGAGGGGGCTGGGGAGAGGGTTCCTCCTCTAAATTGGTCACACCTGAACATTTGCATAATGGTGCCTCCGCTGAGCAGTGAAGCAGAAAGACAAAATTAGGGGGCAGGGGGGAGGGGGGCACAGCCCCAGAAGACACTGAGACATGGGCCAGGTGGTCCAGGGATCAGGCTGTCATTGGCAGGAAAAAAAGCCAGTGGGTAGGGTGAGAGCTTCGGCCCAGTTTCTCTCCATCTCATTCAGAAGCCGCCAGTTATATATTGGGGAGCCACACCCCCATGTCACTCCAGTGCCTACCACGGAGCGGAGGACTCCACCCCTGACAGTGGGAGAGCCTCGTGGGCAAAGTGTGGGGTTCCGCATTCAAAAGACACGCGTTGTTGTTTTTAATACTCCTTTTTAAATGTCTTTCACTGGTTGCTGGCTTTCCTATTGTTTTAAAATTCACCTATATTGCCCACACCATAATAAAAGTGTTTATTTCTTGACAATCCTTTTACATAGTTCACTGTGGTATATGTATATGCATTTGACTATGCTTATTTCCAAGCCTCTTGCTTTGTTTCCACAGCCAGACACGAGTCTCAGTCCCAGCTCGGCCGTTTCCTTGCTACGTGCCCTGGTGCAAATGAACTTCTCTGTGCCTTAGCCTCCTAATCTGCACAATCAAGGTCATAAGAATATCCACTTACTAAGATGTGGGGATTACAGAAGGAAGGTACACCGTGCAGCCTGGGGCTTACCCCTCGGCGATAAACAGCTGCTATTGCGGCCCGTCTCCGTCTCAGCAGCAGGAAGTTGGACAGGAGACACATGCACGGGGTTTCCTGTGACCCGGGCCCTGACCTGAGCCTTTTACAGATGTGAACTCCCTCACTCCTAAGAACACCTCCTGACAGCAACTACTATTACCATCCTCATTTTACAGATGAGGAAGACACAGGGCACAGAGAGGGTTCTTAATTTGCCCCAGGTCACAGTGGCAGAACACAAGGGTCCCGGGAGCTGTGGCCACCCCGATGCAGTATCTGTGGCGAAATGGGGGAAATAGGACCTTTTTCCTCTGCTACACACCCACGGCTCACCAACACAGGCCGAGTCCCCAGGCTGGATCTCGGGGTGCAGTGGGAGCCAGATATACTCCGCAAGGAGCTTCCAGTCTAAAGGGAGGCATCCCAAGACCACTGCGACCTAGGACGTAGGGACAGAACAGCATTTCTGGAGAAGCTCTCGCAGAAGAATTTCTGGACTCACAGAGCACCATTTGGACTTGGAGGAAGAGGCAGTGATAAGAAACAATCTCTTTTACAGACGTTTGGCCCAGTGTCACTCAACCTCTTATTCCTGGTAATAAAAAAATAAAAAATAAAATGACTCCTCTTTACTAATGATCTAAAGGGCTCATTCAAAAGACACAGAAGGTCCTACAGACCAGTCAGCCATGAAGTCACCATCTGAGAAGCCAGGGCGGTGGGGACGAGGCTCTCTACAGTCGTGCCCTTCTTTGCCCACCAGGGATGACCATGCCATTGAGCCCCTCCTCTCCCAATACAGCCCCTCTGAAGAGGGAGGGCATTTATTTTCTGGGTGGTGAAGTTCTGTTCTTGCCTTTGTACCAATACTCGACATTTTACTTCTTTCTAACAACAACAACAAAAAGTTAAGGAAAGACTGAACTTCTACACTACCAAGAAAGGAAAGGACTTACCTTTCAAAATAAGGAGGTGCCTTAGGAAGAACCTGGTCGCCAACCAGGTTGCAGAAGAGACCGCAGTTCCATTATATTAGCTGTTGAAGCCTGCAGTATGCTGGCCAGGCAGGCATCCAGCCAGAGCCCCACAGGACACTCCACCCAAGGTTTTTACTCTTTAATTCTGCCCTCCCAGGTGAGATAAACCATGGGAGGGTGAGGGCTTCCCACTGTATTTGGACCAAGATCCAAACTTATCAGGGAGCACAAGGCCAGTCTGATCTGATGCCTGTCCTGGCGCTCGCTTACCCCTTTAACCACACCTCTGCCCCACATGGGCCTCGAAGATAGAGGGCCTTTTATGGCTCCAACCAGCTCTGCACATAGCTGGGTCCTTTACACCCTTCACATCCTTTACAGCTACAATGTCACCTCCTCCAAGAAACCTTCCCGAACGACCCCTTCTGAATAAGGCTACCCCACCACCACCCCACCTATGCACACACGCGCCTTTACTTTCTCTCTCTCAACTGCTATTCATCTCCTTCAGAGCCCCTGGCCTGGGCCTGGGCCTGGACCTGTTTGTCCTCAGGTCCTCCCGTCCCCTGTGTTTCCAGCTGTGCGTCAGCTGCCTTCTGGCTAGGTTTGGCCAATGGCAACCACTGGGGGAAACTGGAAGGTGCCGTAAGGATTAAAGCCATGTGTCTCGGCTTCTCTCTCTGCCTTGGGAGGCTTCTCTGCAGCTGTTGGTTTCCCTCCTTGGCTCCAGTGTCCGTGGGGAAGGCCACCGCAGCCCCAGCTTCTCCAGCCCGGGCTCCAGCAACGCCACCTCTCCATTGACTCTCTGGACAGTGGAAGATGGTAGCCGCTTCCTACTGTGTCCGGTCGCTGGGCGGCCACCCTCCCTTCTGATCATGTTCTCAGTTCTCTACAACCTCTGTAACCAACTCCCTGCATTAGATCCTATTCCCAGTACTCAAGTGGTTTCTGTTTTTCTAATTAGACCTGACTTAAAAATTTGTCATTTTTTAACTTAATTTGTGCAGTTACTTAATTATTGTCCAGACCACTGCAAACTCCACAGGGGAGGGCCTACCTCTGTCTTGTTCTGTATTACATCCCCACTGCCCAGCATTGGACCTGGTAAATGATGAACTGAACTAATGAATAATGCAAAGTACTTTCTAAACTATGGAAAAGAAGTACAATTGGTATTTCCCAGGAAATCCTAAAATTTACAAAAAGAAAATAGAAATTTCATTTGGAAATAGTGTGTATTTATGTATTTGGTTCGTTATTAAAACAACAGCAGAGAGAGAGAGAGCGGTTTTTTATCTTTTCAACTAAACAGACACACCGAAACGTCCTTCGTGAACTAAGTGATGGTCAAGCGGTTTGGGCTAAGAAATAAGCTCAGCTCCCAGGATCAGGCCAGTTCCCAGCAGCCACCTCAACTCAGGACGAACGTCCACAGGCAGCCTGGGTCCTGGGTCTGCACAACTGGGCACGCGACAGCTGAGCCGAGGGGACAAACCTTTTCACGGTCTCCACCGACTCCTGCTCCGCCAGCTCCTTCTGCAGCTCCCGCTCCTTGGCCTCCTTCTGGCCGATGGGGCAGTCCTCGGGGACGGTGAAGAGGGACAGGGCATCTTTGCTGTCCTCTTCTCGGAGCACCTTAGCGAACACCTTCTCAGCCAGGAGCCGGACTTGCTCGTCCACCTCAGAGATGTTCAGCTTGGGGAACTGGCGCGGCATCTCGGCTAACAGAGAAAGAACAAGCGTTACCCTTCACGGATTCCTGGGCGGCCGGAGTCACCGTATGGGGAGGAGAAGGTACTGGCGTAAGGGCCAGGCCCCCAATCCTTGGAGTCAGCCGCCTACTCGGGATTTCCCCCGACAAAACCCAGCATGCCAATGTCTATGACTAGCTCAACAAGTAACTGGGTGTGGAGAGTGGAGGGCCAGTTACATTTCATGAGAAAGCAAGTGTCCGGAAGTCAAAGAATGAACTGTCCACCGGCCTGAACTCAGGGTCCGAAGCACACCTGCAGCCCTGCCTCTCCCGGCTCGGTTTCCGTGGGGGAGAAGGGCGAGGTCAGACCCTCCTCCCGCAGACCGAGGAGGCCATTCCAGGTGCACCAGTGACCCAACCTCCTTCCCACGGCACAGAGGGGAAGCCCAAAGGGTTTGATGATTATCTTAAGGTCCCACGGGAGGACAGCAGAGCCCCGGGGAATCCCAGGGTGCATTTCTCTTCACATGAAAAGAAAGAGTTTTCAATCACGGTTCCACAGTCTTCTTCTGGAACTTCTAATAAGACACAACAAATAAAATACGGTGCCCCACCCCCGCCGTCATCTATGGGAAATATGTTGCAAGACCCCCAGTGGAAGCCTAAAACCCCAGATAATACTGAACCCTATATACACTACAATTAAAATATATATATATATATATATATATATATATATGTATATATATATTGATTTCAGAAAGGAAGGGAGAGAGATAGAAACATTAATGATGAGAGAGAATCACTGATAGGCTGCCTCCTATATGCCCCCTACTGGGACAGAGCCCAAAACCCAGGCATATGCCATGCCTGGGAATAGAACTATAACTTCCTGGTTCATAGGTCGATGCTCAACCACTGAACCACACAGCTGGGTAAATATACTATGACTTTTTTAATACATGTATGCCTATGATAAAGTTTAATTTATAAATAAGGCACAGTGGGAGATTCACAACAATAACTAACACTGAAAATAGAAATAGAAAAATTATAGCAACATACTGTAATGAAAGTTATGTGAATAAAAGTTATGTGGATGGCTTCGGGGCTATCATTAAGTAAAATAAGGGTTCCTTGAACACAAGCACCGTGACCCAGTCGATCTTAGACGGAGACAGCTCAGTGACTAACGGGTGGGAAGCATCCACGGCGTGGGGACGCCGGACAAAGGGATGACTCACATCACCGGAAAGACAGAGCAGGCCCACACGAGATTTCATCACGCTGCTCCGAGTGGCAAGCAATTTAAAATATGCGAGTTGTTTATTTCTAGAACTTTCTATTTAATATCTCCATACCACAGTTAACCACGAGTAACTAAAATCACAGGAGGCAAAACCATGGATAAAGGGGGACTATTGTAAAGGTTTGGATTCAGGAATACTCTTTACCTTTCGAAGCCCAGCTGAAAAGTCACCTCCCCGCATACCGGTTCCTTACTGGCACTGGCTGGCCTACGTCACCTGGTTAGTTCCTTTCTTTTCTGTTTTTCCGCCTTTCTGTCTTCTCTCCCCACCCCACCTCCCAACACTTAGAGAGCACAGCTTAAGTACATTCTGCCTTTATATTCATTAAGTCTGTTAATCCTATCATTGCCGTTTTACAGACGACACCATGAAAGCACAGAGAGCTCATTGGCCAGTGAGCAGAGACGTATGCTGTTCTCAGCCGTGGCTCCCCTGTCCTGCTCCTCTCTGAGCCTCTGCTCAGGGATTTAATCTCAGCGCCTGGTTCCATTTGTACTCTTCCCCTGCTACGCTCTGCTGCCTCTCCTTGTCCATCTGGGTGTCAGGTGGACACGCAGCATCACCCTTGTGGAATGGGTGACTACTGCATCCTTCCAACAGGGAGTGGCTCCGGAGGAAGAGCTTCCTGTCCCCCTCTCACCATGGTTTCTTCCGGGAAGGTTTAAAGAGAGAAGTGGTGTGGTTGGCCCGACAGATGAGGATGAAGGTGAGACGATGCCCCGTTGGTGACTGGCAGGGAGCGGAACCAAATATGGGAGAGGAGGGACTCACTGAGCAACCCTGGGACAGACATTCTCCGCCTCTGCCCAGTTTCTCAGCTTGAGAAAAAGGGACTAGACGAAACAGTCTCCACACTCTTCTCTGCAGCACATGGGTCTCATTCATGGCCCAGACAGGAAGGAGTAACGGGCAGTAAAGAACATCTGTGGGTCCCTTCACTGTGAAACCAATTTCCTCCTTCCCTCCACACCAGCATCCTGCCTTTCCTGTGCCACTCTCACCGTTAGGGGGTTGAGTGGGAGGGAGCTGGTTAGGACAGAGGAACCCCAACACACACACACCACTGCTGGTCTGTGGTGGCAGAGATCAGGACAACGGCAAAGGCCTGGCCTGCAAAGAGGAAGGGCAGAGCTGACTGGAGATCACCATGTCCTACCGCAGAGAGAAGGGGAAGCTGGAAACCATCAGGGCGGAGGCTGGGAGACGGTGTGACAGGGCAGAGAAATGGAAAGAGAGACAGAGAACCAGATCCAGAGGGAGCCGTTAGGTCAGAACAAATCTGGACCTTTACCTCCCTAGTCTAAGGCCACAGGTCAGGGGCAGCGTTTCAAAACCTCACCTCTCAGAAGGAGACATCCCAGACAAGGAGCAGCCAAAGCCAGGAAGCACCCACACCGCCGAACACCCCCTAGAAACTACTTCTAAGGAAAGGAGCTGAAGGAAGGAAAATACACAGGAGGTTTACAGACCTTGCTTTAAAATGTCTGCATCAGAGCAGACTCCCTTGAAAAACAATTGCTAAGCAACCAAAATTGTCATGAAGAGGGCAGTGCAGCCACACAAAATAACAGTAAGTGTGTGTGTGTGTGTGTGGGGGGGAGATACATAAAATGATACCCAGGCTTGGCTGCAAAGACATGAAAATGTAACCCCTGGTGGACAAGGGCTGTGAGAGAGACATGCACTCAGATGGCCAGGTGGCTGGGCTGCCTGTGCGAGAGGCAATGTCTGATTTTGATCATTAATGCTGTTATACTGTCATTTTAACAAACACAAAGGAGACAGAAAGGAAATGGGAGGCTGAAGAGCTTATAAACAAGAGAGAGAAAATAGAAAAACAAACTCCAACATTGCAGGTTTTGACCGTTAGGGTCCTCCCCCACCGAGCCCGCCCCAGGCAGGCCAGCCCCTGGGGAATCACACCACCGAGACCCGTCTCTGCACCGGCTCTCACCCTGGACAGAAGCTGCCCACCGCCACCTTCCCATCCCCTACGCCCAACCCCACAAACACACACCAGCCACACACCCAGGCCCCCTCAGAAATGGGCATTTGGGGGAGAAGGGGGAGGTCCTTTGTGCCTGAGGGCTCTGGTGCCCAATCCTGCCATGCTTTTCCACGAAGCATTTTCAGCTTGCTCAAGTCAACAAACCATCATTTTCAGGATGCACCTTTCTACAAAAGATCCCCCCTCTTCCTTTAGCTTAAATCAGCCTTTCTCAAACCGGGTCCCTTGAGATGCCCATACCTATTGCTGGTAGAACAGGTCCTATAGTCAAGTAGTAGGGAGATGCTATAGCCCATAGCCCCTCAACCCAGATTCACCAGGCACATCAAAGACTCGAGGATCACAGAGTACCATTCCTCCTCCCCCCCTTTTTTTTTTTACAGAACCCATATTAATCCCCTGCAGTGGGCCTCAGGCGCCTCCTGTACCCTTGCTGCCTTCTGGGCATCCTTGGCAGACAGTCCCCACGTGCCAGCCCCTCCCTCCATGGCTGGTCTGTGTTCTCAGCCCCGCAGACACGGGCCACATGGGGGGGGGGGGAAGCCCGCTCTGCAGGTGCAGCGCAGAGCGTCAGCTCCAGCTGCCTGTTCAAAGCCGGCTTCCAGCCCCCCGTCAGCCAGCGCCAGCAGGCGTGGGAGGCTTCGCCGAATTCACCGGCACGGGCTCACGATCCAGCTTATCTCACCCTTACACACAGCACCCTGCCACGAGTCTGTAGAAGCGGCCCGGAGTTAGGGAGCTGTAAAGTGCCACCGCTTTCAACAAACAGGAACCGATCGCGGCACCACGGTCCCTTCCAGAAAGGAAGCACCCGTGCCCCGTATGTCAACAAACGAGGCTGTTTCCTGCTCTCGCCTGAATCCCACCGTCCGTCCGTCGGGACCCGCCGGCGACACAGACCTGATCCTGGCACTGGAGTCTCCATGGCTGCTCCTGAGGATGCCGCCCGGGCGGCGCGCTCGGGCCAGGGCTGCAGGCTGGGCTGGGCAGGAGGCTGAGCTGAGTCAGTGTCAGCGCGGCGGCGGCAGCTGCCGGCTCCTATCTGCAGCTGCCGGGGTGGGAGGGCTCTGCTTTGCATATCTGCCAGCGGCCTTGAGCGAGGGCTGGAAAGTCTCCCGTGAATATGAAATGGAAGTGGAAAATTTCCAAGAGCCCTAACGGGCTCAGGCCATGCCAATCATCCACGGCTGCTGTATCCTGAGCGCAGTGCCCTGGCCCTGTTCACGGCCCTCTCCGGAACCGGCAACTGGAGCCACTGGCCGGGCCTCGCGGACCCACCCCTGAAGGTAAAGCACCGCCCCCCTCTAGCATCCGGACTCCTCCTGACAGCTGAGCAGGGCCCTGCAGAACATCACCTTTGCTGCCTCCCCTCAGAAAGCCCGTCCAAACGACCTATCGGGGGCACCCCAGCAACTGGCAGGGGAGCTCTGAGCCCAGTTGCCAAGACGAGCTTCCTTCCCCGCGCCTCCTGCCCTGAAAGAGGGAAGGGAGGTCTATGAACTGCTCCAGGCTTTCCCAGGAAAGGACAGAGACTCAGCGGGGAAACAAGCAGGAGCAAGCTGAGATGAAAAGCTGATAGATCCGACTCCAGCCCTTCCTTTCTCGCCCCAAGGAACCTGCGTACCGCAGGTGACTGGGCAGCATGACAAGCTCCTCCAGAGTATGACTGTGCGCACGTACACACACACGTACACACACACCTACACACACACACACACTCACACAGGAAGTATGTCCCACCCCACCCACCTGAGCCCAACCTCCCCACCCTCTCTCCTTACTGCCGCTCACAGCTCCCACGTGGGCCTCCAGCTCTGAGAAGCCTCAGAACAGACACACGGCCTCCCGGTGACTTAGGCAAGTGGCGTGGGTCAGGGAAATAACCGTGAGCAAAATGGCTATTTCTGTGGTGCTGTTGAAATCCTGAGGAGGAGAGCCCAGTTGTTTACCGGGAGGCTGGCTGTGGCCCTCCTTTGGGCCTGAGTCACCTTCTCGCGTGTCCAATCGTGAGGTCGTGCCTCCCTGAGCCCACATAATAGCTCCTGCGCGGACAGAGCAGGATTACATGGTTGACACACGATCCTTGGGCCACTGCTGAGCTTTAGCTACCCAGGGATTAGGTCCCACCTGTCCTCACAGCTGTTTCATAAGCAGTGCACCCAGCAGGCTGCAATCCCACCTAGAGGGAGGGTAATATTTATTCATTAAATAATTAAACATCCTGCCGAAACCGGTTTGGCTCAGCTGTAGAGCATCGGTCTGTGGATTGAAAGGTCCCGGGTTCGATTCCAGTCAAGGGCATGTACATTGGTTGCGGGCACATCCCCGGTGGGGGGTGTGCAGGAGGCAGCTGGTCGATGTTTCTCTCTCATCGACGTTTCTAGCTCTCTATCTCTCTCCCTTCCTCTCTGTAAAATATCAATAAAATATATATTTATAAATAATTAAACGTCCTGAACTCACAGAGAACACGAATCCAATCTCTTAGTCCTGGTCTGCCAGAGGGAGAAGAGGCAAATGATATCTTCTGCTGGTGTGTGGGGGGAGGGGGAGGTTTGGGGGGTGCAAGGGGAGCATCCCAGCCCATGCAACTGAGAAACTTCCTAGACCCAATACATTCAGGGAATTTCATCTGCACCCTGAACCAAACTACTGTTTGTCTTCGTCTCAACACGCATACTCCAAACTGTAGTCTATAGACCATAAAAGGTTGAAAGGCTTGGAAAAGACTGCATTCTATTGCCCCTTATGGGGAGCCGTGCACAATTCCTACTAGCGGATTCTAAACATCTGAGAAGCCCTGCAGTAAAGAAAGCTGCTTGCCTTCATCTAACCCAACAGGCTCATGTGGCCCTTCCACCCCTGCCGTCAAAGGAAAAAGTACCTATTAATATCCCGTGGCCTGGGCTTTGGAAAATGCCTTCCACCGGGAGCCTTCATTCCCCAACCTAGAGGAAGCCGTCTCCCTGGGCCCAGCTATGGGCGTGACACCCGTTCCATCGGGTCCGGTCGGACATAGGCAGCACCCCGGCTAACACGACACAGGGTGGAGCAACGGGCAAGGGTCCCACTGCCGCCAAAGGGATTCAAGGCCCTCCAGAACAGTGGCGGTTTGAGAGGACACTGGCTCTGTCTCAGGGGACAAGCTCACAGTCCCACCTTGAGCCCGACATGTCAGTGCTCCTCTTGGCCTAGAGGTCCCCCTTGGGCTGAGAAACACAGGTCCCAAGCTCAAAGCCCTATGTCCCTTCTGAGGAAACATGAAGACAATCTACAATAACCAGGCCCAGGAGACCAGAATACATTCTCTTTGATCACTTAAGTGCCCCAGGAACAGGAAAGGCTGCAATTAAATTATGTCCCCTCCCCAAAAGAATGCTGTGGGTTTGCCTATGGGGGTTCGTTTTCTGTTGTATTTACTGTGCATGACTCACATGGGAGTTGGCTAAAGGGGTTTCACCCTGCTAACTATCAGCTCCATGACCCTCTCATTCACTACTGTGTTCCTGTTACCTGAAATATAGTGGGCATCCGTAAATATGAGGAGTGAAGACATAAAATAAACAAGTGAATGGGCTCATAATTAATCTACTTATGGCATGCTCAGAGTCATTGCAAATGTATGGTTCAGAATATGGACTCTAGCCAGACTGACGAGGCTTGAATCCTGTTCCATGACCTTGGGCAAGTGACTAAACTTCTCTGGCTCAGTTTTATTCCCTATAAAATGGGGTTAATAATAGCACTGACCTCATAAGTCACCATGACAATCAGATTAGTTATCACGTGCTCTTACACGTGTTATCTAGCAGCATCATTGTCACCAAGACGTCAGGCCCGGGAGAATCCAGCTGAGAACGTGAACATGAATTTTCATCTGGACATTGTGTCCCTTCATTCAACAATATTTATGGAGTATTATTGTGTGCCTGGCTCTCTCTCAAGCTCCTTTTATTTAGGTGTAAGGAAAAGGAAACCATGTTTTAAATGTGAAATCTGATCAGGAGAAATAGCCTCCTCTATGAAGGATACTTCTTGCTGAGTTTGCATGGCCAGCATTCCACCCTGAGCCCATCCTCTTATGCCCTAGACCAGGGGTGGGCAAACTTTTTGACTCGAGGGCTACAATGGGTTATTTTTTTAAATATATATTTTATTGATATTTTACAGAGAGAAAGGGAGAGAGATAGAGAGCTAGAAACGTCGATGAGAAATATCGACCAGCTGCCTCTTGCACACCCCCTACTGGGGATGTGCCCTCAACCAATGTACATGCCCGTGACCGGAATCGAACCCGGGACCTTTCAGTCCGCAGACCGACGCTCTACCACTGAGCCAAACAGGTTTCGGCCACAATGGGTTCTTAAACTGGACTAGAGGGCCAGAACAAAAGCAACCTGACCATGCTGGCACTCTCATCTTGGGCTGCTGGTGAAGGAGCGGAGGGGAGAGCAAGAGAACCTTCTGCTCTTTCGGCTCCACGGGCCGGATAGAACAGCCGAACGGGCCGGATCCGGCCCACGGGCCGTAGTTTGCCCACGGCTGCCCTAGACCCTCATATATCAAAGCCCAAAGCCATGGTCTCTTTTCCTAGGTAGGGAGCCAGCACACAAAAGAATGAAGAGATTAATATTTGGGGGAAAGAACCAGGAAGGCCAGTGAGCAGCTTTAGGGAAGAAAGGGAATCTTCCTGCTTTCTTTCTGGGGCTACTGTTTTATCTTCCCATTATCTGGGAGTGATTGATTCCCATTATCTGAAGATTAATTCACCTAGTGCAGTAGTCGGCAAACTCATTATTAGTCAACAGAGCCAAATATCAACAGTACAACGATTGAAATTTCTTTTGAGAGCCAAATTTTTTAAACCTAAACTTCTTCTAACGCCACTTCTTCAAAATAGACTCACCCAGGCCGTGGTATTTTGTGGAAGAGCCACACTCCAGGGGCCAAAGAGCTGAATGTGACTATCGAGCCGCAGTTTGCCAACCACTGGCCTAGTGTAAGGACAAAGGAAATAGGCCTCATCTTCCACCATTTCTTGACCTAGCTGAGCGGCACTCACCCCTTATCCAGGATCTCAGAAGGACTGAGGTGGGCTGAGGGTGGGGATGAGAAGCCCAAGAATCTTCCAGAAACCCACCTATGCAAGCCCCATGATTTTGAGACAGGGCAGCCTCCTACCACCATCCTCAGCGTTGCAGCCAGGCCAGACTAATGACCCCAAAACTGCTGTCAGCTCTTGGGATGAGGCTCTGTCTGCCCGGCTCCATGGCTTCAGGACCTCGGGCATTCACGCTTCACAGACCGGGGAGGGATTTCTCCCATGAGGTCTCCAACTGCAGCCAGCTTTTCCCTGAAGATGGACACACGCTGGTCACCGTGTCCAGGCTGAGAGCCAGGAAGGGCTGAGGACCACGCTAAAAATTCCTCCCACTGCTTCCAGCTTTTCACCACGGGTCCTTTGCTAATTTGTTATCACTGAGCTTCCAAGTACGTACAAGGACTGCAGGGCCTCTCCGGGGCCACAATAATGCTCCATAAATATTGTTGGATGAAGGGACACAATGTCCAGATGAAAATTCATGTTCGCGTTCTCAGCTGGATTCTCCCGGGGCCTGACGCCTTGGTGACAATGATGTTGCTAGATAACACTTGCAAAAGCACGTGATAACTAATGTGATTCCCTGAAGGCTCTGGGGAAATGACACGCTCTGGTTAGCAAGCCTCTCCTCCTCCGGGGCCTCCCAAAAGCCACCCGGAGCCTGCTGCCGGCCCAGACAAGCCGTTAGCAGCTCCCCGGCGGAGCAGCTACGGGAAAGTTCAAGGGCAGAAAGCAGGCAGCCAGATCACAATACACACCCCTTTACAGGGAGAGAGCCCAAGGGGCAAGGATGAAGGCCTGAACCGACCACATCGCCACGCCACCCTGCCTTCTTCCTCCCCCCCTGGCTCCGGGTGGGAAGTCCTCCTCAGCGGTGAGCATCAGGCCGGTCCGCAAGCTCCTACACACTTGCCCCCGGCGCTTAAGGGGCGGCAGATTTAATTGTTCTACACCTTCGTGAACCCCCGTTTAGGCCGCCGGGGAGCTGAGCTGAGATGCGGCTGGCTCACCTGAGGCCTCAGAAGCCCGGGCCACCGCAGAGACAGGACCAGGAGCACCAGGCGGGGCACAGGCGCGGACCCCGGCAGGGGAGGGAGGAGCCGGGCGGTAAGCGGGGCGGCCCAGAGCCCGGGTCCCCACCCAAGGTCAACAGCGCGGCCGCGCGCACTCCCCGGGCTCAGCGCGCAGGGCCGCGCCTGGGCCGGAAGGGGACGGGCCCGCGGGGCTGGGCGCAGGTGGCAGCGCGCACCGTGGGCACCGCAGCGGGGGCTGCCCGGCACCGCGGCCGGCCAGCCAGGCGGGATCCGGGCCAGGCCGCGCCCCATTCCCCTCCACCCCCACCGTCACCCCCAATCCCCTCCACCCCCACCCCCAATCCCCTCCACCCCCACCGCCACCCCCAATCCCCTCCACCCCCACCCCCAATCCCCTCCACCCCCACCGCCACCCCCAATCCCCTCCACCTCCACCCCCACCCGCCTGTGCAGCCTGCGGCGGGGCGGGAGCCCTGCCTTCCCCCGGGCGCAGCACTACGGGCCCGGCCCCAGACCCCCGGGCCTGCCCCAGGGAGGAAGAAGAAGCAGCCCGGGAGCCGGGCGCCTGCCCAGTCGGTGCCCTACCTGGGCGCCGGGGCGAGGAGAGGCGAGGAGCCGAAGGCGCAGGGCCGCGGGCGGGGCGCCGCCGCTCGGGTCAGCCCTGCCCGCCGCCCGCAGGCCCGCGGCTACCTGAGCGCCGCCCGCGCCTGCGGGAACCTGAGCCGCGGGGCGCGGCGGCCGCTCCGTCCCCGGCCAGAAGCGGCCGGGCTCCCCCGACCTCGCCTCCGCGGCCACTCACCCGCCCGAGGTCGCTCCCCCACGGCGGCGTGCGGATTCCCCCCGACCTACCTCCTCCCCGCCCAGGCTTTTCCCAAGGTGAGACTCTGGGGTCACGGCTGTCAGGCAGGTGACTTGCTCCCTGGAGCTCAAAAACGCGCACACAACACACACACACACACACACACACACACACACACACACACACACACACACACCCCTACCTTCTGGCTTGTACACCGACCCCCCAGGTCCGCACTGACTTCCTAAGTGCCAAGGCCAGCGAATGCTCTGCAGCTCCCTTACTCGCCGCTCCCGGTATTTGAACCTGCTGACCACGCCTTCCTTGACTGTTTTGAGTCCAGTTTCCATAGTTGGCGCCACCTCCCCCGCACTCCAAATTTTGCACATACCTCCTCTAGAAGGCCAGCTGCCTGCCTTCTCTCTCATTCTTTTTAATATATATATATATATATATATATATATATATATATATATATGTATATATATATATATATATACACACACACACACAAATATATATATATAATATATATACAAATAATATATACAAATATTGTGTGTGTATATATATATATATATATATATATATATTTGTATTGATTTCGGAGAGGAAGGGAGAGGAGGGGAGAGATAGAAACATCAGTGATGGGAGAATCGTTGATTGGCTGCCTCTTGCACGCCCCACCCTGGGGACCAAGCCTGCATCCCTGGCATGTGCCCCTTCTGGTGATCCAATAGTGACCTCCTGGTTCATAGGTCAAGGCTCAAGCACTGAGCCACCCCAGCGGGGCTCTCCTCTCTCATTCTGCTGGCCCACTTTGGAGATCACTCACTCCCATGGCTTTAACAACCTTCTGCCTGCTAATGACCGGAGTGAGCCTCATCTCCAGCCCAGATGCTCCTGGGGCACCTCTCCGTGAGGTTCTTAGGCCCATGGCAGCCTGTCCAAACTCAAACTCTTCATTTCCTCCCAGAAGTATGCCAGAACTCCCCGTCTTAGCGGGTGGTAGCGCCAGCCCCTCTCCCCAGGCAATGCGCGGGACATCTTGGCTTTCTCCTTTTCGTCTCTCACATCAATTGTCATCCAGGGGGGAAATGAAACTATTCATGGGTGAGCACCCACGATGTGTCCTCACTGGTGTCTCATTTAAGCACTGGGTTTTATTTCTTCTACCTGTAGCCTGATATTTACAATTTATTTATTTATAAATGATATGCACCTACAACTGTATTAATAGGTATTATTAAGCACACTAAAAACCTTTAAAGGATGTGGTAAAAATGAAACAATTTTAAATTACTTCATTTTTAAAAATATATATATTTAATTGATTTTTTTACAGAGAGAAAGGGTGAGGAATAGAGAGCTAGAAACATCGATGAGAGAGAAACATCGACCAGCTGCCTCTTGCACAGCCCCTACTGGGGATGTGCCCACAACCAAGGTACATGCCCTTGACCGGAATCGAACCTGGGACCTTTCAGTCCGCAGACCGATGCTCTATCCACTGAGCCAAACCGGTTTTGGCATTACTTCATTTTTAATGAATAGTAAATATATCTTTTTCTTTTCACTTTAAAGTTATTAGCAAAGATCTGTCTGGTGAGAGCAACATGATTAAAAAATGGGTTCAACAAACCTTAGCTCAATATTTTATGAGGCTAGAAAGCATGCTTTTAAGTTCCGTTCATGTCAATACTTTGTCCTAATGGCTGTTATTGACATAATGAGAAATAGACCCAAATAGAAGAATTATATCTTTGACCACTCTTATTAAATCACTAGGGGCCTGATGCACAAAATTTGTGCATGGGGGGAGGAGGGGTCCCCTGCACCCTCTCCAATCTGGGACCCCTCAAGGGATGTCAGGTGGGACTGGGCCTAAACAGGCAGCTGGACATCCCTCTCATAATCCAGGACTGCTGGCTCCCAACAGATTGCCTGCTGCCTGCCTGATTACCCCTAACCGCCTCTGCCTGCCAGCTTGATCACCCCCTAACCACTCCCTTGCCAGCCTGATAGACACCTAACTGTTCCCCTGCCTGCCTGATTGGCCCTAATCAGGCCAGACTGGCTAGGATTCTTGTGATCTAATTTTCTATTGTCATGGTTACCTTTAATCAATAAATGTCCAGAAAGTAACCAAGGCACTTATATCGTATTTCATTGGATGATAACAAATCCTCATTGAAAAATCAATTTTTGTCCAATTTAAGACTTTTTCCCATTTTCCAACATCTTTCCAATCTGTAACGAGCATTTCCTTTCTAAATACATAGTCTGAAATAATGTATGTGAACTTGAGGTGCAAACAACATTATTGGGTGTTAATTTATAACCTCTGGCATTCAGGAGAAAGACAATTATGATTCCTACTGACCACTCTCCCTTAGGGTTTTGCTTAAAAGGCATATGTGCTCCAGCCCTTCACCTTGTGTCCTAACACATAGTTTTCCACCTGGCCGGTGCGCTTTCCCCTGCTGGCCTGGTTGCCCTCAAATGCCCTCCCTTGCCAGCCTGGTCACCCCTAACTGCCCTCCCCTGCAGGCGTGGCCCTTCCCAAGTGCTCTCCCCTACTGACCTGACGCCCACAACTGTCCTCCTCTGCTGGTCATCTTGTGGTGGCCATTGTGTGTGTTGAGTGATGATCAATTTTCATATTACCTCTTTATTATATAGGATAATTCTCACTGTTTAAAACTCATCTATCAATTTTAAAAATGTGAAATTTCACCAGAAAACTCTTTTGTCCATGAAACTAATATCCTCAATGATAATGATAATATCATCAATTGTTCTTGCGAATATTTTTGACAATGGGATTTTTTTTTTAATTCCTGAAACTCTTCATTTGGAAGTATACTTCTTGATTTTGAAGACTATGGCTATGACAGTCTTATAGGTGATAATGACACTTCATTTTGGTATTAAAATTACATGATAATTTTGACAGTTCAAAACATCAATATCTAAGTACTTTTGTGATAATATGATTCTTTTAAAGCCCATTCCTAGGTTGCAGATTCAATTCCTAATTGGGGCCTGTGTGGGAGGCAATAGATCGATTCCCCACCCCCACACACACACACTTCTTTTCTCTCTCAAGTCAGTAAACATATCCTCCAGTGAGAATAAAAATAAATTTAAAATTGTGATGGTTGTATTACATAATGTAATGGTTGCACAACATAATTAATGCCACTGAATTGTAAAATGTTATGCAAAATTGTACGTGGGAAAAGGGCAAATTTTATGGGTTATTTTTATTTTATTTTTTCTTCCTCTTAGAGATAGTGGAAGGGAAGAAGAGAAAGAAAATGTAACCAGACAAACAATGGGTCCATGGTGACTGTCACTACTCAAGCCAATTAAGCAGAGACAGGGCTGAGTCATACATGAGTGTTTATCCCAGAATTGCTGGCAGTGTGGGAGAGCAGCAGGTCGTCCACAAGAATCTGCTCTGCAGCCCACCATAAGCCAGCTGCTTTTTTCGCAAAAGTTTACAGGTTTGCAAAAGGGCCGGCTTAATGATATGCAAGGTTGGGGTTACATGGGGAACTAGCCCAAGGGTAGACCAAATGGGTAATTATCAGGTAAGCAGAGGACTGGGATCTTTCTGTCACAAATCTTTGTTAATCTTTCCGATAATAGGCTGCAGTTTCAATTCATGATGGGGAGGAAGGGCCGCATCTCCAGGTCAACTTTAATCAGAATAAAACAATCACGGTTAAACAGAGCATGATTGATATTTCTTACAATACTAGCTGGTTCCCAACATTCTATTTCTGCCCCCTTTCAAAACATCGATTTGTTATTTCACTTATTTATCCATTCATTGGTTGATTCTTCTATGGGCCCTGACTGGGAATATAACTTGCAATCTTGGAATATACAGATGACACTCTATCCAACTGAGCTACCCAGCCAGGGCCAAATGTTATGCTCTATGTTTTACTAAAGTTAAAAAAAATTTTTTTTTGAAAGCACACTAAACTTTAAAAAATGGATTTTTAAAAGAACAGTTATTTCATGGCTCCTCTGTTTCTTTGCATCATAAGTGTGAACGGAACAAATGGCTCTTCATTAACTCTCCAACTATCCCCAAACCATTCGGAAGGGTGGTTTACGAAGTGCTCTGAGGGAACAAAGAAGGAAGAGCCATGTTCTGTTTAGGACGGACCCAGGAAAGAAAGAGCAGCTGCTGGAGCACTTACTAAGGAATGATAACCGCCGAAACCGGTTTGGCTCGGCGGTAGAGCGTCAGTCTGCGGACTGGAAGGTCCCAGGTTCGATTCCGGTCAAGGGCATGTACATTGGTTGCAGGCACATCCCTGGTGGGGGGTGTGCAGGAGGCGGCTGGTCGACGTTTCTCTCTCATCCACGTTTCTAGCTCTCTATCTCTCTCCCTTCCTCTCTGTAAAAAATCAATAAAATATATTTAAAAAAAAAAAAAGGAATGATAACCCAGAGGTCACTCCAACATCTCCATCCAGGAATCCTCAGAAATCTTACAGAAATCACTGGACAAGCCCCAAACTCCTCAGGATGGGCAAAGGTTCCCATAGCTCATGATTTGTACAAGGGTGAGTCTTTGAGAAAAAGTAAGAAATCAGTTGGAAGTCACCTGTCAATGGTTCCCAAAAGGTAAGCTCCAGTCACTGACCTATCTGTATATTTCATATCTACATCATCCTCCAGGTAATCCCCACTTGGACCAGATTGATTTCTAGTTACCTTCAGCAAAGTTCCTATCTTTTCTAAATAAACAGTGAAAGCTGCTGATTTACCAATAATTTAGTATTCCCAAATGTATTTGTTGGAATTAGGTTCAACTGAGGGTAATAGAGACCCAAAACAACAGTGAGATAAATAAAAGTTTATTCCTTTCTACCTTTCTTTCCTCCCTCCCTCTTTCCCTCCCTCCTTTCTTTCCTCCCTCCCTCCCTCCTTTCTTTCTTTCTTTCTTTTTTTCTTTCTTTCTTTCTTTCTTTCTTTCTTTCTTTCTTTCTTTCTTTCTTTCTTTCTTTCTTTCTTTCTTTCTTTCTTTCAGTAAATAGTCCAGAGTTGGGAATTATGGGCACTAAACAAATCCTCAGGCTCCTTCCAGCCACCACTCTACCATCCTTGGAGTTTGGCCCTCATCCTTGTAGGAATTAGCAGTCTACCTTCTTTTGCTAAGAAAAGACTACAGCTAGAGTTTTAGCCATTGTGTCCATGCTTTATGGAGCAAAGAAAAGGAAGGACTATATGATATTTCTATTTTTTAATTTTTTGAGGAATTCCCATACTACTTTTCATAACAGCTGCACCATTTTGCATTCTCACCATGTACAAGTGTTCTAATTTCTCCACAAGCTGGACAATACTTGTAGCCTTGTTTTCTTGGTAATAGCCATTGTAATGGGTGTGAAGTGGTATTTCATTGTGGTTTTGATTTGCATTTTCCTAATGATTAGTGATGTTAAGCATCTTGTCATATGCTTGTTGGGATTTTTTATATCTGCTTTGGAAAAATGTCTATTCAAGTCTTTAGCCCATTTTTAAACTAGGTTGTTATTATTATTATTATTATTATTATTATTTGCTAATGAGTTTTATTACTATATGATCCATCAATCTCACTTCTGTATATTTATCAAAAAGAGTTTAAATCAGCATCTCAAAGAGAGAGTGTCACTCTGATGTTCACTTTAGGGCTATTTATAATAGCCAAGGTGTGGATGCAACCTAAATGTCAATGGATGAAGGGATAAAGAAATTGTGACCTATATATACAATGGGATATTATTCAATCTTAAAAAAAAAAAAAGAATGGATGAATCTTAAGGACATTATGCTAAGTGAAATAAGCCAGTCACAGGAGGGCAAGTGCTGCATGATTCCACATGTATGTTATCTAAAACAGCAAAACCCATAGAAACAAAGAATAGAATGATGGTTGTCAGGGGCTTGGGGGAAGGGGAGAGAACAATGTTCCTAACCAACATGCATAACATTTCAGCTATGCAAAAATGAATAAGTTCTAGAGACCTGCTGTTCTGTTTTGTGTCTATAGATAACAATACTGTCCTGTACACTTAACCTGCTAAGAGGGTAGATCTCATGGTAAGTGTTTTTACTACAAAAGAAAGATGAAGGAAGGAAGGAAGGATAAAGGAGGGAAGGAAGGAAGGAAGGAAGGAAGGAAGGAAGGAAGGAAGGAAGGAAGGAAGGAAGGAAGGAAAGGGGTACATGCCAAATGTTTTTTAATGAAGCCACATGTCAGACTTTCACTTGTCTTCTATTGGCCACACTGAGCAACTTGGTAACATAACTGATCACTGGCATTTGTATTTTTTCTTCTCACATATAACTTCAGTAAGACATAGCCTGTCTACCCAAATATAACTGCTGATTTTCATGTAGGCCCAAGGCCCAATATATAATTACCAGAATTATATATTGTTTCATCTTCTCTTACTGAAGAAGCCAATCTTAACATGTTAAAAGTCCTCCAGGCAGTTATCTGTAAAATATCTATTGAGTATCTGGCAGGTGTCAGGCACTAGGTCCTAGAACACTGATGGTCTAGAACAGTGTTTCCCAAACTTTTGACATATGTGTACCCCTTCTATAATTTTCATAACGCTGAGTACCCCTCATCAAAAAAAATGGATGTATTTTAATAACAATCAAAATATATTTATTTTTTCTTTTGTTGTACATACACAAAATAATAATAAATGAAAAATAAACTTATTCGTAATAAAGTATAAATAAAAGTTATATTATAAATAACATTTATTTGCACGCCGGACCATCTCATGCCTCACAAGACTGTCTTGACTTGACTCATGAGAACGTAGAATTAGGCGCAACTAAGCACAGTGCCACCAGTGCATATCCCCACCAAACTCCGGTGCAACGCGTACCCCCACCAAACTCTTCCCATACCCCTGGGGGTACACGTACCACACTTTGGGAAACACTGCTCTAGAACATAGTTCTTGCCTTCATTAGGGGTCATCAGCTAAGGATCCTTGATCAAATGATCCCACGAAAATACAACTGATGGTGCTGTAAAGGGAAAATACAAGAGTTGTATGAGAGCAGAACAAGAAAATATGACCTCCTTCTGAGTATGAGCAGGGAGAAGGTTCTAGAGACATTGGTAGACATTGGGATAGCATGTGCAAAGGCTCTGAGAGAATTCAGGGAAACAATATCCAAGTCATTCTCTCCCACTTCACAGAAATAAAACTTTATTTCTGTTATATATTCATGATTGAACATTCTGCTATGTTTACACTATAAAAGCTCAATTTCCATTGTGTACAACGTTCTTATTTTATGAAGGGAAGTGGCCTGAGTAAACAAAGCCAGACTTAGTGCTCCAGGGTAATATTGTTTTTAAATTAACTTTTCCAAACCCAGTCACTCCCAGCGTTTATTAAACATATAACAAACATGTTTCTTCATGCCCACACTCCCCAACCTCTTATGTTTCCTGAGTATTTCCAGATCTGTCTCTGTCAAACATTCCTTCCCTGTGAGTGTATGCTGAAAGTCAGTGGAGAAAAATGTCCTTCTCCCCATGCTGGTTTGTTAGCATCTAGAATCTTCATTCCTTTTGCCAAAATTACAGAGGGGCACACTAATGCAGACCCTGGGAAGCTATTCCAGTGCCAGCCCCACCCCACCCGCACACCCGCTCCTTCTTCAGTGGGCACTAACTTTCATCGCTCATCTTCCTCCAGAGTCTGGCCTTCTCTTCAGTTCTTCTCCAGGCAGCAAGTGAAATGAGATCAGAGTGATGTCAAGAGTCCTGGACTATAGAATCACTCTAGCCTTCCTGCCTCCTAAAACCACCCCCCACCACCACCACCACCCCTACTTCTAATCAGATCTACCTCATCGATATCTATCCCAAAGTGGCAAGCCTAAATACATGGCCAAATTTCATTCCCACCAGGAATCTCTGAAGTGTGTTAATGAAATCATAATTTCTAGCCTTACCTTCTAGGGTTTCCTCGTTCACCTCCCCTGCAGTAGTCCACCATTTAAGCCTCTATCTCCATCTTCATCTTCAGAACTGAGAGCTGAGAGCCAGTCTCAAGGGGCCCATCAGGGCTATCAACAGAATGGCCTCTGTATCAGTAAGGTCTCAGCAGCAAACAGATGATACATTCTTATTAGGATTGTTTGTTTGTTTATTTGAATTCTTCCCTGAGGATATTGTTTCTATTGCTTTTTCATAGAGAGTAGAAGGGAGGGAGGGAGAGGGAGAGAGAGATAAACATGGATGTGGGAGAGACACATTGATAGGTTGCCTCCTGCACATACCCCAACTGCGGACAGGGAGTGAACCGAAAGTCAGGTAATGTGCCCTTGACCAGGAATCAAACCTGAAACCCTTTGGTGCACAGTCTGGTACTCTAACCATTGAACACATTGGCCAGGGCAGGATAATCAATTTAATAGATAATTTAATAGAGGGACTAAAGAATATTAGACAGTGGTAGATAATTTAATGGAGGGACAGATTAAGATGGTTGATTTAATAGAGGAACTGCAAAGATGTGGGAAGGGTATAGGAAACCATGAGGATTTGTATAACATACCAGGACTAGTAAAATCAGGTGTTACCTCCGTGACCCTGCAGAGGGAAGGAGGAAGAGCACTGATTTCATGCAGGCTTCCAGTAGAGCCAGATTCCAAGTTATCTTACTCGTCTCTTGTGACCTGGCCAACTCCTGTGGTCCTGATAAGCTCTCTTCCTCTCAGCCCAGCCTTCCATCTCCAGACCCCTCCCAAGATCTCACTGAGTCCCTGCGCAGGAGTCACTCTGGAGCAAAGGGTATTCCCTCCTCTCACCTGGCCCGCAGACCTCCCCGTGAACCTGATGACTGCAGGCTCCTGGCTGACCCACCTGCCCCTGCAGCATCTCTCCTTCTCAGTGGAGGATCTGGAAGCAGTACTAAGAGTCACTACCTTGGCCCCTCCACCTCCCTATCCTTTTTGTTAGCTGGTGACGGTGCCCAATCAGGCTGACCATTGAAGTCATGACCATTTCTTACGGCAGCCTGATGTGGAGTTCTCTGACCCTCCTTTTCAGACCGACATAGTGTGGTCTAGTTTGTGGGTCAGGCAGCTGTGTCCAATCTGCTTCCCAGGGTTATCCACTGGGAGGAGGAAGGACCCCTCCCACCAGCCCCTGCCCGTCCTCCAGGGGTCGCTATTATGGAGAACACAGACATTTCAGTGAAACAGCTCTGTTTTTACTCACCTTCCATTCCAGCCCCTCCCTCTGAGGCTGGGCCAGAGTAACATGGATGACATGCAGAGGCTGGAGCCTTTCCCTAAAGGCTTCTGGATCCTTCTGAGAACAGCTTGCTGCCTGCCCTCCGTCCCCACAACTGCTCCAGATGCACCCGAACGCATCTGAATCTGCAGTCCTGACTCTCAGGACACCAGCTGCAGGGCCTTGGCTCTGGTACAGGGTTAGGGGACAGCTCTGTCCAAGCAGTCACTCCAGGGACTTCCTGAATGTTCTTCTTTCTGTCTAGAAGTCAGCAGCTAAAGTCATGCAGCCCACTTTATTAAATGTTCCCTGTCCAGTAGGTGGGATTTCAGGGAGGGGAGTTGCATGTTCTTCTTATACCCCTTGAGATTGATAATTGTGGTTTCCATAGGAAAAAGAATTTAATGTGATAGCATATTTACCAAGATCATATAGTAAATGCTCATGATAGAACATTACATTACAAAAGTAGGACACAGAGTAGGATTTCAACTATGTGAAAAATAAGACAAATGAAATGAAATAAATAAAAACCTGGGCACACACACACAGAAAAAAAAAAAACTGGCAGAAACTTTGTTTTAAAGACTATTCTAGGTCCTGGGGCTAGGAGACGGGCATTCCCTAATTCCCCAAAAGGTTGCCTACAGACTTCTGGGTGTGCCATTGGTCAATAGAAAAGACACCAGGACTAGGAATGTGATTTTATCCAAGGTAAGGGAAAGCTGTATGTAAATGCTGAAGAACTTTGGGTGCTCTGGAATAGGAGGAATGGAAAGAAGAGAGAATGAGAACTGTGAGGGAAGAGTCTAAATGGAGAAGGGAACCCAAAAACTTGACAATAGGGCAGGGCCAGCGAAAAGACTGACTCTGAAAAATTCCCTTTGAGCTGGAGGGGAATGCTTACTAGATTTTAAATTGTTTCCTATTGTGTGCTGTGCTGTAATGTCTTCTCTACGATCCCCACATCTACAGTAAAAATCTCTTATTAAAAATCTCATATTTGGGGGAATCCAAGAGAAGAGATCATGGCAAAATGCAAAGTGAACAAGCTCAGGAGCTGAAGTAGACAAGCCCTCATGTACGAGCACCCCCAGAAGTCTGGGACAGGGAAGGACTGGGGGCAGCCTGTTGGGGAATTAGGGAATGCCCGTCTCCTAGCCCCAGAACCTAGAATAGTCTTTAAAACTAAGTTTCTGCCAGTTTTTTGTGTACCCAAGATAGGCTAGCTACAGAAAACATATTCAAAAGAAACAAATGACACGCAGGAGTTTAACACATCAGAGTTATTATGTTTATTTATTTTTTATTTGAGAGAAAGAGAAACATCCATGTATTGTCCCCCTGATTTACACAGTCATTTGTTCTTGTATGTGTCCTTACTGAAGACCAAACTTGCAGTCTTGGCGTATTGGGATGGCACTCTACTCCACGGAGCTGCCTTCCAGGGCCCAGAGTTATGTTTGTTTGTTTGTTTGTTTGTTTTCTTCTTAATTTTTATTTATTTATCCAGTACTTACAGAACATCTGATACATATAAGGCACTGTTCCATGCAATAGCAATACAGCATTGAGTAGCATCTTTTACCATATGCCAGATACTGTTAAATAAGTTGGGGGTTTGTTTAGAGAATGTTGATTAAAACCCTTGTGGCATGGGCATTTCCCTCAATTTAAAAATGAAGTTTCAGTGAGTCAAAGCTTACTTGTAATTAACTTATTTTAAAGATTTATTAAGGTATTATATGTGTATATCGCTTACCATTGGCCCCACCACCACCACCACCTCCCATTCATGCCCTCCCTCCCCAGAGTTCTGTGTTCGTTGGCTGTACTTATATGCATGCATACCAGTCCTTCGGTTGTTCTCTTATCTCCCCCCAGGTCTCCTTCCCCTCCCCGCTGTCATTTGGCAGTCTGCTTGTTTTATGGTGACTATCTCAGGCTCACATGAATAGAATCTGCTCCTCCTCTGATTCACACCGGCCCTCCCCCGGGTCCCACTGCTTCCCCGGGGCATACTGCTCTCCCGGGGCATATGTCTCCCCCGGGGCACACGGCCCCCTGGGACACACAGCTCACCGGGTCACATGGCCCCCTGGGCAGAGTTATGTTTTTTTATGTTGTTTCTATCACAGGCCATTGCAGGTCAGGCAGCTTGCCTGCTTGGTTTTCCTCCAGTGACTCAAAGATCAGGCATTTCCACTCTTGATGAGTCTTTCACTGCTTGATGTGTGGAAGAAGGGAGGTTGAGTGACCAAGAACACCACTAAAGCGGTGCCTAGGAGAAAACTTATACCATTAAATCTATATCTTAAAAAAATAAGCAAGGTTGAAAACCAGTGATTTAAGTTTCCAACTCAAAAGTTAGAAAAAGAATAACCAATTAAACCACCAAAAGAGGAAGGGAGGAATACAGATAAGAGCAGAAATAACTGAAATGGGGAGGTGGGGGAACACACAAATACAGTAGAGAAAATCTACAAAGTCAAAAAGTTATTCTTTGAGTAGATTAATACAATTAATAAACCCCTAGCAAGACAAATCTTAGAAAAGAGAAAGCAAGAACATCAATACCAAAAATCAATAATAAGAGTGGAATATTACCACAGACATTAAATACATAAAAGGATAATGAGGATATGATAAAACTTATGTTAATAAATTGTATATGCCAATATTTATGCCATTAAATTGGAAATTTTAGGTAAAATATGCATGATTTTAAAAATACAATTTACAAAATTTCCACAAAAATAAATCGAAAATGCCAGTAGTCTTATATGTATTTTAAAAATTGAATTTGAGCCGAAACCGGTTTGGCTCAGTGGTAGAGCCTGCAGACTGAAAGGTCCAGGGTTCGATTCCGGTCAAGGGCATGTACCTTGGTTGCGGGCACATCCCCAGTAGAGGGTGTGCAAGAGGCAGCTGATCGATGATTCTCATCGATGTTTCTAACTCTCTATCCCTCTCTCTTCCTCTCTGTAAAAAATCAACAAAATATATTTGAAAGAAAGATAGAAACCTAGGTTTTTTTAAAAAAAAAAATTTTAATTGAATTTGAAATTAAAACTCTTCTCAAAAAGAAAACTATAGCCTCAAATGTATTCCCAAAGAGTTAAGGAATAAATAATGTTGTCCTAAACAAGCGCATTTAGAGGCTAGAGGAAGAGGTGAAACATCCATTGTATGTGCCAGGACCGTTTTGGGTTTTTTTTAAGGCTTGCAAAACTTTGATGCTGAAAACTCAGAAAGACATTGCAAGAAAGGAAAAAGACTGGCCAACACCTTAGGCTGGGGAAGTTAGAGGAGCACCTGTGAGCCTACGGGGTGAACAATAACCATCTCCACCACAACGTACTCTTCTGGTCCTTAAAGACCCTTTTGTTCTCCTCCCACAAGTAGAACACCTCACCTGCTCCTCACAGAAGACAACCCAGAGCCCATCTGGCATTGCCTCTCACAGTGACTTCTCTGAGACCGAGGACCTGAGAACTCAAAGGGCAAGGAGTCTGCCTCATGCTCAGACCCACATACAGCTATCCAGTGATGGGACAGGAATAGGATAACTTCGCGAAACACTCCCATTGGGAGAAGGGAAGACTGAGAGACCCACAACAGCCACTGGTCTGCAGGTAACACTGGAATCGCGATGCTGAGATTCCAATGGGCAGACGGTACAAAGGATGCCTATCCCAGGCGGGAACTCTCTCGTCCACTGTTCTCTGTCATCCTTGGCACCACCCTCCGAGGGGCTTCCCCTGGGCCCTTCCTCTCGCTGGCCACATCTAAAGATGGAGTTGAAAATGTTCTCCTCACGGGCTGAGCAACTTCCTGACAGAGGTTGTTTCAAAGCTACACTAACAGACTTGTACTTTTTACACAGGCTTGTGGGTTTTTTTGACAATGCAGTTTCCTCCAAAATTTGGGAAGCCTCTGATCTACTTGCATCCAGACTGTTTGGTTTGCCAATATCCACCCTCAACGTACCTTTGGTAAGACAGAGTTTTCAAACGTGCTTTCTTCTTACCCAAGTGATAGTGATTTCTAGCTAGACCAGAGGATCAAAACACCTTTACCAGCTATTGCTCGTGGTTCACTTGAATCCACTGGGATGTGTTCTTGGGCCTTTGTCACTCCAAGTCTTTTAAATCCCCATCTCTTTTTATTTTTGAGGATGAGAAGCAGTCAATGTTTCTAATTCTGCAGGCCTCAATATTCTGGATTTTGTCTATTCCATTTCATTTCTATTGGCAAAACATCCAATTCTATTTTTGTTTGTTTGTTCTGAAAAGCTGGAATAATTTTTTTAATATGGTCCCCTCTGTGTATATGCCTCACGTATATCCAAAGATGTGGTGTGATTCTAGCTGAGTCTGTGCAAGGCACACTTTCAGGTAGCTGAGCAATTCAAATGGAATTCAGTGACCCTTTCCTTCCAGAGCAAACCTGACCTTTCACTGACACATTAGGCTGCTGTGTACCTTTCTGGTATGAGACCTTACTCAGTAAAATGAACACAGAGAAGACCAGAAGGAAGAAACCAGTGACCCAGGGATGAACCTCCAGCAGTGACATAAATTCTCTAGCTACCTCACCTCCTGGGAAGAAATTTTGATGTATTTTTAAAATAGTCTCACAGAAGGGCCCCAGTAGGATTGAGCCCCAAATGCCCAAAGAAGTGACTCGCTTATTAATTCACCCTTCATTGAACGTTTCCATTTCCCTTTATTATTTATCCAATTCCCAGATAAATTAGTTGCACCTAAATCCTTGTCTCAAGATCTGCTTTTATTTTTTATATTTTTATTTATTTTATTGATTTTTTTACAGAGAGGAAGAGAGAGGGATAGAGAGTTAGAAAGATTCATGAGGGAGATATCAATCAGCTGCCTCTTGCACACTCCCTATTGGGGTTGTGCCCACAACCAAGGTACATGCCCTTGACCAGAATCGAACCTGGGACCTTTCAGTCCGAAGGCCAACGCTCTACCCACTGAGCCAAACCGGTTTTGGCAAGATCTACTTTTAGTTAGAACCAAAATTATTTAAACTGGTCCAAATGAATAGAAAATAGCCAAAGCTATGCACTCTAACAAATTGCCCACTATCCATGTAGAATATTAGTATATTATGTACCAGGATTGTGAATCTTATTGTTAAGGGAAGGGGCTCAAAGTTATTGTGCCTCTGTTCTTTTTTTTATTTTTAAATTTATTTTTAGATTTATTTTAAATCTAATTTGCATGCCATAATATTCACCCTCTTAAGATGTATATTTCAGTGGTTTTGAGTATACTCACAAAGTTGTACAATATGTTTACATAACTCCAAGTCTGTAGAGAGTTTTTGTGAGTTTATTTGAGTAACGTTGATGACAATTACCGGGAGGCAAAATCTCAATGGAATGAGAAAATGCTCTGAGAATGGCAGTTTTTCAGTTTATCTTATGCATTAGAATGAAAGGAGGAGATATAAGGAGGGCTGCATGAAATCCACTGGTGGTAGTGAGGCATCCAACTTGTATGAAAACTGCTGTTTGAAATTTTAACCCTGGTATTTGGCTTCTGTGGATTTAACCTTCCTCAGACAAGGTCATCAGAGCTGGCGCAGGGCCAGGCCTCTGGTTGAGGTCTCAAGGCCCCAGTACACACTGGCTCTTTAAGAACTTGCAAAAGGGGGCCAGAAACACTCCATATTTAGGAGACAAAGAGGGTAGGATCATATAAATAGGGAGAATTCCTGCATGTTGGGGCCCAGAATTTGAGATACATTTTCCTCTGGACCCGCGCGTAATAAATGTGACTCCATCTCTCTAAGTATTGCTTTGTTCTTCTTCGGTTTTCTATAACAGTAGAATAAGGGGGTGGGAGAAAGCAAAGCAAGGAAATCTCTAGGATTGAATAAAAAGTAAATCAGAGAGACATATACTTTCACGTTGGTGGGTACCGGCTAGTTAATAATTAACATTTACAGCATAGAGAGGGTATGTAGGAAACAAGGTAACAATGTGGTCTTATGCTCTAGGGAGTACAAAGGTTGGGCCCTGAAGGGTCTGGGAAAATGAGAATACACTGAAATTTACAAGTATATTATCTTAAATGCAAAATGGGCTCACTTAAGGTAAAGATGGATCTTTGCCAAGGAAGCTACAAGCCTAGACCATGACTACCAGTCACAGCTTGCTTTTAGTTAGGAAATTTTAGGTTCAGAACATCCTATGTGGAGTCTACGTTTGTAAGGCTCACCTGAACTTTCCAGGTTTAGTATGTGGTTGTTTTTTGTGTGTTGTTTTTTGTTTTTTTTTTTTGGGGGGGGGTTGTCCACAAACAGGAGGAGGCATCATGGTTAAGTGGTATGGGCTCTGGAGCCAGCTGTCTGGGCTCAAATCTTGGATCTACTACTTAATAACTGTGTCACCTAAGATACCATACTTAACCCCTGTAAGCTTCACTTTTCCTCACCTGTAAAGTAGAGATGAAGTAGTACCAATTTCCTAGGTTTATTGTCAAGATGAAATGAGACAGCCCTACCCAGTTTGGCTCAGTGGATAGAGCGTCTGGCCTGTGGGCCAAGGGGACCCGGGCTCCATTCTAGTCAAGGGCACATACCTTGGTTGCAGGCCACTCCCCTGCCCCGGGCTCTGGTACTGGGCTTATGCAAGAAGCAACCTCTCCATGTGAGAGTGTTTCTCTCACTTCGGTGTTTCTCTTTGTCTTTCCCCTCTCTCTTCTACTCTCTCTAAAAATCATGGGGAAAATATCCTTAGGTGAGGATTAACAACAACTGAAAAAAGATGGAATGAGACAATCCATGCGAAAACAGTGCAGTGCCTAGCAACCCAGTAAGTGTGTAACAGATGTTATGTAATATTAATTAAAGAGCTGGGAAATAATGGGGCAGGAAAGAAAACCACGCAGTGAATGTTATTGCTGGTAATGACATTCCTTTTGCACGCCTGATTGGAAATGGGCTTATCTGGGAGCCCCAAGCAGTGGCTGAGAAGAGCATAGTCAGATAGATGAGGTGCTAATGGACCTATTTATGTGAGATGAAAATGTATTAGCTCTTAGAAGTACGTGATCCAAGTCTGGGAATGTCCCCTTGAGGACTTAGGAGAGGCTTAATTGGAGTGCAATGTAAATCTCAATCACAATCCTGCCCACAGGAGAGAGGAGCTGTCTGCCCCATGGCAGGAAGCTCAGACGGACTGCACTTTGTCTGCCCTGATATTCCAAATCACATGGCCCTGCAAGCACAGGATGAGGGATTGGAGAGAAATCGGTAAGTGTGAGTATATCGGTATGACTCGGAGTGGGCTGGACTATGGGCTCTGGCTGCTGCTGCAGCTAAGAGGTAATGTTGCAAGGAAAGGGACCAGTGAGATACAGTTCTCACCTGAGCTATGGGTGGTCAAACCAGTGTTTGAATTCAGGTCTTCCTCTTAGAGGTGACAGAGCGTCTTCATTAAAAGCACGGGTTCGCCGAAACCGGTTTAACTCAGTGGGATAGCTCGTGTACCTTGGTTGCGGGCACATCCCCGGTGTGGGGCGTGCAGGAGGCAGCTGATCGATCTGGGGTTAGACCGACTGAGTTTAGCATCCCCGCCCCCCCTGGGTTAACTGAATCTGAACCGATCGGCTAACTCCTCCAAACTGAAGAGTCTTCATCCATCAGCTGAATTTGCATAATTGTGTTGGCTGCCCTCTTTTTGCCCCTCCAGGTCCACTCTTCACCCTTCTCTACATGCCCAGGGGCACCACCGCCCTCTGCCTTCCAGTTGTGTCCAAGAAATGGGCAGACGGAAGGAGGGTAAAACCTTGCTACTGTATGTATTTCCTTCCATCCCATGCTACCGGGTGTTAACATATGAAACATTCAAACCCGTAAGGAATTTTTGTGAGTTTATTTGAGCCAAACTGTCGGCAGTTGCCAGGAAGCAGAATCTTAATGCATTGAGACAATGCTCCGGGGAGAATGGTGGTTTTTCACCCATTTTTTAAAAAAATATATTTTATTGATATTTTACAGAGAGGAAGGGAGAGAGAGAGCTAGAAACGTTGATTAGAGAGAAACATCGACCAGCTGCCTCTTGCACACCCACTACCAGGGATGTGCCCGCAACCAATGTACGTGCCCTTGATCGGAATCGAACCCGGGACCTTTCAGTCTGCAGACCGACGCTCTATCCACTGAGCCAAACCGGTTTTGGCTTTTCACCCATTTTTATAAATTACCATCAAAGGAGGAGACGTGAGTGGATTACATGAAATCCATTGGTGATAGATTAGGACGGTGGGAGAAAGCAAAGCAGGGGAAACCTCTGGGTTGCATAAAAAGTAAAATGATAGATACATGCTTTTTTTTTTTTTTAACATAGCTGGGTACAGGATAGTTAACAGTCAACTATTAACATGATAACAATAACAATGAGGGAATTTGTGGTCTCTGCCCTATTGCCCTGGCACACGGGTGGTGCCCTGAGGGGTCTGGAAAAGGGGAAGTTACACGTTACCCTGACATTACAAAGGTATGTTACCTTAGATGCAGAAAAGACAATAGGGTCAGTCAAGATCACAGTTGATCTTTGTCAAGGAAGATACCAGCCTAGAACATGACTAACCACCATAGACTGCTTTTTAATTGAAAAGTTTCAATTTCCTATCATCCTTTGCGGTTCCTTTAGGTCTGTGAGTTTCCAAGGCCTCCACACAGGCCTTCCCTGAGCTAGTCAGGTCGGCATGGGTTACTTGCACATGGGTTACATGCACATGGGTTACTTCCATCCCACACTCTGAATACTTCATGGTATGCAAATTATAATGAAGTTTTACTAATTTTCTTTTAAGTGAGAAAAAAAAGTAGACTTAATAATTGCCTCACAGAGTTTGTGAAAATTAAATGAATCCATGTGGTCTCTACTAAACTCTGATGGTTCCCATTCAAGTCTGGAGAGTGAGGTAGAGGGTCTGAGCAAACCTGTTCTGGTCTGTTCTGGTGTCCTGCAACAGAGATAATGTCAACAATGCCTCAGACTGCCATCTGGGAGTTAACGTGTAATTGGGTCTGTTTGTTTCCTCATTTAGAAACTGCCCTGCCCTCTTGTAAGGGAGTCAACTCCTGGGGAGGACGTGGGACCAATGATCAAGCTGGCCAGACAGAGCATCTCATCCACTGGACACAGGGAAACACAGGACATTTAAGCCAGGGCCAGTGGAGCCCTCTGAGGAACCGGTTGTGTGACTAGCAGTCTCATCATCTAAATTCACCAGCTTAAGGATCCTAAAAGGCCTGGTGTTTCTGGGGTTTTTTCAATATGCAGAGAAAAATGTGCTAGAAAAGAAATTCAACGTAGACAACAAAAGTCATCCCAAGGGACAGAAGAAACTAGAGAAACAGACTGCCGGCAAAATTGTTTGGGTTTCTTGGTTCAGTTTTCAGTTATGAGATCCAAATACGTTCTCTTTTTGTCTAGGCTAATTTGAAATGGATACCTGTTATTTGCAATAGAGATAGTCCTACCTATTAGATAAGCCTTTCTCCTAAGAAGTTCAGGTACTTTCAGAGTATTTCCTTTGTCTTAATAAAAGTTCTGAGAAATGAATGGGTGCTGAAAATTTTCTTTCCATTTTTCTGGTAGAAAAATACACACACACACCACCTAATATGTTAAGAAACGTATCCAATTTGCACAGCAAGTCAGTGTTGGTGCCGAATGAAGAGCGCCATTCCTGTCAGGGCTGTTTTATGATTTTCATGAGCCCCAGACACTTTTGCTTTCATGAGTTCCTTCCTCCATAAAATGATATTTTTAATGCATTTATATGAAGACAAATATAGGCTTAACTGGGTTTATTATTATTAAATTATTTTTAAATTATTTTTGTCCTGTTTTGAAAGAAATTAAAAGATTTTCATGGGTCCTTGGCCCTATTGAGCCTAAAGAACAAGTTGACCCTGAGTCTTGTTTGCAAACGAAAGTAGAATGCAGCATGGACATGAGATAATACATGTGACTATACTAAAGTACTCTAATATATGTGAATATACTAAAGTACTCTTTTGACCGTAAGTCGCTGAACTAATTTAAGGACTACTCATTACTAACAAGGTGCAGATATGTGCGTGGTCCACATATGTGGTCGTGAAAAGGTTAAACACCAAAACCCTAAGTGGTTACGGAAGGGGGATGTTTAATGGAAGGAGACCACAGGGTGGAGAATCAATGACTTTGGCAGCAAGGAGCCTTTTACAAGGCAGCAGCCACCCTTTTCAACCAGCCCCATGCTCATGGCAGGCCCAGCACGAGGCACAACGTAGAGGCCAGTCTTGGGCACAGCTGGAGGCTGTCAGAGACCGTCAGAGAGGTCTAGTTTCTGCTCTTCAACCAGACAAGGCTGGCAGAAGCCGCCTAGTGGCATCGGGGCCAGGGAAGAGCTTTGGGAGCAAGGCTGGAGAGAGAGTTTTTATCCAGGTGGCCAAAGGCAAAGTAGCGCCAGAAGCATGGACCAAATGTCAAGTGCAAAAGGTAAAGTGAATCCAAAGATGAACAGATGACTGGTCAGGAGCAGCAGAGATCAAGAGCAAGCCCAAGCACAGTGTATGGCGCTGCCAGGAGAGGTTCTGGCCCATAGCTATGAATCAGAGGGCAATTTGGGGATTCATAGCCACTAGCCCATAGCTATGAATCAGAGGGCAAGTTTTAATGTCATGCTGACTCTGTGGACCGAAGGCAGCCGCTGGTACCTTAAGGAGTTCATGGGAAGCCTGACACCCTGGGTGAAAACAACCCTCCTCAAAAGCATAGCCACTGAAGATTTTCTCTTTCATTGTGAACTTGGAGCAACCGCTGTTGGACAGGCTGGGAATTGTCTGCACTTGATAGTAATCCCCATTTCAAAGAGGTAAATGATTTCACTGCAAACAAAATAGGATTATGAGATGAAACTGGGCTAAGACAACAGAAGCACAGGATGCTGGCAGGATCAGGACAGAGATGCATTCATTCCTCTGCCACATCTGGCTCTGCGTGTCCAAGTCCGCTAGCAAAGAGGGGTGAGCAGCAGTGACTGAACAGCCCTCCACCTTCTTTGTGGTTATGTGTGCGTATAGATTTGCTGAAATCCACTTGTATAGTTCCCAGCTCCTAGTGCCAGCTAATCATTCTAGAGCAGCCGTGGGCAAACTATGGGCCCCGTTGGCCGGATCCAGCCCGTTCGGCTGTTCTATCCGGCCCGAGGAGCCGAAAGAGTGGAGGGTTCTCTTGCTCTCCCCTCCGCTCCTTCACCAGCAGCCCAAGATGAGAGTGCCAGCATGGTCAGGTTGCTTTTGTTCCGGCCCTCCGGTCCAGTTTAAGAACCCGTTGTGGCCTGCCGGTACCTGCCAGCAACGCACAGTACCTGATTGAGGGGGTGAGGATAAGAAAAAAGACAGACAAGAACAGATGGGGTCGGAAGGACTGAGACCGAGGTCTCCAGTCCAGAGTTTATTTCTCAAAACCTTTTTATACCGTTCTGTAAGAGGAATTGTTTACTTCAGGCAAGCACAATGAGTTTAGAAATCCACCGGGTTCCTAATCTTTTCACCCCACCAACTTTCTTACACAAACACGCTATCTTCCTCTGGTTTCTAGGTCCTTCTAAGTCAACAGTCTCCTAAGTTTTGACCTTCTGAATAAGCAAGGCTGTCTGCAGTTAAGTACATACTAGCATTCCTAAAAGTAGCAGTAATTTCTCACTTAGATTAATACGAAGGGCACATGGAGAGCCGTGTCCTGCACTTAGACCTGCATTCAGGCACGTAGGACCCCTGCATTCAGGGCAGCTCCCCACAGTGGCCCTCGAGTCAAAAAGTTTGCCCACCCCTGGTCTAGAGTCTAGACTAGACTCTCTAGACTAAGGTGACCAGATGTCCTGATTTTGGCGGGACAGTCCCAATTTTTAACAATTTGTCCTACGACCCTCGGCATTTTAAAAAAGTCCAACTTTTGGAAAGAATGCACGACAAGCTAGGGAACGTGGGAAGAACGGGAAGGGAATGTATGGTTTTCGGCGGCCATGTGGCTATTTAGCCAGGATATGAGTTTTATATTATTTTTGTTAATTTCATAATGTTAAACTTTAATAATAACAAATAAGTTTTGAGAACTGCTTATCAAAGTTCGCATTGTTGATCAGCTGTTAGAATTCAACCACCATTGTTTGGACTTAATGAACAATGGCATTTTTTGGGATTGGCAACGACGAAAACATTTTGTAACTGTCTCTCAGACGATACACATCGTACTGCATGCTAGTAAGCTAGTTAAACAAGTAACTAGTAAGCTAGTTACAAATCAGCTATTCAGATAATTTAGGTATTTATTTATTTATTTCATAAATACATAAATTTTCTTGAATTTAGCAGACAGTACTCATATTATTTATATTTTATAGTGGCGGCAAAAAGTCTAGTGCAGGCCTTGAAAGTGACACTTACAACTTACGTTACCGCAAATTCAGAGGAAAAAATAAAATATTGTTATTATTTAGAAAGAAATATAGGATTAAAATTTAAATAATTTTTAAAATGTAGTTACTTTATAACAATCAAATTAATTTAATTTATAAACTAACACTAAAATATGTTCATGTAATTATGTACCTACTTATTGTGTTTTTAAGCAATATGTATATAATAATTTATAATATAATTTAAAATTTTTTTTTTTAGATTTTTAACATAATGAGTAAGAAAAGAGGATGCAATTTCAACGATGATCTAAGAAGTGAGTTTCCTTTTATTAAAAAAAAACCAAAAGCGATTACATGGTAAAATGTGAGAAATGTAATGGTGAATTTTCTATTTCGCATGGCGGGAAGAATGATATTTTAAAGCACTTGGAGACACAGAAACATAAAAGATATTTAAATACTGCTGCATCTTCCTCCAAAATACAGGAATTTTTTCGAAAAACAACTTATGGGGATGAAGAAAATAAATTAGCATTAGCAGAAAAACATGTCTTTTCATGCTATTAACATATAGACCAAATTTTTAATCAAGAAACACCCCCCACCCCCACCCCCGTCAATGGTGTCCCGTTTTACCAATGTTAAAGTCTGGTCACCTTAGTCTAGACCAGTGTTTCAGACCAACCTTTGCATGGTCATTGGAGTTCCTTCTCCAGATATGGTAATAAGAAACAGCTGTTCCTATAGAAAGACACCTCGGCCAGCTGGATTCCAACAGACAGTCACTGCTTAGACCCTGCTGCCCAGATTGGGCAGCCACTCTCCCCACCCACATCCTTAGAAACTATAGAACTAGCCAAAATGCGAGAGAACAAGGCCTGAACAGGCCTCTGTGGGTGTGCCTCATGTTCCGTAAGCACTTGGGTAAATTGAGAAGCAAGGTTTAGACTAAGAACTGGGTCAGACAGGAAGGGGCCCGAGAAACAACAAGGACTCATATCACCAGAAACATGACACAGAAACCTGTCCACCAGCTGTGCTGGTGAGTCAAAAAGAATGCGTTGCTGGGAGATGCCCAGCCTCTGCAACATGACTGAGCATTTTCCGCAATGCCTCTTCCCTGAGCTGTGGCTACAGGAGTGTCAATCACAACCCCAGGACTGCAGGAGCCCCCCCTGGCTGGGGCGGGACAGTCCTGCAGGGGTGGCGTGTGTTCTCCACAGAGGAGGGTGCAGAGGTTTCGGAAGCTTGGCCCACCACTCCCTTCATTCTGCGAAATTCTGTAGGAGCACTGTGACCCCTCTGGAGATGCGCTCAGGTCGATGTCTTCCCTTTTTCCCCTTCATTAACCACAGAGAAACCCAGAGGAAAGGAAACTGTGATAAAGTCACTTTCCAGACGACAGCCTATAAACTCCTGCAGAGAATTTGTGTCCTAACATCTGCTCTGAGCAGCAGAACACAGATTTCAGTTTTAACTTGGAGGCGAAATGTTCTTGTTTGGGCCATTCTCTGTAAAAAGAGCCCCAACGGAACATCCCTTGGGTCAGACTCCTGGACTGTCCTGCACCGGAGAGCTGGGATTACTGTGGGTGCAAAGAACGCACCACATCCTCCCCCGGGCCCTCGCAGTCCCTCTGAGTCCCACAGTTGCATTTGATGGAGCCGACTGGCCACATGGAAAATTACCCAGAAGAAGCGATGAAAGAAAGCTGCTCGGAAAGTTACGTAAAGTCACAATGGAAAACTGTGCTGCTTGCTGACCCTTTATAAAATTGCCAGACCTCATGTAATACTCCGGCCCAGAGTGATGAAAGGAAGTAAAAGTTCAAGAGACACATTTAAAGGTTCCTGTTCTGTCTACATGTCTTCTCTGGGAATTGTTCCTCCTCCCTCCTAGGCCTTTAGCTTATCTGGTTATTCATTCAGTTATTGCACAGGTATTTACTGAGCATCTAATGTATTCCAAACACTATGATTGGTAAAGATATAAAATGTGAACAAGGCAGATAAGGGCCCTTCCTTACAGAGTTAATTTTTTAATGGGAAGAGTTCGATGATATGCAAGTAAACAAGTAAATGAACAAGATCATTTTGGATAGTGATAATTGCTATGAATTAAAAAAAAAACACAAAAAACAGCTGAAACTGGTTTGGCTCAGTGGATAGAGCGTCGGTCTGTAGACTGAAAGGTCCCGGGTTCGATCCCAGTCAAGGGCATGTACCTGGGTTGCGGGCACATCCCCAGTAGGAGGTGTGCAAGAGGCAGCTGGTCGATGTTTCTCTCTCATCGATGTTTCTAACTCTCTGTCCCTCTACCTTCCTCTCTGTGAAAAATCAATAAAATATATTAAAAAATAAAAATAAAAATAAATAAAAAACAAAACAAAGTGATGTTCTAGAGCAGTGTTTCCCAAAGTGTGGTACGCGTACTCCCAGGGGTACAGGAAGTTTGGTGGGGGTACGCGTTGCACCGTGCTTAGCTGCGCCTAATTCTACGTTCTCATGAGTCAAGTCAATTTCATCCTTCTCATTGATCCAAATAAATGTTATTTATAATATAACTTTTATTTATATTTTATTATGAATAATTTTATTTTTCGTTTATTATTATTATTTTGTGTATGTACCAAAAAAAAGAAAAAATAAATATATTTTGATTGTTATTAAGATACGACCTTTTTTTTGACGAGGGGTACTCAGCGTTATGAAAATTATAGAAGGGGTACACATATGTCAAAAGTTTGGGAAACACTGTTCTAGAGCAACTATTTTAATCTTTTTTATCTCATGGCACACATAAACCAATTACTAAAATTCTGCAGCACACCAAAAAAATACCTTTTATTTTTTTGCTCATCTGACAATATATATTTTTTAAATATATATATTTAAAATTATATATAATACATATATAATTTTGATTCATTCACACCAGATGGCTATTGTTGTGTTGACTTTTGTCATTTTCTTATTTGACAATCTAATGGAAAAGTGGTCAGTGCCACTACCTGACAGTAGTCAGGTATTGCATGACTATTTGACACACCTGTTGACAACCACAGTTCCCAACTGCCCAAGGAGAATGATCTGGGAAAAGGGCTGCCCACTCTAGATAAAACAGAATAGGAAAGCCTTCCTAGAGAGGTAAGCATGAGCTTACACGTGGATGGTGAGGAGTTGTGGCTGCAATGAACATTCTGGGCAGGAGCAAAAGCAAGTGGGAGGTCCTAGGGCAGAGCTAGGAGAGCAGCAATAGGAAGGCCGGTGTGGCCAAAGCCTGTGAAACACGGAGGGTGGGGAAAGGAGTCTGCAGAAGACGCCTTGATAAGGAGCAAGGGTTTTATTTTAAAGACATCAGGAAATCGCTGGAGAATCTTAAACAAGGAATGGCATGACCTGATAAACTTTTTTTAAAAATATAAACCCTCTTTCATGTTTTATTTTGCTAGTGTGCAGCTAATTTCTCAATTAAGAATGTGCTTGCAAGAAAGGCTTGGCACTTGTTCACTCCAACCCACTCCTAAGTCTGATTTTGACTAAACTTTGAAGTAACTTCTGATAATTATTACCTCTTGGCTCTTCGATTTCAAGTGCAGTGAAAGACTCTGTTTGCTTTTTTATTTAGAATCATGGTAGATTTATCCCAGTGCGAAGAGTTTTTCGCCCAATGAGACACTTTGGAGAATTCCTTAATTCTCACAAGCAAAACACCTGCTGACCAAATACATCCTTCACCAAGTTTTAAATGATCCAAGTGTTTAACTTCATGTGGAATTAGGTCATGGGTCGGTAAACTTTTCCTGTAAAGATCCAGATTGTAGCCATGTTAGGCTTTGAGGCCACATGGTCTCTGTCCAGACAGCCACCATCTAACGCAGGCGGCAGCGACACCTCGGTTGTCACACCCGGAGCCTGGCTTTGAGCCTCTCTCTCTCAGAGACTTTCTGGAGGTGCTTCAGTGGGAGCTGAGGGAGGTAGAGGAAGGCCTGGGGGCCATGCAGAGTCTTAGAGCACTAGTTAAGTATACAATTTTACCTATATGTTCCCCAAAATTCTAGTTTAGCACTTCTTAGTTGGGACTCAGGAATCCATATTTTAACAACTCCACCAGGTGATTCTCATCATGAGAGACGTTTGGGAAACACTGTCCTAGAGACGTTAGTGAAAACTGATCATACTTCACCCTTTCAGACACCATCCCCCAATGCTGCTATATCCCACATAGTAGATCCACTGGGAGTTTTTACAGAGGCGTATGTGTGTGTGTGTGTGTGTGTGTGTGTGTGTGTGTGTGTGTGTGTGTAAGACTGCGTGTTGGGAGGGGCTCATCCTGGGTTACCCTTCCTAACCGCCCAAAGAGATAGTCCAGAGCTCGCTCTCTCTCTCTCTCTCTCTCTCTCTCTCTCTCTCTCTTTCTTTCTCTCTCTCTCTCTCTCCTCAATGCCTTTGCAAATGCTGTTCCCTTTGCTTGGAACTAGCACCCTCCTGTCTCCCCCACTTCCCATCTGAAAAAGTTTCCTTTACTCTGGGAAGGTGTCCTCGAGAGCGCCACCTCCAGGCAGAGCCGGACAACCTCCTCTGAGCCCCCCCTCACCGCTGGGTACAGTTCCCTGTGACAGCAGCTGCCTCCTGGCAGCCATCTACTCTCTCGTGCGTTTCCTCTTCCACGCCGCAGGCTTGGAGCTTCGGATCAGTGCCTGACACAGAGCCTCATGCTGGGTCTCCTTGGAATGTCCTCTGTGGAGGAAAAAAACAAACCTGCTAAAGATGACAGCAGCAGCAGCAGCAGCAGCAACTCAGGCCACTGCCACAGAGGGCTGAGCCGCGTCGTCCCACCCGCCAAGTCTCCAGGGCCTCCCTGGCGCCTCACTCAATCCACAAAGCACGGGGCCCCAGAGAAATCCCTTCCTGCCACCCAAACCGCCCTTTCCCACGGCAATTATCCTCTGGAGTCCTCATCCTGAGAGCTGAAACTTCCTCTCACAATACCCCAGAGAGTAAGACCTCTCTCAGCCTCCATAATTAGAGCTGGGGCTGCGGAAGGAGCTCTCACAAGCCTGTCCCTGCCTGCTAAGCATGGTTCTCCCTGGAGGCAGGGCCCAGCAGGACACCCAGGGCCGGAGCTGGGGCACACCTTCCCTGCACTCTGCTTCCTGCCCCCTCTGCCCCTAGACCATGCCACCCTTCCTGCCACCGTCTCTTTCTATAACCCTGACCGTGTCCCTGCCCCTATCTCCATCCCTCTCCACCCTGTGGTATTTCAGGGCTCCCTCCTTGGTCCCCGTCCCTCCCCACCCCTGAATGCTGTGTATGTAAACAAGACAGCGTGTTCTGAAATACTCTGACTGGCAGGCATCCTCGGTGGCTGATGGCCCTTGAGGACGTGTCAGCAGTTTTCAGCCAGGATGGGAAGATCCTGCTAGGGAATTGCTGATTCAGTTCCAGCTGACAAACATGATCAAGGCCCACTCTGGGCCCAGTCCTGTTCTAGGTCCTGAAGGGACACACACAACACAACCCAGGCCATAAGGGGGATGGGGGGCAGACCTGAGGACCACAGTTACAATCTGCTGACTACACAGAGAAGCTACCCAGTGAAAGGGAAGGGCAGAGGGAGTGAGGGAAGGGAGCAGAGAAGAAATCAGGGTGACCAGCCTTCCTATGGCTTCAGCACCCCAGGGAGCAGGACTCTGAAGGCTGATGGGGGTGGGGGACAAGGATGTCATCCAGCTCCACTCTTCCTGAGCAAAACTGCCATTTTCTCTCATCAATCCACAAACGTGGGTCCAAGATAACCCCCAGTGACTGAGGCGGGAGGCCCAAGAGCTGTGCAACAGCACCACCTTGAGGTGCCAATTCCTGATTTCAGCAAAACTCCCCAGAGCAAAACCAAAAGACTGTGCAGTGAGTGACAAGGAGACAAGGAAGAGGAGGAGTGAAGAAAGGAAAAATTCAGGGGTGCAGAATGAGTGCGATGTGGATGGAGGAGGAAGGACACAGGAAGCAAGCAGAGTTGCCTGTGGGTATCTGTGGATGCAGTCTGAGCTATTTCAGCCCTTCCCACAGGGGGGCACTGCGTACCCGGCCTGCAAACTTGGGGACCAGGGGAGGGGGGATGATTACAGTGGACTCCTGGGCCAGTGTCCAATTAGTTCCCTATACTGGTACCTCAAGGGGGTCCCACAATGGACTTATTCAGGTAGCCACCTCATACAAACCCTTTCATAGGCCTCAAAGACACAAAATTTGATTACTCATAACCTTTGGTTCCTAATACATTTTTATGTCGATTTATGGCCCTCTTTTATTATTCTACGTATGTCGTGTCTAATGATGGCTGAAAGCTTATTTGAAAGTCAAATTCAAGTGACTGAAAGCCAAATAATACATTTGTATATTAGAGATGAGGGTCGTACTCAGGAAGTTCAAATACATTGGCTCCTTCAGGGGCTGAAAGAACTGGGTTCCATGCAAAACAAAGAGGAACTGAGAACATTTCAGTGAAGCCAAAGGTCATGTCTCTTTAACTATGTCAAAACCCAGAAACCCAAGGGGCATCCCTTTCCAGAAGCCCTGCACCCTCAGGATCCCCCCACTGCATACACATCTCTACACAAGGAGTTGGCAAGCTATGCCGGGCAGGCCACATGCAGTCCAATTGTTTTCGTAAAACCTATGAGCTAAGAATGGTTTTTACATTTTTTTAATGGTTGTGGGGGGGAAAATACAAAGAAAAATTATATTTTGTGACACAGGGAAATTACATTAATTCAAATTGTATCACCCATCAACAAGTTGTATTGAAACACAACCACGTTCATTCATGTCTGTATTGTCCACAGATGTTTGTGTACTACAGTGCAGAGTTACGTAGTTGCCATGGAGACCAGAAGACCTCCCCCCGCACCCCCAAGCCCAAAATATTTACTGTCTAGACCTTCACGACAGAAAAGAGTGTGGGCTCCTGCTCTAGACCAAAGTCCAGAAAAGGAATTTAATATGCATGTGTCTGGCTGCTCTCCCTTCTGTGCTCCTTCCCCCTCTCACTTTCCCTCTCCTTCCTCCCACATTTGGCGGGGACCAAGAAGTAGGGATATATTTCTTTCTTTTACATAATTTTCCCCGTTCTGATTTTAGCCTTGTGAGTAAAACGTAGGGACAAGCATAGGTCCCTGTTCGAAGGGAAGCCGGAGCTTTCTAGTTTGAGTGCCTCCAATGGGCCATGGGTGTGCAGCAATGTGGTGTGGTGATGGCCATGGCGTCAGCCCTCAGGGGGATCACGTGGGCAGCTGGAGCACGTGGGCTGGTTATTCCTGGGGAGAGCCTCACCTACAACTTCTTTTTTTCTTTTTTTTAATATATTTTATTGATTTTTTTACAGAGAGGAAGAGAGAGGGGATAGAGAGCCAGAAACATCGATGAGAGAGAATCATCCATCAGCTGCCTCTTGCACACTCCCTACTGGGGATGTGCCCGCAACCAAGGTACATGCCCTTGACCGGAATCGAACCTGGGACCTTTCAGTCCGCAGGCTGACACTCTATCCACTGAGCCAAACCGGTTTTGGCCACCTACAACTTCTTAAAGGACCGCCCTCTCAAGCAGGCCCCCTCAGGCAGCAAGGACAATGATCATCCCCCAGCATCCTCTGCCACCTGGGCATATCCCTGGGCAGCCAGCTGCAGAGTGTGCTGCTGCCCATTGTGGACAAGGAGGAGAGTGTGTCCCGTGAGCCCGGGGAGCACGGAGCAAAGGCCAAAGGGGAGAGGGTAGGGGCAAGGAGAGCAGGAGGGAGGTCCTGGCGGGCACAGCATCAGAGGGCAGCCCTGAATCTCTCTCCTCACATACATACAGAAACCACATTATTTATTGCCCAAATGGGTGCACTTGCTTCTTTTGGAATCAACTTTAATAAGATATAATTTATATGCAATAAAATGCATCCATGTTAACGATATAATTATGAGTTTTGACAAATGCACATGTGAGCAATCTACCAAGATAGAAAGCCTTGTCATTATCCCCAAAGTTCTCATGTACCCCTTTACACTCATCCCCCAGAACTCCCAACTGCTGGCCAGACAACTACTCACCCATCACTCATCACTAGCTGAGCCTGTTCTAGAATTTCAAAGAAATGAAATCAATCCCACAGCATATACTTTTGTGTGTCTCTGGCTTCTTTCACTCAAAATAATGTGTGTGAGATTCATCCATGTTATGTTGCCATCAACACCAAACTGATGCACTTTTGTGTGTGTGTGTGTGTGTGTGTGTGTGTGTGTGTGTGTGTAAGGAGATGCTCTGAATAGTCATGTCAGGTCAGAGGGATCAATCAGAGCCTCTCAGGGACCGTTCGCTCTATGTACATGGGCTGTTGCTATCCTCTGCAGCAGCTGAGATTTTGTCGTCACATCCAAGCTGGCTGCAGGCTGGCTGCTGTCAGAATGCGTGTGTGGTTTGTGGCTAATACTTCATTGTTATTCCAGTCCACTCAAGTAGGAAAGATTTGGTAGGTCCTAAATCCAATGCCTTGTCACAAAAACGTCATCCCTGCATTTGTCAATGGAAGAAGAGAAAAAGCTTATCTTCCTTAAATAGAATTTCAACGGCTATAATTTTTGAGTGGTTATAAAGCTGTTTTCTTTTTTTTGTACCACCCATTTGTACAAACAAAATTTCCTGTCAATGAGGATCATCAAGAATTTGAATAAAACATTAAAACTGTTCATCAGAAATTTTTTATCAGCCTGAAATTAGATATAAAAAGATATGTTCATGGAAAGCAAGATCATGTTTCACAATAACATGTTTGAAATAATTGTGTTCAGAATGTTATACAAATTCAGTATTAACGTTTTCCTTTGTGCTTTACTATAATTGCATAACATGAGCAAATGTGCACCCGGGTCCCCTTCAGTCACACATTCTTGTTCTCCATGTGCTGTGATGGGGGAAGATCAGGCAGCACCGCCCAGACAATGGAGAAGTGTCAGACAGCGGTGGCTGGGCTGGAACCTGTTGTCTTCTAATGAAGTCTCTCCTGCCCTCTAGTGATAATCTTTGTAGCTGGGTCTCTGCAGAAAAAAACAGGAAAACAGTGATGTACTAGTATATGGTAATTCAATGCATCAGTTTTATATTTATAAAAATATCACCCCTATTACTCAGGAATTATGCCTGCAGGTGAAAAACTTTATGGGCATCCCCCTTCTGCTTTGAGGGGCCTGGGGAGGCCAAGACTATGGCGTGTTTTCCGTCACCCTTGTCATCCTCCTCATTTTGAGACCCCTGCAGGCCAGAGGCCCTGGCTCCCTGGGGAGCCCCCCACTTTTCCTCTCTCAGCCCAAATAGTCTCCACTACTACCGAATGGGCAAAGTCTCCACCATCCCAGCTAGAAGACCATCCTTGCCATCACCTAGACCCACCAGCCCCCAAACCCCTTCCCCATCCCCACTGGATGCCAGGACTGCAGGAAGGGAGAGGGGAGAGGGAAGCGCCCACCCTGTTCAGCAATCTGATATCAATGGACAAGCTCCAGCCGAAACCGGTTTGGCTCAGTGGATAGAGCTTCGGCCTGTGGACTGAAGGGTCCCAGGTTCAATTCCGGCCAAGGGCATATACCTTGGCTGTGGGCACATCCCCGGTAGGGGGTGTGCAAGAGACAGCTGGTCAATGTTTCTCTCTCATCAACATTTCTAGCTCTCTACCTCTCTTCCTTCCTCTCTGTAAAAATCAACAAAATATATATTTTTTTAAAATAGACAAGCTCCAGTCCTCAGGCATCCAAGGGACTTGGGGGTTCCTTAGACTGAGGAAAAAGGGGCCAGCTCTACCATAAACACTTCTTGAATTCCACACCATAGAGACCTAACCTTTTACCCCCTGGAAGCTGTAGATAACAAGTGGCCAAGAGAGATCACAAAACCACCATCCTATAGCTGACAGGTGTAGTACCAGTTTGAAGATATCAATGTTTAGGTACATAAGCGAAAGTTATATAACAATTGGAAAATACAAACATTGGGGATCATTGATGCAGGCAGCAAAAAAAATGTGTGAGGAGCCGAAACCGGTTTGATTCAGTGGTAGAGCGTCGGTCTGCGGACTGAAAGATCCCAGGTTCGATTCCGGTCAAGGGCATGTACATTGGTTGCGGGCACATCCCCAGTAGGGGGTGTGCAAGAGGCATCTGGTCGATGTTTCTCTCTCATCGATGTTTCTAGCTCTCTATCTCTCTCCCTTCCTCTCTGTAAAATATCAATAAGATATATATTTTTTAAATGTGTTAGGGTAACAGAGTTCTCATCTAAAATGGCCATTTATTATTGAGGTAATTTCAGTTCCGCTCTGAGTACAAATCCAGAAAACTACCAATTCTATATAGTGTTTTAGTATTCTCTCTATCACATCTTCATCCTTGTCATCTTCATTTGGCGACCTCTGCAGAACAGAGGCCCTGGCTCCCTGTGGAGCCCCCACTCTTCCAGGCCGAGACCCATAAATCCATTGAGAAAGAGCTGTGATAAGGTTAAGTCACAACAGGGAATGGCAACTTCATGACTGCTGTGATGAAGGACATCAGAGGAACCCAGAATTTCTCTCCTCACCTTTGTTTCTAAGTGGGCCCTTCAGAGGCGCACACACCCTCCCCAAATGTGTTTGCCAGGAGAGTAAGCCCCAGTCTTGGTGTCAAATTAATACCTTTTCTCTGGACTATGTGACTGGACTTAGCTTGGGCAGCAGAAGTTGACAGTAATCAGTTCAACCTCTTCCGAGTCACAGATACAGGGGACATAACGAGGCAGGCTCCATGGTATTCAATTGTACAAGCCCTGGGCATGCCTATCTTGCCCCCACTCCAGGCTGCCATCTCTGGGTCAGGGGGGCCCCACTGGACCCTGCACAAGACAGCAGCCATCAGCAGAGGAGCTCTATGGAGTCATTATAGGACTGAGTTCTGATGATCTCTTGAGGAATCTTTCCCTATCATGCTGGTCTTCCTGAAGACATACTGTATCATGGGCTCTATGTTGGGGAGGACTCTTTTGCTTGCAAGTGATGCTTGCAATTCTAGCTGGACCACACACACACACACACACACACACACACACACACACACACACACACAAACACAAAATGGCCCATGAAATTACAAAGTCCTGCAATGGCTAGCCTCAGGCAAAGCATCATGTGGGCTCAAATATGATATCACCCAGTCTGGCTCTTCTCTCCTCTGTATTCAATCTCAGATGTCACATCTAAGGGAGAATGACTACCAGCAACTCTAAGCCATCGTCTTCCAGGATACAGTCCAGTGGGAAAAGAATAAGTCTCTTCCCCAAAGCTCCTGCTCCAGTCCCAGAATTCACGCTGGTAGATGGCTCTTGAGCCATGTGTTAATCCCTGAACTAAGCACTGTAGTCAAGTGACACATGCTCAATATATCCAGCCAGTCCTCTCTCCTAAGGTCTGGCCACCAGGACATCAGCAAACTTGGGTCCCCATTTTTGAGTCAAACAAACCCACCCAAGGACCGTTTTCTGTTCTCTTCTGGTTTTGGTTTCTCCAGAACTTCTTGTCCTCCCATCTTCCCCTCTCTCCCTTTGGCTGTCCATCCAGAGGCCTACCCACTGAGCCCCTCCCAGTCAGCCAGCCCTCCTTAGAACTTGCTTCCCCATGCCCCCTCCCATCTCTGAGTTTAGGCCTGAATTCAGGAACTGGGAGAGCTTCTTTCAAAATCCTTGGGTCGTTTAGCACCAGGATTCCCAAGAAATTCTCTGCACTGAGGTGCCCTGAGCATGCCCCTGCCACCCTGCTGGCACAGAAGACCAGCTGCACTAGTATGTGAAGGACTGGGAAGCCAGGGCAGAATAAAAGTGGTTCAGAAGCAAAGCTTCTCATCCTGCTCCCTTCTTGACAGCTCAGATGGTGAAGGGCCTGAAATGCCATGCTGAGCGGCTGAGGCTTTATCCACCAGCCCTAGGAGATAGAGAATCATCAAAAGGCCTGTTGGGTGGATATGTGATAGATGAACAAGAAACCTGAACCCAGAGATGGCAAGTGACTTGCCCTACATCACACAGCAAACCAATAGGAGCAGCCCTACCAAGCTCCAGGCTTCCTATGCCATGCTGGAACCCAGTCTTCCTTCATCTCAGCGGGGCTGTTTTGGAATCCTGAGGATCATCAGCCATGGTTTCACTTCTCGGGGCACCAGACCCGGACTCCTGAGTGTCAAGAAAATGCAGGAGCCTGGGGGTTAGAAACAGAGAGAGTCAGAGAGAACCAACAACTGTGACATTTCAGGAAGGCTCACGCTGATGCCTAAAGAGACAGGGGGACTGAGACTAAGTTCTCTGAGAGCGAGGAAGAGGGATCCAGCTCCAAACTCACACTTTGCTCTGCGTAAGTCAAGCCAAACTCTGTCAACAGCACATGCCTGGCAAGTTCAGAGCTCCCTGCCTCTTATAGGGGCGCCACTTCTGAGGAAGCTGTGGGACAGATAGTGTTGGGGAGATGTCTTCTTTGGACTCCAAAAGCCTGGGCATTGCTCCTGCTGAGCCTGGCATTTTGCCCCAGGCACGGGGCTCCTCCAAGGCTTTCTTTATAGAAGGCAGGGACTGGGACTGGGGGTGGAGGGGAGGAGCCTTCTGACTCCTAGTTTGGGGGAGACTGAAACTCACCTGGGGCAGGAGAAGTCAGGGCTTCCAAGGTAAAAACCATCCAAAATTTCCATGAGAGCTCACCACTGTATCCCCAGTGCCTGACAGACATATGTGCTCAATAAATATTCGTTGAGTAAGAAATGGACTTATCAAGTTGGAGGGATCAATTTTTTCGCTCCATTTTGCTGCTACAATCCCCTTTCTACCGCACCCTCATCAGGTAATAATAGTCTGGGCAGGAGTCAGGTCAATGGCATTGACAGTGGTCGGTGGAGAACTGCCATCCTTGAGTGCTGGCCCACCCCAAGTAGAACGTTTGACCTTCAGCTCTGCCAAACACATTTGATGGATGCAAAAGGTATTCGGCTGGAAATCAGACATCTTAGGGACAGCCCAGCCTCTCTCAGCGACAGATGAAAGAACACTTTTTACACTTAATGGTCCCATTATTCTCCCCATTTCATAGATGCAACAACTAAGATTGTGGCTGGCCTTCGATCACACAGCAGCGGAGTGGCAGCGCTGGCCCTGGGTGGCTGCTCTGCATTCTGGGAACTCACTTTGCGACCACAAGCCTCTTCTCTGCCCTCTCTGGGCCTGTTTTTCCACCCAAGATATTGAGGTCTCCAAACATTCTCAGGTCTCCGGGGAAGGAGGCACCCCTGTGATCCCTCGGGCATCAGGGAATGTGCTGCCTGCCCTCTGCCTCCTCTAGGCGCTCAGCTTGCCACCTGGAGGAGGCTCAGTGCCCAGGCTGGAGGCTGGTCTGAGCTTGAATGGCTGAGGTGCTGGGCATCTGGGGACTGCTTGGGCCCTCGCTCCTCTGAGGCCACGATCTGGACTGGATCTTTCGATCCCCTCTCCTTAGAACAGAGTATGGAAGAACCAAGTTAGGAAGCTAGGAAAGAAAGAAGAGGAAAAGCAAAGGTCAAAGGAGATGCCCAACCTCCAAGCATATCCCCTCCCCTTACTCTCAGGTGGGGTCCTGGGAGCCCCAGGTCTTTTTAAAAATATTTTTTTATTGATTTTTTTTTACAGAGAGGAAAGAGAGGGATAGAGAGCTAGAAACATCGATGAGAGAGAAACATCAATCAGCTGCCTCCTGCACATCCCCTATCAGGGATGTGCCTGCAGCCAAAGTACATGTCCTTGACTGGAATCGAACCTGGGACCTTTCAGTCCACAGTCCGACACTCTATCCACTGAGCCAAACCGGTTTCGGCAAGCCCCGGGTCTTAACAGGGCTCCTTAGTAAAGCCACAGTCAGGAGAACCTCATTTCAGGACAGTTATTCAACCCCCATAGGGGCTGCAAGCAGTATGCCAGGCTCAGGGGACCGAAAGGTGAGTGAGACACAGCCTGTCCTCCAAAGGAGTCACAACCTCATGGTTGTGGGGAATGGGTGAGGTAGATGGACACAGTGGTCTTCAATCCAGCCTAAAAAGTGCTGCGATGGGGCAGTGCAGGTGGCTAAGAGCAGAGGAGGTGATGATCTCCACTTGGGAGGTTGAGGAAGATGAGGCTGGGGCTGCCACTGCCAGGGTGTGTCTAAGGCAGGGATGCTTTTGCCCCAGGAAAGAGCATATACAGGGGCGCAGGGACATGATCACCATGAGGAACCACTTGCCACTTCCACAGCTCTGGAATCCCCCTTTGAAAGCACAGCCTCCAGTCTTACCTCTTATTTGTCTGTTTCTGCCTAGCCTGCTCTTGACCTTCAGATGACCTTGAGGCTCTCCATCTGTCCCAGTTCTCCCAGTGCAGGTCAGCCACACACCCTCTGGCCTCCCTGTCTTCCAGTCTCCTCTTTCCTGAGCCACAAACCCTTTGCCTGTGAGGAGGGCAGGAGGGTCATTTCCAAGAGAAGTTCGGCCCCACTACAGAATCACACTCTTCCTCTATCAGGGACTTCCCAGAAGACCCTCATTCAGCCACGTTGTCTCCCCGCTTCTCTGGTCTCCCTTCTCTTCTCCCTTTAAGCCCTCAACTCCTCCTCTGCCTACCTCAGAATTTTCAGAATAGCTTCTCCATCTACCTTACTGAGGCAGTGGTCATTCAACTGATACTTTCTCAATATCTCTTCCTTCAAATCTGTATTTCTTTCATCTCCCATTCTTCCCTCCCCCTCTTCAGTCTTACCCATCTCCTGTCCATGCTCCACCCAGCTTTCTGATACTGATAGCTGATGATAGATAGATAGATAGATAGATAGATAGATAGATAGATAGATAGATGAATTTGTGTGTGTGTGTGTGTGAGAGAGAGAGAGAGAGATTCTTGCTCTGAAGAATCTCAACTAATACACCACTTTCCTCCACTTAATTCTCAGAGAGGGATAGTCCATGCTTCCTTTTGGGGAAATTCAAGTAAGTGTGAGATCACTGTGGACATCCTGGGCATGCTATGGCCTCTTCTCAGGCACCAAGGGCCCAGCTTGAGCATCTCCATGATGGCCTGTGCTGCTCCTTGCTATCCTTCCAGTAACAATCTGACTCATGGCCTAACCCTGAGGACTTCCTTGCACCGATGAGATGAGATTATTAGAAAAAGGGTTTACTTGAAAGAAAAATGTTGATAAATGTGACAAACATTTACTCTGCAAATTACATATCAATCCTGAAGAGTCACCAAGATCTCTATTCTCACCAGATTTACTCAGTCAGTCCGTCACTCAACAAGTATTTATTGAATTCCTTCATAACAGTGCCAGACACTGTTTTAGGCTTTGGGAATGCAATAGTGAACAAAACAGTTACTTCCAAACAGGGACAGACAGACAAAAAATAAAAATAAACAGGTAGTTACGTAATACGTTATAAAGAGTGATGAAGAAAAATTTATCATGGTAAGATGGAGAGAGGAGAGTCGAATGAGGGAGGTAGATGGCTGGAAAAAGCTTTTTTATTAAGGTAGCATCTGGACAGAAGCCTGAAGTGAGCTAGGTAGGGCTGTGAGAGAAGAGCTTCGTAGCAGAGCGAGCACCAAATGCTGATACCCTGAAATGTGACGTGCTGGCATGTTCTAGGAACAGCACGGAGGCCAGTGTGGCTGGAACTGAGTGAACTAGGGAGAGTGTAGTAAGAGAAAGTCATGTGGGGTCTTAAGTCCATGAGAAGAACTTTGGATTTTACTCTGAGAAAGGTGAGAAGCCATTAGCATGTCTTTCCAGGGTTGGTGTATTAACTCAATAAAACTCAGAAAAGGTGGAGGGAAAAAAGAGGGAAGGTGTGGCTTTACTGTCCAGAGCTTTTGTGCCAGCAGCCTTCCTGAGCCACAACACGCCCCAGAGAGACCTCCATGGTTGCTTTTCTAACAGTCATTGCCTTGCCTGCCCATTACAGTGTCTGGTGCCCACAGGAGGAACAGGTTTTAACCTTAGGGAGCGGCACCTGCTGATGGGAAAAGGGCAATGAGGGAGAAGGACAATCAGGGGCCACAATTTGACTCCCATCTCTACAAGTGTATACTTGTGCTTTCAGCATTGCTTCTCTGATCCTCTTTCATTATAATCTTAACAACTGTCATGTCAAGATATCACCTTAAAAATTGTCTTCTAAGAAATGAGCCCATGGAGACCTCGGCTCCCCTTCTCCTCACCCTCCCATTGTCCATCTCAACCTGTACCTCCGCCTGAATTACTGAGAACCATAGCATGTAGCTTGAAGAAGTACCTCTGGGGTCAATGCATGTAGAAGCGTCTCTGTTCTTTCCTCATTAACTTTCTGTTCCCACCACCATTCTAATTCTATGGCCAACATGGTCACCCCCTACCCACTGCATCATTCCATTGTGAGAGAGAATCCGGAAATAAAGTTATGAGAAAGGAGGAGCAGAGAAAAAGAGGGGAAGAAGTATATATATATTTTTTTTTAAGTGAGGAGCAGAAGTATGATCCCTGAGGGTGTAGCTCAGGAACCCCTGTTGGTGGGGAGCAGGGAGGACTCCACTTCCCCAAATGTGTCCTCAACAGTCAAGAAGATGGCAGCAGAAACCCCTATTGGAGGATCCCTGGGTCAATAACAGTTTTCTATCCCAGATAGCTCAGCCATAGGGAGAGACCAGAGCCCCAGGCAGAAAACATTCCTCCTGGAAGCACACTGTGTTCTCCTACACCACAGAAATGTTTTCTCCTTCTTTTCCAATTCTTCCCTTCCTGCCTTGGGTAACAGACACATCCGAGTGCCCCGCTCTGCCCTCCACATCGCGTGAAGCTATGCTGGGGTTTATCAGGAGTGAAGAATGGCGATGACTCAGCCTGGCCACCTGCATCTATTTTCCAGCCCAGTGCCTGCAGCGTGACCTCAAAGATGACCTCCACACCACAGAGCAAGATGTGCCATCTCTGCCTTTGCTGAACCCAATTCCAAGAGAATTTTTCCATGATTTGTCACTTTCTGAGAGGACTTGCCTAAAAAAAGTAGTTGTTTCCAGGGAAAAGCAAAAAATAATCAATGAAACTTAGAACAATCTTAAGAAAGGTTGGCCCCGCTGGAGAAGAGAAAGTTTTCCTGCCCCAATTGAATCACAGTCCTGGTCCTGCAGGAGCCCAAGAGCCCTTGCTCTTATTGGAAAGGTGTCCCAACACCCTCACCCCTGACCTTTATCCTCAAGACAGCATAAAAGACCTTCGCTCTGGTGCAGAGCCCCCAGGGAAGCTGATAAGAAAAATCTCATCTATTCTCCATGTGCTGAATATTCGGATTTAGTTAACTTCAGCCCAAACCTTCTTGCTGAGTCCCAGTCTCATTTCTCCAACTACCTCCTTGACCCACTTGGATGTCTAGCTAACAGAGATCTTTAAACATGCTCAAGTCTGAACTCTGGACTTCCTCCCCCAAACTCTGAAGCTTCTTTGCTTGCTGTCTCCACATCTCTCAGTAAATGGCACCATCACTCAAACTAGAAATGTGGGTGTCATTCAAGGAGCCTTTCTCACCTACCACCTCTAATCTTCCCATTTTAGGTACAAAATATGTCTCAGTGTCATGACCTCTGATCAAACCACCATCACCTCTCAACTGAAAGTCTGCAGTAGTTCCTACTGGGTTTCCCTGCTCCCACAGGGCCCCTCTCCAAACTATGTTCCACGAGGCAGCTGGAGTAACCTTTTAAAAATATAAATCAGATCATATCAGTCTTTGCTTAAACCTTATCCCTTTTCAATGCCCTCACCATCGCCCAAAAGCTGTGCATGAATGTCTCCTGCCTACCTCCCTGGTCTCATTTCCGGCCACTTTCTCGTCCGCTGTACCACACTGCCTTTTTATTCCTGGAAACATTTTCTTTCCCATCTCAGGACCTCAGCATGCTTTATTTCCTGCTGTTTGTACATTTTGTCCCTCCGCCACATCCTTCAGATCTCAGCTGGAAGGCCACTTCCTCAGAAAGCCTACTCCCAACATCCTTTCTAAATAGCTCTTCCAACTTCTTGTTACTCATTTTGTTTCCTATACAACATTTATCCAATTAGCATAATGATAAGCATGTAATTATATGATTAGCATCATCACTCACCCTCATTTTTTCTGTCATCCCCTCAAGGATGAGCCAGGCCTAGGGGTGGACACATCAGTGACTCCAGCTGAGAGATGACTCCAGGGAGACGGAGGCAGGACAGTATTCCTGAGGGAAGAGCTCAAGTTGGACTTGTTTATTACTGTATTCTCATTGCCTGGCACAGAACCTGGCAGAAGTACTTACAGACTGACTGGATGGATGGTGGGCAGGTGGGTGGAGGAGGACATTTCAGCCTTGGACAAAAGCTGTAGAGACCATGTCCAAGGAAGGGAAGTTGATTAGAGAGAACATCCCCTGCTATTCTTTTTTTTAAAATATATTTTATTGATATTTTACAGAGAGGAAGGAAGAGAGATAGAGAGCCAGAAACGTCGATGAGAGAGAAACATCAACCAGCTGCCTCCTGCACACCCCCCACCGGGGTTGTGCCTGCAACCAAGGTACATGCCCTTGACCGGAATCGAACCAGGGACCTTTCAGTCAGCAGACCGACGCTCTAAGAGTCTATAATATAGACCCAAGTGCAGAGAAGTAAACAATGTCACTTCAGTATCTGGATTAAGAAACAGACTAGTAAAGGTCAGCCTTGAGTGTACCAGGTGATTCCTGCCTGCATTATGGGAGGGAGAATTAACATCAAAAGAACAAGGAATATAATCTGCTTTTCTCCTTCTTCTCCTAGGGCAGAGTTGCTTGGGTTCAGGTTGATGAGCTGATGTAGGATGATTCATAAAATCTAGGGCATGTTTACATGACAGAGTTGATTCTAAAATGTAAGGATGCCTCATTGGTACATTAGGGGACCTGTTTCTGGCAGGGAAGGATGCTACCCATTGACTCCCAACAACATTTGCAACCAATAGAAGAAAGGCCAATGGAAAGGAGAGAAGACTCCAGCGCAGGTTCCAGTGGGACAGGAAGTACAGCCCATGCCAGTGTCATTAGAATGGGCACATGGAAGAAGTATTCAGGACCAAGGGAGGAACAAGAGAAAATGGAGAAAGCCTCCGCCTGAACCCTGAACCAGGGGCCCAGCCCAGGGCTCCGTATGCCAGCCTTCAGGTAGAAAAATGATTCTATACCCATAGAATGGGAACTGAGGCTACTGCCAGGATTGGCTCAGGCCCGGAGATGGGCTCAGGCCTAGAAATGGGAATCCAAATGACTGCAGTCAAGAGGTGCCGGAGACATAGAAGCAGAAGCAGCAAGGTGCACACAAACCTGGCAGCATCCGGGGGAACATCAGCTTACACTTGCCACATCAAGGTGGTAGAATGAAGGGAAAATGTCATTGCCAGAGGTGAGCGGTGTCCCCCAAAGGGGCCGGGTTCTCAGGTGAGCCGTGTGTCCCAGGGGGCCCTGAGCCCCGGGTGAGCTGTGTGTCCCACCGGGCCATGTGCCCCGGGTGAGCCGTGTGTCCCAGGGGGCCCTGTGCCCCAGGAGAGCCGTGTGTCCCAGGGGAAGCAGTGGGACCCAGGGGGAGGGGCGGTGAGAACCAGAGGAGGAGCGAACTCTATTCGTGTGGTCCTGAGATAGTCACCATAAAACAAGCAGACTGCCAAATGAGGAGCGGACTCTATTCATGTGATCCTGAGATAGTCACCATAAAACAAGCAGATTGTCAAATGACAGCGGGGAGGAGAAGGAGACCTGGGGGTAGATAAGAGAACAACCGAAGGACTGGTATGCATGAATATAAGTACAACCAATGTACACAGAACTCTAGGGAGGGAGGGCATGGATGGGAGGTGGGGGGGGAGGGCAATGGTAAGATATGTACACATATAATACCTTAATAAAAAAAATTGGAAAAAAAGAAAAGAAAACAAAAAGAAAATGTCATTGCCAGGAGAGTTGAAGAATAACCAAGAGATACCAGATTTCTCCTCTCAAGCCTCAGGGGAAAGCCTCTCCACAAAAGGCCATTTTATGACTCTCTGATTCCCTGGTTTGAGCAGGGACTCAAGAGAAAGAGGCACCTCCTCCCTGCCCTGGCCTGGCCTTCCCTATATTCTGTCTAGAAGCACCTTCCAGGTAAAGAAGATAAGAATAGGGGGCCATCATTCCCCCAGGCCCTAGGACATACACCTTCTGGTAGCTTCCCCAAGACTTCCAACCAGCCACGCACTGGTGTTGACTCCAGCTCGCTCCAAAGCCCACCAACAGAATTCTCTTCAGTCAACACTGCTCATCCTGCAGCTGCTCCCAAAGGGGAACCGCATAGGCAGATCTATTTCGCAATTGTTATCTTCACATCAGGACCAAAGGAACAGGGTGTATTGGAAAGAGCACTGGGCTGGGAGCTAAGAGCTCTGGGTCCAGCCCTGCCTAACACTAACAGGCGAGCCCCCACATCCTCGCCCTGTCTCCCTCACAAAGGTAGGGTCTGGACCAGAGGGATTTGCATCTTACTGTAAGCAAGCACTTTATATGAAAAAGAGCCCACAGGAATAGGATATGGGGGGTCAGGGGGCCCCCTTTAACCACATTTACACATGTGACTCTGATCCATAGACATAGCTGAGCTTAACAAGAGTGAGCCTGTCACCTCCCAAGCCCAATGAATTCCTTTCCCCCAAGGAATTTGGAATCGGGGAAGGAAGAGAGAACATGGGCTCATGTGAACTCGGGAGCAGTGGGGCAATCATGTTTTCTTGCCATGGAACCGGGAGCGCAGAGAGACCCAGCCTGCAATGAGAAAGGAGGATGAAACAAATATGCAAGACTGGCAGATGAGAGGGGCAAAGAGAGCCATGGACATTCTGTCCTAGGTTCCAGGTCTCCCTGAAGCCCAGCTGTATCTTTGGTTAAGCTGGCTTTTAAAGATGGGTCCCCCTTTGATCCCAAGTCTCCTGATAGCTTCAAAGTGGTAAGCGCTGACAGGGGCTGTCATGGGTCCTACTCACCAGTTAGATTATCTGGTTGGGCCTCCCCCCTCCCCAACCCCCCCACTGCTCTGGGTGCTGGCAGGCGAGGGACAGGCGCCGGTTCACATCTGCATCTCACCCCCCACAGCACGACCCAGCCCAGGGCTTTGGCCACAGTAGGTGTTTGGTCAACTTTTGTCAGATTGAGACCGAATTCCCAAGACAGCCATTCCTCCGTGAGGCGTGTTCCTCAGAGCCGGCCAGGGCAGCTCTCCCCCCTCCCTGTGCAAGGTTGTCTTTGGTGCCGGCCTCATGGTCAGCCCACAGTGAAACTATGACCCCTTCAAGCCCTTCCGGCCCTGCTATCTGTGACCCTGCATGAGCCCAGGACTCAACCCCTGATGCAGCCAGCCCACAACTTCCCAAGTTTTATTTTTATTAACCCAACTGGAAAGTTGGACTTCATTCAGGATTGTGCTGAAAACCAGATGCTGGAGCTGGGCTCTGGTTTCCTAGATAAACACATTGCAATAATATGCATCTACTCGTGAAATGCTCTCTGTGGCGGCACGTGGCAGCTCTCCAGAAGAAAGAAAAACAGTGTGAAAGCTACATTTGAAGCTTCTCGCTCCTCTTCCTGGCCAGAGGGTGGTGATCATAGCCAAGTGTTTTGTTGGCTCTACTGCAGGCCAGCTCCTGCTCTGCTGGCTCCTCTGCTCCTCTGGCCAGGAATCTAATAGCTTCTAGAAAGAACTCAAGCCTTCCCCAACTCTCCTGTCTGGATGAAGGTCCCTTTCTCTGAGCTCCCACCGTGCCCTTGTTGACTCCGGGTGTAGCAGTGATAAGACAGGACTCTAATTGCTTGGCTCATCTGGTTCCTCCAGAACAGCTCAGAAGCTCCTTGAGGTGAGCAACCAGCCTGTTCTCTCCGGCCAGAGCTGGTGAGGATAGTTGCAATGTCACTGAATGAATGAACAAAAGGGAGTGGAGGAGCAAGAGAGCGGCACATGTGGAGGAGATATGGGCTTGAGGAATGTTGTTGAGGTCTGCTTTTCTCTGGCCCAAATGTCTTCACTGACTGACTTGTGCAACGTTCATTGAGCTTTTATTTTGCAATCGACCCTGTGCTTGGTGTGGGGACAGGAAGGACTATGGTGCATTCCTGCCCTCAAGGACCCACCACCTGGTTGGGGAGACAGACACAACAGCAGTGTGAGGTTTTCTTTCCCCATCGCCCACTTCTTTCCACACATGAGTCCACCATCTCCTGTGAGGAAGGCTTGTCCCTAGACAGTGATAACATTTGTGACAGAGACTTAACCTGGACAGAACTTGGGAGAGCTGTGGGAAGAGTTAGCACACCCTGTGCTATCCCCATACTCTCACAGGAAGAACTCTGTTTGCAACAGAGCTGTATGGTTGTAATAGTCCCTCCTCTTCTCTTCCTTTTCCCCTCTGTAAAAGGGGCCTCCTGCTTCTTTCTCTCCCTCCACGTGGCTCTCCATGGCTATATGTACTGGATGGCAATCCTTTCTTTTTTCACAAATAAACCCTTTTTGGTGACGGGATACCTGGTCTAACATAGAAACTCTGTTAGCATAGAAAACCCAGACAAGGGAGGGTAATCTATATTAAAAAGAGGATTGTCTCTTTTATGGGTGCCTCTTTCTGATGACTTTGAAAGACATTAAGATCTGAAGACCTCATGGCATGATGCTATAACTCAAGGATGTAGCTGACACCCTGGCAGAGGCACAAAGTAGAAAAAGAAGCAGGGGGCCGTGTGCCCCGGGTGAGCCGTGTGCCCCAGGGGGGCCGTGTGCCCCGGGTGAGCCGTGTGCCCCAGGGGGCCGTGTACACCGGGAGAGCCGTGTGCCCTGGGGAAGCGGTGGGACCCGGGGGTAGGGGGCGGTGTGAATAAGAAGAGGAGTGGATTCTATTGGTGTGGTCCTGAGACATTTGGACAGTCTGCAGCCATTAGCTACAGAACACTCTGTTGTATTTCCCTACAAAAACAAATGAGAGAGAGTGTCCCACTTGAAATTCATATACGGAAAAAAGGAAAAGAGAAGGAAAAAAATCTGAGGAACAGAATAAAGTGGTGAATATAGTAGAATCGGGGGCAAAGAAGGGGAGTGGACTGTTAATTATCAGGAGGATAAGGGGATGGGGAAGCAGTGAGAGACTGGATTGAAATCGTATAACCAATGGATGAAGACAATTGGGGGGAGAGGAGGTAAGGGCAGAGGGTGGGAAGGGAACTGGGCGGTAGGGAGCTTTGGGGGAGAAAAAGGAGAAACAATTGTAATAATCTGAGTAATAAAGATTTATTTTTTTAAAAATAAAAAAATAAAAAGTATCTGTTTCTTTAAAAAGAAGAAGAAGCAGGGAGTTATAAGACAAGTGAGAAGAGCAATGGGATATCCCATTGGCTATCTAAGGCTATTTCTATTGCACCCATGAATGATCTGATGGGAAAATTAAATAACTGCTGCATCCTCTGGACTCCACAGGTATATATGAATCCCTGACAGTAAGAGATGTTTCAGGTGGTGGACTGTACCAGCCCCGTTCCCTCGCCCAGGTGTTACAAGAGAAGGCCAAGATTTACTGAGATGCTTCCGCTCTGGCATAATCAGGACTGTACAAGGAGCATACGGGGAAGGGGAGCCATGCCTTCACTGAGGAAGATACGCAGTCTGGCACCTGGGTTCAAGTCCTGCCATAGTGCTCCTTGTTCATATCCTTGGCCTTTCGGGACCTCAGCTGCTCAAGGTAGGCGGTAAACATCCTATCACATTGTGCATGTGAAAGAGATGAGGGAGGATGAGCACATGGATTCGCAGAACTGCCAGGGAAATAGCAATTACAACCCCAGCTGTTGTTGTCGGGGACATTTCCCTTCCACCGAATCACATCACTGCGAGTCTGCTCCAGACCACGTGGGATTTCTGTGTTCTGAGGACAGTCAGATACTGGCGCAGCATTCAGCGGCTGCCCCCTGTCCTGGCCGTCTGGTGCTGATCTGTGTGTCATTAGGGTAGCCTGGACAGAGGTCAGATCTCCTTCCAGGGGAATAGGAAGGGTGGAGCAGATTTCCCAGTAACCTCAAAAATTCCAAAAATAGGCTTGATTTAGACAATAAAATGTAATCTATGTAACTGGTCATTCACTTTTTGTTTTTTTCTGTTGGGAAGAAAATTGTGTTTTAATTAAAAAGACTGAAGTTGCCGAAGCCAATTTGGCTCAGTGGATAGAGCGTCGGCCTACGGACCAAAAGGTCCCAGGTTCGATTCCGGTCAAGGGCATGTACATTGGTTGCGGGCACATCCCCGGTGGGGGGTGTGCAGGAGGCAGCTGGTTGATATATCTCTCTCATTGATGTTTCTAGCTCTCTATCTCTCTCCCTTCCTTTCTGCGAAAAATCAATAAAAATATATTTTTTTAAAATAAATAAATAAAAAGACTGAAGTTATGGCCCTGGATGGTGTGTCTCTGTTGGTTGGGTGCAGGAGGCATCCGATTGATGTTTCCCCCTCACATCAATGTTTCTCTATCTCTCCCTCTCCCTTCCTCTCTCTCTAAATTTCAACAACAACAAAAAATCTGTTTTAAAACCTGAAGTTACATTTAGGAAATCAGCACAATTATTACAGAGGTAGCTATAAAAACCATTTTTATTTATAAAAGACAGACACCACCACCATTTTTAGCATGTTTCAGACTTCTGTGTGACTTCCTCCCAGGAATGGTAGAATTTCATTTTGTTCTACATGAATGACAAGTACTGTGGAGGAACTCAGTTGAGAGCCATGAGATTCCAAGATCTCCAGAATCTGAGAATGGGGACCCAGCTCTGAAAGAGGTAATCTGAGGGGTATGCCAGAGCACCACTATTCACATTACAACATCTTCAAATTGCCTGTGTATATCCTTGATCCAATGTTCTAATAGCACTTTTGCCTTTTTATAGATTTATAGTTGCTACATATTTTTATAAGTCTTCATATTTTATTATACATAGCAGTGTCCCCAAAAATGTATACACACACATTGAATAATTTTAAAGGCAGTGTTTATTAAAATACATTTCATCATTTCAAAATTGAGCTATCAGCTGTTAAAGTATGTATACATTTTTGGGGACACTCTGTATATACTACAAGTCTTTCCCTCTACTGTGCCATTTATTTTTCTTATTGCTTCCCCAAACTGTGTATAAGTTCACTGTTTGTCTATCTGAGACAAGTCAGCTTTTCTCCAAGAAAAAGACTGTTAGACAAACTCAGCGAGAACAGGATAGAGATGAGTTAGGGGAAAACCCAAAAACAGAGGAGCAGAAACTCAGCGAGGCAGACAGGGACTGAGGAATAGGAGAGTCATACAGAGAAAGGAAGGAACTAGACAGTTTCTTTTGTGTTCATAACTTACGTTACCTTACCTTGCACAAAAGTGTTCACTTTTATGAGTTAAATCTGCCAGTCTCTTCCAGGCTTATAAATATGTGTGTCTTCTTTCAAATGGTCTTCACCACCCCAAATTTTAAAAAAAGAAAACTCTCATATATTTTGTTCTAAAATGTTTTAGTTTTGTTCTTTAGTATTACTTCCTCTTTTTAGTTTTAGTTTTGTTTATGTGTAGAATAGGAATCTAACTTAACTCTTTCCCAAACGGATATCTAACAATGCCTCTTATTACATAACTCATCCTCACCCCCCTCACTTTATCCTCTTACTTGAAATAGCTATAACATACTAAATTCCCACATGTGGATGAGTCTGTTTCTGGACACTATTCTGTTCCGTTGGATTATTTGTCTATTCCTATGCCAAAACCACAATGTTTTAGTCACTGTAGCTTTAGAGTATATTTTGATATTTTATAGGACAAACTCTTCACCATTGTTCTTTTTCAAAATGTTCTTGGCTAAGCTTGCATCTTTCCTCTTCCAGATGAACTCAAGAATCAGCAGTCAAGTTGCATAAGATGTTCTGAACAGATCAAATCCTCTGTTTCTAAATGTTCCTCCTTTTCTAATTACTGATGTGTTTCTCTCCTTCCTGCCCCCCACCTCCTGGAAGCCATACATATGGTCATCAGCAAGGCACTCCCCAAATTTTAAGAATTAAGCTATTAAATGCCCCACATTCTAAATAAAGCTAAAATGAGAATTCTGGGATCGGAAGTAGGAAGAGTAAAATCTAATTGATTGGGTTAAACACACTTATTTTTAAAATAGAAAGAATGGACCAATCACAAAGGATAGTGGCCAGTCATACAAGCACAGTTGGAAAGCATGAGCATGAAAGGAAGCAGAGACAGCACCCACTTCACTACTGGTCACAACATGGCGATGGGGGTAAGGTGTAACATATGCTACCTGTGCCCCCACTTCAAACCTTTCAGTACTATAAATTTTAGTACTCGCCAGGCTGTCTTCTAACTGTCACACTATACATCTTGATCTGAGGTCTTTCCCTGGCCACCAGACCTCATTCAATTCACATGTGCAGTAGGCTGGATATGTTGGCAGATTAACCAACCAACGCCACCCCAACCCCGTGGTTCAGAGCATCACTCTAACAATGATTTATGAGGGTTGATGGATAAAGAGCCCATATCTCTTGCCCCCTAGAGTGGCCTAACACTGAGCTGCATATTGTGCACTGTCTCTCAGAGCCCCCAGTGAGATTAAGTTCCAGTTGCTCACGGTGATAACACACCTGCATTAGCTTCCTTCCCTTTCCTGTCTCAGTCTGCTATCATTGTTTCCCAGGATCACCTCCCAAATAAACTCTTTGCACTCAGATCCTTGTTTCAGGGTTTGCTTTTGGAATGACCCAAACAGTGTCAGTTCCTTGACCCAAGGCCTTGACCTTTTCAGCTTCGGTGGCAGGTCTTACCCCATTCTGGACGTGAGGGGAATGACTGATCAGAGCCTGCTGCATCAAATCTGCCATCCTAAAACTCTCTCCCCTTATTGTCCAAGCTCACCAAGCAACTTTATGGTTTTTCTGTAAAGAAAAGAAAGGAAGGAAGGAAGGAAGGAAGGAAGGAAGGAAGGAAGGAAGGGAGAGAGAGAGAGAAGAAAAGAGAAGAGAAGAGAAGAGAAGAGAAGAGAAGAGAAGAGAAGAGAAGAGAAGAGAAGAGAAGAGAAGGTAGTCATTAGAAGCAGCAAATGTCTTGTCCTCAAATTCTATTTTCTCACTGGCAATGAATACCTGGCAAGTAGTTTACACAACATGCTCTTGTGAACTTGGACAGTGAGACCGTGCTCTGAGTGAGATGGATGGATGGATGGATCATCCATCTCAATATGGGTGACTCTGGGCCAAGGGACTTCCCCAAGTAAAGGCTGATTTATAAAAAAGCCTAATGTAAGCCAACCAGCATCTCCTGTCAGCACCTGACCTAGCCACACATCTTTCTACAGACCTCAGTGGCAGTGTTTCACTTAGATTAGCAGAGATGAAATCAGATTTTTTTTCAAAGCTTTCCACTCACTCTTAGCCTGAAAATTTCTGTGCACCATCAAGCATTTTATTTTATTTTTTAAAATGTACTTTTATTGATTCCAGAGGGGAAGGGAGAGAGACACACACAGAGAGAAACATCGATGATGAGAGAGAATCATTGCTTGGCTGCCTTCTGCATGCCCCGCACTGGGGATCAAGCCCGCAACTCCAGCATATGCCCCGACTGGGAATCAAATGGTGACCTCCTGGTTCATAGGTTGACGATCAACCATTGAGTCACAGTTGTCGACCCCCTCAAGTATTTTAATGCTCAGGATGTTCTTAAATTCCAGGATCTCCATTTCCCGTTAGACTTCTCTCTTCTACCTGAATCATCCTGGACCACCAGTTATGGACATGATCATTATAATTCTGGATTTTCTGGGAACAGCTCAGATCTCAAATATTCCGAACTTTAGTGATAAAACATTAAGATTCCAAGATTTCAGTATCCAACTAACCTCTCCCATATTGCATTAATACTGGGAAGTAACCCAAAACAATTTTTGTAAGATGATGTATCCTTGATTTGAACTTGAAAATCCTGTTAAAGAAGATTCTTGAGCTATGACACACACATCCCCGAGCTGTTCCTCACTCAATTTCTCCGGTTTTTATATTTACCCAAAGGAATTCTTTGTTCAAAACAATTTGATGTTCTTTTTATACATTGCCTTAAATAGTTTAAAGAATAAAACCTCTTGAGTTGAAGCTCCCTTACAACAAAGTGATTTTTTTTTTAAGAAAGAAAAGGAAAAGAGAGTGAGGGAAAAAAAAGAAACCATTGTTCATAGAACTAATGGTTCAGTGGCCTAGGGGCCCTGTAGATAGGAAGACTCTGATGGTTGCTATGGAGCTGTCCACCGTGGAGGTGCTGACAATATCCTGGAGTTGGAAAGGGGCTGTCCTCCTCAAGTTGTGACAAGAGCCCTTCTACACCGCTACCACCACCCATTCCCAAAGAAATATAAAACATTGTGGAAACTTAGGCCATGTCTCCAGGCTGGAGCAGGGAAGACAATAATTTGTTGGCAAAGGCTTCTGAATCTTCTCCACTTCGCTCAAATCCAGACACAATATCTGCCCAGAACCTCTTTTTTCCTGATACTAAACATTCAGTATAGTTCATGCCATAGATGCCTCCTGTGAGCCTTATAGTCTGTAGAGATGCTAATGCTGGCAAACCTAATAGGAAAACCAAACTAGCTGCTGGAGAGGGGGAGTTGTGGCCCCAATTCCTCTCCCACACCATGACATGCCCCTTCCTTCACTATTTTCCATACCAAGTATAAGGAGCACCTCTTCTTACTGGTGCTTGGAGAAAAATACCGATTGCCTTTGAAGGGACAATTGATTGCCTTGGATGCGTGTAACATGCTGGTGACTCTGAACAAGTCACTCTTCCCCCCCAGGCTTGGTCTTCTCATATTTGTGAGACAAGGAAATGCCAGGGACTCAGAGCCCTTTTCCTGTCTCCTCCATCTGTCTCCTCCATCTTCTGGCCATCTTCCTCCAGGCATGTCTCCCTGCCAGGATATTCACAGTCTCTTTACAGAGACTCTGCCACTCAGGACCCCAGATGTTATCTCTGGATTCAGAGGCCAAGGATAGGGCCACCATGGATACTAGATGAGCTTGAGAGCCTTGGCTCAGGGTATAGGGAGTGGGGAAGGTGGCAAGAGTAAGGAGACCCCCAATGTTAAAAGAAATTTAAAAGCATGGTCTCCCTCTCTTTTTTAAAGATGGTAATTTATTTTTATAAAAATGATGCATACTTATAAAGAATCCAAGATATTTTAAAATCTTCCAAATCCTGCCACCTCAAACAATCATGGTCCCATGGCCTAGTGGCCCTGTTGCTAATGCAAGTGAACATCATGCAGCTATTTCTCTCATTGTATATACTGAGAAGGACAAGTAAGCAAGTAACTAAGAAGGGTAGTGGGTGGGTGGATGGATGAATATAAAGAAATCATTCATTATAAGGGATTATACTTCACTTGCTGTTTAATAAAAGGTATAAAATTTAATTTTCCTTGAATTTAAAAGACAAAGACACTAAAAAAAAATGAAGCTAATGGAATTGTTTAACTTTGTTTATTCTCCACAAGAGATATTATTTCTCAAGGATACCTCTAACGTTGAGAAAATAATTATGAAAAATATTAAGAGACTGGAATCATTTTTTGACATGCTTCAATTTTATTTTATTTTTTTAATATATTTTATTGATATTTTACAGAGAGGAAGGGAGAGACAGAGAGCTAGAAACGTCGATGAGAGAGAAACATCGACCAGCTGCCTCTTGTACACCCCCTTCCGGGGATGTGCCCGCAACCAATGTACATGCCCTTCACTGGAATCAAACCCGGGACCTTTCAGTCCGCAGACCAACGCTCTACCACTGAGCCAAACCGGTTTCGGCGTCATGCTTCAATTTTAGACAGCATCAATTGACTATCTGCTATGAAAAATAAAGTAATTAACATTCTTATATTTCCTCCCATTTCCCGTCCCCCAACTACCTAAATATTATGAGTAATCCTGGGATTTTTTTTTCCTATTTTTGTCTCTTAAGGTGAGTCATTGTCAGTGCACATGATCAGGATTAAGTGAGGCATGTAATGAGGAAATGTGATGACATGGATATCTATTATAGACACAAAGAATAACAAAAAAAAAGGAAAATTAACATTTTTTTCACCTACATAAATGTAAGAAGAATTTTAACTATTTTTGTGAATCACTGACCTTGTGTGCCACTACCTTATTATGCATCACAGATTATCTTCAAATGTCATACTTTTAAATAATAATAAAACTAAAGCAGTGGACAAACTGGATTATCCTCTAAGTCTTCTGCTGCACTATGACTTTTGCCCAAAAGGATCCACATCTGAGGTCAGAGGGGACTTGTCTTGTTTTGGAGCAGAGCCAGACTTGATGAGAATAACAATTTCTAATATTACTCAGTGCCTAGTGACTGCTGGGTACAGACTAAGTACTTTACATCTATCAGTTCATTTAATCTCCCAACGTTCCAATGAGAGACATGCTATATTCTTCATTTTAAAAATTAGGAAACTGAGGCAAGGTGGTTAAGTAATCCTCGAGATTCCACAACTAGTGAGTAGGAGACTCTAAGTTCAAGTGACCTTCACAGTAAATAGCAGAGCTGGGATCTGAACAGTTTCCCCAGTCTTGGTAACTCACTAGCTGTGTGGGCTTGGGCCAGATACTTTTGAGTTAGTATCATCTACAAACTGAAGACAAATAAAGACTTCCCTGCCTATCACCATGGCTTCCCTGGGGATCCAGTGAGCGGTGCCTGGAAAAGAGCTTTGTAAAACTGTGTTATCACCTTCTCCAGAACTCAGCGTGGCGTGTAGCCGGCAACCTTGGTCAGGACCTAGACAGGAATCAGCCTCTGCTGATAAAAACATTACCGCAAAGCCACAGAAACAACACAGCCCTTCTTCTGCCAGGAGACAATTAAATGGGGTTGGCGGGGAGTTCCAATGGCTGTGAATGCTTTACCAAGTTTATGTTCAGGGTGAATTCCAGCAAGATAGATTGTTTATTGGGTTCACTGTCACACTACCCTTTGACAAGAGAGGTCATTGCATGACGAGAATGTCAAGGCACACTGGATATTGTGTTCCCTCCCGTGGGCCAGCTCTCTCTTTTTTTGCGGTCCCTGAGCATTTGTTCTCTCCTAGAGCAGATGTTCTTGGCCTGGCTAAGCTATCCACCTGCCTGAAAGGTGAGGGCCAGAGAAAGTATCTTTCAAAACCTCAGGCAGCATACAGAAAAAGGTCGCCAGACCAGCATTCTGAGCCCTGGTGGCCCTGGGAGGCCAGAGAGCTGACTTCTGACCTTGACTCAAAACCATGACCTTGGGCAAGTCCCTTTTTCTTTCAGGTGGTTTGTTTTCCCATCTACAATACTATGTCTCCCTGGATGCTCTCGCAAGGCCCAGATAACTCTCCTGCTGGCTATTCCGAGGAGAGGTGTAGCACGGGTACGACTGGCTGTGATTTATCTTGGGGATTTCCAGAGATAGGAATCAGGCAAGAATCTGGAGGCCACAGACAAAGATGAATTGCATTTTAAGAACTCTGGCTGGCAGTACTGAGTTAGACAGCCACAGCGACTGGTTTGTAGGCCAAAGAGAAGACAGTACTCTTGAGAGGAGCATCTGGGTTTCTCTAGCTGGATATTAGCCCTTTATCAGATGTATCATTGCCAAATATGTTTCCCCATGCAGTAGGCTCTCTTTTTGTGTTGTGGATGGTTTCCTTTGCTATGCAGAAGCTTTTTATTTTGGTGTAGTCCCATTTGTTTATTTTCTCCTTCGTTTTCTTTGTCCTAGGGTTCCAGGTATTTTTTTTGTGTGTGTGTGATGGTTTTATCCGGGCTTCCTAGCCATGACCTGACAGTTTGCCACCTGCTCACTCACTTCTCCAACTTGTTGATGCACATTGTGCAGATTCACGCTAAACCTCGTTAGATCCATCACTTCATTCTGTCAGATCCCATTTACTGAATGGTGGTAATTCCCCAGATCTCCTTTTTCTTAATTGTGGTAGAAACACATAACACAGAGTTTGCTTTCTTTACCCTTTTTCAGTGTACAGTTCAGTAGTGTTAAGTATAGTCACATTGCTGTACTCCATCTCTTCTTTGTCAATTGTCTAAAACTCAGTTTCATAGTCCTTGGTCATTGTAACTAAATTGCTTCCAGGGGTTGCCTCCTCTTGGCTCCCACACAGATCTGGGTAGAGCTGAAGTGCAGGAGGTTCATACTTCACCTCAGGGCACTCTGCCAATGGCTATTATAAGTTATCTGCACATTCTGCTGACTCCGTGGATAAAATAGCTCAGTTCCCTGCAGCCAAGTGCCTTGGGCTGGGCATGGCATGGGCTCTCTTCCACAGGACCTGTCTCACCAAGAGGCCAGATCTGTAAGTGCTTAGAACACAACCAGGATTGGGTCCTCCGCATCAGATAGGGGAACCAGAAGACTGTGTCTTTAAGAGTGGAAATGATCAGGATTATTTCAAATGATCAGGATTATTCCTCAAGTAGCCTCTGCTTTGACTTTTGGAGAAAGCACTTGGAAGAAGCAAGTTTAGAATGTCAGTTTCTTCATCTGTAAAATGGGAATAATATCTATCTTATAAATTGTTTCAAAACTTGAAAAATAAGATGTGCATGAACTATTTGTTTTGAAGTTAGTCATGGCAAATGTTTAATGAGCAGAACAGTATTTGGTGTGGGTTTTTTAAAAGAAAATACATTTTATTGATTTTTTTACAGAGAGGAAGGGAGAGGGATAGAGAGTTAGAAACATCGATGAGAGAGATACATCGACCAGCTGCCTCCTGCACATCCCCCACTGGGGATGTGACTGCAACCAAGGTACATGCCCTTGACCGGAATCAAACCCGGGATCCTCTGGTCCGCAGGCCGACGCTCTATCCACTGAGCCAAACTGGTTTCGGCTGGTGTGGAGTGTTTTTTTTAAAAAATCTTTGAACCCCATGTTTTTCCAAGCCCTACAAGGCTATAAGCATGAGTGAAGATGCTTTAATAGCAATAGTTCTGATTTTACCAGCTGATTGTTCCCTTTTAATAATTTAGATCCTCACTCTTATCAAATGTGTCCCTTGGAGGCATCTCTTTGCTCACCTGCCTGTGGAGCATCCATGATTCTTCAAGCTCTAGTTTCTGAGGCTGCTCCTCGCACTCAGCATCACCACAGTTGTGCTGGCATTCTTACAGTGTCACACCATCTCTTCTCTCTCTCTCTATCTATCTATCTATCTATCTATCTATCTATCTATCTCTCCATGTCACACTCAACAAGGATGTTTCAAAGGAATGTGGATAATGTGTCACTGTTACAGTCTTCATAAAGTTGTTTCAGTGTTTATTTAGAACTCCCTGTTCATCACACACAGGCTTGAGTGAGTCTCTTGGGACCAAGTTAAGAGCCATTTCTAAGGGATAGACACCAAGCTGTGTTCATGTTCCCTGTCCCTGCTCCGCTGGGTTTGAGTGCTGTCCTGAGAGGTCCTTCTGCCATCATGCCCAAGGGGCACAGCCTAGGCCAAGTGGAGCCCCATCATCATCATCATACTGGGCTTTGACATCCCAAATCCAGTCACCCCAGCACCAGCTCTGTATTAATTACTTATTGCTGCGTAATGAGTTCTTCCACGCTTAGCAGCTTAAAACAGCAAACATATGTTATGGGGTCAGGAATTTGAGATTGGCTTAGCAAGGTGGTTCCAGCTTAGGGTCTCTTGTGAGGCCACAATCAAGGTGTCAGCCAGGGCTGCAGTCATCTGAGGCTTGATTGGGTCTGGAGCACTTGCTTTCAATTCACTCACAGAGAAATTAGCAAGAGGCTTTGGTTTCTTGTCATATGGACCCCTCCATAGCATCTCAGGGTTTCCCCAAGGGAATTGTAAAGAGAGAGAGGACGAGTAAGACCAAAAACTGCAATTCTTTATAACCTAGTCTTGGAAATTACATACCACCAGTTCTTCCACATCCTACTGATCACACAGACCTACACTAGTATCAGGTGGGAGGCGCTACACAAAGGTGTGAATACCAGGAGGTGGGGGTCATCGGGACCATTTTGGAAGCTCTAACAGATCCTTTGCCTCTACAATCTTGCCTGAGGGGTGCCACCTGTCTTCGTGGCCAGAGAAGGAACTTTGGAAGCCCCTGGGATGGAATTCAGGGATGACAAGGCAACACTGGGCCCCGGGGATATGTTGCTGGGGGTCTTTCCCAGCATCTAGAAGGGTTCAGGAATCCGGAGAAGGCACCGTGTGTAAATTAATAAAGAACTAGAAATGTCATATAAATTTCTTTGTTTTTTTAATATATTTTTATTGATGTTTTACAGAGAGGAAGAGAGAGGAATAGAGAGTTAGAAACATCAACGAGAGAGAATCATCGATCAGCTGCCTCTTGCGCACCCCCCACTGGGGATGTGCCCGCAACCAAGGTACATGCCCTTGACCGAAATCGAACCTGGGGCCTTTCAGTCCACAGACCTACGTTCTATCCACTGAGCCAAACCGGTTTTGGAATGTAATATAAAATTGTAATACATTTTGGGGAGCCAGAGGAGGCTTAGCTGTAGTAGCCAGGTTCTCTGAATCTCCAGACCCCTCCTCTTTATTGACACAAATTGTCCTAAGACAAAGCAGATGTACATATAAAAGGTTAAGGTTTGGTATACAGTAGGCATTGTCAGGTTTGGGGGAACTGCCTTCGGTTGCTAGGTATCAGACAATAATATATGCAAACCTTTAGGTTTGGGGAAATGCCTAAAGCTGTTTGGCAGGCAATAACATGTAGATAGTCAACCCTGCTGAATAAGCCCTAAATTCTATCAACCTTTTGATGAAACTTCTTGCATTTATGACATGATGGACTTAGCCTCCAGCACATGTGTGTGAAAGTCAGGAACCAGGAAAAGAAAGAGGGGGACAGAAGTAAATCAAGGGGTGGAAAGTCTTGAGTGATAAAGAGTAGGTCTTCCAATATTGTGAGACAGTAAACCTGGGAATAGACAGGAGACCTGCATCTTCAAGTGAGGTGAACTTGATAGACTTAAGATATTTATAACAACAAAGGTCCATTTCCATCTTGCCACCTCTCCATGGCTGGAGGCTCTGCTCCACACCTTTTCACTTGGGAACCCAGGCTGATACATTGCCCAAACCATTGGCAGAAAGTGAGCTCTGGAGGATCTTGTATTGGCAATAAAGTCCTCTGGTCCAGCAATGATTCATGTGTTTTCCTCTCACAGCCCATTGGCCACAAATGGTCACTTTGGCTCCAGCCAGCCATGAGGGTGCCCAGAAGTATAATCTTATCATGTGCCTGGAAGAGAGAAGGGGGAATGTTTGGCAAACAGCACTAATGATTTCTGGAGGTCTAAGAGAAGAATAAATTTTTCATAAGCAAAAGGTGGGGAAGAGGTTAGGGCTGAATCCTTGGGCCTGGTTTTGTGCAAAATGAGGCTTTTCCAAGTTCTGCTCTAAAAGACTCCCTGCTGGTTACTCTATCATTCCTGGGTTTGGTTCATCCTTTGCTGCCTCATCAAAATAAAAAGCTTCTGCACAGCAAAAGAAACCAGCATCAAAATGAAAAGGGAACCCACTGTATGGGAGAACATGTTTGCCAATGATATACCTGATAAGGGGTTAATTTCCTAAATATATAAATATATAATTTCCAAAATATATAAAGTATTCATACAACTCAACAAAAGGAAGACAAACAATCCAATTTAAAAATGAGCAGAGGACCCGAAGAGACACTTTTCCAAAGAGGACATACAAATGGCCAACAGATATATGAAAAAATTCTCAACATCACTAATTATAAGAGAGATGCAAATTAAAATGACAATGAAGTACCAACTCACACCTGCCCAAATGACTACTATCAATAAACCAACAAACAAATGCTGGCAAGGATGTGGAGATAAAGGTACCCTAGTACACTACCGGTGGTAATGCAGGTTGGTATAACTACTATGGAAAATAGTGTGGAGTTTCCTCAAAAAAAATTTTAAAATGGGCCCTGGGTGGTGTGTTCAGTGGCTAAAGAATCAGCCCACGCAGTGAAGGGTTGAGAGTTCAATTCCAGGTCAAGTGCAGATTCCTGAGTTGTGGGTTCATTCCCTACCTCCGGTCAGGGGTATCCAGGAGGCAACCAGTTGCTGTGTCTGTCTCACATCCATGTCTGTCGGTCTCTCTCCCTCCCACTCCCTTCTTCCTCCCACTCTCTCTGAAAAGCAATAGGAAAATATCCTCTGGTAGGGATTTTAAAAAAAAAAGTTGAACTGCCATTTGACCCAGTGATCCCATTTCTTGGAATAGATCCTAGAAAGCCAGAAACACCAATCAGAATATATGCACCCTTGTGTTCATAGAAGCATTATTTACAATAGCTAAGATCTGGAAATAGCTCAAGTGAATGAATTAAAAAAAAAAAAAAAACGACTGTGATATTCTTACACAATGGAATACTATGCAGCTATAAAAAAGGATCTCTTACCCTTTGAGACAACATGGAGGGACCTGGAGAGTAGTATGCTAAGCAAAATAAGCCAGATAAAGAATGACAAGTATCACATGATTTCACTCATATGTGGAATCTAACGAGCAAAATAAACGGATCCAGAGACATTGAAGCATACAACAGACTGGCCCTTGTCAGAGGAAAAGAGGGGCGGGGGCTGGAAGAGATTAACCAATGGACTTATATGCATAGATGCAAAACCCATGGACAAACAGTGGTGTGGGGGAGGCCTGGGGAAGGGGTGAGAGCAGGGTGGAGGGGGCCAATGGTGAGGAGGGTGGAGGGAGGAGGGCACATCTGTAATACTTTCAACAATGAAGAGAAATTTTTAAAAATAGTGATAAACAACATACTTACGAAACTGCTTCCCCATGGCCTTGGCCTTAGATGGCTCCAGGGGAGATGGCAAGGAAAGTGTCAGCCTGAGCCAGACAATTCATCGCATAGCTCAGGCCTAACATCTGGTGTCCTTCACAGCTGACAGCTGAGCAGAGGGGCTGGACATACAAATTGTCTCAGGTAGCAGGAAAGGAGCTTTAGGGTGGGGCGGGGGGGATAGAGGTGTAAGTCATGGAACACAGCTGTCTCTGGGTTCACCTTCCCCACTCTGGGGCTCACAGAGTCGTCTTGCCCAAGCACACCAGGCTTTCTCAGAGGGGCCCTTTGGCAGAAAGGTGATGTATGTTCCCCCTGTTCAGGGCAGAACCTATTTAGGTTTGTTCTGCTCTCTTTCTCCAGAGGCAGCCCGCGCAACCATTGCCTCACTGCAGCTCCCCCTTCAAACCAGCTGCTCAGAGACCTCCCAGGGACATCCAGTCCCCCATAAACCCTGAACCCGTGGGAGGGAGTCCCATGTTCGATGGCTCTGGCTGCAGGAAGCCATCACCAGGGCAGATGTGGTGGCCAGGGGGCAGGGGAGGGCAGCAGAGAGCTAGAAGAGACTCCCAGGGAGAGCGCCCGTGACCGCAGCTGGGAGAGCTCCAGGAGGAAGTGGGAGGGGCACACGGAGAACCTCCATCTGCCAAGGAAATCCCCTCCCCTGGGGTCACACAGAGGCCAGGTGGAAGCGCTGATGCCGGGGAGCACGTTGGGAAGTCAGACCAAAAGGAGTAGGGAGATGCCAGAGACAACACCGCGGAGAGTCAGAAGAGAACCGGAACGAGCCGGAGGTCACCAGAGTCCTGGAGTAGCTCTGAGTGTGGGCCAGCCCTGCTCTCCCCGGGCCAGGAGAACAGGGAGGAATGTAGGCCAAAAAGCAAAGGAGAAAAGCTGCCTAGTTTATTTTATGAGGTCATCATAACCCTGATAACAAAACCTGTCAAGAACAGTACATACTCAAAAATACAAAGTACAAAATTACCAAAATAAACCCAAAATACAAAAGTACAAGTCTCACTGTTAAGTATGAATAGAAATTTTTTTTTTAAATTAACAAACTGGATTAAAGCACATTAAAAAAAAGTCATTCATGAGAGCCAAGCAGGATTTATTCTAGCAATGTAAAAATAGAAAAATGGGTTAAATTATACAAGTCATCGATAAAGAAAATAAATCATTCAAATCCAGATTCTGAAATGCATTTGCTAAAAATCCAGTCATTTCTGGTGTGTATTTTTTTAACTTTTAAAATTTTAGGAAGAGTAGGATATTCCCTTCACATAAAAAGTAGCAATATCTTACTTAAAGTTGAAATCTATTGACTGTTCCATAAAAATCAGTAACCAAAAAGAGGGTAATCAGTCTCACCATTATTATTTAATATGTTCTAGAAGTTAAGGCCAATGTAATAAAGAAGGGCATAAAACAGAAACAAGTGTGGGGGGGGAATAAAACAGGAACAAGTGGAGTTAAGACAAAATTATCATTATTTATCAATGCTATATCTTACCTACTCATGCTCTGTATTAAAATTCAAAGATAACTTCCAAGAATAAAGTAATGGTCAAAAAAAGGTTAAAAATGATTCATAATTAAAGAAATGTGAATTAAAATAATAGGCAGCGTAAGTTTGTTATTTTTTTACCCCATAGAATGTTATAAAAACTTTGAAAACATTGAGAGGATGCAGGTAGATAGGCACACATAATCGCTGATAGTATTGTATATTGTATAGCCCCCAGGGAGAGCAATTTGGCAAGAATGTGTGTGTTCTGCTGTGGCTGTGCATTCATGTTCAATAAAGGTCAGTTAGGTCAAGTCGATAGACGGTGTTCAAGTCTTCTTTCCTTTTACTGATTATCTGTCTGTTCTACCAATTAATGAGACTAGCGTGTTGAATTCTCCAACTATAATTGTGGGTTTGTCTATTTTCTCCTTCCATGGTTGTCGATTTTTGATTCATATGTTTTGAAGCTCTGTTATTGGGTGCATATACCTTTAGAATTTTACCTTCTGAAGGAAATGACCCTTTCATTATGGGAAATGTCCCTCGTTATCTTTGGTAATATTTCTTGTCATGGTGTTTACTTTGTTTGATATTAAGATAGCTACCACAGTCCTGCTGGGTGGCTCACTTGGTTGGAGCATCATCCTGTAGACCAAAAGGTTATGAGTTTGATTCCCAGTCAGGGCACATACCTAGGCTGTAGGTTTCATCCCTGGTTGGGGTGCCTGCAGGAGACAACTATTTAGTTTTTCTCTTTCACATAGATGTTTCTCTCTCTCTCTTCCCCTCCCTTCCTCTTTCTCCAAAAATCAATAAAAATATATCCTCAGGGGAAGATTAAGATAATAATCCTATCTAATAAAAGAGTGATATGCAAATTGACCATCACTCCAACACACAAGATGGCTGCCACAAGATGACCAGCAGGGGAGGGCAGTTGGGAGGGACCAGGCCTTCAAGGAAGGACAGTTGGGGGCGATCAAGCCTGCAGGGGAGGGCTTTTGTTTTGTTTTGTTTTGAAGTTTTTCTTTCCTGACAACTTTTGGAAAGCAAAGTTGATTATATTTGCCCATTGTGGAACAATGTGAAAATACGGGGTACACTAGGATTTGGCATTCAAAAACATCACTGGTCTAGTCATCAATGTTATAAATGGGGAGAAAAACTACCCTAAACGTCTGTACTAATTTAAAATACTATTCCCAGTTCCACTAAAAAGGCATAAATATATGGCACATACTAATGACAACAGGCATTTCCTGTACTATTAATAGCTCATATAGTACGAAAATGTAATAGGGGACCTAAAAATAAAGTGCTTACTGTATTTGACATTAAGTAATCTTATCTACTTAGAATTTAAGATGTTGCTAGGGAAATAGGTAGCACAAGACTCTTTAAAAAATCATCCAGCTATTTTAAAAGGTTTTTTTTATGCATTTTCCTAAAACAGAGGCATCAGGCCACCTCATTGATTCTAGAGGTATTTCTTCACAACATTTTTTAAAGATTTGACATATATACTTCCCTTTTAATGTCTTCTCCAGTCTCAATTTATTGAATTCTAAAACTGTAAGGGTTGCATCAGACAGATGCCTAGTGCTTGCTGGTCTTGCTGTTGTTTGAGTACTTTCTCACTCACGAGAACCCTAGAGAGGAGGCTACCTGGTAGTACACTGGCAGGAACTTTTAAAGCTTAAAAACATTTCACCTTTGTTGCTGAAACTGGTTTGGCTCAGTGGATAGAGTGCCGCCTGCAGACTGAAGGGTCCCGGGTTCAATTCCGGTCAAGGGCATGTACCTTGGTTGTGGGAATATTCCCGGGGGGGAGGGGTGCAGGAGGCAGCTGATTGATGATTCTCTCTCATCGATGTTTCTAACTCTCTATCCCTCTCTCTTCCTCTCTGTAAAAAAATCAATAAAATATATTTTTTTTAAAAGAAAGAAGATAAACTGATGATGGTTATTTAAAAAGCAGAAAGCGCTATATAAAGCCAACCTGAGATGCTCTCCTTAAAGGTGCTTTTTCTGTAAAAACAACAACAACAAAAAAAAAACTGACTCAGATGAAATAAATCACAGGACTGTTGTCCTTTCACTTTCTCGGAGTGGCTTTCTGGACTGGTTTCATGTCTGAGTGTTTGGCAAATGGTGTTAGGTTATCTGGAGGTTTGAGGAACATCCTGTTTATTGACAAGAGCTAATTAAAGAAAAACCTCATTAAGGAAAGCTGGTCACACAAACACCTAGCATTGGGGCTGGGGGGAAAGCACCCGATCCTGCACTGTAGCATGTCTTTTGGGGTATTTTACAGTAGCAGTGAGATCCCTAAGCCCTCCTAACCAGGTTTATGCAGCACTTGTTCCCGGCCTCACTGAATCGGTGACCGTGGAGGAATTCCTGTGGATTAGCCCTTGGTCTGGTGCCCGGGGAAGGGGTTCCTGTGGTCTCTACAGCGCCCTGCAGTCCTTGCCTCCCTGGACTAAGTGCTCATAGACCAACGCTCCCGAGGTGGCTGCTGCTGCTGTCTTTGAAAGGGGCTTTGGGTGGCCTGCGCCTCCGGCACTTGCAGGAGCTGCTGCCCTGACCCCTTGTGCGACCCCTGGCTCTCTGCGAGGAGGTCGCCACACAACTCAGAAGCATGCCTCTCTGCGGCCACCTCCGAGGCCTGGCCTTCCTCTTCTGTGCCTTTCTTTCTTTCCCAACAGGCTGGGCTGGCTCACTCAGTTGCTTCTCCAGGAATGCTTTTTCCTGGAGGCACCGGCGTGGGCCCTTGCAGCCGTCTCAGCTCCAGCTTTTTTTAGCTCCTCCTGAAATGTCCGCATTTCTCTGTCCTGTTTCTGTCCTTGACTAGGGAAATGTCCCTCACCGCCGCCAATGGCTGCTTCTCACCGGAGTCCATCTCCTCCTTCCCCAAGAGCTGTGTCTCCAGCCCCAAACTTTGCTTTGCGTGTTTGGAGGCGCATTTGAATCTCGTTCGTGGGCTCTCGCCACTTGCTTGCGCATAGCTGTTCTGCTGACTTTCAGTTTCCCTTCTATACTCCGTGCTTTTGTCCATCGGGTTTTCCGACTTGGATTCGGTGTCAGCCTAGACAGGGGACTCTTCACTGAGTAGCAGCCAAGTTTCCTCAGAGACCACTTTTTTGCTGGATTTTGGTTTCTTTTATTTGCTGGTCCAGCTTTATCACGTCCACTGACACAAAAGTCTATTTTTAAAACTGTGGGTTTTTGCTCTACCTGGTTTTGTTCAGTGGATGGAGCATCAGCCTGCGAACTGAAGAGTCCCAGGTTCAGGTCCAATCAAGGACACACGCCCAGGTTGTGGGCTCCATCCGCGGTGTGAGACCTGCAGGAGGCAGCCGATCAATGATTCTCTCACATCATTGATCCTCCCTCTCCCTTCCTCTCTCTCTCTCTCTCTCTCTCTCTCTCTATATATATATATATATATATATATATATATATATATATATATATATATATTTAAAATAAAACTGTGGATTTTATTTCTGAGATTGTCTGTTTCTTTTCTCCTTCCCCGCTTGTATCTGAACCTTCACTTTCTTTAGGTTGGGTTTGGCTTGGGATCTTTTTAGGGGGAGAAGGAGGTTGGTCCCTCTGTTATGAATATTTATCCCCCTTCTGGAAGTCTCCCTTAGTGTAGGGCCCCTATCTTTAAATGGCGCATGGGCTACTCAGTTTCAGGAGTTCATGTTCAAAGAGACTCAAGTGCCCCAGTCCCTTTTAGGCCTCATCACAAGCAAGTTCTCACCCATTATTGGGGTGGACAAACCCCTTCCAGTTTTAGCTACTGCTCTCAAATTCCATTAGGTCTGAGTCAGGTCCATCAGCCACCCGGATGCGTCCCTCTGCTTTCTCCCACACAGATGCCCATAACACAGCTTGGTTGTTGGTGCTTGTACTTTGTCCCCTAGCTTTGTTGTAAATGTTGTCCTCCGATCTTTAATTTTGTTAACTAGTTTTCTTGGTCTATGATTTATATGGTGATTCAAAAAGTACATGTCCCCACTCCCGCCATGCTCCCAGGATTCCAATATGTATCATTTTCTAAATCAGAGCTGGGGGCAGGGGCAGGGGCATTAGATATCTGAAGTACCTTTTACATTCCTTTTGGAACTTAACCACAGCAATAGGAACTAGGGTAAGATCAAAGACAAGAAAGAGCACCCAACACATGTGCACTAATAATGTATGTAGCATTTTGTATACCTTTCTATGAAATTATCGATTGTGTGTTTGTCATGTTCAGTACATAATATCTGTGGTAATCTTTTTAATAGTTTCACAACATCGAGAATATCGAGTGGAGACACCAAAATTTACTCCGCCTGTCCCTTATTACTGGACATGTGGGCTGTTCCCATTTTTTCTGCTAGCCTCGGATGATGCTATCATAAACATATTTGTGCATTTAGCTTTTCTGTTGTTGTTGAATTACTTCCTTATGGTGGAATCCCAAGAGTGAGGTTATTGGGCTAAGGGTAGGACTATCTCCCTGGTTCTGGCAATGTATAACCTGAAACTGTGTTTTGAGAATTATTTTTCTTATTACAGGGGAAAGGTTAAGGCTCAGCTGCTGACGGTAAGGATCACATGAGGGAAAATCGGGCTACTTCCCAGGATCACTGCTGTTCTGTCCTTTCTCCTAGCCGTCGGTCTTTCCTGTTCATTTAGTCAACTTCAATTTTACATTTATTTAACCAACATATATTAAAGAGGTTACTCATTATACAACATATAGTATACAACATCTATTAAAGAGGTTACTATGCGTCAGATACTGTGATTTATCTCCCCCACACTGGAGTGAGCCCCATAAGTGTGTGTGGTGTTCTGCCCAAGGACTGACCCAACACACCCAGGATAGAAAAGGGCCCAATCCAGGCGTGCACTGGCCTGTACTCTCTGCACATGTAAAGGGAGCTGTGGGTTGTCCTTCCCGACTCCTCTTAACGTGTCTAAGACTGTTCAAGGAATCCTAGACTCTTCTGCCTGGTGAGATCTAGTACCAGCAATGCATCTTCCTCTATAGGCAGCTTTAGCCCCATTCAAGGGCATCCTTGAGTAGAACAGGGAGAAGCTAAGAAATTTCAATTGCATTAGCTAATATAGTTGCCCCCCTCAAAAAAAGTAATCTTGTTATTTTTATATCCCAAAACTGGTAAGCTAGAAATAACCCTCAAGGTTTCCTGTTAACAACTTGCCAGCTATATGGATAAAGTCCTTATAACTGACTCTCACCCTCAGTTTCCCTGTCTTTCCATTGCCCCCTGAAAACTGAGTCTTGCCCTGAACTCAAGTCCTCTGGCTTGGGTTCTGGTCATAGTTCTGAGTCCCTGTTTCCCCTGGCCAGCATCCTCCCACGGGGGGCTGGACCCTGCTCCACAAGCCCCAGCCCCTGATTGAGTTTGTGTGTTTAATGGCCTGATATTGAAGACCAAGACTGTGTGCCTGTCTCTATTTTATGCTCCATGGCTGCATCCCAACACTTGATGGAGCCCTGTAATCACAAACCTAGACTTCGCCACAACTCTACGGTCCCTGCCAGGATCAGTTGACTCCCAGGACCTGTCCCAGCTAGTCCATTACACAAGGGACTATATAATGCATGTCCAAACCTGCCGAGTTAGTAATCACCTTCCCCACCGCAATGTTTTACAGGGGAGGAACCCAAGAGCCAGAGAGTAAAAGCGACTTTGCAAGAGGCAAATAGCAATTTTGTGTCAGATGTAGGCCCAGAGACCAAAACTTCTCAGCCCTAAGAGATAAAGAATAGGTAAAATAACCAGAAAAGAAATTTAGAAATAGATTCCAAAGCAGAAGTTCAATTACAAGTCCTGAGACCTGCCTCTTTCCAGGGTGGGTAAAGAGAGAGGCCCCAGGATTTGAGAATAAGATAGGTTCCAGTTTGTGAAGCCACAAAGTATGGGCAGCAAAGCTGACTTTATGTGGAGCCCAGAACATCAGGCTGGATCTAGTTAAATGCCTCTTGTCTCTCTAGAATGTCCCAGGGGCCTGAAGCAGGACTGAGCTTATAAGTGTAGGTCAGGGTGTCATATACACAGGCCAAGGGAAAGAAAGGGTGGGGATCTGAGGAAGGGCATAGGGGTGAGGAACCGGGTTGGGATTGACACATGTAGATGCTCAGCTAGCCCACATGCCATCTGGGATCTTCCTGCATCATGAGAGTATGCTCAAAGTATACATCAGCATAGCCTATGGAAGTCCAGGCTTTCTGCTGGATTTCTATAAATGCCCAGGATGCATATATCTCATGCCCTGCTCTCTCAGTAGTAAATTTTTTTGTCCAGCACCACATCAATCCAAGTACAGCATTTAGCTTTTTTATTTAAAAAAAAATTTTTTAGAGACACCATTGATGAGATTAATAGACTTGCTGAAAATGTTGGGGGTCATAGGGAGGGCGTCCCATCACCCACTGTACATCAGACAACCTGGAAATCCTCCTTGTACATCCCTGCTCTCCTCAGCCCTTGTTAGCCACTCCCTTACAATGATTTCCTCTATTAGCCCCAACGCTACAACTGCCCTCACTGTACCCACCCTCACACGTTCCTCCGTTCCTCTGCCTTCCTTCTGCCTGCTCTGTCCTCTGTTCTTTCCTCTTCCCGCCATCTCTCCGAGGTCAGAAACAAATTCCTTTCATTATCTCATGCAGAGAGGCTGGGGGGGAGGGAGCACATGCTTGCACTCCTACTGCTTCTTGACCAAACTCTTTCTTCCAAAAAAAAAAAAAAGTCACTTTCCTCCCATAGAGGAATTTTAGCTAGGGTAATTTAACACACGTGTGTAAATAAAAAGTATACAGAATTATTCTGGTGTGCAGTTTATGCCAGACTCAGCACTACAATTGTCCTACTCAACCTGGATTGATAAGAAAGATTAGAACATCTTGTCTGATTCAGAAGTGTGCCCTTGGCCATGAAAGCTCTGTCGAATCCAGAACCGAGCCTGAGAAAACTGTTTATGAAGGCATTTTACAATCTACAGAAAGTAGGAGGCTACATTTTTTTTTTTAGATGAGCCAATAGTTAGTAGTGCCTATGGCAATTAGAAAGTTTCAAGGTTTTTGAAACCTGCATGGACTCTTAGAGTACTCATAGGCTGCAAACTTTGGACTGAAATGTGATATCAATCTAATTGCAATATATATGCAATGGGCATTTCAAACCAGGTGAGCAATTAAGTTTTAAGATACGTGGCTTGTTATAGTTACTACCAAGTGGTGTAAAACAACAACTAGTCCATTATTCTCAACGATTACATGCGTCAGGAATTTGGGAAGGGCACAGCAAGAACTGTTTCTATCTGCTCCCCAAAGTCGGGAGCGTAGATAGGAAGTGTGAAAGGTTGGGGAGTTTATGCAATAGCTGGGCCCTGAATTATCTGAAGGCTCTTTCATCCATGTGTTTAATGCTAGAGCATCCACATGTGGCTTCCCCATCTGGGCTTTCTCAAACATGGTGGTTAGGTCCTGGGATAAGAGGCCTCTAGGATGGCCCCAATGATCCCCACCACCTGGTATTCACAGCCTTGTGTAATCCTATCCCCTTGAGTAAAACTTGCTGCTAGCCAATAAAATATGGTAACATTGAGGGGGGTATTTCTTTCATGATGAGGTTACAAAACATTGTGACTTCTGTCTTATTACCAGACTCTCTCTCCTCTCTCTCTCTCTCTCTCTCTCTCTCTCTCTCTCTCTCTCTCTCTCTCTCTCTTTCCATGATGAAGCAAGCTGCCAGTCTGGAGAGGCCCACATGGCAAGGGATTGAGGGTTAGACTGGCCAACAGCCAGTGAGGAACCAAGAACTTCGGTCCAATAATCCCCGAAGAACTGACTGTCGCCTTGTGGGAAATCTGACAGCAAAGGAGCAAGCCAAGCCATGGTCAGATTCCTCACTCAGAAACACTGTGAACTAGATAACAAATGTGTCTTGTTTTAAACTGCTAATTTTGGGGGTGATGTGTTACCCAGCCATAGATATCTAATAAAGGTTCCACAAGTGAGCATCCTCCCAAGAACCAGGCAGGCCCTAGCTGGTTTGGCTCCGTGGATAGAGCGTCAGCCTGCAAACTGAAAGGTCCCAGGTTCGATTCCAGACAAGGGCACATGCCTGGGTTGTGGGCTCAATCCCCAGCGGCCGGAGGCAGACGATCCATGATTCTCTCTCATCATGGATGTTTCTGTCTCTCTCTCCTTCTTTCTTCCTCTCTGAAATCAATAAAAATATATATATATTTTTTAAAAAGAACCAGGCAGAAACGGTAGCCCTTCCTATGACCTAGGCTCAGTCACAGAGTAATTACTTTCCCAAAGTCACTAGCCTGCCCCTGGGAACATAGATCCCATCTCCCAAAAGGAGGAATGCCGAATTATCACCATTAGGAATAGCACGTGGGAAGAGATGGTGTTGTGTCCATCTTTGGAGAACACAGTCTGCCACATGGCTTTTTGGTCTTGTCCCAAAGCACGGCCTGACTTACTCACTTGTCCATTTAAAGAAAGATTTGTGTTGTTTTGCTATTTTGAAATCAGGGGTTTGTTTGTACTCCTTCTGTAATGTCTCCTCTGCTTTTAAGAAATGCTCAAATAATATCTCAGCAAGTCACAAGATAAATGGGAATTGGCTCTCTTGCAACCAGGGAGACCTCAGAACCATGACTTCCAAGAATGGGACTGACAAGCTGAAGCACAAGCTTCTCTCCACTCAAGAATGACTCCAAATGAGTTACAACACTGCCCCGCGCTCCGTGTTGGGAAACATCCCGGTGTTGCCCCACACGCCATGTCAGGTGAGTAGAAGCTGGTCGGTGAGTGGGGAGGAAGTTGTGGGGAGAACCGATGGACGCTCCAGCAGGCCGACCTCATGGTACTTCCCACGTCACGCAGACTCACAGAACTCCTGAGCAGTAGGGCATCTGAGAGCTCCATCGGTAACACTAGTAATGATCGTGGCTGCACTTAGTAAGGCCTGACTGAAATAACAAGCCCCCGACAGCTGGATAAAGTCCAACTGGTATCCGATATCACTTAGCTATGTCAATTTCACCAGCATGTAAACTCGGGCTTCCACTGAACGCCCCATCACACTGTAGCTTGAGCCCTATCCCTCTTGTCTTTAAGAAATCCAGGCTTTTGCCGAAACCGGTTTGGCTCAGTGGATAGAGCGTCGGCCTGCAGACTGAAAGGTCCCGTGTTCGATTCCGGTCAAGGGCACGTACCTTGGTTGCGGGCACATCCCCAGTGGGGGGTGTGCAAGAGGCAGCTGGTCGATGTTTCCCTCTCATCGACGTTTCTAACTCTCTATCCCTCTCAGTTCCTCTCTGTGTAAAATCAATAAAATATATTAAAAGAAAAAAAGAAATCCAGGCTTTTACCAAGATAGCCTAGGGAATGCCTACGTTGCCCATCCATTTCACCTGTACTTTCCACCTCAGCCAGCTGCCTGTTCCCCACGGGGGCCTCCTGGGTCTCAGTATGAGCTCTCCTAAGCCTGTGCTCTGGCCTAGCATGAGCCCTGCAGACTCTTCCCCCATTTTCCCCATTTTGTTCAAACAGACTTGGAGAGAACAGAAGAGAATTAACAACAGAGAGGAACTGGAGACCCAGGACTTTTGCTCAAATTTCCCAGGTCCCAGGTGTGTCTTCTACTCTCCTCCCCGCTGCTGCCATGGGGCAAAGGCCAGCCCGCCTCCCTCGGTGCAAATATTCCAACGGAGTCCCCAACCCCGTGAGGTCCACATAAAGGAGGCAGCTGTTTCTCCAGCTTTAATCTAAGGCCCATCTCTTTTGTCTCTACTTCCTGCACTGGGATTGATCTTGGTCCAGGAGGCCAGAGAATACAAGAGTCCATTTCAGGGAGAACTCCAACTTCTAAACAATAATAAAGCAAGCATTCTGACCACAGGACACCACGTGTATTACACGAGGAGTCCAGCCAATGCTGAGCCCCACAAAGTCCAGTTAAGTCCCATTTCACATTCTCTCCTCAGGCATTGATTTATGAGCAGGGTGACGCAATCTCCTAGCCATCTTCAGTGTCTCAAAGATTCTGTGATTGACCAATTGAAAATGGCTCATGTTTTCCCAAAGTAATGCGCACCTAGGAAATAAACACTGTTCCAGAGGAAACAATTTGGAGGGCTCAGCTCTGCCTAGTATAATAATATTGTACACAGGTTTGCTAAGAATTTCAGTTTCTTGGAGCCACAGAATACCAGACCCTTTCCATTCTAGAAGAAGATCTTTATCTCTAGGAAACATTTTCCTAGACATTTACCCTGTTAGGAGACATAAAACAGCTTGCAATTTTATTTTATTTTATCCATAGATTTTAAAACACATTTTTATTGATTTCAGAGAGGAAGAGAGAGGGAGAGAGAGAAACATCAATGATGTGAGAGTCATTGAGTGGCTGCCTCATTCAAGTCCCACACTGGGGATCAAACTCACAAGCTAGGCATGTGCCCTGAACGGGAATCAAACTGTAACCTCCTGGTTCATAGGTCGATACTCAAATCACTGAGCCATGCCGGTAAGGCTATTCATTGACTTTTTGAAAGAGTGGAAGGGGGGAGGGGAGACAGAGAGAGAGAAACATTGATGTGAGAGAGACACATCGATTTGTTGCCTCCCACATGAGCCCTGACCACGGCTACCGATTGAGCCTGCAACCAAGGTATGTGCCCTTGACTGGGATCAAACTCAAGACCCTCAGTCCGTGGGCTGATGCTCTATCCCCTGAGCCAAACCAGCTAGGGCTACTTGCAAATTTTAAATGACAATTCTTTTCTGCCTCTGATTATCAAGAAATCCAAAACTCTTTGGGTGCAATCTCAGCCAAGTTCACGTAGTTGTACTCACTTTATGGACAGAGAAAACTGAGGTTCCATGAAATCCAGTAACTTGCCTGAATGGCACAGTGAGAAAGTGGGAAAGCTGAGATGTAGAACACTAGCAGCAGCAATGGGTGTTCTGGTTCTGCCACTCTACCGGGCCACACTTGGACTGAAAGGAAACATTGCACAGCACAAAAACATGCTGTGTGAAGACCAGCCAAGCATGCAACAAATCAGTCCCATTCAGCCTGGGATTACAAGCAAGACAAACAATAGAGCAGCCTTCAAAACGAACTTCCGTTTCCAGGATGAGAAGGAAACACAGGGACATGAGCTCTTAGGAGACACCTGCAGTGAGCAGGGACCCATGCCAAGGAAGGGAACTAAAGAAGAGCCTGAAAACAGAGGACCCAAAGGACGACGTTACATTTATTCCTCCATCCACAAACTTTCGCCAAGTGTGTGCCGTTGAGCCCGGCTTTGTGTTAAGCAGCAGGCCTGTGACAATGAATGAGTCAGAGCTCCTGCCACAATCGGATAAAGGGGTCAAAGAAGTGAATGCAAAACTTGCATTCCTCTGATTCCAATGACAGAATGACATCCTGGTTAAACCCCGTGACAACTCTGAGAGTATTTGTCCCCATGGACGGGGGGGGGGGGGGGGGGGGGGCCTGAACTGGCTGTCATTTCCTTTGTCACCTGGAATAGAATTCCCCGAGTAGAGCCCTGGCTAGGCAGCCGATGTGATCCCTCCGGACCGCTAGAGCAGCTCACCTCCCTCAGAATTATTTTACCCTGGAATGTTTTGGCGCTGAGGTACAACGCGTAACTGTGATCGTTGTCAACAGGCAGTGACACAAAGCAACCGTCTCTTTGGCGAAGACCAGCTGAGCAAATGCTTAACTCAGAAGCCTGTTATCGTTTTTCTTGTGAAAACAAATTACATCAGTGCTTACCAGGACTCTCCCAACCAGGCTAAAGAGCGTTTTCTTTTGTGAATGTGTGTGTGTGTCAGCTGTGCCCCCACCTCACGGAGCAAGCGAGAACTCCGCATAGAAGGGAAATGGCACAGAAGCCTCCATAACTCAGTGCTTTTAATCGCTATCAAACCCACTTGGCAGGGAGGCAGATTCTGAGGAGTCTCGGCATGTCGAGCCCTGCGCTGTGGTCAGGGAGATGCAGGCGGTCAGCCAAGGTCATGGCTCTAAGGAAAATAGACATTTATTGAGTGACTTCCCTGGGCAGGCCAGGTGCTGGGCCACAGCTTTCACTTACCTTATCTCACTGAATTGCAACCTGTGTGTAGTCAGCTCCATGCCATTACCCTGAACACACCTTAAGGCCAGCAGTTGCTAAGTTCACCTCTGAAGCAACAGGGAGCAATACAGATTTTACCAGATTCCACAGGGACAGAGAAGGGGCATTTACACTGCAGACCACTAGCAAATCTTAACCCAATACCTCCATCTGTCTTCCCCCTCTTCTTTCCCTGTCTCTGTAACTTCCCTGTGGCAGTGTGTTCCCTCTCTCCTCTCTTTTATTCTCTTCCTCTCTCTTCTTTCCCATACACACAACTTCTTAAAATCCCTTCCACATCTCTTCCTGTCACTTGCCTAATCCCACACATATAAGTCTGGTCAGAAACAATGCTCCATGAAATACCATGTGATTAACACATTCTGTGAACTCCTAGAGGGTGGTTTTGGTAGAGAAGTATTGTGAATGGGGAAGGCAAACTTGTATCCAAAGGAAGTGTCTATTTCATTAAGAACAAAGTTCTGCCCTTTCCATGAGTGAAGTGGTCTTTTGTAACCAACCTTTTTGTTGCATGTTTATTGTCGGGCTCTGCTATTGGCAGGTGGGACTTTCAGCAGCGGTGCTCAGCAGTCATGTTGCTGAGACAATGAAAATCACTTTGCTTGGTTTTCATTGGAATAAGACAGAAGTAGCTGAGGAAATGGGCTAACGATGTTCACACACAGGTCATCTCATCCACCTGCTTGTTAAGATTCTCTTCTGATGAGATTTCTGTGTGGTGATCATTCACTGGGGCACACTGTGTTAACACTCTGTTCATATGCAGAGAGTTCCACATACAAAACTCTTTCTCAGATCTTCTTGTAACCACTCATTTTCTAATCATGATCCTTCTGAGTCTTTTTAAAATATATATGTTTTATTGACTTCTTATAGAGAGGAAGAGAGAGGGATAGAGAGTTAGAAACATCGATGAGAGAGAATCATCTATCAGCTGCCTCCTGCACACCTCCCACTGGGGATGTGCCTGCAACCAAGGTACGTGCCCTTGACCGGAATCGAACCCGGGACCTTTCAGTCCCCAGGCCGACGCTCTATCCATTGAGCCAAACCGGTTTCGGCATCCTTCTGAGTCTTGAACATCCAGCCAAACCATTAGCTGCTCCCCTTCAGTCAATATAAATCCATACATCTGCCCAATGAGAGGATTTTTCTTCCTTCCTACCTTTCAAAGCCATTCCTCGTGGTGGGACTGTAATACTATAACCATCCACTTTGGGCAACACCAGCATATTATATAGGCCCATACTTAAACCAGGCATGCCATTTCCCCCCTCATCTGACTTGTCATAGAGAACTCCCCATGAGGCCACAGATTCAAGCTGAGTGGGAAGAGGCAATGTGATAGGAGCATGGGGCCATTGGCTTGTGCAACTCATGTGTGCCGTCAGGACTTGCTTGAGCCTGATCTCATATGTACACTTTCATTTAATGATGGAATATTGCTGGGAATCCTAATTTTATGGCTTGGAGGGTCAGACAATATCCAGTTCAGGATGTTTCATGGTAAGTTGGTGATTCATAGTCAAGCATTCAGTCTCTGCTAGAGCTCAGTTATAATCTAAAAGCTGTTTCTCCAGAGAATGGTTGTCTTCAGAGGATGGTAAAGCTTTGCTCCAAAATCCTAAAGGAGCCCCAACTTGAGATGGCTCTCCCCCGAGGATGGGACGGGACCTGGTGTTGAAAAGCTTCCTTGCGGTCAGAATTATTTTAAAGCAGCCCATTGTTTGCCACAGGTGAGTCATGTGTGCCAACAGAGGCATGAATTGTGCCTCCCTTTCGGCACCCTGCACCGGGTGTGCCCACAGAGGGCTTCCTGGGTGCCATGTGCACCCGTTTGCTCCTGATTTCACTTAATCCTCACAGCAACACCAGCAGCCCAGGGCCTCGTTTCTCACAGACGAAGAAACGGAACTTCCAGACTACACAGCCCATTTTGAGGCAGATCTGGGGTCGGAAGCCAGGCCTGTGACCCTCCAAAGCCCATGCTGCCCAGCAGGGTTTCTCAGGCCTTCACATGCAATTGGCATCGCCTGGGGTGCAGGCTCAGAATGCGAACTTCGTGTAAAACAAAGGTGTTATATCCGAGTCCATGTCCCTAGCACGGGGAAAGCACTCGGAACTGCCTGGCACGTCTTAGAAAGGTTGCTTTTGTTCCGGCCCTCCGGTCCAGTTTAAGAACCCATTGTGGCCCTCGAGTCAAAAAGTTTGCCCACCCCTGGTCTAAGCTGTGATTCACGTATCGAGCCTGCTAACGTCCCCATACAGTGTCCTGATCTGCCACAGGCATGAAGCACCATTGATGTGCCACATAGACAGCCTGAGTGGTAGAGTGGTTTGCATGGCAGCCTGGACCTGATGCGGAGCCTTCTGTTTGGCCCTTTTCAGGTGCTGAAACTGGCCTCTTTTCAAGATTCTCAGTAAATCAGTGAGAGTTGTGTATCCAAATGACTTTTATGTTGTCTTTACTAAAATCTAAAGTGATCCAATAGGTATTGTACCTCTTTCTTTGTGGCGGGAGGGGCCAGATGCATTAACTTTTTCTTCACTTTGGAAAAGATATCTCACTGGGCCTTTAGGAATTTTACCAGGGTAGCAAGCCCCTGCATTTCTGTGAAAGTTATTTTGCACCTGCGTGCATCTGTTTTTCCAATGTGTCTAGAGTGGTTGCTACTTCCTGCTTACCAGGAAGCATGATTAATAGCATCAGCATGACATTATCAATGTGATGAACCAGGATGATTCAGAATAGAAATGTAATCAAGGTCCCTTGGAACAAAATTATGACATAGGGCGAGAGAGTTGATATACTTCTGAGGGAGGATAGTGAAGGTATATTGTTGGTCTAGCCAACCAAAAGCAAACTGCTCCTGATGCTCTTTTCCAACATGTAGAGACAAAGAAGCATTCAGAGAAATGGTCACATACTAGGTATGTTGACTTGCTCCAACAATGAAACTATATCTGTAACCTCCACCTGATTAGATTTACAATTAATTCACTGCCATTCTTCAAGGTGCATCTGTCACAAGGTAGATAATATACACATTTATAGATAAAGATAAAGCCACAAAAATGTTCACACATTATTGAAGGGAAGAGCTGGAATTTGAATCCAGTACCCATTATGCTCTTATCATGGTCTTTATTCCACGATTGCTCCCACTTGAACCAGGCGCTCACCTTTGACCGGAGTCATGTAAAGACATACCAAACCTTCCAGAAACTACAAGAGAATTTGTTCTCAGAAAAGGTATGCTGTTCTCAGAAGATGTGGAAGAAGTGAGTAATTGGTTACACAAACTTTATCAAGCTTTATCTGTCTATATCTATACTAAGTTATACAGATAAATAAGTACATTATTACAATCTATAATAATGAAAGGGTAATATGGTAATTAGACTGGACAGCCTAACGACCTTCTGGACATCCAGACATCCTTCCTGACAAAGCCAGGGCCTAAGGGAAGCCAGTGCTGGCAGCCAGGGGAAGAAAGGCCTATTCTTACACAAATTTTCATGCATTGGGCCTCTAGGATAGTATGTTTAAGTGCAATAAGAAGAAGAATTGGTCCTGAAGAACACATAAGAGGTACCTAAACCCAAGCGTAGAGTCAAGCTAAGTCTTCTGAGAGGATGTGATACTTAAACTGAGATGTGAAGGATCAGAAGGAGTTAGGCAAAGGGTTAGGGCAAGACAAAGGGTTGGGGCAAGGAGAAGAAACTAGAAGAAGGAACAGCAAGTTCCAACGCTCTGAGATGGCAGATGAACGTTGGATTTATGGCAAATGCACATGTGGATCTTAGAATCTAAAGAAGAGAAAATATGAGACCGGAAGACTAAGCCTAGGCCAGGTCATGAAAGACTTTAAAAACTTTGCTAATGAATGTGTATTTTACCCTAAGAACAATAGAGAGCCACTGAAGAGTTTTAAGCAGAAGGATAGCCTGGCAGTTTTTGTTTTTTAGAAATATTACTAAAGTCACAGACCGAAAGCTGAAGAATGGGAAGGCTACAGAAGTTGAAAGAGAGGACAATGCCCTAAACTAGAACTATAGCAAGGAGAGTTGGAAAAAAGTGGATGGATTGGAGACATAATTGATAGACTGTTTGACAGAAGTAAGAGGGAGGAGGTTGACATCCAGATATTGGGCAATTGCATGTGAATTATGATACGATTCTCTGCAACAGGGAATACAGTGTAAAGGATAAAATGTTATGCAACATTTAAGTGGTACTGTCTGCAAGGACACAGGAGTCTGGAAAATATGCAAAAAAATATTTAGATGGAACTTCATATGTGGGAGCCATTCAGCACATGGTGATAACTAGAACTCGGGAAGAATGTGTAGAGTGAGAAGATAAGAGGAAAACAAGATGTTAATAGTAAAATTCCAACAGAATTCAATAGATATTGGTGTGGGAGGAGAGCATAGGGGTTGTAATCCATGACAGTTGAAGCTCTGGAGGCGACTGGGATGGGGAGAGAAATTCCACAAAAAGGAAATTCACTTCTGAGCATAAATGTTCATGATTATGTGTTCAAGTTAATACAGATAATCATAATAATGATATTTATTAGAGATTTAATATGTACTGGACACATTTCTAATGATTTATGTGTATTATCTCGTTTCATCTCCTTAATCTGTACAGCAATATCCCCATTGTATAGATGAGGAACGTGGAGCATAGGGAATTAGTAACGTGCCCCACGTCACGTAGCCATTAGAGGCAGAGTTGGAATTTGAACCCATGGCTTCTCATTCCAGAGCTTGCTGTGTAATGCTTCCTCCCATGAGGAAAAAATTAGCATGTATTTCACAAGTTACATGTAAATAGACAAAATTAATACTCTGTTGCTACAGGAATCCTCATTCAGAGCTGGGTCTTTCCATGGAAGAATATTTTTATGTACATTTTTAGATATGCTCTCAAGAAACAGGGCTGCTGCGAATGCCATCAGATGCCAATTTCAACCTCTACTGTATCTCAAAGTGATTTGAAACTTAAAAGAAAAAGACGAACCAAAAAAAAAAAAAAAGTTGTTTCTTCAAAAGAACTGAAACCTGAGGCAAAAATCCAAAAAAGAGGATTTGTTTACAGAAAAATTGAGGGTTTGCCCAGAACACTTTAAGTGTCCCATAGTTATACTAGAGTTATACAAATTCCTGCACCAGTGGGTCCAGCCGGCCTGCCCTGAAGGGGACCAGTCAGGCAGGGCCAGCTCGGGGGAGGGGCCAAGGGAGGTTGGGGGACACTGATTAGGGTTTTGATTGGCCAATTAGCCACTGCAGTGCATGTCATAGTGACCAGTCATTTCGGTCATTCCCATCATTCCATCATTCTGGTCGTTTGGCTTTTATATCTATCTATCTAGATAGATAGATACTTTACTTAATCTTAGAAAATTGGGATCTATTCTTAAAAATTCTGAATCAGAAGGTTAGACTATCAACAAAATATTATTTTTTTTTTATTTTAGAACTAGAGGCCTGGTGCACGAATCCATGCTCCTGTGGGATCCCTCAGCCTGGCCTGCGGGATCAAGCTGAAACTTGCTCCCCAACATCCCCTGAGGGGTCCCGGATTGAAAGAGGGCACAGGCCAGGCAGAGGAACCCCACTGATGCTGAGGCCAGGGAGGGATGCGGGAGGTTGGCCAGCCAGGGAAGGACTGTGGGAGGGCTCCAAGGCGTGTCCAGCCCCTTTTCTCAGTCCTGATTGGCCTGACGCCAGTAGCAAGCTCACCTACTGGTCAGAGCATCTTCCACCTGGTGGTCAGTGCACATCATAGCAAGTGGTTGAAAAGCCTTAACATATCATTAGCATATTATACTTCGATTGATTGAACAGCCCACCAGACCACCTTACCATATTAGGCTTTTATTATATAGGTTGCTGATGGCAGTCTAGGAGAGGTGGTTTGGACACTAAAATACTGACATTTCCCAGGAGTTCCAACAGTTTACGGAGACAGGAAACTTGAAGTCCCCAATTGTCCTGTATTTGTGTAGGCTGTTGGCAATGTCACTTCTCAGGTCCCACTCAAACAGCCCCCAGACAGATTTCTGTAATTGCAAACTAAGACACTTTTGTATGTGCAGAGAGGAAAATGTAAAAGAAGAGGCACAACACTACAACCATGATTCTCCCAGGAATGATAGCAAAGACAGAGCTGATTGGAGACAGGGGATCTTATATGGTTTGGTTGTTTAAATATGGTTTCCAAATCTATATTGAAACAATAGAATCCACTGGACATAACAACAACAACAAAAGCAAAAACAAAAATCAGTAGTTTAAACCACTGACTCTCAAATTTGGCCACGCATTGGAATCACCTGGGGAGGTTTAAAAGTTACTGAGGCTGAAACCGGTTTGGCTCAGTGGTAGAGCGTCAGTCTTCAGACTGAAGGGTCCCGGGTTCAATTCTGGTCAAGGCATGTACACTGGTTTCTGGCACATCCCAGGTCGGGGGTGTGCAGGAGGCGGCTGGTTGATGTTTCTCTCTCATCGACGTTTCTATCTCTCTATCTCTCTCCCTTCCTCTCTGTAAAATATCAATTTTTTTTTTAAAGTTACTGAGGCTTCGGTCCCAGCTCTAGAGAGTTCTATTCAATTGGTGGGATACAGGGCAATTTAAGCACTGGGAACCTTTAAGTCTCCACAGGTGGCTCTAATGGGCAGCTAAGTTTGAGAGCCAGCACACCCGGATAAAAAAGTAAGGCTTTTTGCCCCACACAACACAAAATCCAGAAGTGGGTGGATTTGAGCCAGCATAGTTGCTAAAGGGTAGCACTAGCAATCCGGTTTTTTTATCCTCCTGAGCTTACAGCCTTCGGTCTCTTGGTAATATGATTGCTGCCATTTCCGTATTGTAGCGAAGCTCCTTATTGGAAGACGGTAGAAGGGCGAGCAGGCTTCTCCTTACAAATCTTTGCCTTTCTATTCAGAAATGGAAGCCCGCCTCTGGGACTTCTGGGAACTTCTCATTAGCCCAAACTATATTTCCTGGCCAACTCAGGTTGTAATGAGGTGCTGGAATTTGTGTATGTTGTTTTCCAGCCTCTAGAATAGAAGGCAAGAGAGAAGTTGGTTAGAATGGCTAGTGAATGAGCCAACGTAAAGTATTTGCAAAGCAGAAATGTACTACTTTTATAAATGTACCAGTTTTGTAATTTTCTTTTAATGTAAATATTGTGGGATAAAGACTACAAGGAAATAACATAGTTGGGAGCGATTTCATCATAAACTGGTCTGTCCACAGCTCTACGCCTCACTCCTATAACTCGCCCCACACCCCACACCTCTCTGCTCGTTTTTCTGAGGCTATATTAATTAGTAAATCCAGCAGCCATTTCAATTCCCAAAGTTTCATCCCGGTAGAAAAGAAGCAGTCATTAGCCTAAGCCTAGCAAGTGGAATGACCACAAAACCCTCCCCAAAGTCCTGGCCTCCTTTTGCCTGATAGTCTCCAAAATAAATTTAATTTCTCTGCTGACCTGAAGTTCACATTAAACTACTCGTTGCCAAGGGCTTGAGTTACTGCAAATATGTCCCTTGGGTTTATCCCAGTTGAATTAATAGTCAGAACCCCCACCACAATCTCTTGTTTGGCAGTCTTGTTCCAATTTCCCTCCTAAACTTAAGACTCATCATTTCTAACTGCCTGCTGGAAGAGAGCATCTCAATGTCCCACAAGCAAATCAAACTTGGAATGTCATCGTGATCTCATGATGTTCCCCTCCAAACTCCCACATTCCCCATTTCAGTGACTGGTCAAGTCCAATGATCAAGTCATGCAAACTAATCTTGTAACTGTGCTCATTCCTTTGCATATACACGATCATCAACAGCCTGCCAATGCTGCCACATCCATGTTCTCTAATCTGCTCTTTCCCCCTTGGAGGTAGGCCTCTCTTATCTTCTACCTGGATTGCATAGCAAAAACCACTCTGAGGGGTCAGGCCCTTGCCCATTTTTCTTTTTAATTATCTGTTCTGACCCAAAATCTGGTATATGGTAGGTGCTCAATATACTTTAAGGAGAATGAATGAACTGCATAATTTAAAGACAAATGACTGTAATGTCAGAACCTAAAGATTTTTTTTTTTAATTCTCACCTGAGGATATGTGATGGTGGGGGGAGATAAATTGATTTGAGTGAGAGAAGCAGTGAGATAGAGAAAGAGAGAGAGAGAGAGAGAGAGAGAGAGAGAGAGAGAAATGTGAAACAAAAACAGATCCGTTGCTTCCCGTACATGCCCCAACCGGGGATCAAAACCGCAACTGTGGTATGTGGCCTGCCCAGGAATCAAACTGGCAATTTTTTTGGTGCATAGGACAATGCTCCAACCAACTGAGCCACCCAGCCATGGCAAAACTTAAAGAATTTACACAAATCATTGGTTAAACACTTAGAAAAGCATAAGATTCATACAAGTGAATGCTACTCAGTTAGAGAAAGGTGGCCAAAATAGATTAAATGAAAAATGCAGTTTTGCATGGCTCAGTTTTTTCAAGAAAAAAAATTTACAGTAATGGATATTCATCATGATAATTGGCATAATGGTATTGTCAACCATAGCCTACATTTTATTTGTCTATAGCATGTGACATTTTTCATATTTGTATTTAAAACAATGGAAAGGAATATAAAGAGCACTAAGAAGCCAAGTATCTCATCAATAAATCATGCCCCATTTCCCTTTTTAAAAATATGTTGTTGTTAAGCTGATGATTCAGGAAATGCAATTTAATTCAACAAACATGTATGGTGCTACCACCATGTACAAGGTATTGGACAAGTGCCAGACTGCTAGGGGTCAAAATGCCAAAGGTCGTGTAGCTTGGTTTCAGTAAGTCAATGGAGCGTCTAACAATCCAGTGATTAATAAAAAAAAGTCAGGAAGATGAGCAATATAAAAGTACTGTGACATGGCTTTTGCCGCTGACTTCATAGCTTTGTACACAAAGGGTTGATAAATAACTGGGTGTCTATCAGCAGGAAGTTTCCCATGCAGAGTCCCAGGCACGCTTCTTGTAGTCTGTCCTAGTTAACGTCTTCACATAAGACATGAATGAAGAGGAGGGTAAGCCCAAAGTTCAGGGTAATAGCTAAGAGAGAAAAGAAGCAAGACACAGCATGACATTCAATAAGGATCATTGTTACGTTCTGTATATTTTTTTTTTTAAATCAACAGTACAAATAAATTCATGGGGATTCCTGGCTTGGCGGCAGTTCATGTAAAAAAAAAAAAAACACAATTAGGTTTTTTTATTGGCCACAGATTCATTATGAGGCATTAATGGAATGTGACTGATAAGTACAAAGGTGAGGGCAGTTCTTGACCACAGTCATAAATCTAGTGTCCCGATAAGAGGCTGGCAGCTCAATCCTGTTCCAGTCGGATCGCACTGGAGTTCTATTTGCACTTTCAGGCATCCATTCCACCGCTGGAACATGGCACCCTTGACCCGTTTCTGTGAAGATATGTTTTCTTACACTCTGTCTCCAAAAGCAGTGTGCTGGCATGCAACAAATGAGCTCACCCTCCTTATGCAAAGCAGGAATGTCACGTGGACCAGGTTCCTTGCACAGATTTTAGTTGTGCCAGCTCTATGAGGGCTTAGTCTTTTATTATGGTTTCCTCTCACTAGAGACTCAAGCCTAAGCTTGGGATGATGAAATGATCAGAAATCTGACTGACAGCCGTTACTCGGACTCCAAATGATCCTGTCTCCTCCCACAGTCATAACACAACCCTTTCTCCTTAAACCAGGCTGTGCTGCCTAGATTCTTATTCCTCATGCAAAGGCTCCAAAAGACCAGACTTGCCACCTTCCTGGGGGAGTTTAAAGCCACCATCTAGACCAGTGGTTGGCAAACTCATTAGTCAACAGAGTGGTTTTAGCCGACCATTGATCGAGGCTAAAAGTAAGACCCCTGCTACTCTTAAATGCAAATAAATCATCAGAGGTAGATGGAAGTTCTTACTTCCCTTTCCAAAAAATACCTCCTCTCCCTTACTAGAGGTCCATCTCAACTCTGACTTCCCCTACTCCCCAGGCCTGGTGAGAACTGAGGGTGTGAAAACATGTAAGGAAGAGAGGAGGACAAGAAGGGAAGAAAGAAAAAGATAGGAGATTAGAACTGATCCCAAAGATAGGTCATTTGTTATTGCTCCAGCAAGTGATGGTTCTCTCCTTTCTTCCCTCTTTGTCCTCCAACCCTCCTCAATGAACATACCTGCCCAGGGCCTTTTTTCTGCCTAGGATCGTTTGGTTATTTATAACATCATTTGTGGGCCATACAAACCTATCAACTTAAAAATTAGCCTGTTACATTTGGTCAAACATTTTTTAAATTATATTTTCATTGATTTTTTTTACAGAGAGGAAGAGAGAATTAGAAACATCGATGAGAGAGAATCATCGATCAGCTTCCTCTTGCACACCCCCCACTGGGAATGTGCCCACAACCAAGGCACATGCCCTTGACAGGAACTGAACCCGGGACCCTTCAGTCCTCAGGCCGACGCTCTATCCATTGAGCCAAACTGGTTTTGGCCAATTTGGTCAAACATTTAACTAACTCAACCTTAATGCCTTGGCAGGACCAGACCAAATGATTTAGAGGCCTAGGCAGTGGTCAGCAAACTCATTAGTCAACAGAGCCAAATATCAACAGTACAAGGATTAAAATTTCTTTTGAGAGCCAAACTTTTTAAACTTAAACTTCTTCTAACGCCACTTCTTCAAAATAGACTCGCTCAGGTCATGGTAGCTTGTGGAAGAGCCACACTCAAGAGGCCAAAGAGCCACAGGTGGCTCTCGAGCCGCAGTTTGCTGACCACAGGCTTAGGGGACCACCAGTTTTACAAGACCTGCTCCCTCCTAAGGGTAAATCCTAAAACTAGAACCTGTCCAGCAGGGCCATCTCTCAATCCAGGCAAGCTTCCCAAGCCCCCAAACAGGCTGAGGTCTGAGAAACTGTGGTCTTTCCTACTAAAGCTCTTGGGCTGGAGGGGTGGGAGTTCTAACTTGAGTAAGGCTCCGTGCTAAATACTTGAATGCTTTATCTCATTGAATGACCATGGAAAATCCTGTGCTGTGATGGATCAGTTAACATGTCTCCCATTGCATGAACAGAAAGCTCAACTCAAAATGGCATAATGTGAAAGAAATTATTGGTTCACACACTTAAAACAACAGAAGTAGAACAGGCTTCAGGGTGGGTTGATTTAGGAATTCAGCAATTTTATCAAGGAGATCTCTGTTTTCCATCTTTCTACCCTACCACCCACATGAGAGTTTCCATCTAGAGCTGGCCCCTGTTACAGTCTTGGGGTGGCCTTTTATTGCTACTGGGACCACATATACCCCCGATTCTTACAAAAAGGATAAAGGGGACTTTTTTTTCTGGAAGGAACCAGTAAGCTTCTGTAAGCTCATTGGACTGAATTAGGTCAGCACCCACCGCTAGATCTGTAATAAAGGCCTTGAAATTAAATTACACTAGGCCTAAGCCTTCAGAAATGGAGTGATCTGTGGGGGCGGGAGGAGAGTAGAGAGGGGAGATGTGAACACCCTAACAAAAGTCTTGATTACCAAGAGAAGGAGAACAGATATTGGGGAGGCAAACCCAAGTCTCTCTTAGGTACACATGATCCCAATTCTGCTGAAGAGAAACTGAAGCTCAGAGAGGCTATGCAACTGTGTAAGTGGGAGAGCCAGGATTCTTACCCAGGCCTGTCTGGCCCAATACCAGGATGCCTGAAGAACCAAACTAAAGAAAAGTTGGAGTAGTCATCCCTTCACCCTCAACCTAAAGCATGTGGGTGGAGAAAAGGGGAGTGAGGGTCTCATGAGACAGGGAAGATCTCAGCCACTGCATTAGCACCCAGAGGCACCAAGTCAACCCACCCCACGACCCTGAGGCATGCCCAGCTCAGAAAATGTCTATAAACTCACAAGAGGAGACTACGAATCTATGACCCATGATGGTGAGTTCTAGAGCTCTACTTTCCAAGTCCATTTTGGGCTAAATCAGTGTTGTGGGCTAGCCCGGGAACCTGGACACGATGCATAATATGGCTCATCCCGGGGAATGTCTTCCAAGTTCCAAAGGACAAGTTTTCAAGTAGACTTCTGGAGCACAGCCCCATCCACCGCTGGGAACTGCCTTTCTTCAACTTGTTTATTCAGGAGAGCAGCTCTGGACTTTCACCCAGCAGCTGCCTGGCAGGAGGTGACTTGGCTTTGGCCAGCCGAGGGTGGGGCCAGCCAGTGGGTAACGCTGATAGCTACTGCTCAGTGATAACTGGGCAAGAAGCTACACCGTGGGGAAGGAGACGGGCAGAACCTTCAGAGCCATTAGTACAGCTGGTCTCGAACAAGGGAGTTCATTTAGGGAGTGCGAGTCGCCCCTTCCCACCCCATCTCCACTCGGTGGAAGAGGGAAAGACAAGGTTTGAAAAGGCTTTTTGCGAGTTTTGGAGTCCGTGAGTATAAAGTTTCCTTTAAGCAGCTGGAGTCTCTCATTTCTGTCCAGGTCTCTCGGGAGGCTGCATCAGTTTGAGCTTCATGGCCTGCCACAGCCGCCCTGGCCTTGAAGACTTCAGAGGTCTATTTTGAGTGATTTTACTGTTCGTGGTCCTGGCACACTTATCCACTTTCTGACAATATTTAGAGTCTGATGTAAGTGTGAACTAGATAATGACCTTTAAAGTCATGCCTTAATGTTCCGTTTAAAGCCTTAATTTCTTCCTCGGGGCATCTGCAAGGTCCTCTGACCCCTCTGCGTGCCGCGTGGAGATTTCCCCTGAGTTTCTGTCCATTTGCAGGAATGGGGGCTTGACCTTCACAGTGTCTCCAGCCATGAGGAGCATCTGAGCCTGCAGAGACCATCCCTTAACGCTCCTTGCAGCCTTAAGACATCTAAACCTCTCGCACCCCATTCTTAGATGCCTCATACTGACTGGCTCATCTGAGGCATGTCTTTCTCTCTGCACATTTTAGAATCTTTCCCAAAACACATGTGAGAGCACTCCATCAGCTCCCCCCCAATGAGTTACTAGAAGTTGGCTAACATTTCAAGCTTGACGTGGCTAAAACAAAACCATTTCTGCAGCTTCACTTGAGGTGACTCACCAGAAGAGCTATTTTAAACAGAATCTGTAGCAACTAAGATTACATTTGTTCTAGGAAAAACAGACTGGAGGGACAAAAGGCTAATGCAATATTTTGGAATGCTCTTGTTAAGTCCATAGAAGCGCTGCTGACTTTTTTTTTTTTTTTGACAGCATCCTAGTTACCAAGCACAACAGGAGGGGCAAAACCGGTACCTGAAACATTTAAACGACTACGTCCTGACACCATCCAGGAGGAGTATGTGTTCATCAGAGGACAGGTCTGCAGATACAGTGCTGGTTTCATTCACCCAGTCACCAGGGATCCTCAGAAATACCCTTGCAAAATAGCCTTTGTCAGGATAGAGCTCAGATAGTCTTGTGAGGGGAAGAGTTTATCCGTCACCAGCCACCTGTCCTACCTTAGGGTTGTCTTCAGGTCTCTTTACAATGACTACATTCTCTTCCCCAGGATCACCAAATGATCAACAGACACTTGAGATGGGGGGTTCCCATGCTATTAAAATCAAGCACACAAGTAAGCACCAACCTCATTATCCTCCTGGGGGGAAAAAATCAGAACCTTGAAGGTCTGTGCACTACCAGAGAATCTCCAGAAGACAAATAGTACTATATGATCTCACTCCTATGTAAACTCTAAAAAAATTAAAAAAACAAAAAATTAAAAAACACTGAATTCATAGAAACAAAAAATAGAATGCTGGTGGCCAGGGAGTGGGGGAGGGGAAATAGTAGCTGTTGGTGAAAGGGTACATACAGGCTTTCCATTATAAGATGAATACATTCTGGGACTACAGTTACTAATACTGTATTGTATTCTTCATATTTGCTAAAAGGGTAGATCTTAAGCATTCTCGCCGTCCATGCACACACCCAACAAAGGTAGCTGTGAGGTGATGGGTATGTTAATTACCTGCGGTAATCATTTTGCAATGTATGCATGTCAGATCATCACATTGAACACATTGAATATATACAATTCTATGTGTCAGTCGTACGTACCTCAGTAAAGCTGAGGGGAGAAAAAATTAAACCTAACAAATGAAGAAAGGCTTTCCAGGAAAGGAAGGGTCACTGGGACCTTATCAGTCCTCGTGAGTTTTCCTTCCCTCGTCAGGGCCTCCCACTTCATTCCCCCGTTGGCATCATCACAGTAGCCCCCAGGGGAGATACGGATATTTCCTTAGAAGAATACAAACCTCTTCCCTGGGCTCTGCGTTACAGAGCTGAGACAGAGTGGAACTTGTCCAAAGCCTTTACAAAATTCTAAGAGAGAGCGATGGGGGCATAAACAAGAAAAGACATGCAGCATAAACACCAGCGAGCTTGTGCGAGACATTAACAATGGTCATGTTTAGGGAATGAGCCATGCAAGGAGGAATTTTGTGCATTCTAATCTTCTTGTTCTTTCACTTTTGCCCCCAAGAATCATTTAATTTATAAGTGATACACCTATACCTTAAAGCTCATACAGTATTAGTTCTGGCCCTACCATAGCATTCTAGCTCCTGTGACTTACTCTACACAGACTGTTCACCTTATGAACTTTTTGATAGCAAAACTTCATTCTGTGTCCATCTCCAAAGTCCCAGATCTTATTTTTCTAATTTAAAAAAAAGAGGAATAACAGGCACTCAGAATCATACAAAAACACCATTAGTAAATTCATTAATCTCTGCCAATAAAAACTTCTTGGTTGGAAGAATTCTCAAAGGACCAAGGGATAGCAGCTCATTTGCATACAAATAGATCTTCCCGGAGACTGCAAAGAGGAAAACCCCACATTCTGATTTGGAACATCAACCAGCTGCCAATTAGTCAAGGCTAGGAGGTCTCCGTGCCCTGGCCTCCACTAAAATGACTAAGGTCCCTTTTCAAGCCCATCTAAGCTTTTGTGACCATCAACTCTCCCTGTGCTCTTGAACTGCACTTCAAGGCCGTACTATCCCCCCGCCCCCCTTTTTTTATCATCCAACTAGAACCCAAGCATGTTCACCTGGGCTCTAGTTGGATGATGCTCAATGCAAATTGGTCTAGCCTTCATTTCCCTTGGAAGCTCCTTCCTTAACCAAGGAAGACAAAAATCTGAAGAAATCACAACCCAAGGTTTACAGCCACCTCGGATGAGGAGAATGCTTCTGAGGGGCACTTCCAGGAAACACTACCCACCAACATATCCCTGGGGAAAGGTCGGTCACTGGGGAAGAATTTGTCTTCCGTTATGGCTTCCACGGCATCTTTGGCCCATGAGGAAAGAACTTCCAAACCCACATCCCATTGGCCAGAACCCTGCATGGGCTCCCTTGCAAAGTTGTCTGAGGTCAGGGGGTCAGCTTTGACCTCTTACCCCTGTTCCCGTCTGCAAGCTTACACCAAAGGATGGGGCCACGGGACTTACTGACCTGGGAAAAAGGAAGTTACCCATGTGGCCAACAATCCATCCTAGGAAATGACAGGCCTGCTGATAGCCAACTGTACAAGCATATTTCCTGAAATCCCCCAAATTCTTCAAGACACTCTGCTAAAATAAACCAACGCACAGCCATCCGAGGGTCATTTCAAGAATTTATTCCTCAGGAAACAGCAGGTGGCAGCAAAGATTTACATTCTTTTACCCTTAGGCCTGGAATGCAAGCCGTGTCATGGAATAATCTCATCTCTGAGTCAGCCAACTGGCCCAGAAACTGGCACCCTGCCACCTTGTAATGTAGAAAATACAGATTTCTTGAGTGGGGCTCTGTGCATTTTGACAAGAGAGTCCAAAGAAAGCCTCCCCTCACCCCCAAGCGAGAGGCCTGCCTGGTTCTGCCAGCCAAGCAGGAAGCTGACAGCCACAGAGTGACCCCGATCACAGAGCAGAGGCTGTGGCCACAAATCTGAGGTTTTCTTGCCCAGTGTTAAGGAGGTGCTTGTTCACAAGGGGGCGGTCCTCAAAGAAACCCAAGTATGATTAAATGGAAGCATGCCTAAGATTTTTGTATACACATCACAGTCTTTTCACCATCTATTCTGATGTAACCATGGGGTGAAGTGTGTGGGTAGAGAAAGATCGGGGAGAGAGGGGGGGTGTTTTAAATCTGGACTCTGGTGTACTTAGAGACTTTGAAACCGCGAAAGGGTACATCAGCAACCCTCAGCTGCTGTAGCTCTGGGCTCAGAGGCAGGCAGTGCCAGGATCACTGTCTGGTTTGGCCTCGGACGTCTTCCTTGCCTTAGCAATTGTGTTTGGCTCCCAACTTCAAGTTGTGGCTGGAATGTTTCCATTGCCACGGTGCACGCAGCACTGGAGCTTGGAACCCAAATCTTTGCTGAATTGTTTTACAGGGCAAATCCAGTTTTGCCATTGAGAAGTGATTGGGCCCTGGCCTGTGGCTCAGTTGGTTGGAGCATCGTCTCTTACACCAAGAGGTGGTGGGTTCGATTCCTGGTCCTGGGCACATACCCAGGTTCTGGGTTTGATTCCTGGTCGAGGTGTGTATGGGATGTTTCTCTCTCACAGCAATGTTTCTTTCTCTCCATCTCCCCTCCACTATCTCTAAAATCAATAAAAACATATCCTCGGGTGAGGGTTTAAAATTTTATTTTTTTAATTAATTTATTTTTTTTTAAGTGATGGATTGGCCGGTTTATTTCAACTCACAATGGTACTTTGGAACTCTCTCAGATACTCTTATTTTTTTTAATATATATTTTTTTGATATTTTACAGAGAGGAAGGGAGAGAGATAGAGAGCTAGAAACGTCGATGAGAGAGAAACATCGACCAGCCGCCTCCTGCACACCCCTGATTGGGGATGTGCCTGCAACCAGTGTACATGCCCTTGACCAGAATCGAACCCGGGACCTTTCAGTCCACAGACCGACACTCCACCACTGAGCCAAACCGGTTTTGGCTCTCAGATACTCTTTAGATTGAGCTGCTTAATTTCCATTCAGGAGGAAACTCTAGTTGTTTTTAAAGTAGGCATGAAGGGTGGGGGTGGAGGATTTTGCATACTTATTGTTTTTAAAGGTACAAAACTTGTATGAAGAGGGGGGGGGGGGGGGGCAGAATTGAAAGCCTTGGTTCCAAGATCCTATCCAGGTTTTACAAACAGATGTATTTGTGGGTTGTCTTTTTGGAAGTGGTGGTGACAGAAAAGTGAGCAGCTTTGGTCTTTTGTAAGTTACATAACTGTAGCTCTGCAGCAGCTCCTGGTGATCAAAGAGAACATTCCGGAAAGGTGCAGTGGGGGTAGGAGAAGTTCATTTATTGACACAACAGGAGGCTTTAACCCCAAACACACGATTTCTTTTCTGCAGAAAAATATGATCTTGTCCTGAGGACTTAAGGACAAACCTCAGAGCTCTCTGCGTGGAAAGGGTCCTTTAAAATTATCTACTGAAGAAAATATTCCGTGATTCCTTTGAATGTAATAAACAATATCTTTGGGGGCAACTTGCAGCAAATGTTCCAAAATTCCTGTCAACATTTAATTCCCTCTCTGCATGTATGTTCTACACTCCCCAAATATGATGTTAAATCATTTAATGTGGAGAATTGACAGCACCAGGAAAATATTTGGATAACTGTCTGGAGTTGCCATTATTGGCTTTAATTATGACCTCCTGGCTCTTGGGTCCTGAAGCAGCCAGCGAATGAGATATGTGTGCCAGAATGTTCGTTAGCATTCTCTTCTCAGTCATTGTTCAGAGAGAAAAGTTTCCTTCTGGCTCCCATTTTCAGTCTTTTTAAGTGGAGTCATTAATATGCCATATTTTTCTTAAAGTATCTTCAGAAAACAAGATTATGTGCATACCTTGTATTTTAGATTTTTTTAAAAACACATACACATAACAACACACATCTTAAAAAGGCCTAAAGTCCCTTTGCTTTCATTCTATTACCTTGAAAAAATGATCGTTTTTGCAGCCACAAAGTTCCCTGGTATAGTAGACCTAGAGCTCCTCCTCCAAGCTCTCGTCTCTTGAAAAGACATAATCCTATAAGCTTTGGAACTGGACATACTGGTGAAGCACAGCTTGAGCCTCCCATGGAACTAGTCAGGAAATATATTTCTTTTGCTCATCAATGTTTATCTCCACGCCCCCTCCCAATCCCCCATATAAGATCTTAGAATTTTAGAACTATAAGGGAGGCCCAAACCAGTTTGGCTCAGTGGTAGAGCATCGGTCTGCAGACTGAAAGGTCCCGGGATCGATTCCGGTCAAGGGCATGTACCTTGGTTGTGGGCACATCCCCGGTAGGGGGTGTGCAGGAGGCAGCTGGTCGATGTTTCTCTCTCATAGACGTATCTGGCTCTCTATCTCTCTCCCTTCATCTCTATAAAAAATCAATAAAATAAAATAAATAAATATATTTTAAAAACATAATTATTGGTTTTTGTACAGAGAGGGAGAGGGAGAATTAGAAACATCGATGAGAGAGAAACATCAATCGGCTGCCCCCTGCATGCCCCCAACTGGGGATGAGCCCACAACCAGGGCACATGCCCCTGATGGAATTGAACCCGGAACCCTCAGTCCACAGGCCAATGCTCTATCCACTGAGCCAAACCGGTTAGAGCAAAATAAATAATTTTTTTTAAAAAAAGAACTATAAGGGAGGAAACAGACCATTGATTCCATCTCCTCATTTTAATGATAATTGATCTGCCTCTCAGCAGATTAATTGGAACATTAATCCTCACTGCCAGGTACTGAGTTGATGCTTTCATACTTGAACCATTAATCCTCACAACAATAAAGTGCTCTGTCCTTTGAGGAAGCGAAGGCCATTTTCAGGTGAGGCCCTCACTTCATCCAGCAACTGGCACCACGCCCCTGCGGCACGTGTCCCACAGTCACCAGCACCATGGCCTCTATCTCAGGATCCATCTCCGCCCTCATCCTGCAGTCAAAAGGAATAAAAGCAATGCCCTCATTAAAGCAGCCAGTGTAAAAACCTTTCTGGCCAAGGCTGGTTGTAAAGGCTCTGGTCAACATCAACATCTGGAGCTTCAACTGCAATCCAGGGGCTGGGGCATCTGCCACAGCAGGAGGTCCAGCCCTCTCCACCTCTGCTGCCCCAGAGGAGGAGAAGAACATGGAAGCAAAGAAAGAAGAATCTTCGGAGTCTGATGATGACATGGACTTTGGTCTTTTTTTAACTAAACCTCTTTTGTGACACATTCAGTAAAAAGCTGAACCCTGAAAGAAAAAAATAAAGGTGAATAATCCAAGGTGAAATGGTGTCTTTGGGTTCTGTCATGCAGAAAGAGTAGGTACCTGTCTTTTTCTTTCTTTCTTTCTTTCTTTCTTTCTTTCTTTCTTTCTTTTTTAATTGGGGCATCCTCAGTTGTTACCATTAAAGAGTTTCCATTTAATGAGCATTTACTACACTGCCAGGCACTGAGTTGATGCTTTCATACTTGAACCATTAATGCTCGCAACAAGCCTATAAGGTAAATATTATTATCCCCACTTTATAGCTAATAAAACTAAAACTTTGAGTAAGTGATGTGCCCACAATTACAGGGCTAGGAGGTGGAAGAATCGTGACAAGCTCAAGGCTGCCTGACTTCAAAGCCTATGTCCTTGACTGTTCCTCCATGCTGCCTACCAATGAAAGAACCCAGAGATGGGCTTTCACATCACTTTGATTTTTCAAATAATGGGGTGAAAAAAGAGTCTCCCGCAGTGATGAAGTAGAGAAGGATACCTGTGTCCAAGCCGTCTCAGTTACCAGAACTGGTAAACAGATCAACAGGGCCCATGTAGATGCAAATATTTCTCATTATCAAGGTCATATTTAACAAGGACAGTTTACTCTGAAAGCTTTTGAAAGACTTCCCGGATTTTAACAAAAGTTGGCAGATTCAGTGTTGACAATATGTCTTTCATTTAATAGAAAATTGGAGAGAGGAGAATTTGGGCTGCATGGTTATTTTGGGGAGAAAATAATTTGGAGGGTTTTTTTTATGCTCAAGGTCATGCAGGATTTGGAGAGCAGATGTGGTACGAATTAGGGAAGTTTATCTAATGGTTGTCTACATTGACACAGATGATCTAGTTATTGCCTGGAAATACTTGAGTTTTCTATTAAGACTTAGTTTGGGAAATAAATTGTGACATTTTAGAAACACGAATGAAGTCAAATCAAGATAAAGTTGGAATGTTATGTGTTAAAGAACATGAGTTGGAGATATTCAAGGGAAATATCCAAGTTTTTTAACAGGTGCCAGTGAAAACTTTCTACAGAAAGAAATTTTACTTTCTCTCAAAGATAAAAATCATATACCTGGATTACTAACCCATCTAGGACTTCCAGTCAAGGTGGCAATGTAGGTAAATATGGTACTCACCTCTTCCCACATCCACAACTAAACTACAGAGCAACCTTCATTCAGAAATGCCTGAAATCTGGCTGAATGGAAACCCTACAAGGGAATTAAAGAAGAGGCCACATCAAGACTAGTAGGGGAAGCAAAGATGTGGATGGGCTGGCCCCACAGTCACATGTGGCAGATAAAAATCAGGAGGGATATTTTGGCTCTGGAGATCCCCTCTGAGGAGCAAGGGGTCCCAGCCTCCAACAGGTCCCCCAGCTCAAGGTCCCAGTGCCTATAACTTCTGGCTGTAAAAACTAGTAGGGCCGAAACCAGTTTGGTTCAGTGGATAGAGCATTGGCCTGCGGACTGAAAGGTCCCAGGTTTGATTCCGGTCAAGGGCAATTACCTTGGTTGTGGGCACATCCCCAGTAGGGGGCGTGCAGGAGGCGGCTGGTTGATGTCTCTTTCTCACTGATGTTTCTAGCTCTCTATCTCTCTCCTCTCCCTTCCTCTCTGTAAAAAATCAATAAAATATATTTTTTAAAAAAAACTAGTAGGAATTGAGTCTGAGGGAGACAGAGGACTGTGGAGTCTTAGGTCGGTCCTCTTAAAGGGCCCATACATGGAATTATTCAAACTCACTCCCTCTGAGCTTCAATAATGGGTCAGCAGGTTGAAAGGCACTAGAGATATACAGAGAAGACCTGATTTGCCTGGCATCAGAGAGAGAGCTTGAAGGGAATCATTCTCTTGGACAGAAGTGCTGGCAGAGGCCACTGTTACTTTTCTGAACCCTCCCCCAGCAAAGCATACAGGCAAGTGCCGTGTTTGAGACTCCATCAACCTAGCTCTTACTGTTTACCCATCCTCGTGGTTCTCTGAGCCTCACCCCACCCAACTTTCCGGCCCACCCAAAATGAGTATCCAGTGTCTTTTCCATATGAATGACCTGTCTTAGCTCATGCTTCAGATTTTCCTAAAATCTCTCAAACAAGAAGCATCTGGCCTCAGAGTGCCCCGTACATTTCCCTAAGTGGCTCCGGGCCAGGCACTAGCAGCAGCTGGCCTTGGTTCACAGCTTAGCTTCACCTGAGCACCTCCAAGCCCAATCAATGCAAGTAGCAACCATCTGCATATTGTTTTGTAGCTCATGCCAGGTGACCCCTGGCAGAATACAGGCAATGGCTGACCTTGACCTGTATCTCCTTGGAAGCCCCAGAGCTAGTGCACCCAATGGACAGCTTCAGACCACAGCAAAGCACCACCATCCAACCTGCTCCATGAGAGACACATTCAAGGCGTATGCTCAGTGGGCACCAGAGCCCTGCTGAAGTCCTGCTGTGCTGGTTGGGCCCCACAGTGGTGAATGGTAGCAGCCAGTGCTTGCAGTTGATCGTCCTGGAGATAAATCCCTCCCATTGACATGCCAACAGTAATCAAGGCTCAACTACAAGAGGAGTGTGTACACAGCTCATACAGGGAGCACACCTCGAGTGCCTAACTTGGGTAATCAAGGAAGCTGTGTCTCTGGGCCCTACAGAACACTTACTATACAAGGCCACTTTACCAAGCCCAGGAGACGCAGACGCTCTATCTAATACATAGAAACACAGGGAGGCTGCCAAATGAGGGGGAAAAAGAACATGTCCCAACTCCAGAAAAAGAATTAAACAAAATGGAGATGAGCAATCTACTAGGTGCAGAGTTCAAAACACTGGTTATAAGGATGCTCAATGAATGTAAGGAAAAGGTAGATGAACTTAGTGAGAACTTCAACAAAAGGATAAGAAACATGCCCAACTGGTGTTGCTCAGTTGAGCAACAAATCATGAACTAAGAGGTCCCCAATTCAATTCCTTGTCAAGACACATGCCCAGGTTATGGGCTCAGTCCTTAGTAGGGGACATGCAGGTAGCAGCTGATCAATGTTTCTCTCTCATTGATATTTCTATCTTTCTATTCCTCTCCTTTCCTCTCTCTATAAAATCAATAAAAACATTTTTAAAAGGAGATAAGAAACATAAAAGTAGAACTTGAAAACATAAAATAGAACCTGTCAGATATGCGTAGCCCATAATCATGGACAATAGGATGGTGAAGGGGGTGTGTGTAGGTAGAGGCTGGAAGAAGGTGAGTAAAGGTCGGGGGGATGGGAGACATCTGTAATACTATCAACAATGGGGAAAAATTTTTTTTTTAAAAAAGAACCCATCAGAAATGAAGACTACAATATAGGGAATCAACAGTGGAGTACATGAAGCAACGGATTAAATCAGAGTTTGGGAAGATAACACCCAATCAGATCAGTAAAAAGAAAAAAGAATCCAAAAAATGAGGATAGTGTGTGTAAGAAGCCTTTGGGAAAACTGCAAGCATATCAACATTCACATCATATGGGTGCTGAAAGGAGAAGAGATACAGCAAATAATTGAAAAGCTACTTGAAAAAATAATGACAGAGAACTTCCCTAATTTGGTGAAGGAAACAGACATACAAGCCCAGGAAGCGAACAAAGTGAACACAAAGAGGCCCGTACCAGACACATCATAACTAAATGTCAAAGGTTAAAGACAAAGAGAGAATCTTAAAGGCAGCAAGGGAGTGCCCATATGACTGTCAGCTGATCTCTCAACAGTGACATTGCTGGCCACAGGGATTAGCAAGAAATGCTCAAGGCGAGGAAAAGCAAGGACCTGCAAGCAACATTACTCTGCCCAGTAACCTATCATTTAGAATCAAAGGAGAGATAGAGAGCTTTGCAGATAAGAAAAAGCTAAAGGAGCTCATCACCACCAAACCAGTAGTATACTAAATGTTAAAGGGTCTTCTTTAAGAAAAAGAAGGGGGGGAAAGATTAAAAAAAAACATGAACAATAAAATGGCTATTAACGCATATCTGTCAACAATAGAATTTTAAAAAAACCCAAAATGGACAAACAGAACACAAACAGACTCACAGTTGCAGAGAATATTTTGATGGTTGCCAGATGGGAGGGGGTGTGGGGAGATGGGTGGAAAAGGTAATGGGATTAAAAAGTACAAGTTGTTTGTTAGAGAATATTCAGTGGGATGTAAAAGATAGCCTAGGGGATATATCTAATAATATTCTAATAACTCTATATGGTGTCTGATGGGTACAAGATTTATGGGGATGATCCCTTAGTAAGTTGTATACTATTTAATCACTGAGGCTTACTAGATAATAATGTATGTCAACTGTAAATGAAAAGAAGAAGAAAAACACCTGACCCCTTTCCACAGTTCCTTCTCTCTGAAAATGAGGTTGCTCAGACCCCTCTGCCAGTAGGTATATGCCTAGTCAGGAAGACCAAAGGAGCATCACCTCCCTATTGGGTAGTTTTGTTATTGGAGTGCTCTATTCAAGAACGAGATATGGTTGTCATTGTTGCAAAGTGATTTTATTTGCTTGCAGCAAATAAAGGAAATGGGATTTATGCCCAAAGCTTTGTCTCCCACAATGGAGGCTTAGTCATTGCTTATATACGCTATTCGGTCAATTATACATTGATTTCTTCTTTGCTGTTGGCTACACTTACCTGGCTGTGTTCTTGTCAAGCTCGCCCTGTTTACAGCTGCTCTGTAAAATACTGTGTTACATTTTAACATTTAGCAAGAACAGCATTTAGTAAGAACCACCCAGACTTGGAGACCCTTGTCCTATCTAATAATTCCCTCCTGAGATTTTTCACTCGTTTTTGAGGTAATGGGGACAAGGGTCATCCTTCTGTAACTGCTTCCTGCTGAGCGTGGACAGAGTAACTCTTTTTGAGTTAGAGGAGTGAAATTCTATGCCCGACTTATGAAAGCCTTGGGGTCCCCTAGGTTCTGGGGTTACTGAGAACTGGAGGGCATAAGAGCCATGATTCATTTGCCTTTTCAGAGCAGCTTGAGGTCAGACCGGAGTGTGCAGGAATACAGGGGGTCTGGTTCTTCGTTGTCACAGGGTGATAGAGCTGGCTTCACTGGACAGTGATATACGCAGGAAGGTGTATCTTGTAGTTTAAGAGGAGAATGAGTTGTTAATAGCACCAAATGGGGACCTGTCCATGTTGGATTCAGTTGATCTTGCAAGGATCCCGATTGCCAACCTTTTAAAGATCCCTAGTTCCCTGGATCATATGGATGTAGCGTAGTATCTATTGCTGTGGGTGAAATCAGATTCGCATATTTATTTGTTTTCAGTTACTTTTCCTACTTGAATAATCTGTTTAACAGCCTGTTTTATAAATGGGACTGGGCATTCTAAAATCTGAGAGGAGCCCCCAAAGGCCTACCTTACATAAGTTCAAAGGGACTTAATATAGGCATTTCTAGGTGCTTCCCTGAAGGGTCAGGGCAGTTGGTAGTAATTTAAGCCAGGTGTCATGGGTTTCCTGGCACAGTTTGGCCAAGGTCTTTTTGAGCATTTGATTACATTGTTCTGTTTTTCCTGAGGACTGTAATCTGCCCAAAGAATGTACGGCCCAGCTAATTTGAGAGCTCAAGTTACTTCTTTTGTTACGTTCACCTGCCAGGACGGCTCCCATAAATAAATCAACAAACAACAAGTGCTGGCGTAGATGTGGGAAAGGGAACCCTAGCACCCTGCTGGTGGGCATGCAGACCGGTGCAGCCACTGTATGAAGTTTCCTCAAAAAATTAACAATGGAACTGCCATTAATCACAATTCTGAGAATATATCCTAAGAATCCTGAAATACCGATCAGAAAGAATATATGCACGCCTGTGTTTATAGCAGCATTATTTACTATAACTAAGATCTGGAAACAGCTCAAGTGCCCATCAGGAGATCAGTGGATAAAAAAAGCTGTGGTACATAATGGAATACTACGAGGATGTAAAAATGAAACAAACAAACAAACAAAAAAGAGCTCTTATGCTTTGGAGCAGCATAAACAGACCTGGAAATTATTATGCTGAGCAAAATAAGCCAGTTAGAGAAAGACAAATATCACAGGATCTCACTTACATGTGGAATCCAATGAACAAAAAAAAACAACTGACAAATAAAATAGGTCCAGAGGAGTGGATGCATGGAACAGAATACCAGAGCTCAGAGGGGAGGGAGTTTGGGCAGACAGGAAGAGATTAATCAAAGAGCATATTTACGTATATGCAAAGCCCATAGACACAGAATAGTGTGGGGAAGGCTTGGGATGGGACAGAGGCTGGGTGGAGGGGGGCAAAGGGTGGGATAACAGGAGACATCTGTAATACTGTCCAAAACAAAAAAGAAAGAACAATGCACTTAAGCAGGAAGAGGGTATTGGGGATTGGACTCTGAGATGGGAGTCTGCCATGCTCCTAGGTCTTGTGGCTCTGGAATTAAACCCCTTTCCTTTCGCTTCAGTACCTGCCTCACGAGTTTTGCTTTCATTGCAGCAGGAAGCCAAACCTCCATTTGGGGGGTAGAGGATGGAGGTTATTTGGTTACACTACCACTGCACCATTTCTTACATTTCTTAATTTGTATAAGCACTTAATTTCTTAAATTCAAACAAACAGAGCTTTCCTTCGGGGCTGCATTCAGGGATCAAATTTGAGTTTCCCATGCTAGCACATTTATTGTAAGATAAACAAGGTAAATGCAAACATACACACAAAGAGCAAAATCCAACTCCTGCATGACAGACAACCACGCCAGAGCTATCACTCAAGGACATCTAGGATTATGGAACCAGAGATCATCGCAGATGATTTTTTTTTTTTTTGATTACCTGTTGGTGTTCCTCAACCCTCCATCCAGATTTAGACCTAGGTTGGGCCCTAACACCGGCATTCTGGCGACAGTTCCTGCCCCACCAACCTGGAGCCAAGCATGGCCAGACTGAAACTACCTTTGCAATACCCCAAACAGGAATAGAAACACTACTTTAAGCGAACACAGGGGATGACCTACCCAGCTCCCTTCTGAAGTGCTAAACAAAACACATTCAAGTGGCCACTCTTCTTTGCTGTAGAAGAAGGCCACACAGCTGTTCTGGTGGGTGGTCAGCACCAAGTGGAGTCTACTATAGAGCAGATTATCTGTCCAGTGGAGATGCAGGCAACCAAGCCATGGATCAGCTCCTGCTACCAACTACTTTGCCAATGCCCCCACCAGACCAAAAGGGAGCGTCCTATCTGGAGTCACCAAATTGTTATCAAACTCAAGGGGTTCACCCACTTGGGGTTTTCCTTTAAAAAAAAAAAAAAAAAAAAAAAATATATATATATATATATATATATATATATATATATATATATATATATATATAATTTCAGAGAGGAAGGGAGAGGGAGATAGAAGCATCAATGATGAGAGTGAATCATTGATTGGCTGCCTCCTGCACGACCCCTCCTGGGGATCGAGCCCGCAACCCAGACATGTGCCCTTGACTCCCAGGACCCTTCAGTCACAGGCCCACCCTCTAGCCACTGAGCCAAGCCAGCAAGGGTGGGGTTTTCTTCTCAAAAACAAGGCATGGTTGTAGCAAGGTACTTTTATTTACTTGCAGCAAGTAAAAGAGAAAAGGGGTTCGCATTCAAAGCTTCCTCTGCCAGAAGGGCTTTTGTATACACTAGTTAGTCAACTCATGTTGATTTCTTCTTTGCTGTTGGCTATAGTTACCTGATTGGGTTCCTGTCAATTCATCCTGTTTATAGCTGGTCTGTAAAGTACTGTGCTTTATATTAACATTTAGCAGGAATAGCATTTAGTAAAAACAAAAACAAAAAACACTCAGACCTTGTCTCATCTAACAGCTTCAAATCACTTATTAACCCTCCTAATACAAGCCAACAGCACCTCTAACCTGGACCACAACAATAGCAATATACCCTGAACCTGGCACAAGGACCAGCACAAACTAGGAGCTTAATAAAATATTATTGAATGAATGAGATCCTGCTTGCTCTGAATCGGTGATTCCATCCTGGTTCTCTGACCCTTGTTGTGTGCCTGCTGCTGAGAACTAGCCATGATACCCTAGCTCTAAGGCGAGAGCCCTGTCCTGTTCTCACCAGTCCTTTTGACAGCAGAGTATTAGCCTACTGGGACTGCTACAACAAAATAAGAATAAATTGGGTAGCTTAAAAACAGAATTTTTTTTTCCTCACAGTTCTGGAGGCTGGAAGTCTAATATCGGTTTTGGTTTCTCCTGATACCTTGTTCTTGACTTGCAGATGGCCGCCATCCCTTCATGTGCCCATGTAGTCATCCCTCCTTCTGGGTGTAGTCTGTGTCCTAATCTCCCCTTTTTATAAATGTACTAGTCATATTGGATTAGGGCCCACACATAGACCTCACTTTACCTTAATTACTTCTGTAAAAGTCTTATCTCCAAATACACTCACATCCAGAGGTTCTCTGGGTTAGGCCTTCAATATATGAATTTAAGGAGTGGAGACACAATTCAGCCCATAGCGAGCCGTCACAAGCAGAGTCCTCTCTCTGTCTCCTACAGCTGGATTCCTCTTGGTCCTGCCTATTCAGCTTGCTCTCAGAATACCCACTGCTGTGCTCTCTGATATTTTTCATGTCCTATTGCTTTTTGCCATTCCTCCTTGATGCCAGCTCCTTACAGTGCAGCCCCCTGGTGTCTGTTGCCTCGCCTGAGCTGGCATTCTTCCCATCACCTGCAGCTGGTCTTCTCCAAACACTTGCCCCTGCAGATTACACTTAATCCTTCTATATCTGACTGCGTTACTGATACAACCCCAAATCTAAAACTACATACATACATACACACACATGCACACATACATTCACTCACTCTTGGTCTCAGTCTGTTATGATCACTGGGGTACATTTTTTAAATAACTGAAAAATGATAATACCTGACTGATCAAAGTTAGGTGGCCTCACAAAGATAAAATTTACTCAAAATTACGCAATGATATTATGTCCCACCTACAGAGAATCTATGTCAATTTACTTGGGATGGGGCCTGATATCTATTTTTTTGGGGGGGAAAAAAACAACAAAACAAAACAGGTGGTTAAGTTCATGCTGAGTGAAATAAGCCAGTCAATGAAAGAGAAACACCACATGACCTCACTCATTTATGGATAATAAAGAACATTATAAACTGATGAACCAAAAGATAGATATAGAGACAGTAAAGCAACAAGCAGACTGTCAAATGACAGCGGGGAGGGTAGGGAGATCTGGGGGAGATAAGAGATCAACCAAAGGACTTGTATGCATGCATATAGTACAAGCAATGGACACAAAACTCTGGGGAAGGAGGGTATGTATGGGAGGTGGGGAGACAATGGTAAGATATGTACACAGATAATAATTTAATTTAAATAAATAAATAAAACAAAAACAAGTAGTTAAGGATCTCTCACTGGTAGAACAAACCAATCAAACTGAGACAAAAATCAGACTAGAATATGAGCAAAACTAGGCTGGAAGAGCTAGGGTATCCCATATGTGACTTGTGAATGCCACCCAATACAGAGGAGGGTGGCTCTGCCTTCAGCCCCACCACTCCTTTGGTGTAAAATGCCCCCACCCTTTGATCTGACAAGTTGCAGGTAACTCATTAGTACCCTCTACCATGCAGAGCAATCTGGACGGGGCTCAAACGTGACTCTGGGTACAGGCAAGTGTCACTTCTGCAGGGCCATCTGATTATGTCCTGCAGGCTGTTGGACAGTGATAAAAAGAACAGCTAACCTGGGGCTCACTCAAAGGGCCCATGAGCTCTGGACATTGGCACACCTCCCTGGCTTCCTGGGGCTGATCTGTAGCCCCCCACTAGGGGGCTATAAGTGGGACTCTCACCCCCGCTTCACACACACAAGTCTTCCTTGAGCCTCCTATGTTCCCTCTACGTCCTCCCCCCTCCCCCAGTCCAGAAGACTCCGGGTGAAGGGACTTGGTCAGGCTCTCCCTCTAGTCTCTTTCCAATGTGTTCTTAGGGCAAAGCTCAATCCCTCATGCTTCCGGGACTTTCCTTTTGATTCTCAAGGGCCTTTTCTTCTCTCAATAAAACCTGGTTCTCAGCAAATAAAAGACTTTGGCTTTCAAAACTATTGTTTTTGATGTGGGCTTCAAGAGGCTATTTTAAAAGTCAGAAAACTGAACATTGTTTTGTTCTGTTCCTTTCTCTGCATTCCGGTTGTACCAATCCTTTCTCCTCGAGGCAATGCCTCTGATTTACTACGAGAAAGGTCAAGTGAAAAAAGTGTAGCAAAGAAAAGTACAAAGATTGCCATTTCAACATTCTTTCTCTCCGTGAGGAATATTGCAAGTGACCACACCAGTCCCCTCATTTCCACCCTAACAAGTGAGCTGACCACAGGCCAAGTGAAGTAGAGAATCAAGATTCATCTTGATAATACAAATTCTGAATGACAATTATTAAAACAGTATTTTCCTCAACAAGTCAATGGCATGAAAACAAAAAGGAAGGAACATCTAGATTCAAAGAAACGTTAGCAATACAACAATCTTGTTTGGAGTGTGTTTTGAACAAACCACTGTCAAAAACCATTTTTGAGACAATAAGGCAATTTGATTATGGCCTGGGTATGAGATGATACCACAAAATTATTAAGTTAAATGTGGCAATAGGATTTGGTTATGTAATGAAACATTATTATTTTTTCTTTTTTAAACACATGCATACTGAAGTATGGGTGAGGTGCCATGGTGCATGGGGAAAAGAGAGGAGAGTAAGACAGGAAAGAAGAAGAAAGCAAGGAAGGAAAAAAGAGAGAGAAAGAGAGAGGGTAGAAGGGAATGAGGAAGGGAGGGAAAGAAAACCAGATACTCTGGCAAGACACAAAACAAAACAAACAGAAAAGAAAAAGTAATATTAATTAAGTGTGGCAAAACCTTAACAACTGTTGGATATTAATGATAGGTACATGGGGAATCATTATGTTATTATTTCTATTTTTGCTTAAGTTTGGAAAATTTTATAATAATGCTTTAAATTGCGAAACCTATGCAAGAAAAGACAGATTGAGCAATGGAAAAGAATAAAAGGACCAGAAACAGTTTCAAATATTTACTGTTTAAGAATTTATTATATTACTGATTTGAAGGCAAGTAAACTCTTTCTTCAGGTAAAATCTGATGTGGATCCCCTAATGTATAAAACAAAAACAAAAAAAGCAGAACTGCTCTACTAGAAGCTGGAGAAAGAATCTAGCTCATGCCGAACCGGTTTGGCTCAGTCGGCCTGCAGACTGAAAGGTCCCGGGTTCGATTCTGGTCAAGGGCATGTACCTTGGTTGCGGGCACATCCCCAGTAGGGGGCGTGCAGGAGGCAGCTGGTTGATGTCTCTCTCATCGATGTTTCTGACTCTCTGTCCCTCTCCCTTCCTCTCTGTAAAAGATCAATAAGATATTTAAAATAAAATAAAAAGAATCTAGCTCATTTGCTATCTCCTTGCCTCCCCAGGAAACAGCAGGGAAACCCTGTGGCCCTGCAGAACTCAGCTTGAAAACCTCTGCAGTATATGGTGAAGGAAACCTCTCAAACCCTGCAGAAAATATGTACTACTTAATACATGCATTAGACAACTGGCTAACAATATAGGAGAAAAAAAAAACTAAATCTCTATCTCACATCACATACCAAAACTAAAGCCCAGTTGACATTAAAATGTGTTTAAAGTACAAAGTGAAGTCATAAAAGTATTAGAAAAAAATAGGTGGATATTCTAAAATATTGACACAGAGAAGGGCTTCCTAAGGAAGTCAACAGAGACAGAAATAATAAAGGAAAAGGTGATGTCTTTGGTGATATAAATATCTATAAGGTTTATATGACAAAGAATAAACCATACTCCACAAAAAAAGGATAAAAATAATGTATGTGACAAAACTTTCATGTTTTTTACCATTAGGCAAGTTTTTTCAAAACAATAGCTAAGAAACAAACACTCCAGTAAAATAAAAGGACCAAGTACTAAAAAAATCATATAAGGAAATATAAATTATCATAAAGATATGAAAAGTATTTAATCTCACTATTAATCAGAGAAATACTGTAAATTAAAGTAATAATGAGAATAGTTAATGCCAACTCCTAGTTCAATATGGCAGACTTGATAAGCTGGAAATTCTGCCATTAAACATCTAGAAAGGCTAAGTAAAATATACTTAATTTCATTTTTAATGCATAATCGAATACAGGCACTGCACAAGAGACCAAACCAAGAACACTAAAAATCAGAATGGAAAACTTGAGCTGAAAAGTAGCTGCCTGGGTTTGGGAGAGGGTTGTCCTCTTCTTGGTAGCACAGACTTACTTAAGGGACAGAAGAAAAGGAACTGTGGCACTCAGGTAAATCCAGAATTCTTAAAAGGCCGCATCCCACATCTCCAGCACAGGTGCACATGTGAATGGCTTAGGAACCCCAATTCAAGAAATTCATGTTAGCCGAACCCGGTTTGGCTCAATGGATAGAGCGTCGGCCTGTGGATTGAAAGGTCCCAGGTTCGATTCTGGTCAAGGGCACGTACCTTGGTTGCGGGCACATCCCCAGTGGGAGGTGTGCAAGAGGCAGCTGATCAATGATTCTCTCTCATCAATGTTTCTAACTCTCTATCCCTCTCTCTTTCTCTCTGTAAGAAATCAATAAAATATTTTTTAAAAAAGAAAGAAATTAATGTTAAAAATGGTTCCAGGGTGGAAATCACTCTGGGGCAATAAAAATAAGCAAACATAAATTTCCCTGGATGGGTTCATCTCAACCCAGGCCATACAGAATCACCATAGATTAAGCTTTAGTAGGAAAAGCTAAGAACCCCAAATTACAGAAGATAGGAGGAAACAAATCACAATGGTCAAGAGTCAGCTGATATAAATAATAGAGTTGCTCGAATAAAACGATAAGTTACATATATTTAAGAATTATTAAAGTTAGTTGAACCTCATCCCATACACCAGGAGGTTGCTGGTTGGATTCCCTGTCAGGGCTCATGCCCAGGTTGTGGGCGACCTCCAGTAGGGGGCATGTATCTCTCTCATCCATGTTTCTATCTCTCCCTACCTCCCCCTTCCTCTTTCTGAAACCAATAAAAACATATTTTTTAAAAAGAATTATTAAGATACAAAATTCTGGCAGAAACCGGTTTGGCTCAGTGGATAGAGCGTCGGTCTGTGGACTGAAAGGTCCTGGGTTAGATTCCCGTCAAGGGCATGTGCCCTGGTTGTGGGCACATCCCCAGTAGGGGAGGGCAAGAGGCAGCTGATCAATGTTTCTCTCTCATCAATGTTTCTAACTCTCTATCCCTCTCTCTCTTCCTGTCTGTAAAAAAATCAATAATATATATATATTTTTTAAAAAGATTAAAAAATTATGTCTCAGAAACATAGGAAAAGAACAAAGCTTTCTACAAACTAGTAAGAAATACCATTTTTGCCTATTGAATGACAAAGTATTAGAAAAGGATAAAAAATATAATGGTCAGTGTTGCTAAGAATATAGAAAACTTACATTTATGTACTGTTAGTAGAAGTAAAAACTCATCATCCTAGAGGGCAATTTGGCAGTATATCAAATGATTTAGCAACAACAAAAAAGTGCATATCCTTTGACCGAGTAATTTTACTTCTAAGAATTTATCCTTAAAATAATTCATAATATTACCCTAAGACAAAGGCACAAAGATGTTCATTGGTACATTTTGCATGGTAAAAATGTAGGGAGGGAAACTCTCAATGTCAATAGAGGGGAATGGTCACACAAATTATGACATTTTCATCTGATTGAAATACTACGCAGGCAATAAAAATGATGTTGTATAGATAGATTTATTGACATGGAAAGATGTCCAAAATATGCAGATGAGTGACAAAAAGCAAGTTATAGATCAATAAGATTCAACTTTTTAAAAAATTGTGCGGCTCATTAGGGAAAGCTCAAATGATCAATACAAGATATGCTAAAATTCACAAGTAACCAGTAGTGAAAATTAAAACAATAATTTTAATTTTTGTTTGCCATATTGCTTTATGCTCATCAGGATGAACATCAGAAAAGTGGATCCAGGAGGAGGCTGGCAAGGACTTGGGAAGGTGGGAACTCTCCGGCAATGCTGATGGGAACATAAACAAGCACTTTCACCGAATTTAGCATAATCTGTATTAGAAGCTTTTTGACCAAGTGATGTCATCTCAGTAAATTCTCATTCCCATCTCTAAGAGGACGGCAAATAGGATGTTCATCTTATTTGTGGCCGAGGAGTGCTGGAGGTAACCCAAGTGTCCCTCATTAAAAAATAAGAAAAGTAAAATGTGGAAGATGCATATTATGGCATAGTATGAAGCAGTAAGAAGAAACAGTCCATGTGGATAATTGTTTTTGTTTTCTTTTGTGTTGTTTTTTGTTAACCTCACCCAAGGATATTTTAAATTTTTTAAAAATCTGTATTGATTTCAGAGAAGAAAGGAGAGGGAGAGAGAAACAAATGTTTTGAGAGAATCATTGATTGACTGCCTCCTGCACACCCGCAACTGGGGATCGAACCCACAATCTGGGCATGTGCCCTGACTGGGAATGTACCCTGACCAGGAGTTGAACCATGACCTCCTGGTTCATAGGTCAACACTCAACACTCAACCATTGAGCCACACTGGTGGGCCCTAGGATATTTTTCTGATAATTCTTAGGGAAGAGTGGAAAGGAAGGAGGGAGGGAGAAAGAGAGGGAAAGAGAGAAACATGAATGTGAGAGACACATTGGTTGGTTGCCTTTCACACACCCCAATCGGGGCTGAGATTAAACCTGCAACACAGGTACAGGCCCTTGGCTGGAAATGAAATCCTTGGCCCTACAGTGTATGGACCAACGCTCTAATCACTTAGCAGCACCAGCCAGGGCTGGATAATTATTTTATACATGTTCAATGAGAAAAGCAGGAAAAATTTTAAGTCAATATATTCATACGTTACTATATCAAACTAAAGGTGTTTTGTACAGCAAAGAAAACCATCAATAAAATGAAAAGACAACCCAGTAAATGGAAGAATATATTCACCAATGATATAACTGATAAGGGGTTAATATCCAAAATTTATAAAGAACTTATAAAACTTAACACAAAGAAACACACAAACAGACCAATTAAAAAATGGGTGCTGAAAACGGTTTGGCTCAGTGAATAGAGCCTTGGCCTGTGGACTGAAAGGTCCCAGATTCGATTCCTGTCAAGGGCATGTACCTTGGTTGCGGGCACATCCCCAGTAGGGGGTTTCAAGAGGCAGCTAATCAATGTTTCTCTCTCATCAATGTTTCTAACTCTCTATCCCTCTCTCTCTCTGTAAAAAATCAATAAAATATTTTTAAATAAAATTAAAATTAAAAAATGGGCAAATTAACTGAATAGACACTTCTCCAAAAAAGACATACAAAGGGCCAATAGACATATGAAAAGATGCTCAATGTCACTCACTAATCATCACAGAAATGCAAATTGAAACTGCAATGAGATATTACCTTGCACCTGTCAGAATGCCTATCTATATACATAAAAGCCTAAGTGACCATTAAAACCGAACAACTGGTCGACCAGTAGCTATGATATGCACTGACCACCAGGGGACAGACACTCAATGCAGGAGCTGCCCCTTGGTGGTTAGTGTATTCTCACAGCTAACCTCCTATGGCCTGGGCCAGCTGACCTCCTCTGGTCCCACCCCCCAGCTGGCCAACCTCCCTCGGTCCTTCCCCCACAGCTGGCCAGTCCCCAGATGGCCTTGATCTGCAGCCAGGCTGAAGGACACCATCCGTGGACAAATTCATGCACCATGCCTCTAGCCATCGATAAATCAACAAACAGGTGTTAGTGAGGTTGTGGAGAAGAGGGAACCTTTGTGCACTGTTGGTTGGAATGTAGATTGGTGCAGCCACTGTGTAACATAGTATGAAATTATCTCAAAAAACTAAAAATGGAATTGTCTTAGGACCCAGCAATTCCACTTCTGGCAATATAACTGAAGAAACTGCAAACACTAATTCAAAAGAATATATGCACCCCTGTGTTCAGTGAAGCACTATTTATAATAGCTAAGCTATGGAAGCACTCAAGTGCCCTTCAATAAACAAGTAGATTAAAATGCTATAGTACAGCTGAAACCAGTTTGGCTCAGTGGATAGAGCGTCAGCCTGTGGACTGAAAGGTCCCAGGTTGTACCTTGGTTGCAGGCACATTACAAGTAGGGGGTGTGCAAGAGGCAGGTGATCAATGATTCTCTCTCATTGATGTTTCTAACTCTCTATCCCTCTCTCTTCCTCTCTATAAAAAAATCAATAAAATATATTTTAAAAATAAAATAAAATGCTATTGTACAGCCCTGGCCAGTGTGATCAATTGGTTGGGTGTCATCCTATGAACCAAAAGGTTGCAGGTTTGATTTCCCATCAGGGTACATGCCAAGCTTGCAGCTTGATCCCCAGTAAGGGGTGTGTAGGAGGAAGCCATGTTCACATATCTTTCTCCCTCTTCCTTGCTCTCTCTTTAAAAATCAATTAAATATATTATTTTTAAATGCTGTGGTACATTTACACAATGGAATACTACTGGGTTGTAAACAAAAAAGAAGGACATCTTACCCTTTGTGATAGCATGGATGGACTTGGAGAGTATTATGCTAAGTGAAATAGGACCGTCAGAGAAAGACAAGTACCATATGATTTCACTTATATGTGGAATCTAATGAACAAAATAAACTAACAAATAAAATAGAAACAGACTCATAGATACAGAGAACAGCTGTCATTGGAGAAGAGGTTGGAATCTGGATGAAAAAGGTAAAGGGATTAAGCAAAAACAAACACCTTATAGACAGACAACAATATGGTGATTACCAGAGTGAAAATCCAGTGGGGGGGGGGGGGGAGATAGGATAAGGTAGAGGGGGTAGAAGAGAGTAAAGGAGGGCTAAATGGTGATAGAAAGAGGCTTGACTTGGGGTGGTGAACACAATACAATATACAGATGATGTATTATAGAATTGTACACTAAACCTATATAATTTTATTAACCAACTAGAGGCCCAGTGCATGAAATCGTGCACAGGTGGGGTCCCTCAGCCTGGCCTATCAAGGCCTATCAGGGGGCTGGCCATCTGGGGGAAGTTGCCATGGGAGGTTGGCCAATGGGGACAGGGGGAAGGAGTCACAGGAGGTTGGCTGGCCAAAGGGAGGAGCCACGGGAGGATGACTATGGAAGAGCACTGACCACTGGGAATAGCTCATACTTTGAACATCTGCCCTCTGGTGGTCAGTGGAACTCATAGCAACTGGTCAAGGGTCACTTAGGCTTATATATATATATATATATATATATATATATATATATATATGCCACCCCAATAAATTTCATAAAAGGGGCTAATTAAAATATATATATTCATATGTTAAAATTACATAATCACAAAGCAGCATAAAAGATCTTATAACATTTAGCAAGTGCAGTTATCAAACATGTTAAAACAGGTCCCTATGAAGGAGATGGAAAGGGGTATGGAAATTAAAGGAGAAAATATAAAATAATTAAAACGAGAGAGAAGCCTTGTATAGACTGGTAATGACAATTTGCCTTAAACGGATGAGTATGTTTCATTCACCTCTCTGTATTAAATTCAATTTTTAAAAGTATGTGTATATGTGTATTATATACAAACTAGAGGCCCACTGCAGGAACATTCCTGCTATAGGGCTTCCTGCTATAAACTTTGCCGCCCCGCTTGCTTCTCTTCCTTCTCCCTTGCCCTGCCTCCTTCCCTCCCTTCTCCGCCTGCTTCCCTCTCTTCTCCACCACCCTGTTTGCTTGCTTCTCCACAGCTTCGCTCCCTTCTGCAGTGCTTGACTTCTTTCTATGCTATCTTCAGTCTTCCCTCTGCGTCTGGATATGCAAATTAACCTCAATCTTGGTTGGGCTAGTTTGCATACTTGCCCTGATTGGCTGGTGGGTGTCATTGTAGGCATAGTGAAATACGGTCAATTTGCATGTTTCTTTTTTATTAGATAGAATGTCTGAAAGAGTATATACTAAAATATTAACAGAGGTTATCTCTGGGAGTGGTATGAAAGAGTTTTGTTTTTTTTCTACACTGAATAAATATTGTGTAATAAGTAAAACGCACTTGTTATGTTTCAAAAAAATCATCTTAATATCCAGAACAACCTTCCTGCTGTTGGATAAATGTACAATAACCCACTAAAGTCAGCTGCCTGTGTGGCCACAGTCCTTTTATTGTTTTTCCAGAATGTTCCAAAATAGCTCCGGAACAAGACCAGTGGGACCACCAGATAGCTATCTAGCCTCACCCTTGTTCCCATGCAAATGAAGACCAAGCCTCCAAGTCCAGCTTTGGCAGAAACCTCTACTGGACGCAGGATAACAAGGCCCTCTCCTTCTTGGCTGAAGGAAGGGCGGGCAGCACCCACAGGTCTCTCTCAGTCAATTTACAACAGCGTCTGAGAAGCTGCCTTGGGCAACAGTTGCCAAAGACAAAAGGTCCCACCTCAAGGGTGGAAACTCTATTTGCAGCTTTGTAGACACAGGTGTCCCTTCCAGGAGACTCAAGACCTACAGTGCTGGACTGTGTTGGGCCAGGAATAGCTCAGAAAGCCTTCCCCTCAGAAGCCAGCTCTTGAGGCCTTCAGTGTATGTTCTAACTATATTTGGCAATGAAAACCAAAGAGGTCAGTGGTTTAGCTCCAGTGGGGGCGCAGTGGGGAGAAGACTAGTCCTGATTTATAACCCCTACTTCAAACCGAGACCAAGAATTTTAAAACTCACTTCATTTATTTATTTTGCCCTCGCCGAGCATACCACTGAAGCAGTTCTTCCCAGTCCAACCAGCCTCGTGTAAATCTTTCAGAACCACAGGTGTAAATCACCTACCCAAGCCATCCCCGGGTGAGAGGACATTTGGGGACATGTGGCCTGAGAGTCCAAGTGTTAAAATTATCCCGCTTTATTCTCTCTGTCTTCATAACATCAAAATAGCCTGCAGCACTTGGGTGCAAATCCAGACTCCAGCACTTACTACTCACTGTGTGACCTTGGCTAGTTACTCTGTGTCTCTGAGGTTCGGGTTCTTTATCTAACAGCCCGAGATAATAGCACCTACTTCACAAGGCTGCTATAAGAGTTAAATGAGATAAGGTGTATAAAGTGGCCAGGAGAATGTCTGATACAAAGTAGGTGCTAAAAAAGAAAAAAAGAAAAAGAAAGAAAGAACCCGTTTCCATCTGCCCCCCAGACCCCCTCCCGGCCATCACTCCCTTCCACCTCCACCCTTAACTGTGCAGCCAAGGTGTTAGATTTTTAAGAAATCGCCCGGCGCCCTGTTTGATTACAAATGTATGGTGCCATTCCCACAGCCAGCAACAGTAGCTAAAGATAAAAGCCGTGTGTACTCCTTAGCTGCAGACAGGTCGAATCAGCTCACAAATGATTCATCACTGTTGATAAACCATGTGTTCTTGGCGTCAGGAAGGCCTTATCCTGACAGGCTTCAACACCTTATGGGGGGGAAAAAAATGCAGAAGGTAGATCGCATGGCTCCCAGAGGCGGTCCCCAAGGTTGATGGTGACCTCCGTCAATCCTCAGCTTGTACCCGTCTGGTCTTAAAGACAGTCTGTCTCTTCAGACATGTCTTCAATCACAGGATTTTCAGCTGGGGAAAAAAAAAAAAAACCTCCAGCTGAGCAGCTGCCTTATTCAGCTCAGAGCTAAACCATCTCCTTCACTTGCCTCGGATTCCCAGAAAGGGAGTCATAAGACTCCCCGGGCAGAATGCTGGGTGCCTGTTCTCTGCTCAGGACAGCCCTGAGCTGTGCCCAACCTGCCTCTGGCAGTTTTTTGCCTGCCGGCTGAAGCTCTGCCAGGCTGCGGTCTGGCTGGAGGGCTCTGTGGTGATGGGACAATCCTTGGCTCACGGAAAAGGGTGAGCATTTCATCCCAAGCCGCTGTCTGCCTGCGAGACGGAGGTGTCTGCTGCTCTCCGCAGTTTCTGTGGCCCCCTCAGACCACCCAGAGCGCTCACTGGCACAGCGGTTCCGTGGCTGTGAGTTTTAGTCACTCGTTCATTCATACATGCCCTGTGCCTTTTTTAAAAATATATATATTTTATTGATTTTTCATAGAGAGGAAGAGAGAGGGATAGAGAGTTAGAAACATCGATGAGAGAGAGAGACATCGATCAGCTGCCTCTTGCACACCCCCCACCGGGGATGTGCCCACAACTAAGGTACATGCCCTTGACCGGAATCGAACCTGGGACCCCTCAGTCCGCAGGCCGACGCTCTATCCACTGAGCCAAACCGATTTTGGCATGCCCTGTGCCTTTTGCAATGCCTAGCACAGAGTTCCCTCCAAGTGGATGCTTTAGTAAAAGGCCGTTGGGAACAAGGATGGTCTGTGGCTATGTTTGCAGCCCCCTCGATTCTAATGAAACGCACAAAATTGACATCAAATAGGAAGATGAGCCCCATGGAGTTTGACACCATGGACGGCCAGGTGCCCGGTACTGAGGCCTTGTCTGGGCTGAACATGTGCTGGAATTCCATAGGCTGGAGTTTCTTCTAAACTGAAATGCTTCAGAAGCAGGTTGCTTTGGACCTCAGACCTAAGACCTACCTTTCTTTATTTCTTTTTTTTTTTTAACAATTTATCTTTCTTGTTGAAAGTATTCTTTTTTAAAAATATATATATTTTATTGATTTTCCACAGAGAGGAAGGGAGAGGGATAGAGAGTTAGAAACATCGATGAGAGAGAAACATCAACCAGCTGCCTCTTGCAACCCCCTACTGGGGATGTGCCCGAAACCAAGGTACATGCCCTTGACCGGAATCGAACCTGGGACCTTTCAGTCCGCAGGCCGACACTCTATCCACTGAGCCAAACCGGTTTCGGTGAAAGTATTCTTTACTGAACATAAACTGTGCACTTATGGATGAGGACAATGGGGGATGGGGAAAGGGCAGAGGGTGGGATGGGAACTTGGTGGAGGGGAGCAAAGGAGGGGAAAAAATGATGAACATTTGTAATAATATGAACAATAAATGTTTATTAAAATTTTTTATCATACCTTAAAAAAAGTATTCTTTATGTCTCCCCATTTTTCCCCATTGACCCCCTCCATCCTGCACCTGCCCTCCCCCAGGCCCTTACCACACTACTCTGTGTCCCTGGGTCAGCATATAAGTTTATCTCTTGCCATGTATAGGCAAGCCTTTTCTGAAAGGAACTATTCTAGGCCCTCAGAGGAGGCCTTGTGATATGCAATCGATACAAAAGGCCCAGGAGAAGGTTGGATACTGGACACATTTCCAATTCTCCAAACTCACCCTCCGACTTTCTCCGCCAGGAAGATTTCTGAGATCACCTATAAGCTTACCCACGCTTCAGCCACGCCTTGAAGTAGAAAGGCCAGAGAGACTTTCCGGAAAGGACAAGCAGTTGGTCTCCCCTTTTCCCAGTAGTCTGGGTCTCCAGGATCCTGCCGGGGACGAATGGGGCAGGAACATCAAAAATCAGGGGTGTCTCCTCATTTCTTCCCCTTCTGTCCTAGCCCCACAGTCCCCTTGCCCTGCTGTCGCTCAACGGGGCTGAGCGTCCTCCCCAGCTTCCATCCCCGGAACTGGGGTCAACTTCTAAGATGCTGAAGCCTAAAGAAAGCAAAGAGGAAGGAAGGAGAGAAAGGAAGGCCGGAGAGAAGTAAGGGGGAAAACATGAAAAAGGTTTGGGAAGGAGGAAGGAAGAGGAGAGCAGCAAGGGGAGGTGGAACAATGAAGGTCTGAGGCTGTCGGAGGCGCACGGTTCCTGCGGCACGTCCGTCCCGCGCGCCTGCGGCCCGCAGCTGCACGGCGCGCAGCGTGTGGGCGCTGAGTCACAGTCCCCGGACCGGGAGCCGCCGCGCAGGTCGGGGGGGGGGGGGGGGGGGAAGCTGGCCCTGCTTGGCATCTGCGAGCTTTTTTTTTTTTTTTTTTCCTCCTTCATCAAGGCTATGTGCTGACTCCCACGTAGGAGAACTTATTAAAACGCACGTACTGCCTGACAGCTCTCGCGCTGGTCCCAGGCGGCCGGCTGGGGGCGCCACAGCCTCGCTTATGAGCCCGCCGGCACGCGGGGGCGGCCGGCCTGGAGAGGACGGAGGTGTCTCGCCCCGCCGCCGGTTTCCCCGGAGGAGTCTGAACGTTTTGCTGGCGAATCCTCTCCCTGGAACACCGCGGCAGCCCTGGGGGACCCCTCACTTAGCGGGCTCCGGGGACCCCCCAACCCCCAACTATCCGAGGCGCGCTTTTGCGCAGGGCAGCGAGCATCTGCGACAAACCTGGGAAGCACAACCCGGAGAATCTAGGGCTAGGGCTAGGCTGTGCCTCGGCGTCCCCGCAAAGCCTTGTGCCAGGCTCCGCGCGCCCCGCAGGAAGAGCCGGACCCCTGACGGCTCAGCGGGCGCCCACCCGCGCCGCTCTCCCACCTCCCCACGCCAGGCAGCGCGACCCGCAGGCTCCCAGGCCGCCCGGGACCGGGGGGACCCTCCTTCCCTCCCTCCCTCCCACGACGCGTGACCCGAGAATGAATCAGCATCGAGGCAGTTTATTGGTTTGCTAGTTCGCATATCACCCATTTAATGTAAATAGATTTATACAGAGACGCGGTGTTTCCTTCTTCCACGAGAGGCACATCAGTCTCTTCCACACGCGCGCACACAGACTCGCACACGTCCCACGCAGCAAAACAACGTTACACCTCGCTGAGACATTCACGTAATAAAATACTGAGGGAGGAGGGGGGCGGGGGGACCCATACAATTGCTTTTTAAAATGCCCTTAATACAATATATATATATAATGTACAAAAATAGCTCTATTATCTGAAGTTTACAAAAGAAATTCTTGACAACAAACACACTTAAATATCGATAGTTACCTCTGTATAAAGACAAACACGCATTGCACTTTTCCTCTTTAGGGGTTTTTTGGAAGGTTCAAGTAATCGTGGGGCTCGCGCCCCGGTGGGGTGACGACACCCCGAGAGAAATCAGTTTTTTTTGGGGGGGGGCGGGGGAGGCACGGCAGTGTGGCCCAGACCCTTGCACCGGCGGGGTCTCAACATTTTCAGTCTCAGTTTCTCTCCTCGAGCCAGCAGATACTGCCACCTCCCCGCCTTCCCCCCAGGACCCCCAGACCGGGTTCGAGCGAAAGGAACGCCGCCTCTGAGCAGGAGGGACCCCTTGCAGAGCCCAGGGCTCGCCGCAGGAAGGTGCCCCCGGGACTCCGGGTCTGGCTCCGCCGGGTCCCCAAAGCGCCGAGAGGAGGCTCGGCTCGGGAAGCCCTCCGAATGCAGATGCGCCTGGAAGCGGCCTCCGCGGCTAAATCCTAAAGAGGGCGGCGGGCGCTGGCCTGGAGCGGGGGGCCGGCGCCCGGCGTGCGCGCGGCGGCGGGGACGGCGGAGTCCGGCCCGGGCCGGCCCCGGGCAGGGAGCGCCGGCGCCTGCGTCCGTAGCCCTGCGGGCTGATCTTGTTCCTGGGGGCGACGCCGTCCTTGTCCTTGTCGGTTAGCTGGTAGATCTGGTGCGCCAGCTTCTGCACGCTGCACGTCCCGAAGCGGCAGCCCGAGCTCCGCAAACCCTGGTATCGGTTCATGCTCTGGCGGTAGCGCCGGACTCGGATGCGGGCGGTGTCGGGACTGCTGGGGGAGGGAAAGGAAGGCACATGAGACTCCCCCTCTTCTTCCAGCCGGGCTCGGGGCCCCCCGCCACCACCAGGAACAGGACCAGAGGGAACTGGACACTGCTACACGACCCCGACCGCCCCAGAGCCGGGGCAGCGAAGAACCCCCCTTGCCCCCCACCCCGCTGCTGCAGCGCCCGCCGGGCACGCTTACCTGGCCTGGGCGCCGCGGGAGGGCCCCTTCACGTCCTGCGGCTGGACGACGGCCTCGGCCAGCCCGGCCTTGGCGTCCGCGAGCCCCGTGGGGTAGCTGCTGGATACCCGGAGTTCCCTCTTCCCACGGCTCAGCGCCCATTTGTTCCATCTAGAAAACACAAGATAGGCTCGGTTCGCGGGGGTCCGGGCGAGGTGCCGGCCCGTCGCTACCCGCGTTCGCTTGGAGCCCCCCCCGGGGACCCGTGGAAAGCTCAGCCCGCCACTCACTTCTTTCGGAACTCCGCCGCCACGTCGAGCGGCGCGCTGCCCGCGCCTAGGAAGGCGAGCGAGCTTAGGTACAGGAGGGCGACGGGAACCAGCTTCATCCCGGCGGCGGCGGCGGCGGCGATGCGCAGACCCTTGGGGAGGGAGGGAGAGAGAGAAAGGAGAGGAGTGTGAGCTCCGGGACCTGCCGCAGCGCCCAGGCTGGGCACCGAGGGCGGGCAGCCGCCAGCCCGCGCCGGCCTGGCTCGGACGCTTATCTCCCCGGGGCGCACCGAGGCGCCGGCGGCATTTGCACTCGCCGAGCGGGTGACAGGCCCCGCAGGGGAGGCCCCTTCCCAGGGCCGAGGGCTCTTGCTCAATCAACTCTTGGGAATTTTGGCTGACGGGGCAGAGGGGGGTCTGGGGTTCCAGCGGCGTGCACGAGCCGGGCCCAGAAGGTGGGGGGCGCACCCTTGCCAAAGGGACCGCTCCGCCCAGGGCTCCAGGGCTCCCGCCAGGGCAAGGGCCCCTTCTCCGCACCTACCTGCTGAGCGCGTGATCTGCCAAGATCTGGGAGGAGAAAGTTCGAGACGGCGCTCCGGCTGTGGCAAAAAAAACCCCAACGTCCAAGCTTGCAGCGAGAAACCAGAGGCGGTGAGGCTCCAACTGTTGCGTCTAGTGTCACCCAGAAACCTCCGAGTGGCCAGCGCCGGCTCCCCGGCTTTATAGGAGCGCAGGGGGCGGGGCCTGGGCTGCCCTCCCGCCCGCCCTCCCTCCCTCCCTTCCAGCGTGCGCGCTCCTCTATCCGGCGCGCTCCGCGCCTGGCTGTGGGTGTGGGGGATGGAGTCTCGGGGGTAGAGGATAGGGGTATCCTTATGCCCAGAGGGCTTAAGGGATGAGCCTCAGGAGATGGGTGCAGGCCGTTTCCACAGTCCCGACTCTGAGCCCAGGATTCACACCGTAAGCCCAGGCAAAGCAGGGCCGGTTCAAGCTTTTGGGGTCTTCAGCCTACTGTGCGGGGAGTAGGGGAATGGGGGGGGGGGGGGTGTCCCGGCATGGAACTGCTGGAGTTAGCAGGGGTACCGCGCAGATGGGCCAAGCCCGGCTCCCGGGAGCCGCGGTCTCCAGTGGACCGCGCCCTCTGCCGGCTCCCAGCCTGAGCTGGCCGCGACCCCACACGCCACCGAGCGGGAGGCAAAGGGCACAAAGCGTAGCCTAGAGGGGAGGGTCTCGCCAACACCCCTCCCCCCCCGCCCCCCCTTCCCCGCGCGAGAGCGGTGGAGACTCCGGGGGTTCTGGAATGGGGCTAGTAAGATTTCACAATAGGGCAAGGCTCAGAGCGGCCAGTTTGAGAATTGGAGTGGGGAGGGTATTTTAGGTCTCAGCATTCCCGCGCCTGTTTGGGAAATAAGGGAATAACCAACATTAGGAGAAACGATACCATTCTGGGTTCCCTCCCCCCTTGCAACCGAATTGTTCCTTATAAGGTTACAACCTGGGTTTGCCCGGGTGCCTGAGAACCTTCCTTCACCCACTCTAAAGGCGCGGATTCCCTGCCCGGGAGCTCACCGATGCCGCCTCACCCAGCTCAGGGCTCCAGCCCACAAAGCACAGCCACAGCTGGACCCCCTGTGAGCCTCACACCGCACACCTCCGCTTGGACTGAGCCAGGAAGGTGGCATTACTTTCCTCCTTTCACTACGTGGAAAACTGGAGTCCAGGGGGAGGATGTGTGTGTGCCCAAAGTCACAGCAAAGGCAGTCAGCAGTAGAGTCCCACCTCGGCTGGCAAGCGAGCACGGGAACCTGGGGCGCGGCGTGGATTTTTCCAAGCTCGGGTCATCATCTCCTCAAAAGGGAGAGGAGAGCGCTAGCCCCCGCCCGAGCATGTATGCCTGTTCGCGATGAATCACCCCCAAGCACGTTTGTCACCCCTTTGTACTCTCCCATCACTGCTTCTCCACTCTTTCTTTTTTTTTTAATTTTTTTATTATGGTATCACATAATTGTCCTCATCCCCCCATTCCCACCCCAAACCCCTCCCCACTTATGCCCCCACCCCCTTGTTGTCCGTGACCTCTGGTTAGGCTTATATGCATGCACACAAGTCCTTTGGTTGATCTCCCCCCCCCCCCCTTTTTCCCCCAGTTTGAGAGTCTGATCGATGCTTCCCTGTCTCCGGATCTGTTTTTTGTTGTTGTTGTTGTTGTTGGGTTTTTTTTTGTTGTTGTTCATCAGTTTATGTTGTGCATTATTTCCCCTAGATGTGGGAGATCGTGCGCTACAAGAAATACACTTGCACCGACTCTACTTTCTTACTTGTCTTTTGGGGACCAAACTGGGGAGGGAACTCAGCCCCAAGAAAGGCTCCCTACTTCTTGAATGGGAGCCTGTGCTGACCTATCACGCAATCACTGCCCCAACCTCAATCACTGCCGCAGCCACAGGTCCTGAAGCGCAGTGCCCAGCCTGGGAGGGAGGCCAGGCCGAGGGCTGTGTGGCAAATTCGCGGTGTGAAACGTGAGCGAGTCACGTTCCTCCCCTGGTTTCCCCACCGGGAACCTGCCCCCAGCAGGTCGCTCAGCTTCTCGCCCGCTCTGCCTACCGGTTCTGCCTTACATGGGAAGGCGCCTGGGCGCTGGGTCACGCGGACCTTGCCTGGACTGGGCCGCGCGCGCTACTGGCTCCGATGCCCTTTCCATTTCCCGCGGACATTGCACCTGGGGAAGGTAAGGGCGTGCGTGCCAAAGTAATTTCTTCGTCTGAGGACTCTTCCTCCAGTCACCTGAGCGGACCCCGCCTGAGTTTCAGCTGAGGGCAGGGGCAGATTCCTGGCCCCGGAGGGTCAGAGCGGGGCGGCGTGGTGTACTGGCTGGGTCCGGGCCTCCTGGCTTGGCCGCAGGGCAGCCGCCGCCGCAGCAGGCCAGGGCAGGCGGTTGGTCTGTCCACGCCGCAGACAGCAGGTAAGACTGACTGCAAGTCTGCTTTGTTGCCAGGAGCCTCCCCATCCTGCTGGCTTTTTCTTGCTGGTCTCCCATTTCCCATCTCTTTTCCTTTCCAGTGCGTCCCCCTGTAAGTCAAGCTCATCGCACAGAGATATTGTCCAGGACTGGCCGTCTATCTTGTCCTGGGGATGCGACCCGTTTGTCTCCAGCTTTCAGCTGGGTCCGCGCCAAAACAAGGTTTTACTTTCATTTCCCCCCCCCCCCCCCCCCCCCCGGCGCGCGCCTCTGGCTGCCGGGGTAGGTCAAGGACAGCTGGGCGCCCGGCCTACAGCCAGCGAAGGTCTGGATTCGTCCCGTCCAGTTCCCACCAGCCCTGGGAGGTTTGGTCTGCAGAGGGCTCTGCTGCCGCACCTCGCTGTCTCCTGTGTCCTTTAGGAAAGCCTCTAATCCCATGGAGGGGAACCAGCTCTGGCTCCGGGATCAGGAAGCGGGCTCTAGTGGTAAACTTCGCTCCGAGCTTTGGGCGGCTGGAACGAGCAAAGCAAAAACCCAGGAGTGCAGACTGCAGACTCGGATCTGTGTGTCTCGCTCCTCCCTCCGTCCCCGCCCCCCCGCCCTCCCCACCTCCTCCCTCTCGCGCCAGCAGCTTGGCCCCGGAGCCAGAAATTCTCACTAGAGAGCCTAGGCACACTCCTTATCAGCCAAGGTGAGCGATATGGCTCAGGCATGTAAAAATCCCGTGCTTGATAACCCTGACAATTCTTTCTTTAAAGTTCTCTTTGGCAGCTCCGGAATTTGCTAGCCCATTTGTATCTGACAGAAGAAAAAGGGAGGGGAGAGGGGAGGGGGAAGGGAGGGGAGAGAGGAGGAGAGGGGAGGAGAGGAGAGGAGAAGAGAGGGAGGTCGTGGGATATAAGTAGAAACAAAAACTATAAAATTTGCCAAATATTGGCATCTATTTAATTTCCTTGGAACTGTGGGTTTGCTTATTTAATCATGACCGAAGAAAAATATATATTACTAGAATGCGTTTTGGTTAAATGGGCAGATCTAGAAGGAAATATTACAGTGGGAGTTCTGCTTCTGCTGATTTGTTGACATGGAGTTTCATCTATCCAAGTTACAGTGATTACAGATTCACACTGAGTACAAGGAAGGAAGGAAGGAAGGAAGGAAGGAAGGAAGGAAGGAAGGTCTTTAAAATCTCACTGGCGAGAGAGAGAGAGAGAGAGAGAGAGAGAGAGAGAGAGAGAGAGAGAGAGAGAGAGAGGGAATTCTGGCTAATAAGAACCCACATTTTTTGTGTGTACCTAAGAATTTTTAAATAAACGCCAACCCACTGTAATAAATGTGTGTATCCTGTTATCATATATACAGATGCTGAAGGCTTGTTGTATAATGATGTCTTAACTTTTCTTCACCTTCCAACTGAATTATTTTTAGGTCCAAGCCTTATTCTTAGTAATGTTTGGAATTTTAGAAAGTTTGTGGTGGTGGTTTCTCAGCTAACATGGACACAATTCCTAAAGCCAGTGTGACCGCACTCAGGTCATGTAGAAAAGTAATTAGAAACAGTAAATGATATTAATGACATTAATAAGAACAAGAGTGAGTAGCTAAATGTATTGCATAATTATTTCTGATGCTTCTTTTTTTCAAACAGGACATTTTATGATGCTATTTCAAGCAGGACATTTCTTCAAACTATTCATATGGTTCAGAATGCCTCTGCTAACCTGAGTGCTTGTTTACCAAGTTCATTTGAAAACACAAAGTGGGGTTAGAGGAAGGACACAATCAGCCTTGTGGATTTGCTCACCCGCAGGGAGAAGTAAAGAAGGATACAAAACAAAGCTCAGGGCACTTGTGAGGGGGTCTTTAACTTCTTCAAGGAGCTAATAAAATATAGGTCCTTTCCAGAAAAAAAAATGCACATGTACACAAACCAACTTAAATTAGGCATACAGTTTCAGGAGGTTGACCAAGCTAAGAATGCTGACACAGAATAAAGACCACTGTTTCTATAGCATTAATTGGAGTGATGGAGTATTGAAGGGCAGTTAACATCTCTCTTTAAGGCATAATATTTTCCAGAGCATCAGCATAACGAAAAGTAATGCTTTCGCTGCATCATTTTTTAAAAAAATATATATTTTATTGATATTTTACAGAGAGGGAGGGAGAGAGATAGAGAGCTAGAAACATCGATGAGAGAGAAACATCGACCAGCAGCCTCTTGCACACCCCCTACTGGGGATGTGCCCGCAACTAATGTACATGCCCTTGACCGGAATCGAATCTGGGACCTTTCAGTCCGCAGACCGACGCTCTACCACTGAGCCAAACCGGTTTCGGCTCGCTGCTTCATTTTTGTGTTCCTGCACAAAAATGAAAAGAATGTAAGTTGATATAGGATAGATGAAAGAGAACACAGAGAAGATGGTTAACATATAGAAGCTGGTTATACTAACAGCTACAGCAAGCTATAACAGAGCAAGATGAAATGACTTTGAGATAAATTTACTCTTAATGGAACAATGAGTGGCATTCATAAATGGATTATAGAAGAGATGATTTGGACCATTTAGGATCATCCCAGACAATGAGAATGGCTACCCGCATCCAGGTGGGGATCCTGCACAATCAGATTAGAGCCACTGGAATGAGGCAGACCTTTAAGGAATGAAGAGACTTTCAAGTCATGCAGGTCCATTACTGAGTATGTATTACTTGTCTAGCTCTGTGCTAACTATTGAGCACACAGTCATCATAAACGCAAACATCATTCTTATCTTCAACATGCTTACATCACGGTGGGGTGGTCAGTCATAAATAAATCCTCATAGGAATAAATATATGGCTATAAACTGTGGTGAGATTGCTGAAAGAAAAGCAAGATTAGCTTTTGGGGATCTGATGTTCCAAATGGAGGAAAGGGCATGTACAAAGGCTTAGAGATGAGAAAGAACTTGGTACATTAGAGAAACATGAAAGGAGGCCAGTATAGTTGGAATGTATCAAGGGAAGAAGAGTGATGTGAAATGAGATTAAACAGGTCATCAGGATTAGAGTAAACAGCACATTTTGGGATTTGATGAAAATCATGCACTTTATTTATAGTGATGTGGGAAGATATTGATAGGCGTGAAGAGGGGAGAGACACGACCTGATAATACATTTACTTAAAAGATGATTTTGGCTATCAATTATGGTGGATGGATTAGGGAGGAGCAAGAGGGGAAGCATTGGTGCTGCCCTGGAGAGAAGAGGGCCCCGTTCCCCCATAATCTCTATTAATCTATCCTTGCTTGTTTGTGTGTGTGCGCGCGCGCACACACACACACACACACACACACACACTCTAAGCTTCACCAACAGAGCCAGTTTGCGCCATGGGACACGCAGCCTGTTCAGTTGCACAGGGCCCTGCACTTGGTTTAATGCTCTGCTTGGTACTGTTTTGAAATTAATATATATATATATATATATATATATATATATATATATATATATATATTTCACTGATACTTTACAGAGAGGAAGGGAGAGAGATAGAGAGCTAGAAATGTCGATGAGAGAGAAACATCCACCAGCCGCCTCCTGCACACCCCCCATCGGGGATGTGCCCGCAACCACTGTACATGCCCTTGACCGGAACCGAACCTGGGACCCTTCAGTCCGCAGACTGACGCTCTACCAGTGAGCCAAACCGGTTTCGGCCTGTTTTGAAATTTTTAAAAGTTTCTGAGTAGAGCTTCCTACACTTTCCATTTTGCACTGGGCTCTGCAAACTATGCAGCCAATCCTGCATACTAAATACACATGCACTCTAAGTGAACGCTCTGCCGTCTCACACAGCATCGATTTATACTGTAGCTGCTAACATCAGGGGCACATCACATGAGTGTCGAGTTTCGACTAGTCATATAATCACAGATGCGAAAGCAACAGCTGGACAATTTCTAATAGCCACCTCTGACGCCACCTTCCTACACCCCAAACACACCGCCAAGGTAAACAGTGTGTTTACTATGGAAACTTAATTTGAACAAGTGTTCATAACTCACTTGCTGTCCTTAAGTTTTGCCTAAATGGAAAGCCTGGAACCACCAGTAGAGCAGGGAAGCCAGTTAGGAAGCCATTGCAATAGTCACGGCGGGAGGTGATAGTGGCTCTGGGCTGGTGGGGTGCGGCAGTAAGCGTGCGTGTAGTTGGGAAGTGGAAAATAGGACCAATAGGACTGAGTGGTGAATGTGAGGCTGAGAGAGGCAGGTGTCAAGAGTAACAATCAGCCGAAACCGGTTTGGCTCAGTGGTAGAGCATCGGTCTGTGGACTGAAAGGTCCCGGGTTCGATATCGGTCAAGGGCATGTACCTGGGTTGCGGGCACATCCCCGGTAAGGGGTGTGCAAGAGGCAGCTGGTCTATGTTTCTCTCTCATCGACATTTCTAGCTCTCTATCTCTCTCCTTCCTCTCTGTAAAAATATCAATAAAATATATATTTAAAAAAAAAAAAGAGTAACAATCACTAAGTCTCTCACTTAGTCAACAGAATGAGTGGCGATGTGGCAATGGATCAAGGAATTTTCTGCCACAGCTACTTAGTCTCGCTTGTTACCGGCTGGAAGAGGCCATTTGAAGAGGCCCCAGCCCTGTCTGTGGACGTTTAGTCAAGTCACACTCTCAAACCACCATTCTGAAGTGTAGTGGCTAACCACAGGAAGCACTTGAAATGACTGTACAGATTAACCACTTACTCCGCAACAGTCAACTGTAGGAGCAATGGACTGATAATTCTTGCTCACTGGTAATTGCTTCCTTTTTTATCTTCCAAAGCATACTAGTAAAAGAAAGGCATCTGCTCTGTACACATCATCTTGCTACATAGTCGTCCTCCCTTCCTGCTCTTACCAGCCTTCTGTAAGGGCCTGGGCTTGCTTTATATCCTCACCTTAAAAAAAAAAAAATCTCCACCTAAGGATATGTTTTTTATTGGTTTTAGAGAGTGAGGAAGGGGGAGAGAGAGAGAGAGAAACATCAATCTGAGAGAAACATCGATCGGTTACCTCCAGTAAGTGCGGGAATGGAATCTGTAACCTAGTTATATGCCCTGACCTGGAATTGAACCTGTGAACTTTTGGTGCATGGGATGACAGATACTCCAGCCAATGAAGACACCCAGCCAGGGACGTCCTCGTTCTTTGATGAAAGGTGTTGGTGCTTATCTCAGCGGATAGTTTGACCTTCAGCCAACTTCAGTAATCAGGCTGCCTTGCCAGGGGTTATCAGCTTCAGCAAGCTGCTAGCTGTTGCACACTGAAAAAGCAAAGCAAGCTCTAGTGTATGCTAAATATGTTCATGTGTGCAAACAAACACTCAGAGCCTTTCTACATATACCTGGGATATGTCAAAATCTTTATGCCAAAAAACACTTTAAACATAATTTTTTACTTTTCAGTTATAGTTGCGGTACAATATTATATTAGTTTCAGGGGTCCAACTTAATGATGAGATAGGTATATATATAACTTACAATCTAGTACCTATCTGACACTAGTACCTATCTGATACATAGTTGTTACATTATTATTGACTCTATTTTATATGCTATACTTTACATCTCTGTGACTATTCTGTAACTATGGTGTGGTGTTTCCTGGAGAGGCAGACCAAGGGGGAGAATGGTGCTAAGACTAGGAACAAGGTCCCTAAGGACTCTGCTGCTTAGGGAGATGGGGAAGGGTCCAAACCCTTCTTCACCTAAAGTCAGTGGGTCCAAGGCAGTACCTCTACCACTGGCCAAGACAGAGATCCCAAGGACCCAAGTAGGCCTGCCACGCCACCAAGTCCTGATCATCCAAAGGGGCCCGTAAAAAGCAGAAGCCAAGAGCTAGAGGCAGGGTGGAGAAAAACTAAGATTCTCTTTTTAAAAATATATTTTATTGATTTTTTTGAAGAGAGGAAGGGAGAGGGATAGAGACCTAGAAACATCGATGAGAGAAAAATATCGACCAGCTGCCTCCTGCACATCCCAGGGACGTGCCCACAACCAATGTACATGCCCTTGACCAGAATCGAACCTGGAACCTTTCAGCCCGCAGACCGATGCTCTACCACTGAGCCAAACCGGTTTCAGCAAGAAATTAAGATTCTGTTGGAGTTTTCATCCCCAACAAACCATCACTGTAAACCCATTTACCAACAAAAATCCTCCCCGTCACAAAAATAAGTAAAATGGGAGTCATTTTACTACCTCATGTCATATTTAAAAATTAATTCAAAATAGATCAATGGCCTTAATATAAGAGCTCAACTATTGCAGGGTACAAAAAAACTTTCCTCTACCCTCAAGGTTCTTCTGGTTGATTTAATAAATTAAATAGACATGTGACAGATTAGCAGTAGAAAATAACCAAATTTAACATATACATTTGTATGTGAACTCCACATACATGAGAGAGT